>OY728152.1:831121629-832371629 GCA_963277665.1 Viscum album | reverse complement strand
TAGCTCAAAACAATCCACATAGGAAAGTAAAACAGAAGTCAGCTCACACAGGTATTTCTTTGTATGACGATAAAGATGACCAGATATTGCCACTGATTCATCCAAGCCGTCGGACCCACAAAGGATCGATAGGTACTAACCCCCGCAATGACCCACAAAGGATCTGACCCACAAAGGATCGATAGGTAACTAACCCCCGCAATGACCCACAAAGGATCTGACCCACAAAGGATCGATAGGTAACTAACCCCCGCAATGACCCACAAAGGATCTGACCCACAAAGGATCGATAGGTAACTAACCCCCGCAATGACCCACAAAGGATCTGACCCACAAAGGATCGATAGATAACTAACCCCCGCAATGACCCACACAGGATCGATCATGAAGTTGAACCCAAAGCTATTGGGAAACTCCTTCTCCATCAAGTACAGTGGTTATGCCGCTACAACCAAGCTCTTCCCTCTCACCTTGGACTACTGTAGTACTCTACCTATCGAGTACTGTGGGCCTGCTGGTACCACAAAGTGCTTCCCACCATGGGTCTACCGCTACAACCAAGCGCTCCCCCTCATAGCTTCTAGAGGTACTCCTTCTGTTGAGTACCATGGGTCAGCCGCTAAAACCAAGCGCTCCTCCGTCGTGGGTCTGCCGCTACAACCAAGCGCTCCTCCTTCGTGGGTCTGCCGCTACAACCAAGCGCTCCCCCTCATAGCCTCCAGAGGTACTCCTTCTGTTGAGTACTGCAGGTCTGCCGCTACAACCAAGCGCTCCTCCGCCGTGGGTCTACCGCTACAACAAATCGGTCCCCACTGGCCTATCCGTAACAAACCGAGTTGTCCGATCAGCAGTCGTCAAGTCTCAACCGGCTCTAGGGTTTCCGCACACAGCATGCTTGTTCCGGGAGGGTCCAATCCACGAGCTAAGAGGTCGATGCATCAATTGACATGTAGTCCGGATTTGATGTATCCCAAGATGTACCATAGAGGTCACTGCCGAAAACACGGGGGATCCCCGTACTGTTTTCATCATCGTGGTAGTCGAATCCACTGAGGATCTCTGTACAGTCGTCGTCGTCACAGTAGCAGTCGCAGCCAGCTCTAGGGTTCCCGCACACAGCAAGCTCGTTTGGGAGGGTCCGCTCCACGAGCCGAGAGGCTGATACATCAAATGACACATAGTCAACAGTGATGTATCCAAAAGTTCTGTATCGTCAACAGGAACTCAATGTCGCAGATGACGCGTCAATCGGACGCCCGGTCTGAGAGTTATTGGCTTTTTTGTTCCCGGGGCCCGGTTGGTTTCTAAGGCAAAACCAACCCGACCGTACTCCACCTACGTCCAAAACTCGGGCGAAGTAAGCCAAAATATCCGTCTCACTTAGAGGAATCCATCAAAGTCGACGGTACGTCAATCGGACGTCCGATGCTCAAGATACAAGCGTTTCCGCTCCGAGGGCCCGGTTGGTTTCGTGTACGAACCAACCCGGCCGAACCCAAAGTATTCCGAAACCTTGACTTTGATATACCAAAATGACTGTCTCGATCCAAGGATCGCATCTCCACGGACTGAGCATCGTTCGGAGGCCCGTAGCTCAAGTTATGGGCAAAAGACCGAAAAGGTCCGGAAACGGGGTGTCTGGGCCCGGACCGACCCCCGCCCCCGGGTCGACCCGACCTGGGTCCGGGTCCGACCCTGTTGGGCGCGACCCGGCCCAGCGAGGGCGGCCCGGCCCGGCCTGGGCGCGACTCGGCCGGCGGGTCGGCTCGGCTCGGCTCGGCCGAGTGGCCGAGCAAGGGAAGCCGCGTGGCGTACTGCCCCCGCGGGAAGGGGAGCCGTGGCCCCGCGTGGGGCCGCACTTGGTCAACGGACACGGCAGAGCCGCGTCCCGTGTCTTGCCGGACCCGCATGGTCGCGGGTCTGGTCGGCCGCCGCCGCCTTCGGCTGCCGGCGCCGCCGCGCCGCCGGTGGAGTCCACGGGCCACCGGAGTTGCTTCGGTGGTCCGATTCCATTTCCGTCTACGCCGTAGCTCCTCCCAGGTCCCGTTCTTCACTGCGGAATCAACAAATCGTCTATGCGGCACGTTTTCTCGTCGTCCTCCGTTCTGCCCACTAAGAAACAAAGGGCGTTGGGTTCGTACTTGTTCGTTGGTCCGCACCCACCACGTTAACGGTTTGAAACAAGACCATGAATCCCAGCAAATGATAAACCACGTCCCGCAATAATAATCTTTCCTTGGAGGAAAGAAGCATAAGTAAAAGAAATCATTTTCAATATGACCCCTACCTCGTTGTAGTCGTCAGACGAGTTCTTCGCGGAATTTACCGTCAAGGTAGAAGATGATCGTCGCGTCGCAGAAGGGCGTCGCGTCGTCGCGGTATATGGTGTCGCGTCGACGAACTCCGAGGATCAAGGAAATACAGATTTAATTATAACAATTAAATCCATGTTGATGTTATAACCCAAAAAGAAAAAAAAAGGACCTCAATCCCCTACCTCAAGATGTCGTTCGAAGATTGTCGCGGGGATGGATCGTCGCGGAAGAAGCGTCGGCATCGCGGTACTCGGCGTCGCGTCGTCGATCTCCGAGGGCTCGGTGTTCTTAGTTTCCCTTTTCGTTGGAGACCGGCGTCCTTCACGTTCTTCACGTTCTTCGCGAAGGAGGATGAAGATCTTTAGAGATTCTCCAAAGGTTTAACACAACATCCAGATAAGAAGGAGTGTTGGCCTTATTTTATTAAGATGCCAACAAAGAGAAAAACAAACTAAGTAACAACCCATTAATTCATAGAATTAATTTCAACGAATAAACCGCCCAATTAATAGGGTCATTAAGAATTTAGAAAACGCGTCAGTTGACTTTCGTTTAATAGGGGTTTTTGCGGGTGCGTTACATAGAGGAAAAGAAACGGTGGGGCTTGTGCGGGCCCCACCTCACAAATATCGTACCAAGAGGGTAGGATATTTTGATTTGCACCCTATCCGCTTCAACTCAGCTTAAGCAGCATTAAGTGGCTTTCAAGTGGCTTTAAGTGAAATAAAAAAAAAGTTGTCGCACACTTTATTTTATTTCTTAACTTAACCCCAAAAATTTAAAAACCACACCCGAGCAAACGCAACTCCGGAAGAGGCGTTTCTAAGAAAATACCGGCCCTGTGATTCCATCGGTGCCCTCAGAATTTGATTCCAAGCACCAGTTCAAAAGTTAGAAAAACCCGCCCGTTCGTTCATTGAACACACCTGATCCAAACTTCGGAAAATGATTCCGGGCACACCGGGCCTCAGAATCAGGTGCCGTCAGAAACTACGTTCTTGTAAAATTTCAAAGAAAATTAAGAAAAAAATTTCCTTTAAATTTACGGGTCTTTACATCACTCCCACCTCAGGACTTTACGTCCCTATAAAGATACATCAAAAACTAGGGAAACAAAAGTGGGTACTGTGTACGCATCTGAACCTCCTGCTCCCAAGTGCTCTCCTGGAGGTTCCTGTGCTTCCATCTGATGCGCACAAGAGGAATCGATCGTCCACGTAGGACCTGCTCCTGTCGATCCTCGATCTCCACCGGGACCTCCGCAAAAGTCGCCCCATCATCCACGTCTAGCTCCCCATGGTCAATGATGTGTGTCGGGTCGTGCACGTATCTCCTCAGCTGAGATACGTGGAAGACGTCGTGCACCCGGTGCAACTGAGGTGGTAGAGCCAGGCGATAAGCCACTTCGCCAATCCTGTTGAGGACCTGGAATGGTCCGATGAAGCATATAGACAACTTGCCGCCTCAGCCAAATCTCTATAATCCACGTCGAGGTGAGACACACAAGAAGACGTGGTCTCCATCCTCGAACTCTAGTGGCCTCCGCCTCCTGTCAGCATAAGACTTCTTCCGGCTCTAAGCTGTCCTCATCCGCTCATAGATGACTTGGACCTTTCTGGTCCTACAAGAGCTGCTGATATTTCTTCTTTGCCGATAAGAGAAATATGGTCTCATCCCTTGGATGAACCATGTTCTTCGCCTAATACTGTCAATCCTGACATGGATGATCTGACCCACAAAGGATCGATAGGTAACTAACCCCCGCAATGACCCAAAAAGGATCTGACCCACAAAGGATCGATAGGTAACTAACCCCCGAAATGACCCACAAAGGATCTGACCCACAAAGGATCGATAGGTAACTAACCCCCGCAATGACCCACAAAGGATCTGACCCACAAAGGATCGATAGGTAACTAACCCCCGCAATGACCCACACAGGATCGATCATGTAGTTGAACCCAAATCTATTGGGAAACTCCTTCTCCATCAAGTACAGTGGTTATGCCGCTTCCACCAAGCGCTTCCCCCTCACCTTGGACTGCTGTAGTACTCAACCTATCGAGTACTGTGGGCCTGCTGCTACAACCAAGCGCTTCCCACCATGGGTCTACCGCTACAACCAAGAGCTCCCCATCATAGCGTCTAGAGGTACTCATTCTGTTGAGTACCACGGGTCAGCCGCTAAAACCAAGTGCTCCTCCGTCGTGGGTCTGCCGCTACAACCAAGCGCTCCTCCGTCGTGGGTCTGCCGCTTCAACCAAGCGCTCCCCCTTATAGCCTCCAGAGGTACTCCTTCTGTTGAGTACCGCGGGTCTGCCGCTACAACCAAGCGCTCCCCACTGGGATATCCGTAACACACCGAGTCGTATGATCAGCAGTCGTCAAGTCTCAACCGGATCTAGGGTTTCCGCACACAGCATGCTCATTCTGAGAGGGTCCACTCCATAAGCTAAGAGGTCGATGCATCAACTGACATGTAGTCCAGAGTTAACGTATCCCAAGATGTACCGTAGCGGTCACTGCCGAAAACACGGAGGATCCCCATACTGTTTTCATCATCATCGTAGTCGAATCCAATGAGTATCTCTGTACAGTCGTCGTCGTCACAGTAGCAGTCGCAGCCAGCTCTAGGGTTCCCGCACACAGCAAGCTCGTTTGGGAGGGTCCGCTCCACGAGCCGAGAGGCTGATACATCAAATGACACATAGTCAACAGTGATGTATCCAAAAGTTCTGTATCGTCAACAGGAACTCAATGTCGCAGACGACGCGTCAATCGGACGCCCGGTCTGAGAGTTATTGGCTTTTTTGTTCCCGGGGCCCGGTTGGTTTCTAAGGCAAAACCAACCCGACCGTACTCCACCTACGTCCAAAACTCGGGCGAAGTAAGCCAAAAGATCCGTCTCACTTAGAGGAATCCATCAAAGTCGACGGTACGTCAATCGGACGTCCGATGCTCAAGATACAAGCGTTTCCGCTCCGAGGGCCCGGTTGGTTTCGTGTACGAACCAACCCGGCCGAACCCAAAGTATTCCGAAACCTTGACTGTGATATACCAAAATGACTGTCTCGATCCAAGGATCGCATCTCCACGGACTGAGCATCGTTCGGAGGCCCGTAGCTCAAGTTATGGGCAAAAGACCGAAAAGGTCCGGAAACGGGGTGTCTGGGCCCGGACCGACCCCCGCCCCCGGGTCGACCCGACCTGGGTCCGGGTCCGACCCTGTTGGGCGCGACCCGGCCCAGCGAGGGCGGCCCGGCCCGGCCTGGGCGCGACTCGGCCGGCGGGTCGGCTCGGCTCGGCTCGGCCGAGTGGCCGAGCAAGGGAAGCCGCGTGGCGTACTGCCCCCGCGGGAAGGGGAGCCGTGGCCCCGCGTGGGGCCGCGCTTGGTCAACGGACACGGCAGAGCGGCGTCCCGTGTCTTGCCGGACCCGCATGGTCGCGGGTCTGGTCGGCCGCCGCCGCCTTCGGCTGCCGGCGCCGCCGCGCCGCCGGTGGAGTCCACGGGCCACCGGAGTTGCTTCGGTGGTCCGATTCCATTTCCGTCTACGCCGTAGCTCCTCCCAGGTCCCGTTCTTCACTGCGGAATCAACAAATCGTCTATGCGGAACATTTGCTCGTCGTCCTCCGTTCTGCCCACTAAGAAACAAAGGGCGTTGGGTTCGTACTTGTTCGTTGGTCCGCACCCACCACGTTAACGGTTTGAAACAAGACCATGAATCCCAGCAAATGATAAACCACGTCCCGCAATAATAATCTTTCCTTGGAGGAAAGAAGCATAAGTAAAAGAAATCATTTTCAATATGACCCCTACCTCGTCGTAGTCGTCAGACGAGTTCTTCGTGGAATTTACCGTCAAGGTAGAAGATGATCGTCGCGTCGCAGAAGGGCGTCGCGTCGTCGCGGTATATGGTGTCGCGTCGACGAACTCCGAGGATCAAGGAAATACAGATTTAATTATAACAATTAAATCCATGTTGATGTTATAACCCAAAAAGAAAAAAAAGGACCTCAATCCCCTACCTCAAGATGTCGGTCGAAGATTGTCGCGGGGATGGATCGTCGCGGAAGAAGCGTCGGCATCGCGGTACTCGGCGTCGCGTCGTCGATCTCCGAGGGCTCGGTGTTCTTAGTTTCCCTTTTCGTTGGAGACCGGCGTCCTTCGCGTTCTTCACGTTCTTCGCGAAGGAGGATGAAGATCTTTAGAGATTCTCCAAAGGTTTAACACAACATCCAGATAAGAAGGAGTGTTGGCCTTATTTTATTAAGATGCCAACAAAGAGAAAAACAAACTAAGTAACAACCCATTAATTCATAGAATTAATTTCAACGAATAAACCGCCCAATTAATAGGGTCATTAAGAATTTAGAAAACGCATCAGTTGAATTCGTTTAATAGGGGTTTTCGCGGGTGCGTTACATAGAGGAAAAGAAACGGTGGGGCTTGTGCGGGCCCCACCTCACAAATATCGTACCAAGAGGGTAGGATATTTTGATTTGCACCCTATCCGCTTCAACTCAGCTTAAGCAGCATTAAGTGGCTTTCAAGTGGCTTTAAGTGAAATAAAAAAAAAGTTGTCGCACACTTTATTTTAATTCTTAACTTAACCCCAAAAATTTAAAAACCACACCCGAGCAAACGCAACTCCGGAAGAGGCGTTTCTAAGAAAATACCGGCCCTGTGATTCCATCGGTGCCCTCAGAATTTGATTCCAAGCACCAGTTCAAAAGTTAGAAAAACCCGCCCGTTCGTTCATTGAACACACCTGAGCCAAACTTCGGAAAATGATTCCGGGCACACCGGGCCTCAGAATCAGGTGCCGTCAGAAACCACGTTCTTGTAAAATTTCAAAGAAAATTAAGAAAAAAATTTCCTTTAAATTTACGGGTCTTTACATCACTCCCACCTCAGGACTTTACGTCCCTATAAAGATACATCAAAAACTAGGGAAACAAAAGTGGGTACTGTGTACGCATCTGAACCTCCTGCTCCCAAGTGCTCTCCTGGAGGTTCCTGTGCTTCCATCTGATGCGCACAAGAGGAATCGATCGTCCACGTAGGACCTGCTCCTGTCGATCCTCGATCTCCACCGGGACCTCCGCAAAAGTCGCCCCATCATCCACGTCTAGCTCCCCATGGTCAATGATGTGTGTCGGGTCGTGCACGTATCTCCTCAGCTGAGATACGTGGAAGACGTCGTGCACCCGGTGCAACTGAGGTGGTAGAGCCAGGCGATAAGCCACTTCGCCAATCCTGTTGAGGACCTGGAATGGTCCGATGAAGCATATAGACAACTTGCCGCCTCAGCCAAATCTCTATAATCCACGTCGAGGTGAGACACACAAGAAGACGTGGTCGCCATCCTCGAACTCTAGTGGCCTCCGCCTCCTGTCAGCATAAGACTTCTTCCGGCTCTAAGCTGTCCTCATCCGCTCATAGATGACTTGGACCTTTCTCGTCCTACAAGAGATGCTGATATTTCTTCTTTGCCGATAAGAGAAATATGGTCTCATCCCTTGGATGAACCATGTTCTTCGCCTAATGCTGTCAATCCTGACATGGATGATCTGACCCACAAAGGATCGATAGGTAACTAACCCCCGCAATGACCCAAAAAGGATATGACCCACAAAGGATCGATAGGTAACTAACCCCCGAAATGACCCACAAAGGATCTGACCCACAAAGGATCGATAGGTAACTAACCCCCGCAATGACCCACAAAGGATCTGACCCACAAAGGATCGATAGGTAACTAACCCCCGCAATGACCCACACAGGATCGATCATGTAGTTGAACCCAAAGCTATTGGGAAACTCCTTCTCCATCAAGTACAGTGGTTATGCCGCTTCCACCAAGCGCTTCCCCCTCACCTTGGACTGCTGTAGTACTCAACCTATCGAGTACTGTGGGCCTGCTGCTACAACCAAGCGCTTCCCACCATGGGTCTACCGCTACAACCAAGAGCTCCCCATCATAGCGTCTAGAGGTACTCATTCTGTTGAGTACCACGGGTCAGCCGCTAAAACCAAGTGCTCCTCCGTCGTGGGTCTGCCGCTACAACCAAGCGCTCCTCCGTCGTGGGTCTGCCGCTTCAACCAAGCGCTCCCCCTTATAGCCTCCAGAGGTACTCCTTCTGTTGAGTACCGCGGGTCTGCCGCTACAACCAAGCGCTCCCCACTGGGATATCCGTAACACACCGAGTCGTATGATCAGCAGTCGTCAAGTCTCAACCGGATCTAGGGTTTCCGCACACAGCATGCTCATTCTGAGAGGGTCCACTCCATAAGCTAAGAGGTCGATGCATCAACTGACATGTAGTCCAGAGTTAACGTATCCCAAGATGTACCGTAGTGGTCACTGCCGAAAAAACGGAGGATCCCCATACTGTTTTCATCATCATCATAGTCGAATCCAATGAGTATCTCTGTACAGTCGTCGTCGTCACAGTAGCAGTCGCAGCCAGCTCTAGGGTTCCTGCACACAACAAGCTCGTTCGGGAGGGTCCGCTCCACGAGCCGAGAGGCTGATACATCAACTGAAAGATAGTCCAAAGTTGATGTATCCAAAAGTTCCGTATCTTCAATAGGAACTCAACGTCGCAGACGGCGCGTCAATCGGACGCCCAGTCTGAGAGTTATTGGCTTTTTTCGTTCCAGGGGCCCTGTTGGTTTCTAAGGCAAAACAAACCCAACTGTACTCCACCTACGTCCAAACCTCGGGCGAAGTAAGCCAAATGATCTGTCTCATTAGAGGAATCCATCAAAGTCGATGGTATGTCAATCAGACGTCCGAAGCTCAAGATACGAGCGTTTCCGCTCCGAGGGCCCGGATGGTTTTGTGTACGAACCAACCCGGCCGAACCCAAAGTATTCCGAAACCTTGAGTGTAATATAACAAAACGACCATCTCAATCTAAGGATCACATCTCTGCTGACGGCGTGTCGTTCGGAGGCCCGTAGCTAAAGTTATGAGCAAAAGACCGAAAAGGTCCGGAAACGGGGGGTCTGGGCCCGGACCGACCCGGCCCAACCCGGTTGGGCGCGACCCGGCCCGACCTGGCCGTGACCTGGCCGGCGGGTCGGTTCGGCTCGGCTCGGCCGAGCGGCCGAGCAAGGGAAGCCGCGGGGCGTGCTGTCCCCGCGGGAAGAGGAGCCGTGGCCCCGCGTGGGGCCGCGCTTGGTCAGCGGACGTGGAAGAGCCGCGTCCCGTGTCTTGTCGGACCCGCACAGTTGTGGGTCCGGCTGCCGGCGCCGCCACGCTGGCGACCCGTGTCGCCGGTGGAGTCCGCGGGCCACCGGAGTTGCTCCGGTGGTCCGATTCCATTTCCGTCTGCGCCGTAGCTCCTCCCGGGTCCCGTTCTTCACTACAGAATCAACAAATCGTCTCTGCGGCACGTTTGGTCGTCGTCCGCCATTCCGCCCACCAAGAAACAAAGGGAGGTGGGTTCGGAATTGTTTGTTCCGCACCCACCACATTAGCGGTTTGAAACAAGACCATGAATCCAAGCAAATGATAAACCACGTCCCACAATAATAATCTTTCCTTGGAGGAAAGAAGAATAGGTAAAAGAAATCATTTTTAAAAGGACCCCTACCTCGTCGTAGTCGTCGAATGAGTTCTTCGCAGAATTTACCATTGCGGTAGAATATGATCGTCGCGTCGCGGAAGGGCGTCGCGTCGTTGCAGTATATGGTGTCACGTCGACGAACTCTGAGGATCAAGGACATACAGATTTAATTATAAAAATTAAATCCATGTTGGTGCTATAACCCACAAAGAAAAAAAGGACCGCAATCCCCTACCTCAAGATGCCGATCGAAGATTGTCGCGGGGATGGATCGTCGCGGAAGAAGCGTCGGCGTATCGGTACTCGGCATCGCGTTTTCGATCTCCGAGGGCTTGGTGTTCTTCGTTGCCCTTTTCATCGGAGGCCGACATCTTTCGCGTTCTTCGCGTTCTTCGCGTTCTTCGCGTTCTTCGCATTCTTCGTGAAGGAGGATGAAGATCTTTAGAGATTCTACAAAGGATTAACACAACATCTAGATAAGAAGGAGTGTTGGCCTTATTTTATTAACATGCCAACAAAGAGAAAAAAAACTAAGTAACGACCCATTAATTCATAGAATTAATTTCAACGAATAAACCGCCGAATTAATAGGGGCGTTAAGAATTTAGAAAATGTGTCAGTTGACTTTCGTTTAATAGGGGTTTTCTCGGGTGCGTTACTTAGCGAAAAAGAAACGATGCGGCTCGTGCGGGCCCCACCTCACAAATATCCTACCAAGAGGGTAGGATATTTTGATTTGCACCCTATCCGCTTCAACTCAGCTTAAGCAGCTTTAAGTGGCTTTCAAGTGGCTTTAAGTGAAATAAAAAAAAAGTTGTCGCATACTTTATTTTATTTCTTAACTTAACCCCAAAAATTTAAAAACCACACCCGAGAAAACGCAACTCCGGAAGAGGCGTTTCTAAGCAAATACAGGCACTGTGATTCCATCGGTGCCCTCAGAATTTGATTTCGAGCACCGATTCAAACGTTAGAAAAACCCGCTCGTTCGTTCACTGAAAGTACCCGAGCCAACCTTCGGAAAATGATTCCGGGCACACCGGGCCTCGGAATCAAGTGCAGTCAGAATCTGCGTTCTTGTAAATTTCCAAAGAAAATTAAGAAAAAAATTTCCTTGAAATTTACGGGTCTTTACAGTCATAGATTTCATATTCTTGAGAATGTTAATGACCAAAAAAACATAAATCAGTAAGGGGTAAAAATGGCCATCAACTCCTCATAAATAATTGTTAAAAGGATAAAATTTTCATTTCATAATCATTTTTCCCAAGAGTTGATGAATTATTTTTATATAGATTATGAGAATATATACATACATGATTTTTTCAAATAAATAAAAATAATTTTTTCCTTTGGTTGTGTGTTTCAATTAGATTCTGCCTTTTTTTCTTCCTTACTTAAATGATGAATGAAAATTTTTACTTTTTCATATCAAAAGCATTAAAATTTCCTTTTTATAGTATTTATGACACATAAAATAATAACAAGTCATTCCTCTTATCTATGGATATTTACCCAAAAACAAAATGGTTCGAAAATGTTATCCAATATGGATAAAGTTTCATATGATTAAATAACACAATAATTTCTAAAACCTAAACAATAACACCAGATGTACATAATAAAACATTACATAAATTTTTAATGTTAAAAATATTTCCAAACATGTCTGACCCAATTCAAAACCAATGATTTTAAAAAGTGTTCACTATATTTAAAAAATATACTTATATTTCCTCCCAAATAACATATGGAATATCTTAATATCACATACCAAATAAGTGACTACCATTGTCTTATATTCTGTTAAAACATGCAATTCCTTTGCCAAAATAGCTCCAATCACCATTAATCCTCAATGAAAAAAATATATGTTTCTATTTTTTTTAATTTTATCCTTATTACTAAAATAAAATAACATGATTTTGAATATATTACATAAGTAAAAAAATTACATAAACTTTATCCAATAAAACAAAAAGCACTTTTTCATAAAATCACTAATCATTTTCAAGCTCCATAATAGTATAAAATTTACTTTATCAAAAATAAAACATCTCTATATACCAACTAAAAAATATTTTTGTCTAAACCTTAGGTACATATAATGTTTATGTATCCCCCAATCATGGTTTTTCGAAAACTATTGCCTTACCACTAAAAAAATTTCTTGTTTGTTGTCACCATTCAATATATGCTTGTATACCATTAAAGATAAACGTTTGTATTACAACCTGTAAGTGTTTCATGATTAATATAGCTTCAATATCATTAAATAAATATATATGTAACATAATTTTCAAAGAGTAGTAAACACTTAAATTATTTAAACTAAATGATTGGAATAACATATGCATATCTATGGTCTAGAAGTTATCCATTCGATTAGGGTATTGGCTTGTATAATTCCCAAGTTCCCCACACGTAAGACATTGAACTATAATTAGTACCTTGGTATTTAATGTATTTCTCTCCAATAAACTCTTCATTTTTTCGGAAAATTACATTCTCTACGTCCTTCATTTCTGTACATAAAATATCTTCTTATTCCTCTAGGACATTCACAATGGAGCTTCTTCCCAAATTCTCGACATGTAGAAAGATGAATCTTCTTTCCTCTATGATCTTCATGAAAGAGTATTTTTATTTTATTTGGTTTATTTATAATTACACTTATGTGTGGTTAATCATATAAAAATATATATGGTTAGACGAAATGAAAATATTTCTCAATAAATAGACCATATCATTTTGTTTATTGTGAAGAAAGTCATTACTTTGTCTATCACATTCTGCATTAACCCGATTCAACATTGTTCTATCCATTTACTAATACCAAAATCATAGTGTGAGAAACAGTAATGAGTAATCATCTTATCATGAAAAATTATTCAAAGGATGTCCAAACCATGAAAAATTATTTATACCTATGATACCATAGGTTAAACATACGATATCCATTGTCATTATATATCCCAATCATTCCTAATGGTTTGTAAAGAAAATGTGATTAACATAAGAATAACCCCCAGGAGTGTAAGGATGGGTGGGAAGTAAGCGACCCTGCGCCATTCACCTGAATGATGATTTAGATATTCTCATACAAATCTTTTTGTGGTTATTACCCCTAGATACATATGTGTGAAAAACATATCCAATTTGAAATATCCAGATATAGATTTATTTTCTTAGGTAAATCACACTCCTTTATTTACCATAACATAGGATGTTATCATCTACTTATGTTTATCCTAATAGATACCACAAATATTTTTGTTTCATAGTTTCTAAAAGTTACTAAACCTTACATCTCATACCAACTATATCAACCCCAGATTTTTCAAACAGAATTATCACATATTTTTAGATGAATATTCAATGATATTCATAAATAAACATTCGATAGGCCCATAGAGGATAAGAATACTTGGAAAATTATTTATTAAAACCACTAGTATATCAAATATCTCCATCATTTCTGATTATGTTCTACAAAACTAACACCCTTATTAGATATATCATACTTAAAATCATTCTTAATAACATGGGGATGAGAAAAATGAGAAAGGTTCAGATCAGATTCCAAATAAATGTAAACATAAGATATATCAATTACCAATCCCATGTGAGTATAAAATAAGCATAAGTGAATAGGAACACTATCAAGACATATAAAAGTTATACACAATTAAAAAAAGATATTTAATAATGAAACATGAATTAAGGTTTTTTCAAACAAATGAAATAAGACAAAAGAGTGAGGAATCATAAATAATCAATCACAGTCCATAAAAACATATCATACGAATAAAAAAATATTTTTATGTAATGCAAATAATGATAGAAAATATTTTCCTTAGTCAAGGATCATTTTCAATACTATGATAGTGGATTTTTCACTACCCATTCCATCTTTTATGTAGTCAAGGTTTAGTCCCAAGACAATATGATGGGAATAATTACCTTATTGAACTTGGTTCACACAATTTTCCACTCCTCATTATCTCTTGATATATCCATTTTTACCCAATTTATTATGCGACTATATATTTTCAGGCCCATCCATCACATAATAAAAACCATACATATGTGTGCCTCCAGATCATAAAACATTCATCACATCATCAAATCACGATATGTGGAAAGGATACTAGTTTCATAAACAATTTATCATAATAATCATTAAACATCTAGAGAAAGAATAAATATGTTAAAATTAGAGTATATCCCTATTATCTCATTAGAAACACCGAAGGATAATTTGATAAATGATAATTCCTTGAAAATATCACAAGAACATTTTTACAGGAAAATACACTTTTATTTGGAAATAATTAATTTTCAAAAAATAAATTACAAAAAATCAAGGGAAAATTTTCATTGAAAATAAAAAAAGAAATATTTAAATAAATATTCAAATAAAATAGTATTCATTATTGGGGATAATTTCATTCATTTGGTTTATATTAAAACAAAAATTCCATTCAAATTGGCGATAAAAATTCAAGAGCACCTTGTTTGAAAAAAAGTCAAAAAGTTTTAATAATTATTTTTAAATAAAAATTAAAACATTGGTAAAAAAGTCTTTAAATATTTAAATGTAAGAAAATATATACATGGAATAAATCATTCCCAACTGATGAGAAAACAATTCTGGTTTTCCCTAAAAACATTCTTTCCGTTTATTATGCACATAAAGGGAGGAAAATGAAAGGAAAGCCTTAAATGTATTGGAATAACTAGATAATAATAAAATAAACATGTTTTTGGATAAATATATCTTAAAACTTCATAATTTAAAATTTTTATTATAGACAAATCCCAAAAAAATGAGATTGTAACATAAAACTGTTGTTGTTGTGTTAAATTTTGAATTATAACCCCCATGATAGAAATAAATTTAAATAAAAAATTAAATACTATGAGAATAAAGATATTTATTATAAAAAATATAATTGGTGTAGTATATATAACTTATAAAATAATATGTATGTCTAACATCAAACATGTATCACTGAATTAAAATTATGATGACGATTCCTTAGAGCTTTAGTAAATTATTTTCGAGTAAAATGTCATTTGAAGCTTGAAAGGAAAATGGTTATTTTAATACCTTTAATTAAATCATTATTTATTTTAAAATACATTATTTTTAAGTATATATACCATTGATATAAGAGATTAGTTCCTAAAATTAAGACATATATAAAAAATGATAAATTGAGATGAAACCCAAACCACTTCAATATAATTTGAATTAAAGAATTTAAAAATAAAGAACATGATATGGATATTAAAACCACATTGATTTCATGAAAATGTAAAAACACAATCATTAAGAAGTAATCACCCCACATAAAATAAATGATAGTGCACAATTTCAAGAATCTCTCTTAAATTTAAAAATGAAACAAAGAAACCCTCACCTCAAGCCCATCTTCATTCATAAGAGTTATATCCTATTGTATAATAAGTTTAAATTTATTATCATTATATAATAGGAAAATATTAATACAAATAATATCAAATATTTTAAAATTATATCATTTCAAAACATGTTTATTTACAATTCTCAATTAAACTTTTGCTTTCAGGTGTTAGCTACTTCATTTATCAGGTATGTTTTAGTTCCAAAGTTATAATCCTTGAACATTGATCACAAATTATACATATAATTTTTTTAATAATTATATAAATATATAATATATTCATCATATACATAATTTTAACCATTCATATTATTCGGTGACGAAAAACAGATTACATCACTTCATAGAGATGGTAATCTGTATTAAGACATGAGTAATGTTTCCACTTTTTTATGGATAGAGTGAAAGAAAGTTAAATAATAATTTAAATTTAAATAATTACTATTATATCCTAAAAATTATAATCATTTAATTAGATATATAACTCTTTCCATGCATGTAAGGTATAAATGAAAAAAATCACATCGCTTTGAAGATGTGTTAGCCCCCAAGTTCGCATAAGGGACATTATAATTTTCCAATCTAAAAAAAGGTACGAAGGGAAAAAAAGATATTAAAATTTAAAAATTATAATTAAATTAAAAATATCATATAAAAAAATTAAATCCATCATTATCACTATGCATTAATGATAGTGATATAAAATGAATCGTATAACTATGTAGAGATGCTAGTCCACACATCCACATGAGTGATATTTTAATTTACCATTTGATAGATAAGGGATGGAAAATGGTTTCAGATTCATAATAATAATATCTAATAATATTTATTATACTTTAATTTTTATGGTATTATGGATACATAATCTTAAAATAATGTATCAGAAGAAATAAAATTTAAAAAGCCTGGTTAATATTTACAACTCTTCTTTGAGAGACCCCCTTTGGATAACACCTTAAGCCTAGAAGGATAAACTTTAATAATGAAAAATAAGATCTATGATCAATTTAATGATTATAGGAAGTATTTTGAGTATATAATTTCCCAACTTAAAGGGTTAAATGGTTAGAATAAGGGAGTTTGAGAGGATCCCTTTTATAATTGAGAGGAGGGACACACAAGGAATTACTTAAATGATTTCAATTATATAAAGACAATTTAATGGTAAATTAGCTAAAAATATATGAATATATTATGTTTTTATAGAATATGGATCAAATATATTCATCCCTTAATAATGATATAGGTGTGGGAGAAAAGTCTAACTTTATCCCTTGGGTTAACCCCTTAGTAAACCTATTATAATTTTAGTCATTGTAACAATTTTTTTACTATTGAGTTTGAAAAAAATTAAGTTGACCCAATTGAATTATATTTAGTTTTATAATTCAAAATATTTAATAAAATTTACAATATTTAATTTTTTTATGTATAATAATTTAATTTTATTTAATCACACAAATCAAAAAACCCCTTTTTGGAAAATGATTTTTTAAGCGTTAATCATAATTTACATCCATTAATTAAATTTAAAAAAACATAAATTTAATGTCAAAATATTATTTTGATTATATATTATAAAAATTTAATTAAATAAATTAATAAATTGAGATTAAATTAATATATTAATACAAACACTCATTAGGTGCATAAAAATAATATTTTTAGAAAAATGTGTTTCTAAGTCCTAAAATTATCATTCAAAAATTTCAATTATAATTATGATTCCTATGTAATTAACTATAATATTTATAGTTATAGGAGAAATATATTACTCTAGAATCAAATTGAGAATATAATGATACATTTACTTGAAAATAAATGATAGTTTTTACAAAAATCATTATTTTTCACTATTCACCAAAAAATAATTTTTTAGGGAATCCTAAATATTCCTCCTAAGATAACATTGAAATGATTATTTTGAAAATTATATTCTATTATAAAAAATAATATTTCAATAAATGGCATAAATTTTTTATAAAGTTCACATGTAAAAATTCTATAATATCATTTTTGTACTAAACTTAATTTTAATGCATAAAATGGATTAACTAAAAATTTCAGTACTTACTTTTTATGAATTAATCAGTGAATTTTAGTTAATACTAACATTTATACATATTTTTTATAATGTGGTTATTAATATTCATACCTACAAATTTAATGGATACATTATATAAATTTAATATATCTAAGTTCATATAGACTCATAGTTTCATGTAAATCAGGAAATCAGACAATGGTATTTTTTAAAGAAAAATATATTAAAAAATATTGGGGTGTTATAGAAAGAGGTCATAAGTAATTTGATATGGATGAAAAGGAAATAAATTCTATAGGTATATACTTGGTTGAACCTATTCTCACTAAGGTAGTCTCCTAAAGAATCTCTATTTCTATGTTGAAAAAACTCCTGAATACTAATAAAATAAGTTCCTATGATTGAAAGTAAAAGTTTCTAGTTCTATGGTATAATTATGAATACTTGAATATTCGTCCAACCATAAATATATATTAATTATTTGATAATATAAATTCACTTATATAATACATGAATTATATTTTTGATAATAATTACAACATCAAAATTCTAAGAATAATACTGAGGAGATTACCTCCACATTTCAATGTGACATTATCCATGCTTGATGATAAGGATCCAAAAATGTACATCATGATATTATTCATAGAACACCTGTTTCATATATGATGAGTAATTATTGAAATGTATCATGGATGAAGTATTAATCACAAGAGGTTTCATTCAAGGAAATAGGAAAACCTTTAATTAAAGAAGAACCAGATGAAGATGAGGTCATAAGGGTAATGAATTTCCATTTGTCTTACCATAAGAGGGGAAAAGGAAAATTCATAGGAAATCATGAAATGTTTTTGACATGTAATGGTTAGAAATATCATTGATATGGGATTTAATTTTTTTACATTAGGGAGATAAAGGTTTTTTCATGAAACCCTTCAATGATGATAAATTTTTTAGAAAACCAAAGTGGAAAACCTTTTAGAGGAAAAATATTATATTCCATGGAGGGAAAAAATTAGATGAGTTATAATTAGAAAATCATTATTATTATAAGTACCTTTAAGATTATTAAATAGTAATTTTTATTTGAAGGATACAGTCTAATTATAGTGATGCTAAAAATGATGATATGGAGTGTAGTGTTTATCATTAGGTTGATATTGAGGTATTCGTTGAAGAACATGAAAATGGAGGGATAAAACCAAGACGGAAAAAGTATTTATTCATCAATTAATGTTGTAAATAAAATAATAATAGGAATAAAATTTAGTAATGAAATAACAGATTTAAAAATTTAAATATGAAATATCAATAAACTAAAAAAGGATGTGGAGCTCATGATCAAAGTGAAATAACATGTTTGGATCATAGATGGATTGATCAATAATATGAAATAAACAGTTAAATTAATTGAACAATTTTAAGAATAATTCATGGTTTAGTTATTAATGGATAAATATTAATAAAAACCTTTTACACCAATCCTGGTATTAGGTTTCTCCAAGGAACTAACCTCATTTAAATCTATAGAAGACCTCCAAGTGGCATCTGACTTTTATATTCCCATCCAAAATTTTCAGATCTTAAAAAAAGGAAAATTTGTAGTGAAGTATGATCATAAGTAGGATATAATCATGTTTCATTATAGACCATATGAATTAACCCCCAATGGAAAGTGTATGATCAATAGAGAACTGATCCAATCGTAAACCTTAAAAAATTAAACAAAATTTAGTTGTTATTTTTTATGGAAAAGTATGACACATTCAATATGTGTTATCCAATAATTTTTTAGATAGTAGCAGCAACATATAAAGGAAATAAGTTTTCAATCATATGGTTATAGGTTTAATGATTATTTCCTTTGGGGAAAAGTACTGGGTCCTAATGTATTGTATTGTACTTTATGGTTACAACATGAAGTGATTCATGGAATTTATAAAGGGGAAAAATAGTTGGAAACATTTAAAAAAATGAAATATGAAAATAAAAACCATATTTTTCAATATCATGAGAAAATTGTTGAACTTGGGGAGTAGTAGTCATATTAATCATATGGAGAAGTTATTCAATGGTCTTTGATCAATAACAATCATATGAGAATTGAAAACATTATGAGATTGATTTTAGAGTAATAGAAATGAATGGTTTTTGGGTTTTCTACAATGGGAGTACATCACACAAGACCAGAATTAATGATCATATCAACAACATAATGTATGATAATGGTATATTATTTCAATTTGATCCTGATAAGGGATTGAAAATCACTAACTTTGGGAAGTATGAGTTTTGTGGAATGGTTTTCAGAATAAAATGTGTTCTTGGGGGAGGTACGTAGGCATGATCTAGTAAGTGTGAGATTTTTATGTGAATATGAACATGCTATGCATTTTATTAAGAATGATTTCACTGATAAATCATGAAATAGTTCACTTGTTTTAATGGGAATACATAACTATATAAGTATTTAACTTATTGGTGATGAAAATTGGTACATGCAGGCCATGGAATATTAAAATTGTCTATGACATAAGTCACTCAGTAATTTTAGTAAACAATAATTTGAAAATTTATTCAATATAGATAGAGAAAATGATTTTTCCATGTTCACATGTGACAAAACTCATACGTACGATTCTTATCAATAAGGGAATAATATTTCTAAGAATTAAAAAATGAATAAAGGAAAATTATAGAGTATTGAATTTTGTTCATTTTGATTTTTTTAGGATAATATATCATCAATAATGTGATTAAAAAATTTATTATGTGTTTTTTACTAATTATTTCATAATGATGGATTTGTTGATGGTGATTACTCATAAAAATGATGTGTTATAGTACATCACTCTATACTAATGATAATTTGAGACTACGTTTGGGGTAAAAATTCAAAAGGTTAACACCGATAATGGAATGGAATTAATAGATAAAAAAGCCAATAAATATCTAGAAAATCATTGGATTCAACACCATGTGTAAGTTGCGATAACTCCTCTAAATAATAGTGTTATAGAAAAATAAATCATACAACCAAAAAACAGTGCTAGGAATATTATCATTGAAAAGTAATTTCTGGAGAAATATGGGAAAGAAGTGGATATTAAAATGAAATATGTATTCAATTATGAATTATTTTTTTCTAAATAAAAATAATAATCCATATGATATTTTTTATAGAAATAAACATACATTGAAATATTTCTGTGTTTTTAGAAGTAAGTGCTTCAGTATGAATAAATAAAGAAATAGATTGTTGAACTCATGTCGAGCTGAAGGGATATTTCCTTGTTATGAATCCAACGAGAGAAGTAAATATGTGTTATAAAAATTATTGGTCAAAATAGTATAAATATAACACAATTCCATGAATGATATTAGTCATAATATAGCTTCAAATGAGAAAAATTCCACACAAAAACACTCATTCTTTTTTGGAAGAATGTGATTAATATAACTAGGTATCTAGGGGAGTTCATGGGACTAGGATGAAATATGATAATAGATCCATTGATGAGGAAAACATAATAGTTCCACGAAGTAAAAAAAGGATCCAATTGAGAATAATTCACAAATAATAATATCATTTTTGATTGGACTACTATTATTTAAATATAATAATTAAAGAACACCAAAAATATTCCTTATTATCTCAAGTGAAACAAATATCATTTTATAGCGCTTCTATGGATGCATGTTGGGTCCATATTTTTAATTGGGAGAATGAAAATATTGATTAATATTTCTGCAAAATTTTATTATATTTTAACAATAAGAATATTATTGGAGAATAATTGGGTTTCTAAAATAAACTAAATGAAAATGGAATAGGGCGTCTAGCTTTAATATATTATTATGAGAATAATGGAATTGATGTTAATGAAAAAATTATGCTAATTCCCCATCTTAAAAACATTTGATTATTTTTATCTATAACATTGAAAATGGTTTTAATGTTTATTTGATGGATTCCAATTCTGTTTTCCTAAATAGGTTCCTTGGAGTGGATGTCTATATTGAGTATTCATATGGATTTATTTTTCCTGATGGTTATAGAAATGTGTGTTGGATGAAGAATTATTTTAATGGAATGAGATAAGCACCATTAATATTGTTCTCATCACTATATAAGTTCCAATGGAAGATCAACTATCATAGAGGTGGGATTGATCACAACCTCTACATTAAGAATGATAAAGGGCGGTGAAAGGGGCAGTTTATATATATTGATAACATCATATTTAGAGTCTCATATTAAACCCAATGAAAGATGTTTTTATTATTAATAATGTGTGAATTATAGATGTCTCTAATCATTTAATTATCCCATTCCATTGGTATACAAGTGATTCAATGATAGTACAATACATCTATCTCCCAAAACAACTATAACTCCATGAGATTTTAGGAAATATATATTTTTTCAAATTACTTTAATCTTTTTGATTTTTTCCATTTCACGCAACAGTAAAAATAGATTATTTTATTTTAAATAACAATGAATTTCTTATGTTATATGAAAAACAAAGTCATTCATTCACTACACGCAATAATTTTTTTAACTTTCTCTACATGGAACACTAAGGTTAACATACATTATATGAAACAATGACTTTCCTCAACGGATTGTGTAACATGAAAGACCGAGTTTTACAGAATAAAGATATATTATTAAAATATAATTAAAAATATAAATATATATATATATATATATTAGGTTATTTGGGGTAAAATTAGTTGAACACTCACACACACACCATACACACATGCTGAAAAGGCATGCCATAACTCCCCCAAGGGATAGTTCACCCATTATGCCATAATTATTTTTATAAGGCCTGAAGGCCCAATGGGTTAAAGAACATATGAAAAGGGTTAAATAAATTATGAAAATATATGCTTTATGAAAATATAAAATGTATTAATTGCTTACAGAATAAATATAAATTAATATAATATTAGATTGAATATGGATGAAATTATAATTATTTTTTATGCCCACAATGACATTTTTTCTAATGAATTAAATTATTTAATATTATTGAGTAATATTAACTTGATATATATAATATATTTTCTTTTAAAGATTATTTATTTTCATCCAATAAATTTTATATGATTAAGATAAAAATAAATACAATTTTATGCATTAAATACAATATAATTATTAAATCATTTTCCCCTCCTTTTAATAGAGAAAATATTGTAAATAAAATTTTTGGAACTTTTATAGGTTATATATGTCCAAATAAATTTCATATTTTTAAATTATTCAGAAAATTATATTTGGGTAAATTGTTTTGGTATTTTTGTGTGATATTTATTTTTTACTGAATAGTGAGAAATACTAAATTTTAATTCAAAAGGGATTTTTTGTGTAAATTATTTATATAGATAAATTGTATTTTAGTTTATATTTAAAGTATAATTAGATAACTATACATAAATTAATAAAATTTAGGTCATTTTAGCAAATTTCACCTTGAAATTGGATACAAAAACATATCAATCTTTTGATCATTTTTACTTTAATCACCCGTTGTGTCATCCCATCTACAAGATTTAATTTAAATTAATATCTACATATTATTCGATTGGAAAATGGAAGAATGGATTCAATAACTAGAATAATCATAATTTATAATAACTAATTAGTTAAACATATTTTTTTCCCAAAAATATTAGTGAATTCGGTTAAAGTTAATTATAGTGATTAAGGTAAAATTAATCTGAACAAGGGAACAAACAATAAACCTAAGGACAAAAATGACCTAGAATCTTGTTTTAAACCCCATTTTTGGAAATATTTAGTCCATAAAACATATATTTATTAAATTATATGGTTTTTATGACTTTGTTAGGTAAACACATGGGTATACCTAACATGTTTTAAAAAATGAATAGTGTGTCTTTTTGCATCCCTATAAAGGCCACCAACTATCCCTCTTCCTCGCACCTCTCAAACCACTTATTTTATAAAAATATAAATCCAATAAACATAACAAAACATTACCTTACTCCTTAAATTCTCCATTATTGAAGAAATACTTCTATGGAATCCATTTGGTGCAAACCAATAGGATTTACCGGATAAAGAGGTAATACCCTCCCTCAAGCTCATTTTTTTATTTCCATTAGCCACTCCCTAACCTATTATTATTAAATGATTGTATAGAAATAAAATTATAATAAATATTCTATCATTTTCTAATTATAAGGTTTTTAACTACACTTACACACACATCCTTGTAATGGGTAATGGACATAATGTTTATGTGTATGACGAACTACCACCTCATGAAACGATGACTATTCATTTTTCATTTACCTTATATCATGGTGGATATTATGATAAAAAAATATATTTTTAAATGATATATATGCTATTTATAATTTATTTATGCTTATTTTATTTTATCTATGACATACCCTTGTGCATTACATCTTTTTTAAATACAGTAATTTCATTTGAGGATGTATGGACTATGGCCCCCCAAAGTGATGTGATTAGTTCACAAACTACCTGGAATGTATTAAGGATATTTTTAGTGAAATTATATTATATATATATAACAATAATTATAATTTAATGAAATTATATACATATATACATATTCATATATGTCATTTACTTACTTTCTTTCAACATGTCAATAAAAAAGAAGTGATGTTCATGCGTACGTATGACTTACCATCTCTCTGAACAGTATATTCCATTTTATACTAATATATTATATAGACTACTATAACAAAAATATACCTAATATTAATGATATTTATACTATATTTTGTATTCTATAAATAATTATATAAATATAAGTACCAAAGATATAACAAATTAGGGAAGAAGCGAAAAACAAAGTGAATATTACACGTAGAGTAAACATAACATGAAATTTGTACCAAGAGGGTAATATGAAGTAATAATATATCCATATATGTTATTATATATTAGAATATTATTATTTATAATATTTAAAATAAAATCATATTTATTATATAAGATTTTTGAACGAGTACAGCAAGATTCAAGACACAAGGTAAAAGAATTTCATCTCACTTTTTTTTAACCATAAGATAAATGCCTTTTTCACCACTATTTTCCTTTGTGTGGTGTATATATTTCCCATGAATGCATTAAAAGATTTTTTTTTTCAAATTTATTTCTTTTTTTATATCTATTCTATGAAATTTATTTCATGGGTTTCATGATTCAAAAGTCCCCAAATCGGTAAAGTAATTTCATCTCAATTTTCCTTCTTTGAGACAAATTCCATGTTATGTACTGATATTCTTATATAATGGGTATAAAAGTTATTTGAAATGTTATATCATGAATCTACTTCATTTCATGATATTTTAGACTTCATTTAGTTTCATTTTCACACACAAGGAGTGTGATTCAATGTTACGAAGTGATAATAGGTTTATTGAAATAATCTCGTCATTTATCGAGATTGTTTATTATTACTATTCCACAAATGAAATATTATGACCCATTTTTCATGAACACTCATGAAGTTTAGTATTATATAGTTATTTATTATATATCCATTTATTGGTACCATTTTACAACTATTTTGTACATAAGATAGTTTAGAAAGTGTTTTTAAGAAATCCCAACATTACCCTCTCTTTAGCTAGAAATCTTTGTTCTGTAAAAACCATGTTTTTTAAAATTGGTTTCATAGAATATTACACTCTATTTATATAATATATAAATGAAATTTTTACAATTTTTTTCAAATGAATATTATTATCACATTCAAAAAAATATATTTTCTTTCCTTTTTGACCATGGAAATGAATATTATTTTTACATTGTACGGATTAACCCACCATTATTTATTTTAATATTCCTTATAATTTTTAAAAGGTTAATTTTTAAGAAACATTTTTTAAAAGAAAATTTCTAGGGAAATTTTTTCAATTTTTTTTCAAAATTCTCTTATGTGTTTCCAAGGAAAATGGTTTTTAAAATTTTAACATGATTCTTTTATAATATTTCATGGTAAATTGTTTTGAAAACACTCTCAAGCTCATTTTATATGTTTTAAATGAAAATTATTTTCAAAAAATTTTAATGATTTATTTATTAGTTTTCAATGTTTTTTAGATAAATTGATTTGAATTTTTTTTCAAGTTTTTTATAAGTTTTCAAGGAATTTTTTTTCTTTGGAAATTTTACATGATTATTTTATATGTTTTAAAGGGAAATGGTTTTAAAAATGATTTCAAGATTTAATCTTAAATTTTCAATTAATTTTACGAGAAAATGGTTTTCTAAAGGATATATATTTCAAAAAGGCTTTCCAAATAAGAAAGGTTATTTTACTCAATAAATGTTTTCAATGTATCTTTCTAATTTATTTTCCATCAAATATTACATCGATTGATTTTACTAATGAATTTTCAGTAAATGATCTAAAGGTTCCATTCATATTATTTTTGGAATAGTCTAGGTTTGATGGAATTATTTTCATGATGCCAATTTATATTCCATGCGTTATATGCTTTTTAAACCCTATTCCTTACATGGGTTATTATATGATGTGATGAAATTTTACATAAGGTAAGATGTGATGAAAATTTATTTCTACCCATTTCAATTCGTGGTATTATGATAACATGATCATAAAATGAATCTCTTTTTATGGGTTTCGATATGATGAATGTTTTAATATCTTATGGAACATGTATGAATGATTTTATTATGAGATTTATGAGACCTATATCTCTCTTCAATGAATTAGGTAATGATATATATCCCATGATACAATGATTGGAATGAGGTTCACTGTAATGGCCCAGACCTCTCTGGCCCATTCCATTGTCAAAAAGAAGGTCACGATGTGTTCTGGAGGGTAAAATGGACTTTTCCCACACTTTCCAGAATTTTGTAAGTACACGCCGTGTAGTGTGAGTACACACCGTGTACCACCTTGCCGGGTATACCCCGTGTTGAAGGCTGTGTCCTTACCGTGTGAAATAAATGGGTACATGCCATGTACCTCATACTACACGTCGTGTACCACCTTGCCGGGTATACCCCGTGTTGAAGGTCGTGTCCTTGCCATGTGAAATAAATGGGTACATGCCATGTACCCCATACTACACGTCGTGTACCACCTTGCCGGGTATACCCCGTGTTGAAGGCCGTGTCCTTGCCGTGTGAAATAAATGGGTACATGTCATGTACCCCATACCACACGCCGTGTATTCCCTCCCCGCGTACGCGTTACTCTCAAACCGTGTGTTGACCAGTCAACGGTCGTGTGCCATGTTGGAGCCATGTCCTTGCCATTTGAAATAAATGGGTACACTCTGTGTACCCCATACTACACGCCGTGTAGTCCCTCCCCACGTACGCGTTACCCTCAAACCGTGTGTTGACCAGTCAACAGTCACGTACCGCGTTAAAGGTCGTGTTGGAAGCTGCTTGGTGAGCATGTGAAATGGCCGAGTACACACCGTGTACCATAAAGTACATGACCTGTACTTTTTTTTCCACCTATAAAAGGAGGGGTCCCCTCCCAATTTTCTACTCACCCCTCTCCTCCCCATTCCTCTGAGCAGAGCTCTCTCAAGAGACTCGAAGGCTCCTTTTCTTCAATAACTTCTTCGTCCGAGCCCAGATTTATGATCCGTCAATGGCCACGGGATCATAATGACGAGGCGGAACTTCTGAGATTGGATCTATTGTCTTTTCTTCGGCCTTTACATTCCAACATCCACTCGAGGAGTTTCTTTCGGGACTCAACAGAAGTGATGGACGCCCACAGACGTCTTCTAAAGTTGATCCGAGGGAGCGTTGTGATCAGAACCTCTTGAGGTAGGGATCTGACCTTCGTCTCCCTAAATTGTGCATCATGTGGGGTGGGTATCCTCTTGTTTTCATGAGAAACAGTTGAACCAATAAACGATGATAATAACTGGTTAAAGAATGGGGATGGGAAAGTTATTATGTTTATCTTTATATCCTGTGATATTATGTTGTGAATTTAATAGACTTATGCCTACTAAAAATCACAGTCGTTGGGGGACTTTGCTTGTGAAATTAAATGTTGCCTTATCTTTCTAGACCGTTTTTGAGGATGGAAACTTCGTTGAATGTGGAAATTTTATTAATCACGTAAAGTTGGCTGATTTAAATCTGGAACCCCTGTGTGATCACCCCGGTTGAACAAAATGGAATAATGAACATGTGGGTGTTGGCTTGGATACGTGGTATGTGATAGGGTTTGTTTATGTGAAGGGGGTGTTTTGTAGGCTGTTGTGGATCGGGTGAGCAGCGGGGTTGTGGTTGGCTTGGTTGTGGGTTGGTGTGAATGTTATGTTGGTGACAGGTATCAGGGTTGCGATAAATGGTATTTAAGGGATAATGATGTACGGGTTTCAGTGTGATTTTGGTTATGGTGGTTGGCAGTGGGGCTGCAGGGATGGGCTTCAATGTGAACGGACTATGGGTTGGGAATAATAAATAAAAATTGGAAGAGTTAATTAATGGTGGGTCATGGTAATGGAACATGATTAATAATCAATGGGTTGGTTGGTTAATAAGAAGGTATTTGTTGTGCTGCTTGTGTTTTCGTAACTTGATTTTGGGATGGCAGGGATATGTTTCACGAACGATTGATATGGTTGGTTGCGGTTGGTTTCCCAGTAGATAAGGAACTAAATAAACTAATTCTGCTAAAACATGAAAACCTAAATGGGGTTGGGGTTGTTTGTTGTATGCATGCTTCATAGTAGCAGTGCCGAGGCACATGCTCAGTTTCTCTATTTAGAATCCATAGGTTGGGCTGTGTGTTTGGTATACATATATGTATCTGTATCTTTTGTGTTTTATCGCACCCCACCAATGTTGAGCAATTAGGGCCGAACACTCCCATTTCATGGGAGAGGGTGTTTTCCCCATAGTTACTAGCTCCTTCCTGCTCCTTCTTCCCTAGTTTTTGATGGCATGAGGTGACCTTAAACCTAAGACCCTTCAGGTAGGTTTCGATTAGGGTGGTTTTAGCCTAAGACTCTTCGGGCAGGTTTTACTGTTTCCCAAGAATCTTCGGGATGAGGCCCCGGTGTGTGCGGGCGGGATACGTGGTTGTGAGGACCAGGTGTGTGCGGGTGGGATACGTGGTTGTGAGGCTTAAGTTTGTGTGGGCGGGATGTGTGGTTTCTGAGGCCCAGGTGTGTGCGGACGGGGAGAGTGTGGTAGCGTCAAGACATTCGCCGTTAGGAAGAGCATCTAACTAATGGGAAATGGTGCGGGGTACCCAATACTCTTGTTCTTATATACTACTACTACCTGTTGTGATTGTATTTTTGGTGAGTGTGGCTAGTGAGGTTGGGTGGATAGATTTCCCTGCTAGGTTTCTTATATTGTTCTCACGGGAGACTAGGATGTCTCCCCACCTTTGCATGAGAGCTTTAGCTTTCCCTACTGAGTATACTTGTATGCTCACCCTATATTTACTTTCAGGTTTCCAGGAGGACTTCCAGGGCCGTGCGAGACCCTACTAGTCAGGACAGTTGGAGTTGTTGCAGTTTTTGTACACTTTTCTGTTTTGGTATTGTACTTTTGAGGTTTCTTTTACTTGTACCTTGTTTCAGAATTATTTAAACATGCATGTGGGATTGGTTTGGGTTTATTTCTATACACTTGTTCTTTTCCTTTTTGGTGGTTGACTTGTCCTCTTTCCCGATCGTAGATAATAAAAAGTGTAATTCCTCCCATATTTGTGAAAACTTATACCCTTGGGGCTAGTCGCCACCCCGGGGCCTACTGGAGGCGGGACTCGTGGGTCATTATCTCCCTTTCACCATCGCCAACTCAGAGGAGCATCTTTGGTGGGAGGGGTTCGTAACAGAATGGTATCAGATGTGATGGTTGAGAGATAGTATGGAGTCTGGAGTTAGTCACAGTGAGGATTGCATGGGATGGTAGGGGTGTTGGTTAATCTTGGTGCGTGACATAGGCCAGGGAGGATCAGCTAGGACATGAGATTTTAGGGCCCCCGTGATCCGATTCAAGGACTCTGAGCCTACCGAATGACCAAGTGAGACTACATTGATTACAGGGTAGAGACCCTAGGGAAGGTACATGCATCATCCTGATTGTGTTTTACTTGATTTGGGTGTTCTGAGAAGGAAATTGAAATAAAAAGGATAAAATAAAACCTTGAGAAATTTCCTTACTAGTTGGGCTTAGGAGATCTTTGTTTACCGTATAGCTATGGCACCTGGACGTCGTCCCCAGGTGGCTCAGAAGGTCGAGGCCCAGCAGATTCAGGCGGTCGATCAGTCGAGTATTGACCGAGAGGAGGAAGATAGTCAGTGGCAGAAGACACTACGTTATTTCCAGCGACAAAACCTCAAGAAGTATGAGGGTAGTACTTCGGATACGGAGACAGAGGGGTGTCTTCAGGAGCTAGGGGTCGCTTTTACCTTGATTCGTGCTCCGAGGGAGTACTAGGTTCCCCTAGCAGTCAGTCAGCTGAGAGGTGCGGTGAGACCGTGGTGGACACTCTACCTAGGAGAGCGGATAGAGGCAGAGGCTTCGTGGGCTGACTTTGAGAAGGAATTCCAAGAGAAATTCCTTTCTTCCATGATCATGGCAGTGAAGCGGCAGGAGTTACTCTCCCTTCAGTATGGGAGTATGTCAGTATGAGAGTTGAGGATAATGTTCAAGGATCTCATGCGCTTTTCTCCAGATCTCTTTCTGGATGAGGAGTCTCGGGCAAGGCGTTTGGAGGAGGCGCTTCATCCTTCTCTCCAGTATGTTGTCACACCTTTCACCCTTCCGACGTACATGGAAGTACAGAATAAGGAAGAGGTTGTAGAGAGGATGCACTCAAAGGGAGGTGCCCCACGTGAGGGGATCCATCCAGGTTCGTCGAAGGGGAAGGCAGTCAGTAGAAGGTCTCCTACAATGGGACCTTCCATGTTCAGGCCAGTGGGGAGCAGGCCCCAGCAGTTTCAGTTCATATATTCAGGTCCTCGTCCCTTTTTCACGAGCCCAAGACCAAAGTGTTTTTCTTGTGGAGGTTTTGGGCACATTCAGAGTCGGTGCCCGACCCGAGCTCAGTACCGTAAAGGTGGGCAGGTTCAACACCCACCTCAGTAGCACCAGTTTCCAGCGAGGCCCTTCCAGTAGCAGCAGGACCATGCTCCTCTAAGGGAAGACTTTGCGGGAGGAGGCCGACCTCAGGGTGCTCCTCAGGGACCTCGACCAGGGTGTGGTCGGGGAGGTGGACGACATCAGAAAGGCAGAGGATCTGGGCGTGGACAGTTTCATGTAGCAGAGTTGACACCTCCGGCAGGACCAAAGGTGGTGCAAGGTACGATTTTTTTGTTCACCACTCTCGTTTCTACCTTGTTCAATTCGAGAGCTTCACACTCCTTTGTTGCACATGGTCTAGCCCATGCTTTGGGACTAAACGTAGAGAGACTTTCTGTACCACTGGTGCTGAGTACACCAGTTGGAGGCCAGACTAGCATATCTTGTGTTTTCCAGTGATGTGGGATGACGTTGGGACCACATCGATCTAGTGGGGACCTTCTTCTGTTACAGATGTAGCCATACGATGTCATCCTAGGCATCGATTGGTTGTTTTTCATTTGATCCGTTATCGACTGCTTCCGAAGAAGGGTCTTGTTCTCCAAGGTGGATGGGAAACGTGTAGATTTTATTGGCGAGAGGAGCTATCAGGTGGGAAGACAGTGTGTGGAGCCTCTCATTTCCTTGTTAGGCGGGCTATCAGTGGTTCCAGCTGATACAGAGATGATGGATGTCCTAGAGGTTGTTGGGGAATTCCTCGATGTTTTTCCTGATGAGGTTGGGACTCTACCCTCCCCCCCAACGTGACGTTGAGTTCGGGATAGACTTACAGCCTGGTGCCCGTCCGATTTCGATGGCCCCTTATCGGATGGAACCTTCGGAGTTGCGGGAGTTGCGAATTCAGATTGATGATCTGATGGAGAAGGGTTTTGTTCGACCCAGTGTATCTCCATGGGGTGCTCCATTTTTGTTCGTGAAGAAGGCAGATGGTGGTCTTCAGCTATGCATAGACTACCAAAGGTTAAACCAGGTAACGGTCAAGAACTGTTACCCCCTTCCAAGGATAAATGATCTCTTCGACCAACTGTGGGGAGAAAGTTGGTTTTCTAAGATTGATCTATGATCTAGAAATCATCAGCTGAGGGTAAAGTATAGTGACATCTCAAAGATGGATTTCAGGTGCAGGTATGGGAACTTCGAGTTTGTAGTGATGCCATTTGGAGTTACGAATGCACTGACTGTGTTCATGGGACTTATGAAATTTGTCTTCCGAGAGTTTATGGATCAGTTCATCGTTGTGTTTATCGATGACATCCTGATCTACTCAAGATCAGAGGAGGAGCACGTTGAGCATATCAGGGTAGTATTGGAAGTCCTTCGACACCACCAGCTTTATGGGAAATTGTCAAAGTGTAAGTTCTTGAAAAAATATGTACACTCCCTTGGGCACATAGTGTCACAACATGGAGTGTCAGTGGACCCGTCGAAGGTGGAGGCAGTTGTTTCTTGGGCACCTCCCAAGAGCGTGGTAGAAGTTCGTAGTTTCCTGGGGTTAGCAGGTTACTATCGGAGCTTCGTTTCAGACTTCTCTCGAGTTGCTGCTCCATTGAAAGCTTTAACTAGGAAGAACCAAGTCCTCCTATGGAGCGAGCAGTGCCAGAAGGATTTCGACTACCTGAAGGAGACGTTGGTCAGTGCTCCCGTACTCAGGTAGCCAGAGGAAGGGTTGTTGTATGAGGTGTTTTGTGATTCTTCTGGCCTTGGTCTGGGGTGCGTGCTGATGCAGAAGAAGGGAGTGATCTGTTATGGGTCTAGGAAGTTATGCCCTCACAAGCGTAACTATTCCACCCATGACATAGAGCTTGCAGTAGTAGTGTTCGCACTAAAGTTGTGGAGACATTACCTCTTTGGGGAGCACTTTGTGGTCTTCTCAGATGACAAGAGCCTACATTATATCTTCTCTCAGTGTGACCGGAACATACGGCAGAAGAGATGGGTCGAGTTCCTCCAAGACTATGACTTTGAGATCTCTTACACTGAAGGTAAGGGAAACATTGTGGCTGATGCCCTGAGAAGGAAGTCGCATAAGGAAGTGGTTTGGGAATCCACTGAGGCTTGGAAAGCGATGGGAGAGTTGGCTTCCTTGCACTTGGATGCAAGGGTAGAAGGTGTTAGAGGCTGTTTGTTTCAGATGACGGTGCAATCCTCCTTAGTGCAACATGTGGAAGAGTCTCAGTGGGGGGACTCCGAGGCGGAAGTAACGCGGGATCGTGTCGATCAGGGAAACTCGCCAGAAGGATGGTCAGAGGAAAACCGACATCGGATGCTTTTCCATGGAAGGTTGTTTGTTCCGGAGGTGATGCATGAGGGAGTTCTCTGTGAGTTCCATAGATCATCCTTGGCGGTACATCCAGGAGTTTCAAAAATGTACCGAGGCCTGAGGGAACAGTTTTGGTCACCCGGTGTGAAATGGGCAGTGGCGGAGTTTGTGGCTAAATGCCTTGTGTGTCAGCAAGTGAAGGCTGAACACCGTGTTCCTAGTGGTTTGTTTCATCCTTTAGATGTCCCCGAGTGGAAGTGGGATGACATCTCAATGGACTCCGTCACAGGACTACCCATACCTCAGGGTGGTTATGATTCTATCTGGGTAGTGGTGGATCAACTGACGAAATCAGCTCATTTCTTCGCAACTAAAGAGTCGGGCCCGATGAGTACCTTAGCACAGAGGTACGTAGATGAGGTGGTGCGTTTTCATGGAGTTCCGAAGACTATGTCTCAGATCAGGATACTCATTTTACCTCACGAGTCTGGAGGGGGTTACAACATGCTATTGGAACCCAGCTATGCCTTAGCACTGCTTTCCACCCCCAGACCGATGGACAAATAGAGCGGACTATTCAGACATTGTAGGACATGCTGCGAGCATGAGTTCTGGATTTCAGAGGATCATGGGTATGACACTTGCCTTTAGTAGGGGTTTCCTTCAACAACAACTACCAATCTACTATTTGCATGGCACTGTTTGAGGCTTTGTATAGAAGACAATGTCGTTCACCCATTTTCTAGGTAGAGGTTGGTGAGACAGGTGCTCTTGGGATAGAGGTAGTACAGAGTACCACAGAGAAAGTCCAACTTGTACGTGAGAGGATGAAAGCGTCTCAGGTCCGACAGAAGACTTATGTTGATCGTCGGAGGAGGCCCTTGGAGTTCGAGGTGGGAGATCATGTGTTCTTCAAGGTTTCCCCTCGATGGGGGTAGCAGAGGTTTGGGAAAGGGAGCAAGCTCTCACCTAAGTTTATCGGACCTTTTGAGGTGCTCAGGCGAGTCGGCGAGGTAGCATATCAGCTAGCCCTGCCACCTCAGTTGGAGAAGGTTCATGACATCTTCCACATCTCCCAGCTATGTCAATACTTACAGGACGACTCTCACATTATCGACTGGGGAGAGTTAGATATGGGAGACGATGCGACCATCGAGGAACGACCAGTCAGAAATGAGGATCGTAAGGAGAAGGTTCTCCGTGGACGAACCATTCCGTTGGTTCGTGTGTTGTGGAGGCATGGCAGCCTTGAGGAGAGAACTTGGGAGTGGGAGGCCCAGAAGCACACTCAGTACCCAGAGTTGTTTTGACTTGTGTTTCCCTTGTTCTTCTGATCCTTGTTTTGATGTTATACTATATACCTTTGATATGGAATGCTTGGATTGTCAGTTATGAGATATTTTGTTTCCTTATTCTCTGGAAGTGTGTAGCATGTCCGGATGTGTGGGGAAAGGGAAAAACCTGACTCTAAATCGAGACGCATTAATGAGGATGCGACTGAACCCGTGCGGGCGATTCAGTGCCACCTAAAGTGGATAATATCTCAACATAGGAGATGTAATTTTCCCCAAACCACATGTTCGGGCAGTGTGTTGGTTGTGTGGTGTTGGGGCTAGTGCAAGTTGGAAAATCATAATATATGGAAGTGGTAAGGCCCAATCCTTAATCGAGACGCATTAATGCGGATGCGATTAAACCCATGTAGGCGAGTCAGTGCCGCCTAAAGCGGATAATATCTTGACATAGGAGAGGGAATTCCTAACACCAATGATTAGGGTTATTGGTTTGGTTCCTGTTATAACGAGAACCCTAAGAGGTATTTTGTTCGGTTACTCTGGGGTGGTTTTTGAATTCTTGGGGATGAGAATGTTTTAAGAGGTATCTGATGTAATGGCACGGACCTCTCCGGCCAATTACTTTGTCAAAAAGAAGGTCACGAAGTGTTCTGGAGGGTAAAATGGACTTTTCCCACACTTTCCAGAATTTTGTAAGTACACGTCGTGTAGTGTGAGTACAGACCGTGTACCACCTTGCTGGGTATACCCTGTGTTGAAGGCCGCGTCCTTGCTGTGGGAAATAAATGGGTACACGCCATGTAACCCATACTAAATGCTGTGTATTCCCTCCCAGCGTATGTGTTACCCTTAGACTGTGTGTTGACCAGTCAACATTCGTGTGCCGTGTTGGAGCCATGTCCTTTCCGTGTGAAATAAATGGGTACACACTGTGTAGTCCCTCCCAACGTACGCGTTACCCTCAAACCGTGTGTTGACCAGTCAACGGTCGTGTACCACGTTAAAGGCCATGTTGGAAGCCGCGTGGTGACCTTGTGAAATGGCCGAGTACACGCTGTGTACCAGAAATTACACGCCGTGTATTTTTTTTCTCTACTATAAAAAGAGGGGTCCCCTCCTCCTTTTCAACTAACCCCTCTCCTCCCCATTCCTCTGAGCAGAGCACTCCCAAGAGACTCGAAGGCTCCTTTTCTTCCATAACTTCTTCGTACAAGCTCCGATTTACGATCCGTCAGTGGCCATGGGATCGTAATGAAGATGCAGTACTTCTGAGCTTGGATACATTGTCTTTACTTTGGCATTTCCTTTCCAAATTCCACCCGAGGAGGTTTTTCTAGGACTCAACAGAAGTGACGGACGCCGATGAATGTCTTCTAATGTTGATCTGGGGGAGCGTTGTGATCAGAACCTGTTGAGGTAGGGATCTTACCTTCGTCTCTAAAAATTGTGCATCATGTGGGGTGGGTATCCTCTTGTTTTCATGAGAAATGGTTGAACCAATAAACGAAGATAATAACTGGATAAATAATGGGGATGGGAAAGTTGTTATGCTTATCTTTATATCCTGTGATATTATGTTGTGAAATGAATAGGCTTATGCCTACTGAAAATCACAGTCATTGGGGGCCTTTGCTTGCACAATTAAATGTTGCCATATCTTTTTATAACGTTTTTGTGGATGGAAACTTCGTTGAATGTGGAAATTTGGTTAATCACATAAAGTTGGATGATTTAAATATGGAACCCCAGTGTGATCACCCCGGTTGAAAAAAATGGAATAATGAACATGTGGGTGTTGGCTTGGATACGTGGCATGTAATGGGATTTGTTTATGTGAAGGGGGTGTTTTGTAGGTTGTTGTGGATCGGGTGAGCAGCGGGGCTGCGGTTGGCTTGGTTGTGGGTTGGTGTGAATGTTATGTTGGTGACGGGCAGTGGGGCTACGATAAATGGTATTTAAGGGATAATTATGTACATATTTCGGTGTGATTGTGGTTATGGTGGTTGGGATCGGGGCTATAGGTATGGGATTTAATGTGAACGAACTATGGGTTGTGAATAATAAATAAAAATTGGAAGAGTTAATGAATAGTGTGTCATTGTAATGGAATGGGATTAATAATCAATGGGTTGGTTGGTTAATAAGAAGGGATTTTTTTTTGCTGCTTGTGTTTTCCTAACTTGATTTGTGGATGGCAGGGATATGTTTCACGAACGATTGATATGGTTGGTTGTAGTTGGTTGCCCAGTACAAAAGGAACTAAATAAACTAATTCTGCTAAAACGTGAAAACCTAAATGGGGTTGAGGTTTTTTTTGTATGCATTCTTTATAGTAGTAGTGCCGAGGCACGTGCTAAGTTTCTCTGTTTAGAAGCCATAGGTTGGGTTGTGTGTTTGGTATACATATATGTATCTGTATCATTTGTGTTTTATCGCACCCCATCCATGTTGAGAACTTAGTTCCGAACACTCCCATTTCATGGGAGATGGTGTTTTCCCCTTAGTTACAAGCTCATTCCTGCTCCTTCTTCCCTAGGTTGTGATGGCTTGAGGCGACCTTACACCTAAGACCCTTCAGGTAGGTTTCGATTGGGGTGGTTTTAGCCCAAGACTCTTCGGGCAGGTTTTACTGTTTCCCAAGAATCTTCGGGATGAGGCCTAGGTGTGTGCGGGTGGGATACGTGGTTGTGAGGACCAGGTGTGTGCGGGCGGGATACGTGGTTGTGAGGCCCAGGTGTGTGCGGGCGGGATGTGTGGTTTGTGAGGCCCAGGTGTGTGCGGGCGAGGAGAGTGTGGCAGCGTCAGTACGTTCCCTGTTAGGAAGAGCAGCTAACTAATGGTAAATGGTGTGGGGTACCCAATACTCTTGTTCTTATATACTACTACTACCTATTGTGATTTTGTTTTTTGTGAGTGTGGCTGGTGAGGTTGGGTGGATAAATTTCTCTATTAGGTTTCATCTGTTGTTCTCACGGGACGTTAGGATGTCTCCCCACCTGTGCACGCGAGCTTTAGGTTTCCTACTGAGTATAATTTTATTCTCACCCTACGTTTACTTTCAGGTTTCGAGGAGGACTACGAGGGCCGTGCGAGACTCTACTAGTCGGGATAGTTGTAGTTGTTGCAGTTGTTGTACACTTGTTTCTTTTGGTATTGTAATTTTGAGATTTCTTTTACTTGTACCTTGTTTCATAACTATTTAAACATGCATGTGGGATTGGTTTGGGTTTATTTCTATATACTTGTTCTTTTCCTTTTTGGTGGTTGAATTTTCCTATTTCCCAATCTTAAATAATAAAAAGGGTAATGCCTCCCATATTTGTGAAAACTCATACCCTTGGTTCTAGTCACCACCCATGGGCCTACTGGAGGCAGGACTCAGGGACATTATCTCCCTTTCACCATCACCAGCTTAGGAGGGGCATCTTTGGTGGGAGGGGGTCGTGACATTCACGATCTTGATTCTCTATAGGAAGATGGGGAAAGATGATCACTCACAAGGAAAGGACTGCGATAGGGGATGGAAGTGTGTCCTTCCTAGTATGTGTAGTCACCATGAATATGGAATATGCAGAAACCTATTACACTATCAGAATATAGGGAAACCATATACCACATAAGAAAAGGACTGCAATAAGGGATGGTGGTGTGTCCCACTTAGTAGGTGTAGTCACCATGAAAATGGAATACAGGGAAACCTGATCCACTATGAGAATATGGGGAAACTGATCCCTTATAAGCAAATAACATCGAATGGGGATAATAGTGTTTCCCGTTCCAAAGGTCTAGTTCCCCTTAATTGTCTTGATAAGTTATATAAATGAATCTTGATTTATAGGGAATGACATCACATGTTTATGAATGTAACAATTCCATGTATTATTCAAAAGAAATTATTTTCAAGTATTACATTCTTTATTTTTCTGTGATTCATGTATTATGAACTGCCAAGATCTTTTACATTGTTAATGTTTATGATATTTTATTTATATGGTATGATCTTGTCCTGTTATGATCACATTATCATACATCTATGCTCGGGTTTATACTTACATGTATCACTTGTTTATCCTTACTAAGAATATGATCTCACCCATTTTTAGGTTTTCATCCGATGAATATGAATATATGTATTAATTATGATGTGTCTAATAAATGTGATAGCCACGGAGAACCTAGTGGGAGATAATGTAGCTCACTTATATACCTGTGTTTATGATTCCATTTTTTCCAATGTCACTAAACAAATACAGTCTTTGGGAATATATTTGTATAATGTTATATGTATTCCACCAATGTGATGTAAAGTTAAATTACGAAAAGATTGAGTCTCTATTGTTGGTATCAAAGTAAATGATTAGTTAACTTTTGAAATCTAGCATGATATTATCTTAATTAGATCCCAAATGACATGTCTAGGTATAAGTCTAAGGATAAGGGACTGTAAAGGAAAATGTCCTAGAATTTTGGTAATGATTAAAGCAAGTGGGTACCTTGAAATACATCATTGTCTAGATGCTATAGGTGGATGTGGATCGAGAATTGACGTACTTGAGAGTGACAATTCTTACAAGATGATTCAGGACTAACTCTAGGAAATTTGGTAAATGAAAATGGGACTTGCTGCACACATAGCTTAACACTCATAGGGGATATGCTTTGGAAATTCATAAACTCTTTAAGAACCAACATGAATAATTTGAATATAATATAACTATGAATAACATAAGATAATCCTATGATTTAAATGATTAAAAATTAGGTGTCATGATTTAGACATCATATAAGTTATTTTTTTTGATTATGTGTTTTCCTTCTATGATATGGGTTTCCCACCCTATGATTTATTATTTTAGTCAATGATGATAACTATAAGGAAAATGGATAACAATGAATGTTTTATTGGTGGAAATCATGAGAATTTTTCAAATTGATTTCCCAAGTTGAAATCTCATAAAGAGAATCATGATGTTGTTATGAGTATTGGTTATACTTATGAAGATTAAGAGACCCCGAATGAAAAGTGAAAGGAATGTGATGTTCTTCCAGTATTGTTTACAGTAAACATAAGAAGCATGATTAAGGTTTATTAACCTTAATATTTTACTCATACTTAATTTTCATAGAAATTGTTATTAATGAATATGTTGATAAATCCTGAGTAGTAGTTTAGGAATAATGTTATATGAATGAATTATTTATTTTTTGGAATAAAAATAATATATTATATGAATCATGAGTCATATATGTATTTTCAGTATAAGTTTTTTGTTAAGTATTAAAAAGGAAATATTAAATGGTGATAAAGCCATTGAAAAGAGATTTCAAGGAAAGGTGAGATATTTGTTATGGTAAGGAAATTGTAAATTAATGCCTAAATTTTAGATAATTATGTTTAGATATACTGGATATGAAAATATAAATTGTACGGTATAGGTTACCCTAGAACTGCTTATTAGAAACATGGTCTTTTCCATCAAGTGTAACGTTTAAAACATCTTGTATATAAATAATGCATCCATAATTCATTATATTAAATAAAAAATTCTTGTTTTTAATAAGTATTTACGGTATTATAGGTCATTACAACGTTTCAAGAGAATACATGATTATGGTATTCACTTTTTTGGAATTTGAAAACCAAGAGCTAACATATGTTATATGTGGGATCAATGTTAATATGATTTCATGTCTTTTTTTCTAATGTATTTTATTTTCATCTTTTAGATGACCGATAGGGTTAACCATTTATGGAAGGGCTTATGTTAAACTCTAGATGATGTTTTTATGAAAAAAGTAATATCTCACTAAATGAGGATTTATTCTTATTAGATAACATGTTCTAAAAACATTGTGTTGATGATAACATATTTCAAATAGGATATATTTTGGATACCTGGATCTGTTAGTTATTTCAGAATGAAAAATTCACCATCATTCCCTAGAGTAAGATATGAAGTGGGATATGTTCAAGGATAAACAAAAGGGTGAGATTGTAAAAATAAAAATGATTGAAATGAAGTAACTATATTTCCTTATGATCCTATATTGTAAAAAACTCTCTAAATCTAGGAAAAATATATTTAAAAATATTTCTCATAGAACCTTTATTTCTGATTAATCAGATGTCCCCTTAGAACATAACAGATTTATTATTTTTTGATCACCCAATTCTTCTGATCAATGTTATCTATCAATATAAATCAAAACATGATAGTTTAATTTCTCCTCTATGTTAATGAATTCACTTCCCACCTATGTTAACCTATTTAGAAACCTAGTAATATGTTATTTTGGGTAACCATTACGCTTCTAACATTCCCCTTTTAATGGATTTTTTTGTATTCATTTTCACGATGTGCGTTTCTATGAATGAAACTTTCATGTATTAAACATATAATGATGTAGATTAATATTTAGGGTGAAATTCAATTTCAGGGATGTTGAATTTAACACCTTGAGATTTTGTGAAATATTATTTTTCTAATTAACTAAATATTGTTCCTATTTTTCTTTTCATGAAAAACTAAAAATTGTTAATTTTATGTCAAATCACTATATTTGGCTTGTATTATACAGAAAAAGAAGTTATCATTTTCTAAATGAAGCATAAATTTTATATTTATTTATATAGAACAACATGGATAACTTTCATTTCACACAATAATGACTTTCCTCAATGGAATGTGTCACACAAAATACCATGTTTTTCCAAAAAACAATATATTATTATAACGTTATTTAAAGTAAAATATAAGTTAAATTTTTATTTACTAAAAGGATAAAATAACCTATAAGAATATATGGTTTATAAAAATATAAAATGATTTCATTGTCTATGTTTTCGATACTTTTGTCATGGAACATGCGTCCATCACATTTGGGGGACACTGGCACTGCTCTGTTGCCCCGCATTCTCACTTTCCAAAGGTGGGTGGAATTCACTCCTTATTCCGGGATCTCTTCTCCTTGATCAAAATGGGATGATGGGATGTCGGTTCTTCCTTCCGTGGATTTCTCCTCGGAACTCATCACCTAGTCTGGGTCTCCCTTATAGATTTAATATGTTGTTTGTGAAACTCTTACCAATACCATGTTTCCATGGATGCTGGTTAATTACACTGCTTCTGTCAGGACATTCCAAGGGGTTCGGTCAGAGCAGTAACCTTCAGTTGGGGGAGTAGTCCCGTTGAGACATCAATGGAAAGTCTGGACGCTAGGGAATCGGCATGTCTGTCTTTTTCCCCCTATTATAGGGTTTCGCGAGGGCGTGGAAGCCCGAGGCATCCCAAATCGAGCGCGGGGAATCATATGAGATAGGCTTGTATCTGAGGTTTTCCTCAGCTTCCCATATTTAACACAGGGTATGCCACAAGTTTAACTTCTAGCGGAGATGGATCAGACTGATCAGAATACCTATGAAGGTGGATCAGATTGAGGAACCCCCTTGAGGGAACACCGATATTGGGGCCAACGCATGGTCGGCTTCCCGAATGCTGTGGAGGGGAATTGCGAAGCATGATCTCACCGGAATGTGGCGGCCCAGGTAAGAATCAGGATGGAAGATGGTTTTTTGGGCTTGGGCCTTGATGACACTTCCTACATACCATGCCTTGACATGGATCAAAGACCATGTAGTTCAGAGTGGATGCCGGTGAACCGACGTGAACTAGAACCATGGTCTAGGTAGGTATTGGTCTTCAACCTCATGGAGGCTTCTTTCGTACCATACCTTAGCATGGATCAAAGTCCTTGTAGTTCGGGATGGTGTGTGTCCGAGGGCCAACATGAATGAGGACCTTGGTCCAATGGGTGTGGGCTCAAACCTCATGGAGGCTTCCTACGTAGCATGCCTTGACATGGATCAAAGTCCACGTAGTTCGGGTTGGTGTGGGGGCTATTGAACTGACGTGAAGGGGTGTCAGAACAACCGGATGGTGGGATCACAATGGCTTACAGCTGGATTGGGATGCAGTTTAACATCATGAGGGATAGGGGCGTGTCAGAGAAACGACGTGAATAAGGACCTTGCTCCATGTGGATGGTGGGATTGAACCCCAGGGAGGCTTCCTATGTACCCTACCTTGGAATGGATCAAGGTCCTCATAGTTCAGGTGGGTGCTAGTGAACCGACATGAAGATGGACCGGGGGTCCGATGGGTGTTGGGATTGCACCTCGGGGAGGCTTCCTATGTACCATGCCTTATCAGAGATCAAAGTACACGTAGTTCGGGTGGGTCACAATGGCTTACCGCTGAATTGGAATGCAGTTTAACGTCATGGGGGACGAGGGCGTGTCAGAGAACTGACGTGAATAAGGACCTTGGTCTATGTGGGTGGTGGGATTGAACCTCAGGGAGGCTTCCTACGTACACTGCCTTAGCATGGATCAAATTCCTCGTAGTTCGCATCGGCGCCAGTGAACTGACGTGAGGATGGACCGGGGGTCCGATGGGTGTTGGGGTTGCACCTTGGGGAGGCTTCCTACATACCATGCCTTATCACAGATCAAAGTCCACGTAGTTCGGGTTGGTCACAATGGATTACTTCTGGATTGGAATGCGGTTTAACGTCATGAAGTATTGGGGCGTGTCGGAGAACCGACATGAATAAGGACCTTGGTCCATGTGGATGTTGGGCTTGAACCTCAGGGGGGGCTTCCTACATACCCTACCTTGGCATGGATCAAACTCCTCGTAGATCGGGTGGGCGCTGGTGAACCGACATGAGGATGGACCGGGGGTCCTATGTGTATTCGTCTTGCACCTTAGGGAGGCTTCCTACGTACCATGCCTTAGCACAGATCAATGTCAATGTAGTTCGAGTTTGTCACAACGGCTTACCTCTGGATTGGAATGCAGTTTAAAGTCATGCGGGATGGGGGTGTGTCTGAGAACTGACGTGAATAAGGACCTTGGTTTATGTGGATGGTGGGCTTGAACCTCAGGGAGGGTTCCTACGTACCCTGCATTGGCGTAGATTAAAGTCCTCGTAGTTCGGGTGGGCACCGGTGAACCGACGTGAGGATGGACCGGGGGTCCGATGGGTGTTCGGCTTGCACCTCGGGGAGGCTTCCTACGTACCATGCCTTAGCATGGATCAAATTCCACATAGTTAGAGTTGGTCACAATGCCTTACCACTGGATTGGAATGCAGTTTAACGTCATGCGGGATGGGGGCGTGTTTGGGGATTACGCTCTGAGGCAGCCCAAGGTGTGTCATGGCTGATGCTCACTCTAAGCCCATGGGAGTCATGCTCATTGTGAGAAACAAGAGGTTTCAGGGACCAGATGATCACGTCACGAAGGGTGTGTCCGCGGGAAGTGAAGAGGGGATTACACGTTGGGAGGCCCATGGGGTTGGGGCTTACTCAAGGATGGAGGCCCGAGCACGAAAAAGCACAGAGGGAGAGGGATTTGGCACCCAGGAATAGAGGAGGGGCCCTGTTCCCTATCATGTCCTCCGCTAGCTATGGGTACCGAAGATGAAAGGAGGGAGCAGGGGGCTCTGCCTCCTACCAGGATGGCTACGGGATTACACCAAGGTGGCTACCCTTCCCCCGCGGACAAACGCCACTCCTAGAGGGAGGATATCATCCCTTGTGGAGACTACGGGGAGTGGAGAATGTCCAAGGTGGGGGAACCCCGTGTGAGAGGCATAGGGTGATGTCATAGTTTAACGTTGTGTGTTGAGGATGTGGGTACTTGGAAATTTAACCTCTTGCAGTTCGAACGAGGTGGGTTTACTCCGCACCCTTAGGACATACATAACTAGTACCCTCTACTCCTTGTGGGAGGGAAGGTACCGTCAATGCTGTACTGAAGGGGGGTCATGGAGCGAACCATTGAGGGGTCCACGTTAGAGTGGATATGTGAAGAATCAATATCAATTAGTGTGCCTATGTGAAGATTCATTAGGCGAAGCAACGCCACGGACGGTATCATCCAGGGGACTTTGAAATCACATCATGCAAACCCGGAGGGTTGCACATGAAAAGGAATTTCCAAGCAGAGAGGTCCATAGGTAGGGGTCTTGTGGAGTTTGGTCACCCTGCATGGTGGATGGAACTTGCAAAGGGGTGTGATTCGCGAAATGGGGTGCCTTATCCTTAGCATGGGGCAAAGGTGAAAATGGGAGGTGCTTCGTGAAGTGGAAGGAGGTTCGCGGAGCACTGCCTCACGGAGCAGAGGAGCCTCGCGAAGGAAAGTGTCGTGAAGTAATGTGCTTCGTGAAGTACAATGAACCTACCTTGGAATGTGGGTAATGTGTACATGAAGGGTGTTTCACGATGCATAAATGCTCCGCGACAACATGGGTCCCTTTGGTGATCCCCTTCCTTCACTAATGCCCTTAGGCTTCGTGAAGGGCATCTCTCTCGGAAGACGGGATCAAAAGGAGACAATGAGGAAGCACCTCACGAAGAAAAAGTACCTCACATAGCTCATGATTCGCAGAGCAAAGGGTTCTCTGCGATTTGGGAGCTAGGAAGGTGAAAGGTCGGATTGTCTGTCCTTTGGGCTTGGCAGGAGTCCGGTATTTATAGGCAAGAGGCACCGCAGAGCAAAGATGATGTAGCACGAAGAGGGATTTGGTTGCTTCGCAGCGGGTCACGAACGTCAAGGGTGTTGGTGGAGCATACCGCCTCATTTGCTTCACAGTGGGCTCGCGAAATTCAGGGGAGTTCGCGGTGCATACCACATCCTTTGCTTCGCGGCGGGCTCGTGAACGTTAGGGGCGTTCGTAGAGTGCCCCGCCTCCTTTGTTTTACGGCGGCCGCGTTGAATGGGGGGACTCCGCACCATGGCTTCATGAGGCAAGTCTCTGTGCCTCTTTTTATCCTTTATTTTCTTCCAACATTTTGGCGCCAACAAATTCCCCCCTTCATACTTGGAGCCACGGAGGGATCAAGGGTCGAAGTCTGAGAGAAATCCCCAAAATTGTCAATCGTTCGCGGTGTTGACTCGCGAAGAGGGTGTGCAAAGCGGACATGGGCTGTGCGGGCAGGGTGATCCGCAAAGCTCCATGCGGGCAGGACGCGCTGCGATGCTATGAGGGCCTCCACCTATAAATAGGGGGGCTGGCCTCTGTTTTGTCCTTTCCCTCTTTCGCTAATTTTTCCTTTTGCGCTCTCGATTCGTGAAGTTCTGCGTACTCCGCGACTGCTCACCGCGAATCGAGCTTCACAGTGAACTGTGAGTCTTTGACTCCACAACAGCACTACGCGACCGTGCTTCTGCAGGCTGAGGCCTTGCTCCGTGATTCGGCTTTGTGAACGAGATTTTCGAATAGGCTTCGCGATCTGAGCTAAAAATTGTCCGAGCCTTTAAAACCAAATGGCCAGTCAAGAAGATTCCCAGGGGTGCTTGCAGACGCTGCCAAAAGTGATGAGATAGAGAATTTTCTGGGTCTGGGGGAGTTGGTTAGTAGCCACTCGGACCATAATTCATTGGCGGAGCTGCTGTCAGAGAACCAGAAGAATTACCCGTTGTGAAAGAGGCTGACCTTGTTTGGATTCAGGCTGAGGGATGACGTCTTCATTCCTGAGGCGATTTGGGACGAACCGTCTAGATAGTTCAGAAGCACGCCTTCCCAACGCCAATGGTTCAGGGTAGCAGATGGTCATGCATGGGAAGACTTCACACCTATCAACGCCGACTGCCTGTACAATCATCCGAACAATGTTGATGGGAAGCCATTACAGCTGGAGACTTCCCCTTCCATGTACCGAACAATACTGAAGGGAGCCTTGAGGGATTTGAAGAAGGGGTGGTCCGATGAGTGGGACCTACGCCAGGGTAGCAACTTCAAAAATGATTGGGCATGGGCCTACTGGGTAGGTGCCTCATGCGAGGAGTTTGGAGCCGAGCTGAGGAGAGTGGGTTTATATGAGGTGACCTGGGCCTCTCAATTCCACATATATCAACCAAAACAGCTGATTCCAGTGCTGTTGAGCAGATGGTTATCTAGGACAAACACGTTTCACCAGCACCATGGGGTGGTCTACATCTGTCTGTGGGATGTCCATTTGATTTTTGGGGTCCTGATTTTCGGGGCTATGTACGATGAGTTCCTCCCTGTCCTGAGCGCGTGGAAAGATTTGGAGCAGATGCCACAGCTGACGCTAGCACTAATGGGGCTGGTCCTCGGAGAAGACAAAGAAGCAGTGAGGGATATCCACTTCAAGAAGTGGTTCGTGCAGTTCCTAAACTTCCCAGAGGATCAAGAGTTTCCTGCAAGGCCTCAAACTTTCCCGAAGGGGGATCAACGGGGCAAGCAACATTCTTATTGGCAGCTCTTGGAGGACAACCAATGGAAGACCTGGGGTTTCAATGTCAATACTGAGCAGCAGCCGATAGTAATACTGGCAGCGTTTATCGTATACCTTATCTGTGGTTGGATCCTACCAGTGAGGGATACCAACATGGGGGTGGCCTAGCTCATTCATCATGGCGCCCATGCTGGACATAGGAGGGTGGGTCAGTCTGGGGATTCCAATGCTCACCAGAGTTTTACAAGATGGAACGACATGTTGGTGAGGGAAAGAGGCCGCAGAGGATATGTGGGCCACTCTAGCTTCTGTTTGGGTGGATCACATCGCACATCAGGGAGGTTTATGAATATCTGAACCCCATCTCCCCTCCGAGGTCAATCTTCCGCACATCCATTCTGAATGCTTCCAGGAGATTTCCAGCCATGTTAACCATACCGTTAGTACTAAACCGGGTGTGGACGGCGGAAAATTTAATTTCCACCCATTTCCCAAGCCGATGGGGGTACTCACTAACGATGATCAGGGGAAAAAAGAGAACCGGGACAATCTCATGGCCTTTTGGGGTGGAGTTTTAGTGGAAAGGGTGGACCGTGAGCCTCTCTGCGAGCTGTACACCCCACACCGGTTTGCAAGAAAATTCGGGTTCCTACAACGGCTAACCCCACAGGTCTACTAGGAGGTGCGCCACGAGGTGCACCGATGTGTGATCATGAAATTGTGGCTCATGTTCACATGGGAAGACAGAAAAATGCCGAACAAATTGCCTCTGCCTACTGTCGCCTTCGTACTGGTGAATGAGTACGCCATAAGCTGGGAGGAATCCTATCTGGGGGAAATGCTGAAGCATCCAACTGTTCGAGCTGATGATGGTGGGCCTTCCCCATCCTGAGTTCAGGGTCGGAGGGCGGCAAGGGCCTCACGCGGTGGCGGGGCTGCTGTGGCGGTGAGACCTGCACCTGTTGAGGGTGATGCAGCGGTGGCGGATCCAACAGTAGCAGTGGATCCTATGGTCGCAGGTGAGAAGATCCTTCTGGAGGGGAGACCCCTGAGAGGGTTCCGCATGATATCTACTAACGCTCCGGGGAAATAGCTGTGCCATATCAACATGCCAAAGAATGTTTTTTTCCTAGAGGCCTGGGACATTTGGGATGTCAACCAGCAATTCCTCAGCCCGCATGCTATGTGGAAACACCTGAACCGTCTCGGGATGGATTTACTGGGTATAGGCCCTATCTGGGATGGTTTCACAGTGTCTCCAGCGGAGGCGGAGCAATATCTGGCTGAGCTGGAGGACTTTCTGCATTCCAGGGGGCCCCGCATCTAATGAAAAACCAGGTGAGGGTAATGCTGGATCAGACGGTTCCCCCACAGCTGTCGGCCCTTAAGCTGATAGAGAGCTTCCCCATACTGAAATAATCAGAAGAGTCCTCTTGGGAGGATGAGGCCGGTGGAGGGAGCCCATTGGATGAAGGCGAAATCAACGATCACGACTCGGGTCTCGACGATTTCGCAGAGGCTCTCGAGGTAACATTCCAAGTTTCTTTCTTCAGGGTCTTCTATTAGGCCATTATAGACTTCTTAGCAACATCTAAACCGCGCATGAGGATCTTGTACATCGACCTCACTCTCGCCCCTCGGTGGGTGATGATGCAGGACCCTCAGAACCCGCACCAGTGTTCGCATCCAGTTCTGTGTCTGGCGGGGCTAGGACACCCGAGGTGGCTTCTCTAGAGTCTCCAGACCTTCCGAAAATATATGGAGGAACACACATTGGGGTCCCATCAACAGAAACTCCGGATCAGTACCAGGAGTTCAATATCTATAAGTGATCTCCACTGAATTCATTACTGCCACATGCTGGTCATGCCGACTGACGTCCATGCCCTTCTCTATTACGTACAGTTCTTCGACTAGCATGGGATGCTGTGGTGAGGATGGTCGGCATTTCTGGCAGTGCCCCGCCCAGAGGCATGCCAGTAATCACGGAGATAGTTACCCAGCCCACCCGAGATGCAGATCCCCCCATCATTGGCGGGAACATTAGCGGGGTCATGCCTGCGGTTATTGAGGTGGGGTCCGACGATGAGGATCTGCCGGTCAACCCAAGTCCCACCACATCTGATCTAATGCCAGATACCGTGCCTGGTCCCACACCAGACGCAGATCCTGCTGAATATTTCCTGAGGTCATACCCCGCATACGAGCCGACCAACTACACAGACTAGGATGAGACGACCTCTGACGAAGAGGACAGTGAGATAGTCTGTCGAAGATCATGGAAGCTGATCGTGCGCTTTATCGAAAAGTGCCCTCATGAATTATGGCGGGATGAGATGAAAAAACTTCGCTTGCGGCTGCGTGATATGTGTTATTGGGGATTGGATGCCCAGTACCCTCACCTGCTCAACCAAGATATTATGTCAGAGAAGATCCGATAGTATGATCATGGCCTCAGCGTGGGCTGGCAGCGGAGGAAGGTGATGAACATCAAAAATCTCAGAGAGACTGAAGATGAGACCCAATGGCTATGGATCTGGGCGGATGAGCACTCAACCTCTCTTAATGCACAATCAGAGCTGATCTTGTAATTGAAGGCCCAACTGGCAGAGGCGGAAGACTGTCTAAGGAAAGCATCCGAATAAATGGTCGCCATTCAGGATGACATAGAGTGGGCCCAACTGAGGCTGATGAATTGCACCCCATCACTGCTGAGGAGGAGCGGGGGCTGATCCGGTAGTAGAAAATCCTAGATTCCACAAGTCGAAGGGTGGAAGAACTGCAAATCTCTTTTGACGGGGTCAACCCATCCATGGGAGGAATAAACCCCCAAGTGTTTTAAGGATCACAAACTATCAAACATACTTTCATGTTTTGATTTATTTGACTCCATAGCATGCATGAGTCTCGTTATCAAGGTTGGATTCATACACGTCTATTATATTTTTGAAATGTCCAGGGGTCAGTCCCTAAGCTCACGCGGGTCGATCCCAATGTGAGAAACAAGGGGTGACCACCATGCTATTCCATCTGAACATAATTCATCGACCGAGCTTTGGTTACATGAGGTTTAGGAAACCAATCCGGATCTTCATAGAAGACATGGGAGAGGCTCGATTAGAGGATTAGGACCTCAGAACAATCGACGAGTCGTTCTTCCGATGTGCTCTGGTGCACGAGCGAGGTAACGACAGGGGCGTTGGGATTAGTGCGAACATAGGGAAGTGGAAGGTGTGAATCACGATACCCAAAATCTGGAATGCTATGGGGGGTGGCGTGAAAACGAAGGATAACTATTGACCATGTTCGAAACACAGTATCCTTATTACGTCAGCCTAAAATGGGGATAACAAATGAGGGCCGACCGTTGACCATGTTCGAAACACGGGGCATAACTCAAAATGTTACCCATTAGTCTTCTAGAACGTTGGCCTAGGACAATAGGCGGGCCATGGGCTAAGTATACATACTGTTAGGGGGTTCCTCCAGACTTGAAAGAGGACGAGGGTCCGAATAAGGGGGAACACAAAACATGAAATGTGGAGTGAGGGTTTCTTCGAACAGAATCCAACACTCTTGAGGTCACTCCCTCAAGGTGGAAGCACAATAGATGGCGCATCGGTCTGATCATGGATCATTATTTCCTTTAGACGAAGCCTCTCTGGTGAAGGATTTGTCGCTACTCAATGTCATCTTGTGGAATCTCGAACATGTTTAGGGAAGAGTTATAGTTGTACGATTCCCTACGAGGGGTCCGGACAGGGGGCCAGAAAGGGGGAAGAATAGGATATATGATTCCTAGGGGATGGACCCTAGGAAAAATAGCAGGGTTTCCCTACATTTCCCATGAGGATGGGAATCAATACACACATAGTTCTGGAGGCACAGTTTAACGTCATTTGGGACGATGAGAAGCATAGTTGCGCCGGTACACATCCTACCAAAAATACTATGCGCAAGTGAGTCGTGCTCGATGTGGGAAACAAGAAGTACTGGTGGGATTTTCCCAACACAGGAAGGGACATGGTGGGGTGAAGGGATGCTTGGTGAATACTAGCCTAATGATGCCAACTCATCTATGTAGCGCACCTAGACATGCGAAAAGATAAATCTGAGTATGTCAGAATTCCACTTGAACATGAGGAATTAGAAATGTGTGAATCAAGATGCTTGAAATATGGATCACAATGATGGTGGCCTGATGATGGAGGATAACTATTGACCATGGAATAAATGCAGCATCCATATCACGTTTTCCTGGAATGGGGACAAATAAATGAGGGTCAACCGTTGACCATGTTCGAAACATGGGACCTATAGAAAATGTCTTCCAAGATCCTTAGGGGTGTTGGCCTAGGATGGTAGGTGAGCCGATGCGGCATGGGACCAGGCCATTAGGGGGTCCCTTAAGATGTGTAAGAGGATGAGGATCCAAATAGCGAGCTCACAAAGCTTGGTCGTGGAATTAGCGGAATGTCCCCATGAAAATTACACACTTCGGGATCTTTGTCAAACAAATCTAAATACGACAACGAGGCGTATTAGATAGAGGGGGTAGAGCCCCTTCCCATAGGGAGATCATAGTTTAGGGTCGTAGAACTCAGAACATAGATGGTAGGAAACACGTCAGGCACGTGGTGGGGAGACAACAAATACCCGACGTGAATGGGATCTGGGGGTTCTGACCATCACATGTTCCTCAGAGGGTTTTTAGGTCAAGGGACCAAAAACGAGAGTTGAGTTGGGCCTGAGGAAAAGTGCACATGCGTTCCTATGTACCCCATGAGGATGGTGATCAAGCTGCACATAGTTCTTGAGGTGGCATGGTAGTGTACCAGTGCCAGGGAAAATGTAGCGTGCGGGCATGACCCTCACACCCAGAGAGGCGGTATTTGATAAATCTTGTTTGTCCTTTAAGGTGAGTGGTTTTTTTTGCGAAGCGACAGGCCTAGGGTAGCAGGCCCTGACATCACCACAATAATCAAGCCGTATACAGGTGTTGACAAATGTTATGGTAAATGACTGATACCCAACGTGATGTACTCTATGATGAGGTCATCACAATGCAGTTCCATGTTTTCGTCATGCGACCATGACGATAATGTCACAGTTTAGGGTCATGTGATAAGACCAATCAAGCATTTTAAAGTCGTGCATCACAGATGTAGTAGATACGATGCTAGGTGGGGAATGTGTTTGCTGCAATAATACATTACTATCATGAATGGGGACATGGTCCCATATCACACCGTACACAATTTCGAGAGGGGGTCCTCAGGCCAAGGTGACTACATATATGTAAGAGGTAAGGGGTGGAGAGACTAGATCCCAAATGAGCTGGACCCGAAAACAAAACGTTCGGGCGGTCCTACGTATTCCATGAAGATGGGAACCATGCAATACGTAGTTCTTGAGATGCAGTTTAATGTCATGCAGGATAGGAAACAGGAGGGATAATTCATAGAATGGGGTGTGCATGGGGCGACTATTGCAAACCTGACATGAATTAGTACACAATCACATACCACACCACGTGGTCCCGTAGTCAAAGTCTCAAATGCGGGACAAAAAAGACAAATTAGAAGAACTCAATTTGGGCCCAAAGATAAGAGGATTGGGTGTTCCTATGTATCCCATTAGGATGGGAATCAAGACCTACATAGTTCTGAGGTGTTCTTAGTTTATGGTCTTAGAGCTCGGACCATGGAGGGATGGAATCATTCCAAGTAAGTGTAGAGCTCGACCTAATCCATAAGCCCACGTGAGTCAAAATCTGTGTGGGAAACAAGGGATGAAGATTTCTTTTACAATACCTAGAACGTCCATCAAAGGGAAATCAGTGCAGAGCCCTGAAGGACGCCCTTATCGTGGCTTTGTTCCCCTGACGTGCAGATTCGCAGAAAGGAATATTATCAAGAGTGTCGAAGATCTACTTGGGCATGAGAGGACAGGGAAGGATGTGAATCATGTAACTGACACTTTGGGATTAATGGCTTTGACATGGTGTTGGAGGATAGCTATTAATCGTGGCGGAAAAATAGTATCTATATCGTGCTAGCCTGAAGTGGGAAAGAAAAACGATCATCGACCGCTGACAATATTCGCAACGTGGGATTTTTATTAACTTTTTGTCTAAAACCCTCGAGGGATTTGGCCTGTAATGATAAGAGAGAACTTAGGTGTGGTATCCATTCCATTTTTGGGGGACCCCCCAGGTGTGAAAAGGTGATGAAAGCTCTGATGAAGGGGAACATGATGCCTGAAAAGCGGGTGAAAACATGTCTGAGAAAAGTCCGACATTCCAGGTGCTAAACCAGAGTACCCTTGTTAACATTGGAGAACCGTCAAAGAGGGTCGATGCGGATGCTCAGGAGGGAGAGGTACACGGCGTGGTCGTTACAAACCTGACGCGAGTGAGGGCATAATCTCATACCATTCCATATATTCCCCTCTCTGGGGAAGGATAAGCCCAGGAGCCAGGGTGAAATGGAAATCTCCGGAAGATGGGGTTGGACCTGAATCCTAGACATTGGGTGGTCCTACATATCCCATAAGGATGGGAATCAATCCACATGTAGTTCTCAAGATGTAGTTTAACGTCATGCAGGACAAGTAGGGGAGTAGGATACCCCCAAAAAAGGGAGGTGTATGGTACGGCGGATAAACCGATGTGAATGAGGACATAATCAGGCACCACACCATATACTCCCAAAAGAGAGGACCTGGTCTAGGGGCCCAAAATGAACTAGGGGCCTGATAGTTGGGCTTCATTCAGGAAGGCCTGACCGACTTTCAGTTTAACGTCTTACAATATGGACGAGGGCCAGGGGCCCAAAAAGGCTGAGGGGCCTGAGGCTGGGCCTCGGTCAGAGGGTCCTAACCCGCTTGCAGTTTAATGTCTTACAGTAAGGATGAGGTCTGGGGGATGATCTCATATGGGGGTATGTACGACATGGAGAACAACCCCACGTGAATTAGGACATAATCCCATACCACACCGTACAATCCTATTAGAGATAACCTAGTCCATGCGGAAGGTCATACACCCTCTTGTACGATTATTGCCTCATCACATCTCCTAAGCCCACATGAGCGGTGCTCGGTGTGGGAAACAAAGATCCGGTCTTGGCCATCTCCATCCAATGGGTTCTGATAACCGGCATCGCCCGAGGGGAGTTCTTCACTTAGATACGACGGGGAAGAACGAAGCACTACACTCGATGTTTAGGACATCTTGGGGTTGTCCTAACGACCCAGGACAACTGTTGACCATGTTCAAAACACAGCTTCCCTATATGACCAAGAATGGGAGAAAAAAATGAGTATCGATCGCTAACCACATTCGAAACACGGGAATTTTATCGGCTTATTTCTCTACATCCTCGAGGGCGTTCGCCCAAAGTGAAAAGAGGGACCTTAGGCCTAGCATCCATACCATTTAGGGGACCTTTTGGATGGGGAAGGTGATGGAATCCCAATAAAGTAGTGGGTGGAGCATAGTTGTACCCATATACGAAAGAGGCGAACATCTCCAGGGAGGGGGACGTATAGCTGGATCGGGGCTAGCTTGACGTAAATTAGTGAAAACATATGAACCCTTCCATATGTCTTGACTCGAAGGGAAGATTCTGTATTTTGGGTAGGGCCAACTGTAAAAATGTCCGGGTGTTCATACGTATCCCATGAGGATGGTAATCAAGCCATATGTAGTTCTTGAAGTCCATGCTGTTTAACGTCATGCAGTGAAGATGCGGGAGGATAGAAGAATGGGAGTGGGCATATGGTGTGAACATTATAACCCTCGTATGAGTGGTGTTAAGGAAGCCTACTCCACATCATGCACAGACCCTCTGAGGAGACTATACCCAGGGGGACATTCAAAGAGAAGAGCTCAGGGCTGGGCTCAAGATGAGGCGTCTGAGCATTCCTACGTATCCCATGAGGATGGGAATCAAGCCAGACATTTTTCTCAAGATGCAGTTTGATGTCATGCAGAATGATGTGCAGTTTTAAGTCAAGCAGGACTGGAATATTTAAGGTCATGCAAGACTGTCGCGCAGTTTAGGGTCATGCAGGACCATCCAGTTGAAGGTAATGCGGGGCCGTACAGTTTAAGGTCGTGCAGGACCGTACAGTTTAAGGTCGGGCAGTACCGTACAGTTTAAGGTCATGCAGGACCGTATAGTTTAAGGTCTTATAGGACCGTACAGTTTAAGGTCGTGCAGGACCGTACAGTTTAAGGTCCTGAAGGACCGTAGAGTTTAAGGTTGTGCAGGACCGTACAGTTTAAGGTCGTGCATGACTGTAGAGTTTAAGGTCGTGCAGGACTGTACAGTTTATGGTCGTGTAGGACCGTACAGTTTAAGGTTGTGCAGAACGGTACATTTTAAGGTCATGCAGGACCATACATTTTATGGTCGTGCAGAACCGTACAGTTTAAGGTCATGCAGGACCGTATAGTTTAAGGTCATTCAGGACCATGGGGCTCAAGCAAAGTATTTCTTGAGGAACTTGGCATTGGTGGGAGGAGTTATGTGCTCACCATCCATTGTAACCATGGAGTATGCTCTATTGGAGTAAACCTTGTGAATGATGTAAGGTCCCTCCCATTTGGGCTCCAACTTAGGTGGTTTCCTGCCAGGGATCATTGGTTCTCGGAGGGCCAACACTAAGTCACCTTGGAAAATAGAGCGGAGGTGAACCTTCTTGTTGAAGGCTCTAGCTATCTTATTCTGATTCCTTTCTAGATCGTGCAGGGCACAGAGCCTACTCTCATCAAGTGCTTCCAATTCAGCGAGACATATTTTGACCACCTTACATGGAACCAACTGGTCATATACTGCAATGCGTAATGATGGTAGCTGGATCTCAATGGGTTGGGAAGCCTGAGCCTCATACACCAGGGAATATGGAGTCACCTGGGTGGAATTGTGAGTCATCGTCCAATAAGCCCAAAGGGGGTTGGGGATCTTGTCCGGCCAACTCTTCATGTTCGGACCAACCATTTTCTGCAAAATGTTAGAGAGGGTTTTTTTGAATGCCTCAATCTTTCCATTTTCCCTTGTGTGATAACGAGAGGTATGGTTCAAACGGATATTGTACTTGGCGTACAATTTCTTCTATTCAGCTTCTCGGAATTTTGTACCATTATCGGTGACCATGACGTGAGGGACTTCGAATCGATAGATGATGTTGGAGCTCACAAAATCGACAGAGGATCGAGCCTTGACATCCTTGAGTGGGACTGCTTCTGCCCATTTGGAGAAGAAATGCGTAGCGGTCAGGATTAACGTGTACTGGTGGGCTGTTGCCGGTGGGTACGACCCCACGACATCAATCCCCAATACCGCGAAGTTCCAAGATTACTTGGTGGAGTGGAGAGGTTCTAGAGGCTGATGTAAGAAATTATCATGAACTTGGCACGCATGACATCTCTTGGTGAACTCGATACAATCGTGGATCATAGAGGGCCAGAAGTACCCCAGTCTCCGGATCTGATGGGACAGCTTCGGCCCAGCCTGGTGGGCTCCGCAGGACTCGACATGAAACTCTTGCATGACCTGATAAATCTCTGCTCCTTAAATTAAAGAGAGGAGAACACCATCAAAACCATGCTTATAGAGGATCTTCTCAAGACTGGGACCACTCTTGAGGGTAAACTGCAGTGCGCGGTGTCAGATTCTCTTGTGCTTGGCCCGATCATCCGAGAGGCAACCATTTTGGTGATACTCGACAAAAGGTTCTATCTAGTCAGGATTCATCTCAACCACTGCACCTAAAGAACCTGAGGCTCTTGAAGTGGAGGATCTGGTAGTAAGATGGCTTACTTGCGGGCCGTCTTCATCCTATGAGATGATGGGGGTAATAACCCTCCAGTGTGCCACATGTATAATCAGATCATCCTACTTGGGTTCTGCATGCGACGCAGCTAACCCGGAAAAAGTGTCCGCTCAACCATTCTGTGACCGAGGGACATGGGTAACCTCTGGTCGAGAATGGAACCAGGCCATTAGATGGAGGGTGCACTCCAAAAAAGGCACGAGCTCTGGCTTCATGACAACCTAGTCACCATTGACCGACTTGATGACTAGTTCAAAATCCCCTTTCACATGAAAATTGGCCACATCGATCTAAAGGGCTGGCTCGAGGCCAGTGATGAGAACCTGATACTCTGCCTCGTTGTTGGTGAAACCTTCTGAAAACAGGAATGAGTACGACAGAAAGGCTTGCGCCGAAGTGATGAAGATGATACCCAGACCCACTCTATTGAGCCTAGGATCGTTGAGCCTCCTACCGGTGGGGCTCCGAGAGGCACCGTCAAAGTGCATTTTCCAACATGAGACGACATGATCGACTAAGAGGATTGCCTCCTCAAGAAAATATTGGTTCAGGGATTGATCCGTAGGGGTTGGATGGGAAGATAGGAAGTCTGCCAATGCCTGCCCCTTGATAGCCTTCTGAGGCACAAACCTGATGTCAAATTGCTGGAGAATTACCACCCACCGCTCTAGCCGGCCAGTCAACATGGGGCGGTTCAAGATGTACTTCAGTGGGTCTACCCGAGAGACCAATTATACCACATGATTTTGTTGGTAATTTCGCAATTTCTAAACAGAAAACACAAGTGGAATGAAAATATTTTCGATGGGGGAGTATCTGGTCTCCTTATTGAGGAGCATGTGGCTGAGGTAGTAGAGGATGTTCTCTATCCCCTCATTGTTCTTCTGGGAAAGTAGGACACCGAGAGACCATTCTTGGGCAGTCACATAATGGACCATCAGCTTTCTGGCGATGGGTGACCTCAAGACCAGAGGCTAGAGCAGATACTACTTTATTTCCTCGAAAGCGGTCTGGTACTCTTCGCCGCATTCATAGGCAGAGCCTTTCTTCATGAGTCGGGAGAAGGGCTTACACTTTCCAGCCATATTCACAATGAATCGACGTATGTAGGCTAATTGGCCATGAAGACCTCGAAGCTCCTGAATATTACTCAGGGGAGGCATCTGGCTAATGGCTTTGATCTTCTCTGGGTTGATCTCGATGCCCCGATATCTGACAACTAAGCCAAAAAACTCCCCGGAGGTGACTAAAAAGTGACACTTTAACGAGTTCATCTTCAAGTGGTGGGAATAAAGGAAGCCGAATACTTTCTCAAGGGATTTCATATGGTCCTGGCCCTGGTGAGATTTGACCACCAGATTGTCCACATAGCACTCCACCAATGTTTCAATAATTGGCTTGAATATGCGGTGAATGGCCTGCTGATAGGTGGCACCTGCATCTTTCAGGCCGAAGGGCATAACCGGGTAACAGAAAGTACCTTGGGGGGCCCCTAAAAGTGGTGGACTCATCATATTTGGGGGCCATCTGGATGTGGTTGTACCCAGAATACACATCCATGAAGCAAAGGGCTTGGAACCCGGTCGTAGAATCAATCAACAACTCTGTCACTGGGAGTGGAAAATCATCCTTCGGACAGTGGTGGTTGAGATCGCGGAAGTTGATACAGACTCTGATCTACCCTTTCTTCTTCCTGACTGGCACAATGTTGTCCAGTCACTTGGGGTACTGGACCTCCTTGAAGAATTTGGATTTACTAATTTTTTCAAATTCATCCTCAACCATGGCACCGTGAGAAGGGTGCATCTTTCTGGGAGGCTGCTTGATCCCGCGATGGTTTGTCGGGAGGCCAAGGAGGTGTACGGCTACCTGGGGATCTAGTCCTGGCATCTCTCCATAACTATAGGAGAATACATCATGGTGATTCTTTAGGAAGTTCTCATATCACTGCTTCTCCTCATGGGACATGGCAACACTGATCAATGTGGGTCTCGGATCTACCTCGCTACCAAGGTTCACGTATACCAGTTCATTGACCATGGTAGAGACACCTTCTTCAAAGGCAGGGGGAGCATCCTCTATATCCTCTTCTCCACTTGTGGAGGGATCTTCCATGGGGGGAGTTGTCTCCGAGCCACCAGACTCTGATGAGATTCTAGTGCCGGCTTGAGCGGCAGTGGTCATCATACCAAAATATTCATGCGCCATTGAGACCATAACGATGAAGGTAGTTGATCCAATCCCATCTGGTCTTCGACCCATGGGGCCACACTTGATAAAATCAAATCAGTAGTGGTGTGTCGGCTTGAGCTGGTTAATTCCAGCCTGAAAAAACATACACGAATGATGTACCGCCATTGCCATGAGCATGACGTCCCGATACCATATAGGGGTAGGAGTTTTCGGGATCACCCAAGCCTGGTTGGTGTAGTAGTACGTGGTGATTTTTCGCCGTCTCTTGGACATGGGAATATGACTTCCTCTCGCACCCGAAATGACAAAGTATTTCCCCATGTCGGGGGTCGTGGCCTCCAGCCGATGGATCGGGAAGATGTAGGCATCATCCAGACCTGCCCAATGATCACTTTTGATTGTGGCGGGTTCAACCTTGCCTGCCAGAATCTGCTTATCCTTGCTCTTGTAATAGTCTGTATCCAGATAACAAGCTTTACAAGAGGAAAAAGGAGACCCATCTCCTTGGAGCACACCTACTTGACCCTTGATAGAGTATATTAGGCATTGGTGATTCGATAAAGGGACCACCGTGTGCAGGTGGAGCCATGGAATGCCCACCAATGTGTTATATGTGGTGTCTTGGGAGACAACCATGAATTCGGTACTAGAAACTAGGCCACCGAACTGGGTCATCATATGGATATTTCTGACCGGGGTTTGATTGGTCCTGTCGTATCCCTGGATTCTGAGGTCAGAGGGAGTTACATCATCCTTAGACAACCCCAGCTTCCGCAGTGTCCGAGTCCGGATTAGGTTAATCCCAGAACCCATGTCAACAAGATAGTGACGGACTTCCAAGCCAATAAACTGACTAGTGATGTATAGTAGAATAATGTGCCCTTATATGGTAGGGTCTTCCTCTTCACCAGAGAACGAGATAACTTCCTAGAATTCGGAGTTCTCAATTGCCTCAGTGTAGAAGGCTTCTACAGCTACTACCACTGTCTCAAACTAGAGGGGGATCCATAGAGCCTCTGTGAGCACCTCACAAATGTTTGATGATAGGAGAATATCCTCGAGGATAGAAAGCCTCACTGGGATGCCAAAAAGGTACTTCAGAACATCATACTTCCATGCCAGGTGCAAACTTCTGCTTACAGGAGGCCGCTCTGCCATTGGAGGCATGACGAGCCGCGCCGGTGGACCGGTGGTAAGCTAGTGCCATGTATGCCTCGTTTCTCACTAGTCGAGGCCTGAAGAGTACCTGCTGGATGAGGACCGGACAACTGATATCATCCTGTAACAGGGCGAGACTAGTCGTGGTACGAATGAGGTAGCTCTACCTGATCTAGTAGCACGAACGACGACGGAGGTAGATCTGAGGACACTAGATGTGGAAGTTGCGCGTGCTGAGCTCTGCATTGGGCCAGTTATCTAGTCTCAATGGCGTGCACGGCCTGGCTGAAAGCACCAACTGTTGTTCCATAATGACCCATATGTTCTTGGTTCGGCTGACATTAGTGTCGGCTGGGGATGTTGGGGATGTTCTCCTGGCGTTCCCCCTCATGTCGAGTCATATAGGGATTTACCAACTCAACGGTATTAACCGAAGTGTACCCCTTACTGTCGCTTGAAGAATCATCCACCCCTGTGAGAATTCTGGGAGGGATCCCCATCTTAGGGGTCATGAAGTCACCGAGATTGCGGGATGATGATGACATTGGTGGAGCACATTGCTTCTTCTTACGCCACCGATGCTTAATCTTCTGGGAAGAGGCCATCTGAGATGATGACGTAGTGGCGCTGGCTCTGCCTTTGCAGGCTCCAGCTGGTTCAGGCATGCTTGAATAATACCATGGGCATGGGTGACAATTTTATGAGCCATCGATGCGTCGTACTTCCGGGATCCATGGCTGGGAACCTGTTTCCACTCACCTTCATCGTCGTTACCTCTTTCTGACCTCACAAAGTGTAAGAACCCGGTTCTTATTTTTGAGGTACGAGTTTCTTCATTTCTCTTATCCTTAAGTGTTTTTAAGAAAATAAGGAAATGTGGAAAATCCTAAATTTTGTATGTACACGCCGTGTACTTTTCCACAAACCGTGTACTTTTGGCTGTGTGAGATGAGTACATGGGGCATGTGGCAATGCCGGATATGAAGGGTGTAGGAACCAAATACACGTCGTGTAGTGGTCACATACACGTTGTGTAGTCAATTGGAAGGAAAAAAGTAAGGCGGTGGATAGCTGTGCGACAGAACACGCCGTGTACTCAAGGAGACACGCCGGGTAGTCATGTTGGCAGGTGAACAGTGCCTCGCTGGCGAGAAGCCGCCAGAGGAACAGTTTAAAAAATTGGAAGTACACGCCGTCTACTCAGAAGTACATGCCGTGTACTTAGTTTTTTTCGCTTAAAATGGTCAGTAGCCTCCCCTGTTTACATGGAAGGCTTAGAACAGGAAGAAGGAGTGGGAGGGGACGACCGAACCTTCGGAGATCCACCAAGCGCACGTCCAGAATCCGTATCCGCCTTGGACAATCTCGTCGGAACCGCACGGGTAAGACCTCTACCCTTATTAATCAGTCTTGCCAATTATTTCCCTAACGGGAGTCATTTTAATTTAAGAGAGAATTGTTTTACATCAGATCTATGCCATTCCTGGGCGTTTTTGGAATCGGCGTTCACATATACCGTTCATTGGTGTTTAAGTTAGGTGGCTTGGTGTTTAGTTTTCCAACTGCTGTGTGTTTTGTGTATTTTGGTTCCACGAACCCGTGTTGGGGTGTCATGTGGCTGAGGTCGTGGGTATTTTAATTTCCTAGAACTCTATAGGTAATTAAATAAAATTGTAAAATTGTTGTTTGGGATCAGTTCTTGGATCCAGGACCACCCCGGGGGTGCGTTCCCTTATTTAGCTGTTTGGACAGGATACCTGAGGGTATGCCTCTAAAGTAATGATTGTAGAATTTACTTGAGAGAAATTGCTTGTGAATGTTTATTTACATGTTGGGCATGGCCCGGTTACCTGTTTAGACCGAGGGTAGTGTTGTGATTAGCCTGTGGGTATTTTACTATGTAGCATGTGGGAAACTTTTTCCATGCCTGTGGGGAGCTGAATCTGTGCCTGTGGGAGACACTACTTACGCCTGTGGGCAATATCTGTATGCCTGTGGGCAGTTTCTTATGGTGGGTACTCTTTACCTGAGGGTAGGGGTGTACATGCCCAATGACATTAGCTGTTTACTTAGAATATTCACTGTGGTGATATTTTAAATTAAATAATTAAATGGATATTAAAATGGAAATATAATTGGTTACGTTAGTTACTTTTTAGTACTACTTACTTTTTTATCATTTTACAACAACACACTATTGTTGCATGCTTTACACGTATTTGGTCACAAGCCTTTGGTGGGTGCCTATTGGGAATTTATTTCTCACACCCTGTTTTGGTCATGCTTTTCGGCCCAAACAAATTACATTTCTGTAGGTGTGGATAGGGGCAAGAGTCCCTATACAGGTACTTGATTGCCACTGGGGTGGAAGAGAGAATGGGACCGGGCATTGGCTCGTGATGCCGCGGGCGGTTCTATTTTTCTTTTCTGTACTTGTACTTTAGCTGTATTGTATTTCACTACTATGTAACATGTTCTAGATGTTTTCATAGAATAGTGACATACTGCATCTTCATATATAAATGACAGCTGGTTTCCCTTTTAGTTATTAGTTACCCATTTCAGTTTCATATACTGTTACTGCTTCCACTGTTGTTTTATGTTTTATTCTTTTCGCTGCGCTACACTTTGTCAAATGAGGGCATAGTTTCCCCACTATCAGACTGGGGCCCTCGCTACTAGTTAGCAGCCTCTGGAGTTTAGGGAAATTCTCTTCAGGTCACGTGGAGAACCGAGTTCGGGGCACCCGTTGAGTGGCACCCGAAATCGGATGTTACAAAGTGGTATCAAAGGGCGTTCTTTTCTTTGACTTACTATTTGGATCCATAGTCAGGGATAGGACGAACGATAGTTGGTAATAAGTTGTTCTCGGGCATAGCTAACCCATGTACATGGAAAGGCCAGTCTACCTCGTATTTTTTCAATCTTACTGATTTTGTAAATTTTACAGTTGAATTGTTTCACCATTGGGGGGCGCACTTGAGATTGTGTTGTTATATATTATCTACAGGTTCTATTTATTAACAACCCGATGAGATGAGGGTATGCCATCTCATGAATCATATATGTACATGCTTGATATCACATTCCATTCATAGTTCCATGCCATTTAGGTGCATTAGAATTTTCATGTTGTCGTGATAGTTGTTGTGCTATAAAATCATGATGTTGTGATAGCTGCTTTGATAAATACCTGCTATGGTATAAGGTAATTTTATTTGAGCTTGTTTATAAAATGAACGCCAAACCTTGGTCTTTGGGGAGTATGGGCCCCCATTGACCAAAATTTGGTGGATCATTATCTATTTATTTAGTTATAACACAGATAAGATGTCAAACTTTGATTCTTGGGGAGTATGGGCCCTCACGGGTCGGAATTTGACACATAGGTGTTGTTTTTTGGTTTTTTTTGGGTTCCAGAGTAGTTTCTGAGGCATACAATCTGGAAACCCAGTATAAACGCCATGTGGTATCTTTAATCACGCCGTGTATGGTCTTCTGTTCGGGGAGAGAAATGATCTTTTTGAGTACACGTCGTGTACCAGGAGTACACGCCGTGTAGTCTCTTCCTGTGTCACAAACCGTGTGGGCGGCGACACGGGGTAGGGAATGTCTGGGGAAAACACTCCGTGTACCGAATGTACATGCCATGTAGTGTTGACCCAGATTTCACCTGTGTAACTAACAAAACGGACGGAGTAGACCATAAGACATACACGTCGTCTCAATTATGTACACGTCGTGTAGTGTTTACTGGTGACTCGGCTGTTTAACTAAGAACACGGGTTGGTGTCACCTCTCCTTAAACACGTCGTGTACCTGTGGGACACACCGTGTAGTCTTTTCCGAGGATAGACCGTGTGGACTTAACCGTGTGGCTGGGAAATGGGGTGATGTACACGCCGTGTGTGGGCATAACACACCATGTAGTGTCAATCCAAGTAGTTGGCCGTGTCACAAACGACACAGGCAGTTGGAAAAATTACACCATACATGCCGTGTAGATGTTATACACGCCGTGTATTTTTTTTCAATGGGATCCATGTGTCTCAGCCGTGTAGAAGGACCCGGGCATGGAAAGGGAAGTCAAGTACATGCCGTGTAGTCGGTATACACACCGTGTAGTCTTGTTTTGAAAATTTTGAACGCCTTCTTCCTCCTGTTCCCTTTTGGGTTTCTTCGTTTCGGTCATTATTAATATTGAAGCTAAGGCATGTTTTTGACCTTGTAGTGTCATGCCACCTAGAAGACCGCATGTTGTTCGTCAGGAGAGCAGCAACGAGTATACTATAGAGATGGTGGGACATGGGCCACCAGTTGATCCTCTAGCAGAGCCAGATGCAGCGCCAGCTGTTCTACCGAACATAGGCACAGAGGCGCAGTTCTGTGAAGGCTTTATGCGATTCATGCAGACCTTTTAGGGAGCACCGCTGACTGCCACTTCTATGGAAGATCTTACTCGTATCTTCCAGAAGTAGCATCCGCCTATGTTTTTAGGGGATGGCGGACCATAGGCTGTGGAGTCTTGGCTAGGATTGATGCAGACTATTTTCAAACATCTTGAGACGCCTCCGGGGTGGAGGCTCAAGCTCACGATGTATATGCTGCGTGATTGCACCATGAGGTGGTGGGATGTTACCACCCATTCAGAGCATCACAGAGACATGGCGTGAGAATATTTTCAGGTATTCTTCTATGACTTCTTCTTTCTTGAGACGCTGAGGGAAGATCAAGCTTGAGAGTTCATGAATCTACAGCAGTGTGCTATGTCGGTGATGAACTATTCTGCTCGCTTTACCGAGCTTCAGCGCTTTGCACCCGTGCTGGTGGGTGATGGGACGTTGAGAGCCAGGCGCTTCGAGGATGGTCTTCATTATGACATCCGATCACTGGTGAATGTTTTCAGGTTTCCTATTGTACATGCTATTGTGAACCAGGTGCTTATTATAGAGAGGAACCTGCGGGAATCTAGTGGTGTGGGCCAGGGTGTTTCAGCACCAGTTACTCGTACTATTTCTGCTGGCAAGAGGAAGAGACAGATGGACATCTCTTAGGGTGGCAGTACCAGTCAGAAGAATGCTTCAGGTGGACAGGTGATGTGCTACCAGTGTGGTAGAGAGGGGAAGAAGAGGCCACAATGTCCACGAGACCCAGTGGAGTGCCGAGCTTGTGGTAGGATTGGTCATCTGCAGCGCTTTTTCAGGGCGTTTCCACTGATGGCTAGTGAGAGGGGTTCTGTGCAGACTCCGCGTGCGGGAGTAGGACCAGCAGCTTCTTTCCAGTCGAGGAACTGGAATACGTCAGGGCATGTAGGCAGATATGGTGGTCGTGGCCATGGTAACTAGACACCAGGATCTCATAGGTAGCAGGACGGGATAGCTCAGGGTAGACAGGCTGTGTCGCAGGGTCGCGACACTGGGAAAGCATATGCAGTGCAACAGACCCAGCAGGAGCAGGAACCCGGACCTTCTACAGTCATAGGTACTATTCTAGTAGCTTATGTTTTATCATCAGTACTTTTTGATATGGGTGATACAAATAGTTTCATATCTACACCCATTGTGGAGATCCTTGGTCCTTGTGTTTCTACTTCTTCTGATATCATGACACTAGACACTCCGTTGGGGAGTAGAACAACTGATGTGCGTCAGTCCAAGGAGTGCCCCCTTGAGGATGGTGGGTGTCACTTCCTTTGGGAGCTCTATGTATTAGAGATGACATCTTATGACGTCATTCTTGGGATGGACTGGTTGGTTCCCTTTCGAGCCTTTGTATACTACTATCTTCGCAGGGTGAGTTTCACGTCACTAGAGGGCAGAGAGTTTCTATACAAGGGAGAATGGGATGTTCAGGCGAGTCGAGATGGAACAGAGCATCATGGGTGAGTTGGAGTCACAACCCAGATTGTGAGCATATATCTAGATGATTAGGGGACTTTTTAGATGGATTTCCCTCCAGTGGTTGATCGTTTCAGGGATGTTTTCCTGGACGACTTTTCTGGTCTACCTCCGGAGCGAGAGGTGAATTTATCTATTGAGTTCATGCCACGAGCAGCACCGGTGTCCATTCCTCCTTATAGGATGGCTACACCTGAGTTGTAGGTGCTCAATAGGCAGTTAGAGGAGTTACAGGTGAAGGGTTTTATCCGAACCAGTACTTCTCTGTGGGGTTCGCCGGTCATTTTTACCAAGAAGGCAGACGGTACCCTCAGACTTTGCGTGGATTATCGGAAGCTGAACCTGTTGATGGTTAAGAACCGATATCCACTTCCGAGGATTGATGATCTTTTTGATCAAATTCTTGGAGAACGAGTGTTCTCAAAGATTGAATTGAGGTCAGGATATCACCAGCTATGCGTGAGACCATTAGATATACCGCTTACAACTTTTCAGAGCAGATATGGTCAGTACGAGTATTTGGTTATGCCGTTCGGACTCAAAAACATGCCAGCAGTTTTCATGGATCTGATGAATCGAGTGTTCCATCCATATCTTGATTCTTTTGTGGTAGTATTCGGGGATGACATCTTGGTGTACTCTCACATTCAACACGACCATGCCACCCATCTTGAGATCATATTGAGTACACTGAGAGAGCATCGGTTATATGCTAAACTCTCAAAGTTCCACTTTTTGATGGACCAGATTCACTTCCTGGGTCATATTATCTCACAGGAAGGAGTTGCAGTAGACCTAGAGAAGGTGAGAGTAGTAGTTTCCTAGGAGCATCCTAAGAACGTTTTTGAGATACAAAGTTTTGTAGGACTGGCTGGTTACTACCTACACTTCATACATGACTTCTCCTACTTAGAAGCACCGTTGACGGGTCTGACTAAGAAGGGTGTGAAGTTAGTTTGGTCGGAATCTTGTGAGGAACCCTTTTGGGACCTGAAAGGAAGGTTGACATCAACACCAGTCCTGATAATTCCAGAGCAAGGGAAGAGCTATACAATTTACTGTGATGCATCAGGTATTGGGCTGGGAGCAGTGTTGATTCAAGGATATCGAGTTGTTGCGTACGGGTCTCAGTAGTTGAGTCCACATGAGAGGAATTACCCGACTCATGATCTTGAGTTGGCTGCAGTTGTGCATGCGTTGCGGTGTTGGAGACATTATCTGTTGGGAGAGAATTTTGTGGTTTTCACCGACCACAAAAGTCTCAAGTATATTTTTACTCAGCGTGAATTGAATCTAAGGCACTGGAGGTGGGTTGAATACCTACAATCCATTGATTTTGAGCTTGACTATACACCTGGTAAAGGTAATGCAGTAGCTGAGGCACTGAGTAGGAAGACTCAGATACAAGCATTACAGGATGCCAATGGTGAGTGGCATCTTATGGCCTTGTTCTCTGAGATGCATTTGGAGGTGCACGATAGTCAGGGACAGACCTATCTTTCTTCTTTAGCTGTGACATCTACCCTCTAGGATAGAGTGAGGATGAGACAACTATCTGACTCAGAAGGCCTAGTTCTATAGGATTTGGTGGCTAGTGAGGACCCTCCTTCTGGTTGGACGATAGGCAATGATAAGGTTTTTCATTTCCATGGAAAAGTGTGGGTTCTAGGCGATATACGCAAGGAGATTATGTGGGAGTTTCATGCTTCAGCTTGGGCAGTTCATCCCAGGGTTACCAAGATGTACCATGACTTAAGACGTCAGTACTGGTGGCTGGGTATGAAAAGAGATGTGGCTTATTTTGTTACGAGGTGTTCCACCTGTCATCAGGTGAAGGCGGAGCATTAGAGACCAGCTGGACTGTTACAGAAGCTACCCATTACAGAGTTGAAATGGGATGATGTCGCGATTGATTTCATGACAGGTTTGACGAGGTCACCTTGAGGAAATGATACCGTGTGGGTTTTTGTGGATATACTCACGAAGGTCACCCACTTTTTTTAGATCAAGGAGACCTTCGAGGAAGACAAGCTCAAAAGGATGTATATCTGAGAGATCGTACATCTTCATGGATTCCATCATTCTATCATTTCATATAGGGACACCTGTTTTATGTCTCGTTTCTGGCAGAGTTTTCAGAGGGCACTAGGTACACATGTGCTTCTGAGTACAACATACCACCCTCAGACTGATGGCCAGTTAGAGTGTATTATACAGGTGCTTGAGGACATGCTGCGTGCATGCATCCTGGACTTTGGGGGCTCATGGGAGAAGCACATACCTCAAGTCAAGTTTTCCTATAATAATAGTTTTCAGGTGACTATTGAGATGGCACCATATGAGGATTTATATGGTAGGCCATGCCGATCACCTTTGTACTGGTCAGAAGTAGGTGAGGCAGCTTTACTGGGACCACGTCTCGTACAGGAGACTTCTGAGCAGGTCCAGTTGATTCAGAAGTGGATGGATACCGCATAGTCTCATCAGAAATATTATGCTGATCACCACAGACGACCTTTGGAGTTTGTGGTCGGGGATCAGGTTTTCTTGCGTGTTTCGTCGAGGCTGGGACATAGGCGGATCACGAGACAGGGTAAACTTTCACCAAGGTATGTGGTGCCATTTGAGATTCTGGAGAGAGTTGGGCTGGTTATCTATCGGTTGTAGTTACCACAGCGGTATCGAGCCATGCACGACATCTTCCATGTATCACAGTTGCACCGCTATCATTCAGACCCATCTCACGTCTTTCAGCCAAAGGAAGTTGAGATTCAGATGGATGCATCCTTTGAGAAGTATCCGAATCATATTGTTGATAGGAGCATGAAGGTTCTCCGAGGCCGGTCAGTTTCTCCCGTACGGTTGCTATGGCATCATGGACGAGTGCAGAACGAAACCTGGGAGCGGGAGACCGACGTTCATGCTCAGTGGACTATTCACGACTTCATCTTCGCCACCCTTGGAAGGTCACTTCGGGGACGAATTTCATTAAAGGGTGAATGTTTGTAAGAACCCAGTTCTTATTTTTGAGGTACGATTTTCTTCTTTTCTCTTTTCCTTAAGTGTTTTTAAGAAAATAAGGAAATGGGGAAAAATCCTAAATTATGGAAGTACACGCCGTGTACTTTTCCACACGTCGTGTACTTTTGGCCGTTTGGGATGAGTACACGGGGCGTGTAGCCATGCCGGAGATGAAGGGTGTAGGAACCAAATACACGCGTGTAGTGGTCCCTTACATGCCGTGTAGTCAGTAGGCAGGAAAAAAGTAAGGCGGTGGCCAGCTGTGCGACAGAACACACCGTGCAGTCATATCGGCAGGTGAATAGTGTTGTGCTGGCGGGAAGCCTCCATAGGAATAGTTTAAAAAATGGGAATTACACGTTGTGTACTCGGAAGTACACGCCGTGTACTCGGATGTACAAGCCGTGTACTTAATTTTTTTTGGTTTAAAATGGGTAGTAGCCTCCCCTGTTCACAGGGAAGGCTTAGAATGTGAAGGAGAGGGAGGGGACAGCCAAACCTTCGAAGATTCACCGAGCACACGTACAGAATCCGTTTCCACCTCAGACGATCTCGTTGGAACCGCACGGGTATGACCTCCACCCCTTCTTAATCACTTCTTTCCAATTCTTTCCCTATCGGGAGTTATTTACATTTAAGCGAGAATTTTTTTACGTTAGATCTATGCCGTTCTTGGGCGTTTCTGCAATCGGCGTTCACATATACCGTTCGTTGGTGTTTAAGGTAGGTGGCTTGGTGCTTAGTTTTCCAACTGCAGTGTGTTTTGTGTATTTTGGTGCCACGAATCCATGTTGGGGTGTCGTGTGGCTGAGTTCATGGCTATTTTAACTACATAGAACTGTATAGGTAATTAAATAAAATTGTAAAATTTTTGTTTGGGATCAGTGCTTGGATCCAGGACCACCATGGGGGTGTGTTCCTCTATTTAGCTGTTTGGCTAGGATACCCGAGGGTATGCCTCTAAAGTAATGATTGTAGAATTTCCTTGAGAGGAATTTCTTGTGAATGTTTATTTACATGTTGGGCATGGCCCAGTTACCTGTTTTGCCTGAGGGCAGTGTTGTGATTAGCCTATGGGAATTTTACTACGTAGCCTGTGGGAAACTTCTTCCATGCCTGTGGGCAGCTGATTCTGTGCCTGTGGGCGACACTACTTACGCCAATGGGCAATATCCGTATGCCTGTGGGCAGTTTCTTGTGTTCGATACTCTTTACGAGAGGGTAGGGGTGTACATGTCCTAGGACATTAGCTGTTTACTTAGAATATTCATTGCGGTGATATTTTAAATTAAATGATTAAATGGATATTAAAATGGAAATATAATTGGTTAAGTTAGTTACTTTTTAGTACTGCTTAATTTATTGCATTTTACTGCAGCACACTATTGTTGCATGTTTTACACACAGTTGGGCACGTGCCTTTGGTGGGTGCCTACTGGGAATTTATTTCTCACACCCTGTTTGGGTCATGCTTTTGGGCCCAAACAGATTACGTTTCTGCAAGTGTGGATAGGGGCAAGATTCCCTATACAAGTACTTGATTTCTTCTGGGGTGGAGGAGAGCGTGGGACCAGGTGTTGGCTCACGATGCCGATGGTTGTTCTATTTTTCTTTTCTGTACTTTTACTTTAGTTGTATTGTATTTCACTGCTATCTAACATGTTCTGGCTGTTTTCATAGAATAGTGACATGCTGCATCTTCATATATATATGACTGCTGGTTTCCCTTTTTGTTATCAGTTACCAATTTCAGTTTCATATACTACTATGGATTTTGCTGTTGTTGTATGTTTTATTCATTCCGCTGCACTACACTTTGACAAATGAGGGAATAGTTTCCCCCCTATCAGACCTGGGCCCTCGATGCTAGTCAGCAGCCTCTGGCGTTTGGGGAAATGTGCTTGAGGTCACGTAGCGAACCAGGTTCGGGGCACCCATTGAGTGGCACCCGGAATCGGGACATTACACAAAGACACCCTCCAATTGTGCCGGGGCCGGGCCCAACATGACTATGTTGTTATTGACCTGGTCCTGGAGCCAGTCTTTAAACATATAGCACTATTTGAGGGTGTGCCCCAGAATCCGATGATAGGGGCAGTAGTTGGGGAGATCAGTGAGATGCGCCTCTGCTAGCCTTTTGCACTCAGGTAGGCACACGATCCCCTGTTCTAGGGAACTACGGAAGTAACCAGGGACCTGATCCTCCCTGAACAAGTAATTTTGTTGTCCTTTTTATGGATAGGGGACTCTGGGAGCCTAGCCCGGACGAGGGTCCGGAGGATCCTACCAAGGAGGCGGTTCCTGATTATCCCGCCTAGGCAGTAGTGGCGCATTGCATGGGGGAACCTGCCAATTATGAGTCGGTCGCTATTGGGCATGAGGTTGCACCTGTGATGGCGGGCCTCTGTGAGGTTGTAGAGATAGTAATACTGGGAGCAACTCTAGCTTCCTGGGGGATTCTTTTTGGGCCACCGCGGCAGGCTCGGCTCTGGTAGCCCTGCTTGCTGGGATCACATGGGTAGAGGACGCGCCTGACTAGCCTATTGCAGATCTTGCTCGAGGCGGTGGGCCTTATCTGAGAAGTCTCAAAACCCTCCAGTGTAGTTCTAAGTGATCAAGGAAGAAACCAATTCTGTTTTGACACTTCCAACGAACATCTTCATTAATTTCTCCTGAGTTAGTGGCATGTCGAGGGAGTTTGTGAGCCCCTTCAATCGGGTGATGAAGTAAACATCTCTCTCATCAGGCCTTTGTTTTCACTTGAAGAGGTCTACGATGCTGGTCTTTCCTGTGGTTGAACTGAGCTGATATAGGAATTTCTGGTGAAGATCCTCCCATCCGGTCACTGACCCAATGGGGAGCTGGCTGTAACATAAAAAACTAGGGCCTTCCAATGTCTGCACAAAACATCGGAGCTTGGCGGCTTCCTACTGTGCTAGGGTCCCCAACATGGGGCCAAACCTTGAGGAAAAGTGGGATAAGTGCGGTGGCGGATCTCCTGTCCTGTTAAAGGGAGAGAAGGTGGGATTTCCAAAACCCAGGGGGGCATGCATATCATCCACCCACGTGGGATATGGCTTTCCATCTGGTGGGACTACCACATTCCTCATTTCCAACGCCTCAAGGCGAGCGATTAGTGCCACTATAGGATTATCCAGGTGGGGGTCCCTGTCTTGGAAGGGATCCATAACCATGAGTGCGTTGTCAGGCTCTTCGACATAGTAGATGGGTTCAACGGATTGTGGAGTGACTGATGCAGCGGCATGCGGGAAGCTGGGGGAATCGGGCCCGGATACCTCAGATTTCCATGCCGTTCGGGAGGGTTTGGTGAGACATATCGCGCCCTCTTGCCGTGAGTTCCATCTTCAACCCTGTCTGTGGGAGCAGTATGATCAGGGTTTCTCGGAGGCATCTCACTGGGGGGAGTTGTTCCTGCACCTGCTACCCCGGCCTTGGATCACCATAGTCGGGTCGCCGCTTTATAGAACGCTCGGCCCGGAGTTCGTCAGCCAGCCTATTCTGATGAGAAAGTTGTTGGCGCAACATGGCCTTCTTGGGGTCTTCGTCCGTCTTCTGAACTGAGGCGAATGGGTCAGTGTGCTTGACAACTCTGACATTCTATTTACCTTTTCTGGCATTCTGACTGAGTAACAACGACTCGGTGGGAACATGGAGACCCCAGAGGTTCCTCTATTGACGAGTAATCCTTTCTGATGGGTCCAATGATGGTGGCACACCCTCAGTGGGGAAGAATCCATCAAGAAATTCCAGCTCGTCCTCCTTGTCCACGACATCGGCCATATGGACCGCGACCCTTCCCGGGGGCATGTCCTCAATATCGCATATTGAGTCAGGCTGTTGTCGAATACGGCTGAAGAGGAGGGTAACATACTTCCCCCAGCCACAGACTTGCACGTGGGGGGTAGCCTCCCTGATGATTTTGCAGAGTACCCTGAAGCTCTGAATGCATCTTTGTTGGAGGGTCCTCTGGTGACCAGGTGACTCTGGGCACTAGGCCACGGGGAGTACGACCAAATCGACCAGATGTCATTGCTCTACGATTTCCTCAAAGTTCACATGGCTCCTAAGGTACACCACCTGATGATAACGAATACAGATGTGCATTTCCCATAGGGTTTAATGGAAGCACTAGACTTCCTCTAGGGTGAGGGATTTCGGTGCACAAAAGTTTGACACTGCCACCGGCCAGAACATCTCTGGGAAGTGATCTGCTGGAAGAATGTTCCATAAGTTCCTAGGCTCATATTCCGGGTCTGGACCCATATTTCCCCACTTGTCAACTGAAGGTGGATAAGGAACCTGTATCGGTACTGTAGCGGATTATTGAGACAGTGGACTGGGCGGTGTAGAATACGATGAACAAGCCGACTGACCACCGAATTCTGGGCCATCCTTCGAGGAGTGTGGTGACCTGACAACAATGTCATGATACGATGTGCTAACAACCACAACTTCTGGTACATGGATCACGGTTGCTGGAGATGGTTCACAGTGTTTCTCAATAACCATCGGTCCCCAAAATACCTCTCCACAATCTCTGGTCGAGGTAGAGGGCGCTTCTAGTGATGATGGTGGTGACTAAATGGTCGGAACCTGTGGGACTCCCAAGATTTCCTCCTCCTGGATGTACCTGTGAAGAGAGGCGGGAACCCAGCGTACATCACACTCTGGAAGGATGAGGCTGATATGCCTTGTTTCTGCCCCGGTCCATGACATATAGGACTGATGGGAGGGTTCCACCACTGAGTCGTATACTACTTAAGAATTTGAGAAACAGACCGGTTTGATCTCAGTCTGAAGCTTTTCAGTATTATTCTTGCGGCAGCGATGACCCGCCTTCCTGCCCCAGGATGGCTCTTCAGGGAAGAGACAATTCTCAGCACGAGGATGTCCTTCTGCCGTATTAGTGTTGGGGTGTGGACTGCTTCCGCCTGAGTAGGCCGGGGTGCAAGGAGCACTATGGCAGATGTCAAAGGGGACACGAGGAGGACCTCCGTGCTGGATGCTGGTGCGGGTAAGACCCCCACTGGAACTAATAGGAGCACGGGTAGGGCCTCCATGCCTGGTTCCCTTGGTGACATCAGTGTGAAGAAGGTCCTCGTACAGATCGGGCCGAACACGGGTAGGACCTCCGTGATGGGTGTTGGTGATGTGAAGTTGATCTGCACCCCTTGGGTGGATAGTACAAATAGGACCTCCGTCTGCAGCTACAAGGATATGAGGAAGGTCCTCGCATCGTAGAGTGACTGGATGTACAACGTCCCTACCCCGGCGGTTCGTGGCTGGAGGGATGGCTCCATACCCAGTTTAATGAGTGCGGGAGGGGCTCCCATATGAGGTGTTGCTTCCACGGGGAAGGCCCTCATTTGGGTCGAAGGTGGAACGAGGCATACCTCTGAGCCGTTCCTAGGAGTAGGAAAGGCTGCGTCTTCCATGGTGGTTGCACGGGGAGGGTCTCCATACCGGGTGGCACTGTTGTGGGTTAACCTGCGGTGGCCACCGTCTGTGCCTGCGATAAGGAGAGTCAAACCAGCTCGCCCGTGGGGTGGTTGGGGCCTCGACCCGGTTCGGGCGTATAGCTTCCCCTGGTCGGCGTACGCAGGGGGTGATGATGCACGCCGATGGTGGCTCGGGCCGTAGTAATCACTGACGAGGACGCCCCTTGACGATCACCCTCCTAGGCCTGTGCTCGACGTTTGCGTCAGATCAACAGGGCCAGTGCCAGTGCTGCATATTGGTAGTCGACCTGCTCTTTTGCTCAAGGAACCGGGTGGCGGCACTGCAACAGCCTGGTGGGGGCCCTCGCTGGGAACCCCTGGGATGGAACTCTGGCCGAACGGGCCAGAACATCATCTAACTCATCGGCGTAGGGTATGGAGTAATCGAGGCATTCTGAGGAGAGGCTACCGAAATGGTTGAAGGTCGAAATGGGGAGCAGCGACTCCTTGTGTGGCTGTTGAGGATGACGTTGACAGTAGGGCCTAGACGCCTCCAGGTCCATGCGGGCCATATCCCGGGTTGGGATTATTCCCTCCTCCTCATAACGACGTAAGAGGTCGTTAATCACCCTTCGCTGGATGACTTATGATGGGGAGATGTGGTGTGGGCGCCCCACGTTCGTGGATGTAGATACTGTTGCGGCATCAGTGGAGCCACATGGAGTGGTTGTTCTGGCATTTCCCCTTCCCCTACGTAGGCGGGTGGGCGGTGATTGTGTTCCTGTGGCAGAAACCTGATTCCTAATAAGTAGGGAGATTAACTCATCAGCACTGCTAGGAAGAGAAATCGACAACCAGTGCCCCATCGTCATTCCGCCTTCCGTGGCCGGTAAGAGGGATCCACACTGACAACGTCGCAGAACGGGATGACAAACGTTCTACTGCCCCATATACTGGTGAGTTTTACACCAGGCCCACTATTTTCTTGGCCGGACCCGACGCCAAATATCTGGATCCAGTGACACATCACTCTATCAATGTCTCGAGCGCTACTAATCTCCATATTGAGGAGAATAAATTCACGTCGGGTTCACCATTTCGGTTTCCGATGCTTTTGCCGGGGCGCATGCATCCCTCATGTTCAGGGGACACCGACGAGACTTTGTTTCCCCGCATTATCGCTTTCCAATGGTGGGAAACATTCACTCCTTATTCAGGGACGCCTGCTCCTTGATCGAAACAGGATGATGGTATGTCGGTTCTTCCTTCCAGGGATTCCTCCTCGGAACTCATCACCTAGTCCGGGTCTCCCTTATAGATTTAATACGTTGTTCATGAAACTCTTCCCAGTACCATGTTTCCATGGAATCTTGTTAATTACACTGCTTCTGTCAGGACATTCCAACGGGTCCGGTCATAGGAGAAACCTTAAGTTGGGGGAGTAGTCAAGTCGAGGCATCCCCGACATGTCTGGATACTTCGGAATTGGTGTGTCTGTATTTTCCCCTTATTATAGGGATTATTGAAGGTGCGGAAGCCCGAGGCATCCCACATCGAGCATGGGGAATCATATGCCATAGGCATGTATTCGAGGTTTTCCTCAGCTTCACATGTTTAACAGAGGGTATGCCACAAGTTTAAAATCCATCAGAGATTGATCGAACTGCTCAGAACACCAATGAAGGTGGATCAGATTGAGGAACCCCCTTGAGGGAACACTGATATTAGGGCCAATGCAAGGGCGACTTCTCGAATGTTGTGGAGGGGAGTGGGGTAGCATGATCTCACTGGGACGTGGCGGCCCGGGTAAGAATCAGGATGGAAGATGGTTTTCTGGGCTTGGGCCTCGAAGAGACTTCCTATATACCATGCCTTGACATGGATCAAAGACAATGTAGTTCAGAGTGGATGCCGGTGAACCGATGTGAACTAGAACATTGGTCTAGGTAGGTGTTGGGCTTGAACCTCGTGGAAGCTTCCTACATACCATTCCTTATCATGGATCAAAGTCCTCGTAGTTCATGATGGTGTGTGTTGGAGGGATGACATGAATAAGTACCTTGGTCCAATAGGTGTGGGCTTAAACCACATAGAGGCTTCCTACATCCCATGCCTTTACATGGATCAATGTCCTCATAGTTTGGGTTGGTGTGGGGGCTGTTGAACCGACGTGAAGGGGTGTTAGAACAACCGGATGGTGGGTTCACAATGGCTTACCACTGGATTGGGATGTAGTTTAACGTCATGAGGGATAGGGGTGTGTTGGAGAACCGACCTGAATAAGGACCTTGGTCCATGTGGATGTTGGGCTTGAATCTCAGGGAGGCTTCCTACGTACCCTGCCTTGTCATGGATAAAAGTCCTCGTAGTTTGGGTTGGCACCGGTGAACCGATGTGAAGATGGACCGGGGGTTTGATGGGTGTTGGGATTTCACCTTGGGGAGGCTTCCTATGTACCATGCCTTAGCATGGATCAATGTCCACGTAGTTTGGGTTGGTCACAATGGCTTACCGCTGTATTGGAATGCAGTTTAACGTCATGCGGTACGGGGGCGTGTCAGAGAACCAACGTGAATAAGGACCTTGGTCTATGTGGATGGTGGGATTGAACCTCATGGAGGATTTCTACATCCCCTGCCTTGGCATGGATCAAAGTCCTCGTAATTCGGGTGGGCGTCAGTGAACCGATGTGAGGATGGACCGGGGGTCCGATGGGTGTTGGGCTAGCACCTCGGGGAGGCTTCCTACGTACCATGCCTTAGCATGGATCAAATTCCATGTAGTTCGGGTTGGTCACAACGACTTACCGTTGGATGGGAATGAAGTTTAACGTCATGCTGGACGGGGGCGTGTCGGAGAACCGACGTGAAAAAGGACCTTGGTCCATGTGGATGGTGGGCTTGAAACTCAGGGAGGCTTCCTACATACCCTGCCTTTCCATGGATCAAAGTCCTCATAGATTGGGTGGGCTCTAGTGAACCGACATGAGGATGGACTGGGGGTCTGATGGGTGTTAGGATTGCACCTCGAGGAGGCTTCCTACGTACCATGCATTAGCAAAGATCAATGTCCACGTAGTTCAGGTTGGTTACAAAGGCTTACCGCTAGATTGGAATGCAGTTTAATGTCATGCGGGATGGGGGAGTGTCAGAGAATTGACATGAATAAGGACCTTTGTCCATGTGAATGGTGGGATTGAACCTCAGGGAGGCTTCCTACGTACCCTGCTTTGGCATGTATCAAAGTCCTTGTAGTTCGGGTGGGTGCCGGTGAACTGACATGAGGATGGATCAGGGGTCCGATGGGTGTTGGGCTTGCACCTCGAGGAGGCTTCCTACGTACCATGCCTTAGCACGGATCAAAGTACATGTAGTTTTGTTTGGTCAAAATGGAATATCGTGGGATTAGAATTCAGTTTAATGTCATACGGGACGAGGGCGTGTTTGGGGATTATGATCTGAGGCGGCCCAAGGTGTGTCATGGCCGATGCTCACTCTAAGACCACGGGAGTCATGCTCAGTGTGTAAAATAAGAGGTTGCAGGGACCTGATGATCACGTCGCGAAGGGTGCGTCTGTGGGAAGCGAAGAGGGTCTTAGGCATTGGGCAGCCCATGGTGTTGGGACTTACTCCAGGATGGAGGCCTGAGGGCGATAAAGCATAGAGGGAGATGGATTTGGCACCTAGGAATAGAGGATGGTCACTGTTCCATATCACTCCCTCTTCTAGCCTTGGGGACTAAAGATGAAAAGAGGGAGAAGGGGGATCTTCCTCCTACAAGGATGGCTAGGGGATTACACCAAGGTGGCTACCCATCCCCTGCGGACAAAAACCACTCCCAGAAGGAGGATATAATCCCCTGTGTAGACCAGGTGGTGTGGAGAATATACTAGGTGGGGGCACCCCGCCTGAGAGGCACGGGGAGATGTCACAGTTTAACATCATGTGTTGAGGATGAGGGTACTTGGTAGTTTAATTTCATGCAGTTAGGACAAGGTGGGTTTACTCCGCACCCTTAGGACTTACATAACCGGTACCCTTTGCTCCTTGTGGGAGGGAAGGTGCTGGAAATGACTTACTGAAGGGGGGTTGCGGAGCGAACCATTGAGGGGTCCATGTTAGCGTGGCTATGCAAAGAAGCAATATCCATTAGCAAGCCTATGTGAAGAAGAATTAGGCAAAGCAATGCCATGGGCGGTATCATCCAGGGGACTTTGAAATCACATCGTGCGAACCTGGAGGGTCGCACGGGAAAAGGAATTGCCAAGAAGAGGGGTCCATAGGCGGGGGCCTTGTGGATTTCGGTCGCCCTGCGTGGTAGAGGGCACTTGCGAAGGGGTGTGATTCGTGAAATGGGGTGCCTTAGGATTAGCATGGGGCCAAGGTGCAAATGGGAGGTGCTTCTCCAAGTGGAAGGGGGTTCGCAGAGCACTACCTCACGGAGCATTGGAGCCCCGCGAAGTGAATTGTCAGGAAGCAATGTGCGTCGTGAAGTACAGTGACCCTGCCTTGGCATGTGTGTCATGTGTACGTGAAGGGTGTTCCGCGAAGCATAAACACTCCATGACAAACCAGGTCCCCTTGGGGATCCCCTTCCTTCGCGAATGCCCTTAGGCTTCACGAAGGGCATCCCTCTCGGAAGAGGGGATCAAAACGAGACAATGCGGAGGCACCTCGCGAAGCAAAAATACCTCACGTAGCTCTTGATTCGCAGAGCAAAGGGTGATTCGCGATTTTGGAGCTAGGAAGGTGAAAGGTGGGATTGTCTGTGCTTTGGGATCGAGGGGAGTCCGGTATTTATAGGCAAGAGGCACCACAGAGTAGAGCTAACGCAACATGAAGAGGGTTTCGGTTGCTTCGCGGAGGGTCGCGAACGTTAAGGGTGTTGGCGGTGCATACTATAACACTCCAAGCTTTCACGGTACACTTCTATTTGAATAATACAGTAGCGTGTGTTGTACGCAACTCTGAGTTCTAACACACACCACGACCAATCAAAGTACATGTTATGAATAGTAATACCCACTTTTTGAAATTTTACAAATTTTATCTCTCAAAATAGACTTCATTTTTGGATTCAGAATATCGAAATTAGCCTAGGGTGAAATTTTGGTACGTTTCGGATAACTTTCATATTTTGATGAATAGTGAAAATTACAAAATTTTCATTAAAAACAACCTTTTTAATCGAAATAATTAACGGTGAAAAATTATGAATTTGAGTGGTTTTAAATTATATTTAGAATATATTTTTACCATTTAATCCAATTTTGGTCATTGGAAATAATTCTACATTTAAACCAGACATAAACAAGTGTCAATCTTTTGATAGTTATTGTTTCTTAAAAATACGCTTTTTGTTTTAACAGTGGGAATTAATTTTAAATTAATAAATGAAACTTCTATGTTTTGAATTTGGTTAAATATACCTCATTATTGAATTCGAAATATCAAAATTATTTTAGGGTAAATTTTGGGTATTTTTCTGAAAACATTCAATATTTGATGAATAGTGAAAAACACTGAGTTACTGTTCAAAACCGGCTTTTTATTTAAATAATTATTTGTATTATATAAATTTATTTTAGGTCAAAATAGATACATAATACCTATATAAATTCGATGTATTTCATTGGAGTCAGTTTATAATAATTTTAGATATATAAAAATATTTTTGAACTTTTTCATCGTCTTTTACCCACCTCCTAGGAGAATTTGTAAATTCACAAAAAACATAATTTTACCGTTTCTGTGAGTGGAATTTCTAAAATCTGAGCAACAAGGTTAATATGAAGGAGTAAAATGTGGTTCAATAAGATAAAAATAATTTCTGGTGAATAGTGACTTTTTACTTTTATTTACCACAGTAAAAAGTAAATAGGGTAATTAATGGTAAAAATGATATTATTATTACCCTAAAACATGTCCTAATTCTATTGGATAAGTTTAATTCGACCAAAAACAACCTTAGGAATAAAATATGGCCCTTTAGGTCCAGTTGGATTATATTAATACATTTATTATTATTTAATTCAAAGAAGAGTTAAAAGAGTTAAAATCAATGTTTAATAACTAAAACATTTCTAATATTGGGTTATACATAAGATATATTCGATTATATATATTCATTAGAAAGATAAAACGATTTCCAACATAATGGAATTTTAATTATAATTTTTAGACATTAAATAAGTAAATTTATTTATGAAACAATGATGATGTAGTAATTACCTTATTAATGAAAGAATCAAATAAATGGTAATATAAATATTAAAATAAATATAATTTCGAAGTTTTTATGACATCCACGAATTTTATAGGTGACTATGACATGTTAGGGATGCTTCAATGTATCGTGTTTGAAGTAATCAAGTTTTTATCACTTTCACAAAACCAAAATACCAAAGAGTGTCAAAATTGACATAAATTAACATTTTAAACAAATATTATATGATTAATTGATATTATATTCCTAAAAATATATGGTTCGTCCAAAGGACTTATATCATGATAGGTGTATCATTAATGGACCACTTGGGGGTCTCCTAGAAGTTTATAGTAAGTTTATTAACCATATAATATAAAAATACAAAGAGACATGGTAAATGTCAAACTAAGTAACTGAGGGTTAAAACTAAAATATAAGGTCAATAAAGTAACCCAAAACTGCCTAAAAACAATAGGTTAAGTGGATTTATACCAATCCCCACGTTAGACTCTGAATAATAAACTTTGGATCAATTAGAATCCGAATATGAATTTATTATGAATTAATACTTTAAGTTTTTCCTAAAGAGCCCATCCTCCCCCTTATAAAAGGACACCAAATCTAACCAATTCCTCACTCCTTTCATGTTTTTTGGCTCGTCCCACATCTGACCAATTAAGCTCCCTACATCCCTATCCTCCTCCTAGAAGCCTTACCTTAGGAAGAAGTCACTTAAAGAGTCCGTTTTGGATCAAACCAATGGGAATTACACAAATTAAAGGTAACGATTTCTCTTAGCTTGTTTTCTTTTATTTTACTTCTCCAACCCCTAAAATCTTCTTATTCTTTTCTTTTGTAACAAAATAAGTATCATAAATATACTAGGATATTTTTATGAGAAGTAATCAAACTAAACTTACACACACCTCCATCTAATGGGTGAAGAACAAAATGTTTCTTTGGATGGAAACCAAACGCCTCACGAAACAATGATTGTTCAATTATCTTCTACCGCCTCTCATGGTGGCCATTACGGTGGAACTATAATTAAATATGATATTAATTATATTAATTTTATATATAATCTTCTGTAATTCTATTTTATAGCATACCATTATTCGTTTCATGTTGTATATATATACGACAATTTTCATTTGAGGAAGTGCGGACTACCGCCCCCTCAAAGTGATATGACTCGTTTATACCATACACGGAACATATAAAGGATGGTATTAATGAACATAAGTAAAAAATATAAGATATTATATTATAATGTAATAATAATATACCTAGGTATTATTTGGTTTTGATTCCTTTTAAAATGAAAAATGAAATGGAAGTAGCGTTCGTGCGTATGTACGGACTACCGTCTCCATGAACGCGATGAGATTCATTCCCCATCGTATCCATTGAAGTATAATTCTCATTTTATGATTAAAAATAATTTTTAAGGACTTGATATAATTCCGGATATGTATAATATATAAGCTATCCATAACAAACACGGCTTATGTAACAAAACATATAAAATAAAAGGAGTAAGTTAACACCCGAAACGACGATAATACTAAGATATTATTAACAAAGAAATGTTAAAAGATCATATATGATATCATATTAATGTATATTATTCTTTTATAATTTAATAAAAATCATTTAACCCTTATACAGGAGATTAACCTACCCTCAACAAAGGAAATGTACAAGGTAAGGGGTTTTCATCTCACTCCTTATTCCCGTGAGATTCATTCCATATTGCCACTATTGCATTTTGTGTGGTGTATCTACTGCACATAATTGTATTATTTATGTAATACACTATAATTTATGTGAATTTACATATTAATTGTATGATACCTCTTATATGGGGTGTATGTTTTGTAAGTTACCAAATTGGTAATGGTTAATTTAACAATCTCTTTATTATCCGAGGTTGTTTTTATGTAAGAATCTACTGGGACATATTTATTATCCATGTCCATGTTTTGTTAAAGAGTTTTCAAAGGGATTATTTTAATGGACTATTTACTAAAACATCATTTCAAATGTTTTAAATATTTATTCTTCTAAATATTTCTCATTAATGTCCATGTCTTCAAAATGGTTTTTAAGGATTTATTTATATGGACATGAATGTTTTTAAAATGATAATTCCTTTAAAAATTTTCAAAGTTTTATGGGACAATTTTTTTTAAAAATGTATTTAAATGAATTCTTTTAAAATTGTTTCACTTTTAAATGTTTTCTTGAAAAAGGGGTATTTCTCTCAAAGTGTTTTACAAATCATATAATCAACGTCAAAGTTATTTAATGGATTTTAAAATTGTTTTGAAGTTGATTTATCATGATAAAAATCTTCCATATTTTGTTGAAGGTTTTGTGATATGTTTTACTGTGGATGTGTTATTTTTATACCATTCATGGTTTATGGGAAAAATATTGACATTTCTTATGCTAGTTTTAATACAAATGTCTATGTTATGTCTAGACCTTTTCATATGAGGAATGCATTTGACTTAGTAAGTGACTGGTGGAGCCCGCTATAGCTCCTCGATGCATCGACTGGTGTCATGAAACAAACTAGTGTCTTGGCATGAGGCCTTGAAAATATCTTATTTGTAGTCTTGGCATGAGGACTTGGCTACGTGGTTATGATAGTCTGACATTATTCAATCCATCGTTATGAAATTGGTTATTGATATTGCATGTGATTATTTGACTAGTAGAATAACCATGTGAATAAGTAAATGGAATTATTTCATTTTATCTTTTCCATATTATGCTTAAATTCATGTTTAAAAGGCCTTTGTTTTAGTTATACATTTCCTTAAATGTTTATGCTTATTTTTGAAAGTTTCCGCTATATTATTATCCTTACAAAGCATCTGAGCTCACCCCTTTCTATGTTATATTTTTCCTAGGATTCCAAGAAGTGTATTGTGATTGATATGCAGGGTTAAGACAAGGGAATAATGGTGTTCATAAAGGATTATTTATGTTGTTTTGTATGTTATGAAGTGTAATGTATCATTCATGTATGTAATCTATTTTTCAAGACTGCTAAACTGATCGGTCCTTCGGGACTTGATTCCTTATAATCATGCCAATGTTATGTAATAATGCACCGACTTTGGGTAACTGGGGTCGGGGCGTTACACGTAATTCCTCCGTTTCTTCGCAGTGGGAACACGAACGTCAGGGGAGTTCACAGAGTGTACTACCTCCTTTGCTTCACGGCGAGATCGTGAATGTCAGGGGCGGTCGTAGAGTGTCTCGCCTCCTTTTCTTCAAGGCGGCTGCATTGCTTTGGGGGGACTCCGCGCCGTGGCTTCACTAGGTAGGTCGTGGGGCCTCTTTTTCTCCTTTATTTTCTTCCAACATTTTGGCACCAACATGATACATATTAATTATTAGTGAATATGAAAACCAATTGAATAAAAAGTATTATATTATTAGTTCTTATTCCCACAAAGTCGATTTTCACTAATATAAAAATTAATTACAATTAGTGATTGATATTAAGGTGAAATATAAATTATATATCCAATTAAATATTTTTTTATTCGTCTAGTAGATTTGAATGGAATAATATAAAAACAAACTCAATTTTATGCATAAAATACTATTTTTATTAAGGCATTTCTACCACCTTCTAATTTTAAAAACTATTTTAAATCTAGTTATTGGAACTATTTGGGAATATATATTTAAAAATAAACTGCATAATTTAATTCTATACATAAAACTTAAGTGAGGGTAAATTTTTTGTTATTTTTCTGTGAAGTTTAATTTCTTAATAAATAGTGAAAAGTACTAATTTTTAAATCAAAACTATTTTTCATATAATTTATTTATATAGATAAATATTATTTTAATTTTGTTTTAATGTATAATTAGATAAAATAAAAATAAATTAATCTAATTTAGGTCATTAAAACCAATTTCACATTGAAATTGGATATAAAAACACAACAAGATTTTGATCATTTTTACTTAAAAACCAGTAGTGTTGTCCCTTGTGCGAGATTAAAATTAAATTAATTTATACCAATTATGGTATTTGAATTTGGAAAAATTTATTGCATATTTTTAATCATCATAATTTATAATTCCAAATATGTTAAACTTAATTTTCCAACAAAAATATTTGTGAATGTTGTTAAAATTTATTAGAGTGATGAAGGTAAAATTAAGCTTACCTAGGGAATAAACCTTACACTTATGGGACCAAATGACCTATCAACATGAATAAAACCGATATTCAGTATATATATCATCCACAAACCTTCAATTATTTATTTTTGTTTGTTTTTTTGGACTTATTCTAGGTAAAAACATGGGTACAACTAACTTGTTTTCAAAAATGTGATGTGTGTCCATTCCCTTCCTTATAAAAGGACACCAACTCTCCCACTACCTCACACCACTCAAACCACATAGTCTTAGAAAATAACTGACCAAAAAAATTCCCCACAACCCTAACTTCATCCTTAAATCCTCCCTTTGGACATAAATACGTTCATAGAATCTCTTTACTGTAAACTAGTAGGATTTTCCCTATTAAGAGGTAGGACACTCCCTAATGCTCCTTTAATATATTTCTATTATCCATTACCTATAATATTATTATTAAATGATTATATAAGAAAAATATTATCCTAAATAAACTAGGATTTTTCTATGCTAGGTTTTTTACCTACACTTACACACACTTTGATGTGAACTGTGTCGGGTCGCCATCCGACCGGACGCCCGATCGGGTCCGCGACATGGCCCAAAGGGAATTCCCAATCCCCACGGGCATGCACAAGATCCCATGTATCAAGACTAAAAAATGGGAATGATTTACCCAAAATAGTATACACCAAAAAACTAACAAAATAAAAAACAACTAAAACTGAAAATAGACAATCAAATCAGAACTTAACTAAAAACAATTTAAATGTTTACAACATGAACCAACATCCCAAAAAGTAATGAAAAAAAAGAAACTATAACTCCAACTCAAACCTCCATGAAACAAGACAGGTGTGACATCCACAAGCTACAAATACCAAACTGCATGAGAAGACCATCAATAACCCGAACCACCATCACTAAGCATGACATCACAACCTGGAATACACAAGAAACAAGGACTAAAAACACCCAAAGGTATATGTAGCGTGTCAGAGGAAAGCCCAGTATAATGTAACCCAATAAAAATATTCCATGCCACAACACATAAGAGATAATTTATCATGCTTATTTAAAACCATACATTTAAAATGCGTTTGAGGAAAGAATTTAAGAGATGAAAGTGAAATGAAAAGAGCACTGAAAGAAAAACTATTTCAGAAATACTTCCTTAAAATGAATGAGAAAATTTATAAAGAACTTTCACATACTCAAGTGATCCTATATATGCTGATAGAATGCAGCACATCATGAATTATAGAGCACTGTGGGTAAATCCACTAAGGCAGCTAGTATGCGTCGTGCGCTAGAAACATCATACCTCGGTGTAAATGTGGCATATTAACCATAATTATATAACCCTCTTGTGCATCAGCCACTAGTAGAGAAACATACCCAAAACCTAGTGGTCTCCAATCCTCGCCAAAGATTAGTTAGTGTTGTAACATCGATCCTGCCAGATGAAACCGAGATGAACCACTCACATTTCATCTAGCGTAATAGTCTTAATGTTCCCACCTCAGTAACCAGGGTTTTCCCTTGTTCTCAATGAATTTACACATCCACATAGTATATCACTTTCACATATCACAAACCATAAAAGACATTACACACCAAGGCCAGCATTTTCATACCCAAACCATTTTGAAAACACATGCACACCAAAATACCTTTCCAAAATACACATGTTGTTACTTTCTCATTTCAAAAATCCTAATTTGGAAACACTCAAAGAATAACATAATCAATTTTCAAAACACAGAAAGCATTATTAAATAGTACAAAAAGGGATTACAAAATTAACATACTTTATTCGATGTAGGAAACCCATTTCAAATCACTTTCATAACAATTTATCTTTAAAACTATTTTCTCATCACTTACACAATTTAAAAAAAACCATTTTCACCACTTGAAAAACACCACCAATTGACGCAAAGTGGATTTCACTAAAAACATGCCTTATTTTATATAAACACACCTATTTAAAAACAAATTCATATTAGAATCTCCCAAAATACTGCTTTCATTCCATCTAAATAAATCAAAAAATAATTTAAACTACTTATTAAATCATTTAAAGAAAAACCAAGAAGACGTTACACTAAAAATCACTTGATTCTATAGAGAAACATCACTTTAAAACCCAATACATATGGTAACCACATAAAAAATGGTTTCCATTATTCAAAAATTTGCAACTGAATTTCAAAAGTGCACAATAAGGCAACATACCCAGAGTGACTTGTTTTCCTTTGAAAATCACTATTTAAATATACACACACCACAAAGACCTTGAAAACACATTTTGAACCTACCCAAAAAAAACAAAAAACCCTTCAAACCATGTTTTTATCACAAAATACACATAAATGAACCATTTCTCTATTTATAAAACAGATAATCCACATGCCACAAGACCTCACTTCGAAGAACACAAGTTTTTACATGCAAAAACCACTCTAAATCACCCACACATCCTAACCATTATAAAAACTCACTGGCACCTAAAAAAATTGTTTAAAAAAGTTTGAATTTTACAACAACAAGACCAAAATGAAAGGCAAAACCATTCGTAAGATAAAATTAAATTTCATCACACACACATCTCAAAATATTTATAAAGCACATTTTTCACAACCTATAAAGCACTACCATGATGAAATGGGAGTTTTTATCTAAAACACTCCGCAATTCATGTAAAAATGGATCCTAAAAATCAAAAACACATCCTAAACTTTCCAAAATATAATTCGCATAACAACACAATCTAGTAAATTATTTACACAATTGAAAAACAAATCTGTCATAACCAAAATAATTCGCTAATCATTAGAAATCCACACATAAGAATACCCAACTCAAATACCCTTGAAAACATGGTTTTCCCATCCAAACAACCCCTAAAACCCATTTTTAAAGAATTTCACCAAAACAAAAAAACATTTCCATTTCCATAAATCAAAAATTTATTTCTAACAAACAAACACAGTAACCATTTTAAGCATATCATTCGCACCAAAAAATGAAACCATGAAACAAATTTATAAATTCAACTAAGAATTAAAAAATTATCCAATAATTCTAGGGCACTAAACCATCAACCTATGAAGCTAAACTTTCAATAAAATTGGTGCGAAACTCAAATCGCACCATGAAAAAACCACACAAAGATCAATTTGAACCCTAAAACATGAAATCAAACGAAAATAGAGGTTTAAAAAATAACCTGTAACAAACCTCATACCTGCTAAAAAAATAAAACAAAAACTCATAGAAGATAAATGAGGGACTTATCCGTGGGGTTTGCACATGCAGAAGGAGGGTGAGATGACGGTGGTGGTTCCAAAGTAGTGCTAGCCAGCGAGGGAGGTTACGCTGGAGCAGGCCGCGACAAAAAATGGAGTCATCGGTGGAAGGCCGGGGAGTGGAGGGGTGCATCCCCGGGTTTTTGGGGGAGGTCACGTGATGGCGTGAACCTACCTGATTGGGGGTCGAGGAGGTTGCGCGACGCCGGATGTCGGAGGGTAGGGTGGCAGATGGTGCTGGTGGGGGAGGCCGGTCTGGAAGCACAACTGAGGAGGATGGAATGGGGGTGTGGCGCGATCCAAGGGATGAGGGAATCCAATGGGAAAGAGAGGAAAACAGGGGGGGTGTAATCCATCCCTAAGGGGAAAAATAAAATAAAATAAAATAATAATAATAATAATACAAATAGAAATAACCCCAATTAATAATAATATTATTAATATCATTAAAAACATGTTTATTAAATTATAAAAAAATCTTTCCCATTATATTTTTATTTTTATTCATATGCACATTTAATTTTATTTCATTATAATTAATTTATATTATTTTGTTAATTGAACGATGGGCGGGTCACACAGCTGCGCTGGCGAAGTCGTACAGCTTCAAAATTATGTTTTTCTCATGCGCCGCATGCTGTCAGGCCCCGGAAAACTCATTTATCGATAAAATCAACAAATCCAACTGGGACTTTTCCCACTCTTCAACAGAACAATTTCAAAGCCAAATACAATAAGGTAAATGGTATTAACTTAATTTAATATTAACCATAATAACTATCACAATATTAATAACAAGTTAATTAGTATAATTTTTTTATATTCTTAAAAAAAACAACTGGGCCCCAGTGATAGCCTGGACTCTTTTCCATAATAAGTCCATTGGGTCCTGACTAGCTAGGTACCACCATTATCACCACAGACAAGTGGTCCCCACTATGGGGCCCACCCACATGCCCGAACAGGTCATCTGACCAATGAATGTCCCCATAAGCCAACACACGTCCTTTCTAGTGTGCTTTTGTTGTCACTGGCACACACCCTATGAAATTTCCCAGAAGGTCACCCATCCTGATCACTCCACAAGGCCAATCACACTTAACATTGGAGTTCTAATCTGGTAGGCTCCTGAAAAAGAAGGCGCACCTTGTTGACAAGAGTAATATCATTTAGTCATTTAACCCCTTATCATTCTTGGGGGGTTACAATCACCCCCCTTTAGATCACAATTTCCTCTTTTTTAGGCCCTACATCTAAACCCAGATAGTGAACCACACATACAGCCAAGTACCACCTCTAATACCAAGTGAAAGAACTGGGCCCCGATGACAACACATACACCCCACCTTAACAAGGTCGTTGGGTCTTGGCCCGCAAGGTACCACGAGTACCCCCGTAGACATATGGTCCCCACCCATGGGCCCACCCATGTTCCCGAACGGATACCAAATGTAACAACTGGGCCCAGATAACAACACATACCCCCCGCCTTAACAAGGTCTTTGGGTCCTGGCCTGACAGGTACCACCAGTTGCCCTGAAGACACGTGGTCCCCACCCTAGGCCCCACCCACATGCACAAACAGATCACGTGACTAATGAAGGTCCCCACATGCCAACAAATGTACTTTATAGTGTTCTTGTGTCCTCACACAAACCTTAAAAAACTTTCCAGATGGTCACCCATACTGATCACTACTTTAGGCCAAGCTTGCTTAACTGTAGAGTTCTAATTAGGAAGTCTCATGAAAAGGAAAGTGCACCTTGTTGACATGAGTTATATAATTTATCCATTTAACACTTTATCATTCTGGGGTGTTACACACTTCTATCTAATTGGTAACTAACCTACAGTTTAGATCTATGACAAACTAACGCCTCATGAAATTACAATTGTTCATTTTTTATTCTCCACCTTTCCTGGTAAAAAATATGATGGAAAATATATTTATATATATGATATATATTATATTTATATTTTTTTATGCTTATTTAATTTTTATTTATAACATACCCTTATTTTTTCCATCTTGCGTAAATATGATAATTTCGTTTGAGGAAGTGTGGACTACCTCCCCTCAAAGCGATGCTATTCCTTAACACACTTCATGGAATGTATTAAGGTTATGTTTAGTGAAAATATATGATATATATGGAATAATAATTCTAAATTAATGTTATTATATACATATATAAGCACACACATATTTCATTTAATTTATTTCTTTCAAATCGTCAATAAAACAAAAGCAACGTTCATGCATACATACGACCTACTATCTATATAAACAGTGTATTCCACATTAGACATCTATATTATATAGATTATTTCAATAAAAATATAATTAATATTAATTATATTTATATCATGTTTTTGATTCATTAAATAATGATATAAATATGAGGTCCAATGATATAAAAAATTTGGAAAAAAGTAAAAAACAATGCGAATGTTACCAGAAGTGTAACCGTAACAAGAAATTGTTAACAAGTGGTTAATGCAAATTAATAATGTAAGGATGTGTGGTATTAGATAAAATAATTTGATTATAAAAAATATTTATAATAAAATTACATTTATTATACAAGAGGTTTTAACGATTATAACGAGAGTCAAAACACAAGGTACCGAGATTTCATCTTACTTTTTATATCCTTGAGATACATGGAATGTTCACCAATATTTTCTATTTAGTGGTGTATATACTAACCATGAATGTATTATATGATAATTATTATTAAATTTATGGGTATTTATATATATATTCTATGATCGTTCTTTCATGGGGTTTATGTTTCAAAAGTCACCAAATTAGTAAAATAATTTCATCTCAATTTTCTTTCTTTGAGTCACATGCCATGTTATGCACCTATATTTTTATGTAAGGTGTTTATACTGTATTTTAAATTTCATATCCTGAATATAATTCCTTTAATTTCATTTTAATTTTGTTTTATTTTTATTTTCTAACATGTGGAGAGTGATACAAATTTTCTAAGTGATGAGATGTTTATTTAAACAATCTATTGGTTTATCGAGATTGTTTATTATTAAACTTACAATAATGAAATATTAAGATCCATATTTCAAGAACACTCATTAAATTTATTTGAAAATATTTATTCATGATATCTTCTTGTATTGGTAAAAGTTTCCCATTATTTGGTACATAAGATCGTTAAGAATGTGTTTTTAAGAAAGCCTAACTTTACCCTCTCTGCGATATGAAATATGTGTTCCTTCAAAACCATGTTTTATTAAATGGTTTTCCTAGAGTATTATACCATTCTCCTATAATCATTAAAAGAAAATTTTATTGTTTTTTCTTTTACTAATGTTTTACAAGAAATATTCTTGTCACTTTGTAAACATGGAATTTTTCTAAAAATTTTTCCATGAAAATGGGATATTCTTTTTTCCTCATACAGATTTACCAACCATCATTTCTTTGAAGCTTACATTGAATTTTTAAAATATTAATTTTTATGAAAATATTTTTAATGTAATTTTATTGGAAAATGTTCTCCAAATATTATCATGATTCTTTTATAATTTTTCATGGAAAATGGTTTTCAAAATTTTTTCAAGCTTCTTTTATATATTTTAAAGAAAAATTGTTATAATTTTTTTTTGAATACTCTTTTTTATGTCATCAAGGAAAATTATTTTCAAAATTTTTTCAATATTTATTTATATTTTTTAAAAGTGATTTCAAAGAAATTGTTTTCAAACAATTTTAAGGTTTATTTTATAATTTTTTACAGAAAAAGTTTTTTCAGAAGGTTTTAATGATTCTTAAAAAAGTTTTACAGGGAAAAAGTTTTAGAAATGATTGCTTCCCATCATACTATGTTTTAAAAAATTTTAAAAAAAATGGGTTTTAAAATGTTTTATATTTCAAAAACACTTTTCTTCAAATAAAAGATATTTTCCATAATTGTTTTTTCAAAATATACTTCCATGCAATTTTACATCTATAATGGCATCCTTTGATGTCCATCACGACCGTTTAGGAAATAATCCAAAGGTTCCGTTAATATTATTTCTTTAATTATTTATGTTTTGATAGAATGATTCTTATGACACATTTCTCTCTTCTATGAGTTATATGATTTTTAAAGACACTTTCTTTCACCTATTTTTATTTGATGAAATGATTATTAAAACTATATTTTTACCATTGGTTATAATGTGATGAAAGGTTATTATTACACATTTCATTTCTTGGGATTTTTATAGGATGTTTATAAAACCCATATCCTTTTATGGGTTATGATATGTTGAATGTATTATAATCTTATGGAACATTTATGAATGATTATATTATGAGATGGGTGGGACCTATATCTCCCACCAATACATTGGGTGAAGATTTATATCTCATGAGATAATTATGTGAATCAAATGGACAATATTAATCCACTATAGAAAGACGGGGAATCCTAATCCCTCACAAGGAAAGGACTACAATTGGGGATAGAGGTGTGTCTCACCAGGTAGGTTTAGTCACAAATAATATGACAGATGGGGAAATTCAGTCCATTACAAGGAAAGGATTGTGTTAAGGGATGGTGGTGTGTCCTACCCCATAGGTGTAGTCACCATGAAATGGAAGATAGAGAAACCCTATCTCTTAAGGGGAAAATGGGGAATCCCTATCCCTTACAAGAAAATAACTATGATTTGGGATCATGGTGTGTCCTTTGTAGTAGGTTCTGTTCCCATGAAGTTCCCTGATAAGTTCTTATAATTTGTCTTGAATTATAAGGAATGATATCACACATTTATGCAATAAAAAATTCCATGTCTTATTACCATGTTAAAATTTCTTGGATTATGTTGTTTACTTACAAGTGATTCATGTCTTATGAACTACTATAATCTTTTCCATTATTCATTTTTAATATCTTTGACAACCAGGGTATGATATTCTTATGTTATGATCACGTTTTCATACACTAATTCTCATGTTTATGATTACACGTCTCTTTTGTTTACCCTTACAGGGAATCTGACATCACCCATTTTATATATTCTTCCCAGGTTATAAAAATATGTATTAAGTATAATTTTTCTAAGAAGGGTGATAGTTAAAAAGATTCTGGTGGGAGAAAATGTATCTTGCTTATCTACTAGTGTTTATGTTTCTATGTTTCCAAAGGCACTAAACTAATAGAGTCATTGGGTTTTGGTTAGTATAATGGTTTTATTGTTCCAAAAAAGTGATGTATTGTTAATGTATGAGAATTTTGGTTTTCTATAAAAACTATGACAAAGAGGTGTTGAAATGATTTTAAATGGATGATTCTATACTGGTGGCTACTCCGATGGAGACTCAGATGAAATCATAGAAGGACGATGAAGGTACAAAAGTATACGTGAAACTCTATAGGAAATTATCAAAAGTTTTTATACTTATTATCCACATACCTAGAAATTTTTTTCGCCACGTGTCAAGATTATCTATATTAGAGACTTCCAATGGAATTTCAAATGAAGGATGTGAGGAAGATTCTATGTTATATAAACCAAACAAGGGATTTTGGTTAATATTATTATGGGAAGTAATTGCAGAAATTGGTAGGTTATTCAAATATTGATTAGGAATGTTTTATTGATGATCAAAAATAAAATTATATAGGTGTGGTATACAATGGTATCCCTTAAACTCTTTATGAAAATAAAAATAAATAATGAATCTCACTAAGAACTAAAAATGTTGAATATGTCATTATAACTCAAGCATGTAACCAGTTGATATAGATGTGAAAGGAACTTGATAATATTAGAATTATATAGTTATATCCTATTGAAATAACCTATGAAAAATCAAGTGATATAAAATTATAAATAATCACATCCAATAGAAAAGAATGAAATACAATGAGATTAAATATCCTTTCTAAAATTCTAAATTAGAACATCATTATATGAATTTGAAATATGATCCTAAAATAAATAATATAGAAGATATAATGAAAAAGGAATTTACAAAGGTATATTTTTTAAGTAATTGGTGTGATCTTGGATTCCAACCAAAACATATATTTTTTTTAGAATTAGATATAGATCTGCCACTACCCATGAAAATTTATATTTGAAAAAGATATATCTTCTTTCCCCAACATTATTATAATCTATTTAACTATTTCTTATGAATCATCAAGGAAGTTCTATTTGGGTTTATTAAAGAAAGGAGTGATGTATATTTTTGGTATAAATAAATAACTCTTCGAGAATCTAAATAATGGCACATTCACTAAGGGTGAGATTGTTTGGTTTCAAATTTTTGGGGTTGATGTTATTGAGGATTGATGTATGTAGTGAAATGATTTGTTATCATATTATAATTATTTCATTTAATCATTGTTTCTCCCACTGATTATTGAATAACGTGAGCCAATATATTATTATGGAGGAATAATTTATGCAATATTTGATAGAAATATTAGAAAAGAATTGTTTAAGTGAGTTTGGTTCTGAAAATATTCACACATGTTGGATGATATGTGATCACTCATTAATTTATATGGAATTTTCAACAAACCCAAATGGGGATATTATTAAAGAAATCACATTTTTTATGATTGTGTTTTTTGAAAATTAACTACGTTTTGTTGTTGCAAAGAAGTGAAGATTCTTGTAGTATTGATGTAGATTCAATAAATCAATAAGAATTAGTGTTTCTAGAATTAAGACTCAACCAGGGTGGTAGACTCTACACCACATACCCTATATTATACTATAGATGTTCATGAAATGGGAAACTTTCTCTATAAGAAAATTAGTGAGTCAATATAGGTGATAATTTATTTATTTATAAAGGAATTACAATTTCCAAGATAAAAGTATCCATGTTATATAGGGAATGTTTCACCACCATAATAGTTTGAGGATTTGAATAATATAGTGGTTCAATTAAAGTCAATCACCCAAGTAATCTGCATATATACTGGTGCATCATCTCAAAAACCATATAATGTTTAAAATATGTCAGCATGTTCATGTTAGAATATGTTCATATAGGAATGGGTGTGTGTGAAGGAAGACTATGGTTAAAGGGGAACCATGAGCATGGGTGATTATCGTCTCATGTGCGGCTAAATACAGGAGGTAGTAGAAAAGCACCGATTCTGGTAAGAGTTGAATGAGTTGGTGAGAGGTATCCAGTTTTATTAAGCATGGTATTTTAATAAGAAAGTATAATATGTGATTAGTCATTCATTGGATATGTCATAATCAAGTGACTGCACCATAGTGTTCATTATAAGGGAGTTGTTGATGAATTTCAATGCACTAAAAAAATTCTGTGTTCTTTCCCCTGGAGATTATGATTCACTGTTGAGTTTTTACGCATGGAATTACCATTACCGAGCCCTTTATTATGTAATTTATATTTTTATTTCTATATAAAAAGAGATTTTGGTGATCTCAAATTCTATAGGTGTCTATGACATAGTTGAAAAAATCACACCATAGTAAGTCATGCCTGTTTGAAGGAATGTTAAGTAGATTATGAGGAGATCATGTTAAGATTGTTGGCGCTTTGATTTAAAACTAGATATTTCAGTAATGGTCAACTATAGGTGGCCAAACCACATAACATGAGACAAAAATCCCCAAAACAAATTGAATATTTCTTCCATGCCACAATCTAGGATGATACGCCATGGTGATTCTCTGGAAGGATAAGTCTATATTAGAGATGGCCCAGTCAAACTATATATGATCAGTTTTAGTAATAGACTTGAAGATTTATAGGGAAGTTATTTGTAAAATTTTTAGATATTAAAAAAAAACTAATAGTCCTGAATCACTATACTTAAGTGATAATTCCACAAGGAAATATCCTGTGTTAGAAGAGGAACCATTGTTAAATTGTAACCCTTGGATCAAATAAACAATTTTGTATTTCCCAAAACTAAAAAAATTAAATAGATATGGATTAATAGTATTATACAGAGATTTTTAGGGACTCTTATTAGAAAAATAGGGAAATTATTTTCCCCAAATGATATGAAATTAAAATTTTTGGAGGATGAGTAAATTGTAAGAGAATCATATCGCATGAAACTATTGGATTTGGTATAAGTAACAAACCAAATTAGGTGTGTATCCAAATTATTATCTCAAATAAATATCAAGGATATCATGGAAAGATTAGCGAGTTCCTTCTTGTGATGAGAGGTAGTGATATTTTCATTTTTTATAGTGTGTTCAAAGGAACAGTGAGACCACTCAATTTTGTAAAAAAAAATATTGTTCATTATGGTTCTGGAGAATCAGCAAATATTTTTGCATAATACTTGGATTATCCTAGTTATGGATAACTAATAAAAATTCTCTATGTGATTTAATTATTTTATTCTCTCATAATGACAAAATAACAGGGAGAACAAAATGTTCCCCACATTAAGAGAACATGATCAAAATCAAGGGATTTATGTCTTAAAGATGTGCTTTACCCATATTAAACTAGCCTATCAAGGTAATATCCTTGATAAGGTACTAAAAATAGGGATTTACCAATTAATATAAAACATGAATAAGTACACTTGATAATAAACAATAAAAATTATTTTTAATTCAAACGAAATTATTCACTTAATATGAAAAATGTAATCATTACACTTAAATTAAAAAATTACTGGGATATGAAATATTGAAATTCAATGTGAAATATTTTTAAAAAGTGGATCTATATATTCAACAATACATAAAAATTACAGTCATGGTAAATCAAATAAATCTATATAAAAAATGATTATCCTTCCTCGGCTGAAACACACAAAACAGAAAATATAAAAATGAATATTCATTCATTATTGAAAATATAATACATCAGTGTTCATGTTTTATTTTTCTCCATTAAATCTATAAAATTAATCCCCATATCCTTCATCCCTTCATAAAGTCTTATATATATGTTCCCAAATTATTTCACCCAATACTCAAGTATGATTTTTATGAAAGGTCAATATCATTCCATGTTCATATAAGTGTTACCATAGACATGGTAAATTTCTTCATCCCCCACCAATGACTCAATTACATGTTTATATCATGAGGGATTAACTAGGGTTTTTTGTGTCATAATGATTAGTATGATTTGAATGTTAAAATATTAAGGCCTATCAAAGAGGATTGGCTCTATAATTATACACAAGGCATGATTTTAAGTTTCATCTATGAATAGATTATCCATTATCATCCTTTACAAAAATATAATTCATGTATTTGAATTATATATGAAAAAACATCTTTTAAAAATTTATATGTATAAATAATTCCTTTAGATATTTCCTTTAGAATGGTGGAAATAATTTTTTTAAATTTTTTTCTCATTTAAATGTGGATACAGACTCTGAATTTTCTTCTTTGTGGTCTGATTTTTTATAGGCTCAATATTAAATAGTATCCTCATTCCCCATGATGTGTTACAATTTCCCAATTACACCACTTAAAAATAATATCCACAATCAAATAAAATAGGATAAAACCTATTCAACAAATTACTTAGCATATTTTAACTACAAATCAACTTCAATAGTTACCTTGTTTCCTCTCCATCATCAGGGTAAATCCAACCCTATTGAATTTCAGAATCAATAAGTATATTTATTCTTTAAAATTGTGGGTTAATTTCACGGGTATTCTTTTATTACATTAAGAACAATTTTCCTCTCTACCAAAAATAGTAGAAAAAAATTATATCATGTTCATTTAAAAAATCAAACAGAATCTTACATACATATTTTTATATCACCCTTTCACTCCCATCATTATTGAATTAAACTTAAATAATGATTTTTTTTTATTGGAAAATAGATAAGGATATTTGGTTTGTAATAGTGTCACAACCCGTCATCGGGACTCGTGCCGTGACAACCCCAACCTCACCTCCCATAGGCCAGAGGATGGTGACTAGCACTGAAGGTGTAAATCCAAAGCTGGTAAGGCATTGCCTTTATAAACTGTAAGCACGCAAAAACAGTGCACAAGCTAGAAGAAAACACTAAGTAAAACCTGTATACAAAATGGTGTGCTGAAAAGTAAAAGGGGCCAGAACTACAAGCCCTATTGTAAAGTACACATACAACTGAAAAACAAGTACAACTGAAGAAAAGTAAAACAACTGTCGGGACATCCTCTGGAAAATCCTACATGAAGGGTAGGTTCAGATAGCCTCCACGGTGCTCCACGTCCATCCATCTCCTCTGTGTACCATCACGCCGTGTGGTCCACCTCCAGGTGTTGTCTAGTACTGCTAGTCTCGACCTCAGTCAGTGTTGTCTATCATATGAAACCAACACAACAAGCTTCGGGCATAGCACGTGAAGGGGTGAGTATTAATACACTCAGTAGGGACCCTAAGACCCTCAAGGACCCACAAAACCAACAAGGATAAACCAAAAAGTATGAAATCAATAGATAACCCCACTTAGGTATATTCCTATACAAATACCTTAGTTATCAAGTAATCCATCTAAATCATGAGGTAAACACAAAAGTTACTGAATCACCTCAACCAAGATTTTATTCTAGGGATAGTATCAATCTGAACCCTTGGCTGTTTGAGAACTCCTCCTCTATCATGTATAATGGGCCTGCCACGCTCACATAGAGGCACTTCCCAATAACCATGGACTCCTGAGGTACTCATCCTAGTGATTACTGTTGGTCTGTTGAGCTCACCCAGAGGCGCTCCCCACCATAGGTCTGCCGCCTCAGCCAGGCCCTCCCCCTCATAGCCTACAGAGGTACTCCTCCTATCGAGTACCGTGGGTCTTCCACCACAACCACGTGCTCCTCCACCTTGGGTCTACCTCCCAAACCAGGCGCTCCCCACCATAGGTCTGCCGCCACAACCAGGCGCCACCCCCATAGCATAAAGAGGTATTATTCCTATCGAGTACCATGGGTCTTCCGCCACAACCAGGTGCTCCTCCACTATGGGTATACCCCCCAAACCAGGCGCTCCCCACTAGGCCATACGAGTCACTCTGAATCGCTCGATCAGTAGTCGTCATGTCTCAGCCAGCTACTAGGTTCCTGCACAATTGCCTTCTCATCTTTGGAAGATCCGCTCCACAAGATACTGGTCGATACTCCAACTGTCACGAAGTTCCACATATTAGTTTCTCAAAGGTCCGCCTTGTCATAGGGGTCTCAACGCCGCAGAATGTGTGTCGATCAGATGCTCGGTCTATGAGTTATTAGCATTTTAGTCCTGGGGGCCTAGTTGGATTCGTGTATGATCCAACCTAACGGTATCTCAAATATATCCCAAAATCTAGTGGGATATTCTCAAAGGGATTTTCGCCTTCCAAGAATACTAGCGTCGCTGATGGTTTGTCAAACAGACGTCCGGTGCCAAAGATATGGCCAAAGAAATTAAAGGATCGGTAGTGGACCCGGGTCTGGTCCGACCCGGTTGGACCGACTCAGCCCATCCCCATTTGGGCCAACCTGTTCTTTGTCGACCCAATCAAACCCCATGTGTCTGACTAGGCCCGTTGGGTGGGTCAGCCCGCTAGGTTCGGCTCGGTCCGCTGGCCCTGGCCCAGGAGACTGTGGGGGCGGTTCGACCTGGAGTCCAGGGCCGGTTTGGTTCGGCCAGACCTTCGAGGGGTGCGGTTCAGGAGACTCGATCCGGAAGGGTGCAGGGCCTGCCGACTGGTGGTCAAGCCGGAAGGCAGGTAACCTGGGTAGGCCGCACGGGGAGCGGGCAGGCCGACAAGGCGTCGGGTAGGCCGCGACAGGCCGCAAGCAGGGTGTGAGGGGCGTGTGGGGTGCAGGCAGGGAGCACGGGGTGCGGGTAGGGAGGCCCGCGGACGGACTGGCCGGATCGGCATAGCTCGGGCCGGCACCGGCCGACGGTGCTTGTCTAAGAGCACAGGTGAGCCGTGGGAGTAGCGTAGTTTGCAGAGGCCGTAGGTAGCGTGACCTTTTTCGTATCCCCCTTTGTCGCCTCATCGTTGTTACGTCGCCATTCCCAAGAGTAACACAAGAAGGAAAATTGACGGAGGATGTCGGGCCATGTTAGGTTGGCCCATATCCTCTGCGTTTATGGTGATAGCAAGCGGTTCATAAGAATGAAGTTCAACAACCTTCTTTATCCAAAAAGGAGGGAAGAACAAGGTACTCAAGTAAACACCCTACCTTTAATCATCGGTCGTCGATGGAGAAGTTGCGGGAAGAAGACAGAGTTTTTGTTTGTCACATCTGCCACACTCTTCCATTCCCAAATTCGCACGACGGTTGTGGAAGTGGTTCCACGTCGGTAGGTGTTTGGGGAAGAAATCAAAGAAGGATCATCGCTAGAATTCTTTGTTCTTCGTTGGTGAGAGTTCTTTGTTGGAGGATGGGGTTCCTCATTAAGAGCTTTCCCTTCAATCAACAAAGTGAATTCATTGTGTCAAATAAATGATTACTTAATCTATTATTTCATTGGCACAAATTCAAAAAGGGGAAATTAAATTAAAAGGCTCCTCCCCATTAATTCATGTGTCTTGGCACATATTAATTGGGGAGTTGACACCAATTCAAAATGGAGTAATTAATTAGGTAGGCTCCCCCCTAATTGTGGAGGATTGAAAAAATTAAATTCTAGGGGAGGTGAGAGGCTCCCCTACATTAATGTGAAGTTTAAGAGTTTTCACTACTTTAATTGTGAGTTTAAGGGGTTACGTTACTGGGTGGTCCCCACCTCATTTATCCTCACATGAAAGGTTATGTTTGTGTGGGCCCCACCACCATATCCTCTCATGGGAGGTTAGGGTGTGGTGGCCCCACCTCCAACTCCCATGAAGAGATTTTAACCACCAACCCTCAAATGCCAATTCAATAAAATAAAGTGTAGCTCACTTTATCTTATTATATTTGTTTAAAGAAAACCCAAAAACTAACTTCTATCCTCGACTCACTGTCGTCGAAGTGAAAGTCTTCTTAAGAGAAAACCGGTGCGGCGAGTTCAACGGTGCCCTCAAATTTCAATTCTGAGCACCGGTTCAAAAGTTAAAAAAACCCGCTCGTACATTTACTGAATGTACCCAAAAAAACATCAGAAATTGATTCCGGGCACACCGGGCCTCAGAGTCACGCACCGTCTATTTTCACGGACTCGTAAAATTCCCATGTATTAAAAAAATTTCCACGGGATTTATGGGTCTTTAAATTCTCCCTCCCTCTGGGCTTTACGTTCTCGTAAGCTACAACTCAAACTATGGGAACAAGTGGGGGTACTGAGCACACATCTGAGCCTCCCACTCCCATGTGCTCTCCTGGAGGTTCCTGTGATGCCAACAAATGTGAACCAGAGGTATCGACCATCCACGAAAGACCCACTCTTGTCAATCCTCAATCTCCATTGGAACCTCCGTAAAATTAGACCCATCGTCGACGTCCATCTCTCCATGGCCAATTATGTGAGAAGGGTCATGCATGTATCTCCTCAGCTAGGATACGTGGAAGACGTCATGTACCCGGTGCAACTGAGGTGGAAGAGCCAAGTTGTATGCCACCTTGCCAACTCTACTGGGGATCTAGAATGTTTTGGTGAATCTTGGATATAACTTGCCACCTCAGCCAATTATCTGTAGACCTCGTCGATGTGAGACCCATAGAAAGAGTTGGTCGCCATCCTTGAACTCCAGAGGTCTCCGTCTCCTGTCAGCATATGACTTCTGTCTACTCTGTGCAGTCTTCATCCAATCCTGGATGATCTGAACCTTCTCTGTGGTAGCCCATATCATCTCTTTTCTCCATAGTGCTGACTACCCTGGGTCTATCCAGCACAGTGGAGATCTGCATGGTCGACCATAAAAGGCCTCAAAAGGCTCCATCCCTATGGGGGAGCGATAGACGTTGTTGTATGGAAACTCCACCAAAGGTAAGTGATCCCCCGAACTATGACTGTAGTCAAGGAAACAGGCACAAAGCATTTCCTCGAGGGTCTGAATGGTCCACTCGGTCTGACCATCTGTCTGAGGATGGAAGGCGGTTCTCACATGAAGCTGTGTCCTGAAAGCCTCATGCAACCTCTTCCATATCCAATACGTAAGGCATGCATCATGATCGAAGATAATCGAAGAAGGTACACCATGTAAGCGCACAATCTCCTGCACATAGAGGCATCCCAAGCTCTCTACTAAGCCCTTCTCTCTGATTAGTAGGAAGTGGGCCGACATGGTGAGTCGGTCTACGATCACCAAAATCGAGTCATGATCCCTGGATGTGTGTGGAATACCCGTCACGAAGTCCATGGATATCCCATCCCACTTCTTCTCTGGGACCTCTAAAGGCTAAACCAAGCCTGCTGGTACCTAGTGCTCCGCCTTCACTTGCTGACAAATGAGGCATTGAGAGACAAAATCCTCTACTTCCTTCTTCATACCTTGCCACCAGTACTATTGTCCAATGTCCTGGTACATCTTCGCCACTCTTGGATGTACCACTAAATGGGATGTGTGGAACTCTCTCAACACTTCCTCTTGAAGTGACACTGGTACCATAATATGTCTTCTTAAGAGGATGATGTGCTCCCTACCTTCAGAAAATCTATCAGGTGCCTACCCTATAGATATCTGAGCACATCGTGTCTCACAGTCTGCATCCCCATGTTGTGCTTACCCGAATCACTGAAGGAGTGGGGGAGTGATCGTAAGAGACTGAAGAAAAGATACTCCATCTCGGTCCACATAAGAAATCTATAAAGTAGACAGCTACTCTGTCACCTCTCTAAGTAGCTGTATACCATATCTCCTACTGAGCGCATCCATATAAATGTCCCCCTTCCAAGAATTAAAGACTATCTCGAAGTCATAGTCCTGGAAGAACTCAAGCTATCACTGTTGTCTCAGTTTCAGGTCCTTCTGATAGATGATATACCTGATACTTTTGTGATCAGAGGATATGGTATAATATTCCCCCATAAGATAGTTCTGCCACATATTCTAGGAGAAGAACACTGCTACTAACTCCAGGTCATGGGTAGCGTAGTTATGCTCATTCTGTCTCAACTAACGAGAACCATACACGATCACTACTCGCTCCTAAATCAGAACACACCTGAGTCTGGTCCCTAATGTGTCGTAGTAGAATAAGTACCCTACGCCTTCCTCTAGAAGCCTCAAGATGGGGGCACTAGTCAGCCTCTGCCTTAGCTACTGAAAGGTCTGCTGGAATCTCTCTGACCACACGAAGGGTTTCCCCTTCTTCATCAAGGCTGATAGTGGTGCTGAAACTCTGGAGAAGTCTGGGATGAACCTCCGGTAGTAACCAGCCAAACCTAGGAAACTCTGTACCTTCATCACACTCTTGGGTGGCTCCCAAGGAATTCCCTCCTTGATCTTCGCTAATTCCACTGCAACTCCTACCTCCGAGATGACATGTCCCAAAAAGTGAATCTCACGGATCCAAAACTGGCACTTTGAGAGATTTCCATAAAGCTGGTGCTCTCAGAGTGTGTCCAGTACTACCCTCAAATCGTAGGCATGCTCCTCTTCGGTAGTCGAGTAGATCCGAATGTCATCGATGAAGACTGCGACAAAGAAATTGAGGTATTGATGGAAGATCCTATTCATGAGTCCCATAAACACAGCCGGAACATTGGATACGCCGAAAATCATAACCAAGAACTTGTAATGGCCATTCCGACACATTAAGTTTGTCTTCTACACATCCTCATCTCTAACTCTTTGATGGTTATAGCTTGATATGAGGTCTATCTACGAGATCCACCGAGATCCGTTCAGTTGATCAAAGAGGTCGTCAATCCTCAAGAGTGGGTACTTGTTCTTCACAGTCACCTAATTCAGGCAACGGTAGTCGATACAAAGCCTCAAGATTCCATCCACCATCTTGAAGAAGAGAATTGGGGATGCCCAGGGAGAAACACCGGACATGATGAATCCTTTCCCCTGCAAGTACTCTAGCTATACCCACAGCTCACGAAGCTCAGCGGGAGTCATCCGATATGTTAGTGTAGATATCAGTGTCATCCCGGGGTACAGGTAAATGTATAAGTCCACCCCTCTTCTAGGAGGTAGTCCTGGAACATCGTCAAGTAAAACATCCGCATACTGGTCCACCAGTACAGGATAACTCAGACTATCCACATAAACTGCTCTAAGGTTAAGGCATGCCAACTGATGAGTGATCAGCTACACCCTCCTCCCAGTAAGTCCGTCCTGCGCTGAAAAGGCTCCCTTCTCACTAGTGAAGGTGGACCTGGTCCCATCCATGTAGACACACCGCACGTTTTGCCTAATACAATCGATCTGAGCCTGGACTGTAGGTAACCGGTCCATACTCAAGATGACGTCGTAAGGTCACGATTCTAGTAGGAGGAGATCCCAGCCGAATCTCTCGCCTCCTAGAGTAATCTCACACTGCCAGCACTAGTGCATAATCGACGAGTCTTCTCTCGTAGGAGTATCTAGCCATAAGGATCGAGCCAACAGCTCTGTCAAAATCTCCGAGCTCCGAATGAGGGCAGTGGAAATGAAAGAGTGACTAGAACTTGTGTCTATAAGAACTGTAGGTAAGGTGGATTAGACACAAATCATACCTTGAATCATCTCTAGAGCATGATAATCGTAAAACTTAGATACCTGGAGCGGAGCTCTCCCCTGTACACATGCTCTTTGCGGACTGCTTCGATCGAATCTATGTCTCTGCCTGGGCGGTCCTTCGACCGTCTGCGGATCATCTGAATTGTGGGTTGGACAGTCAAGAGCCATGTGACCGTGCCCACCTCAAGGGTATCACTTCCCACTCCTGGCAGGTCTGTCTTCACTTCGGGTGCCCCGCACAACCGATCCTGAGTCGTGAAGTCGTCTACTTATAGGTCTAGTCCTCTTGGACTTCTGTGTCATCTGTCTACTGACAGCTGCAGAAGACTCCACTGCATGTCTACTAGTGGTGGGTCTCGCTACTAGAGGCTGCTCAGTAAGGAAAATCTCCACTAAGAGGGCTCCCTCCAACACCCCTCCTACGTCGGGATGCTGAGAGAGATCACCAAAGCTCTGATCTCTCGCATGAGACCATGCTTGAATGTCCGGTCCAGGAAAAATGGGCCTCGTACCATATATGTGGAGTAGCGCGAGATGTCGGTGAACCTTGTTGAGTATTGTGCCACCGTAATTCTGCCCTGCTGTAGATGTAGTAGCTCCTGTATCCACTCCGCACAAAGGGTGGCTGAGAAAAACTCTACCCAAAATAGGCTTTCGAAGTCAGCCCAGAGTAGTGTCACCTCATCATGCACCTAGAGCATCATGCTCCACCATATTCCTGCTACTTCCTAAAGGAGACTTGCAGCAAGGAGTAACATAAGGTCGGATGGTGTCCTTACTAGTATGAAGATTCTCACCATATCCTGCAGCCAATTCTTAGCCGCCTGTGGGTCCATCTCTGCCCTGAACCTGGGTGGCCTCTGGCACTGGAACTCATGCAACCCACTCAAGCAGTGTGCATCATATTCTGCTGGGGCTAGTGGCACTGGTGGCCTAACGGGTAGTGGTACCGCTGGTGCCTCCGATGGAAGAGGGCCCTGCACTGAGGCCTCGTTACTCGGTGGGCTATCTGTGTGTACAGCTCTCGGGGCTCTAGCTGATCATCCACAGAGAGGCATCCTGAATGAAATATATGCAACATGGTCAAAATATTGTACCTGGTGAGCTGAACTCATTGAGATGACTTAAAGAAAAACTTTTTGAAAACACACACTCAATCAGTTTTGTTCGTGCACTGAGTTGGAAATCAGAAGTTAGGGTCCTGGTGTATGGATACGTCAGCTGCCACACCAACACTGGACTCCCTAAACTGAAACCCACACTTAGTATTGTTAACACTATTTATTGATAGGAAAGAAAGATCATAGCCCTAAGTTCCGCGGTAGAACCGACTCCTCTGGTAACAATTTGTCATAACCTGTCCTCGAGACTGGTGCCAAGACTACCCCAAGTCCGCCTTCCATAGGCCAGGGGATGGAGACTAGAACCAAAGGTGTAAATCCCTAGCTGGGAAGGCATTTTCTTGATAAACTGTAAGCAGGCACAAATAGAGTTCAAGCTAGAAGAAAACACTAAGTAAAAACTGTATACAAAAGGAGTGCTAAACAGTAAAAGGGGCCGGAAATACAAGAACAACTGTATAGTACAAGTACAACTGAAGAAATGTAAAACATCTATCAGGACGTCCTCAAGGAAATCCTACCTGAAGGGTAGGTACAAATAGACTCCACAACACTCCAGGTTCTTCCGCCTCCTCTGGGTACGGTCACGCCGTGTGGTCCACCTTCGGGTGCCATCCAGTACTGCTACTCTCAGCCTCAGTCAGCGCTGTCTGTCTTTTGAAACCAATAGAACAAGGTGCGGCCATAGCTCGTGCATGAGTGAGTATTACAATACTCAGTAGGGACCCCGAGAACCTCAAGGTCTCACAAATCCCACAAGGATAAACCACAAATTATGAAATAAACTGATGACCCTACTTAGGTAAATGTCCATACATATACCTAAGTTATCAAGTAATCCATCTCAATCATGATGTAAAAAAAATTTACTAACTTAGCTCAACCAGGATTTTATTTTAGGGATAATATCAATCTGAACCCTCGGCTGCTGGAGAAATCATCCTCTATCGAGTACAGTGGGCTTTCCACGCTCCCAAAGAGGCGCTTCCCAGTATCCTCGGACTGCTGAGGTACTCCACCTATCGAGTATCATGGTTCTGCCATGCTTACATAGAGGCGCTGCCCACCATAGTTCTATAGCAACAACCAATCGCTCCCTCTCATAGCATGTAGAAGTACTCCTCCTGTCGAGTACCACGGGTCTGCCGACACAACCAAGCGCTCCTCCACAGTGGGTCTACTGCCACAACTAGGCGCTCCCCACTGGGCCATACGAGTCACTCTGAGTCGGTCGATCAGCAGTCATCCAGTCTCAGCCAGCTACTAGGTTCCCAAACAAATTCCTGCTCATCTCTAGAAGATCTGCTTCACAAGCTACTGGTTGATACTCCAACTATCACGAAGTCCCATGTAGTAGTATCCCAAAGGTCTGCCTCGTCATAGGGGTCTCAACCCAATAGACAGCGCGTCGATCGGACGCCCGGTGTGTGAGTTATTAGCCTTTTAGTCCTGAGGACCCGGTTGGATTCGTGGATGATCCAACCAGACCGTATCTCAAATAAATCCCGAACCCTTGTGGGGTATTCCAAAAGGGACTGCCGCATTCCAAGAATAACAGCACCGTAGACGGTTCTTCAAATAGACTTCTGGTGCCAAAGATATGGTTAAATAATGTAAAGGATCGGTAGTGGGCCCCGGGTTTGGCCCGACCCGGTTGGACCGACTTGGCCCAACCCAGTCTGGGCCGACCTGGTCTATGTCTGACCCGCCCCGTTGGGTAGGTCAGCCCGTGAGGTTCGGCCTGGTCCACTGGGCCCAGCCCAGTGGACTGCGGGGGCGGTTCAGCCCGGAGGCTGGGGACAGTTTGGTTTGGCCAGCGCCAGGAGGGGTGCGGTTTGGGCGAATCGGCCCAGAAGGGCACCTGACAGGCTGAAAGGTGGCCTGGGCAGGCCGCACGAGGCATGGGAAGGACGCGTGGGGCGCAGGTAGGTGGGCCGATGGCCGAGAGGTGGCTGGACTGGCCGGTTCGGCGGGGCTCAGGCCAGCGCAGGTCGGTGGTGCTAAGCCAAGAGCACCGGGGCGATGCGGGGGCGGTGCGGTTTGCGGAGGCTGCGGGTAGCGCGGCCTTTGTCTTCGCCACCATCGTTGCCACATCTTTGTTATGTTTCCATGCCAAAGAATGCCAGAAGTAGGAAAATCGACGGAGGATGTCAGACCATGTTAGGTTGGCCCGTATCCTCTGCGTTTATGGTGATAGAAAGCAGTTCATAATAACGAAGATCAACAACCTTATTTATCCAGAAATGAGGGAATAACAAGGAACTCAAGTTAACCCCTACCTTTAATCACCGGTCATTGATGGAGAAGTCACGGTAAGAATACAGAGTTGTCATTCGTCGCTTCTTCCGCACTCAACCACTCCCGAATTCGCACGACGATTGTGGAAGTGGTTCCATATCGGTAGGTGTCTGAGGAAGAACTCAAAGAAGTATCGTCGTCGGTGTTCTTTGTTCTTCATTGGTGAGTGTTCTTCGTTGGAGGATGAGGTTCCTCGTTGAGAGATTTCCCTTCAATCCCCCAAGTGAATTCATTGTTCCAAATAATATATTACTTAATCTATTATTTTTTTGGCACAAATTCAAAAAGGGGGAATTAAATTAAAAGGCTCCTCCTCATTAATTCACGTGTGTTGGAACGTATTAATTGGGGAGTTGGCACCAATTCAAAATGGATTAATTAATTAGGTAGGATCCCCCATAATTGTGGAGGATTGAAAAAATTAAATGGTAGGGGAGGTGAAGAGGCTCCCCTACCTTAATGTGATGTTTAAGAGTTTTCTCCACTTTAATAGGGAGTTTAAGGTGTTAAGATCTCGGGTGGTCCCTACCTCATTTATCCTCACATTGGAGTTTACGTTTGGGTGGTCCCCACCACTATAACCTCTCATGGGAGGTTAAGGTGTGGCGGCCCCACCTTCAACTCCCATGAGAAGATTTTAACCGCCAACACTCACATGGAGGATCAATAAAATAAAGTGTAGGTCACTTTATTTTATTATATTTTTTTAATGAAAACCCAAAAATTAACTTCTATCCAGGACTAAATTCTATTGAAGTGAATGTCTTCTTAAGCAAAAACTGGCACTGTGAGTTCAATGGTGCCCTCAGATTTAAATTCCGAGCACCGATTCAAAAGTTTTAAAAACCCGCTCGTACGTTTAATGAACGTACCCGAACAAAACTTCAGAAATTGATTCCAGGCACACCAGGCCTCAGAATCACACATCATCAGTTTTCACGGACTCATAAAATTCCCATGTATTAAAAACAAATTCCACAGGATTTATGGGTCATTAAAAATAGGGTTACCTAACAAATTTTCTCAGGTATATTAATGGATATAAGGTTACATTTAATCATAGTCATAGAAATAGATTTCATTGAAAATTATGATTTCAAATGAAAATAATTCCTCAATCGTTTATGAAAAATATAGTTCATGGAAATATAAGCTATCCTTATTCATTAATATCTTGGTTCTCACATGAAATAGGCTATTGATAAGAAAATTTCAAATTTAGTTCATAAGGCTCATAAGCATGTGATTAATATTTATGAAAATATAAAATGTAATGAATTTAAAAAATAAGAGGGTTTTTACATGAGATTACCTAACATATAATTTGGAAAACAATTTAGTTTAGAATTTATATAAGGTGAGTTTATGGTCATAATTAGTATCTCATGAATGAACCATATTCAATGACTATAATGGTATTCCAATAAAGATAAGATGTTTTATAAATATATAGAAAATTACAAAGGGGAAAAAATTTTGAAAAATAAAAAAATTGAAAATAGAAAATTTGAATAGTCATAAACTATAAGGACCCCTTTCATTCATTTATTTGTGTTAATGTCATAAATGTATTAAAATAGATATATCGTATACACATATTTTAAATGGAATCACAATAACGACCAATTGGAAATGAGAGGTACTACCAGACCAGACATCACTGAAAAATAGGTTATAGGTGTGTCATCTTCCTTAGTGGTTCATAGGGTAGATTACAATAACACTTCGCCAGTTTGTAACCATTAATATTGAATGGTTTTGGATATCCTTCCATCACAATTTTAACAACACTAAAAATATAGAATTGGGTATATGTAAATAGACTATACCATATTGAATGAGGTTTACCTAGAATTAGGATGAGTCATGATTTGTATAATGACACCATGTCACCATGATAGAATCGTTTTTGTTTGATCATATGGTCTTCAGCCACTAAAGTCCATTCTTTATAATCGTGAAAATTTTAGAGCACAAAATATTAATTTATTATAAATATTATAGCTATGATATCCTCTATTTTCCAGCTCTATCAAGGTCTAGATAGCTCTGCCTCATAGAATAACATGCCTTATGTTCCAATTCCACATGCATATGACAAATTTAATGAAATATTAACATGTATGGGATCATTACTAAGGGAATTTGTTAGGTTTTACAATAATCCTATAAGGATTATTCTATACGTTTTATCTAATATTTCATGTATGGTTTTATTGTATTTTTTAAAATTCCATTAATCTCTATCTTAGACACTTCCACCAGACTATTGGTTTATGGAAGATAGGGTGTCCATGTTTTATGATGGAATCCATATATCCTTAGTAAATACCTTATTATAATATTTAAATAGTGAATTCCTTGATCACTTATTGTGAATATGGGTACTCTAAACCTGCAAAAAAATTATCCTTAAAAAAATATCAAAAAACATGAGCATCATCAATTGTATTGGCTTTCAATTACACCCATTTTCAAACATAATCACCTGAATTTGATATATAATATTATCCAAATGACATTGTGAATGGTCCCAAAAAATATTACACCCATAGTTCAAATTTTTTTTATAAGCTAATGGTTATTTGAATCATTTCTTTTCTTTTTAAAATATTTCTAGAAAAATGAAAATTTTGACATTTTCTATCGAAGAAATGTGCATCTTTAAATAAAGAGATCCCAAAAATATTAGTTTCCAAAACATTTCATTATATCTATTTAGGTCCAAAGTGGTATACACCTGATAAAGAATAACGAAACTCAAAAGAATATTCCATTTTCCATTCTAGAAATCCACTTCATACTAATTGATATATGTAAATTTTCAAATGTCATGGACATTCTCCAATGAAAAATCTTGATTTAAATTTCAGTTTTTGAATTAATTAGGGATTTAAATTGACTGAGTCTAGATATTATACCAAAATAGTTTAACTTTTATAGACACCATGGACCGTGAATTTCAACAATGTATAGATGTTACCTAGGAAGGAGGTCTGATATTGTTTTTTGGGATGGAATATCCACTTCTGATTTGTTTCATGCGAATATTTTATTATATATTTCTTTTGAAATAAGTTTAATTTCATTGACAACCTCCAATATATTCATACCCAAGTACAAATGAATTTTAGTATTGTATATTGATATAACATATCAATCAAATTGATAGAGTGAATAAGAATAAAAAAATTCCAAAATTATTTATAAATGTTTTAGAAAAAAAATATTTACAAATTAGTAATCAATTTTTATTAATGTCATTATAAGCTACAATATATAACTTTTTCCTAAAAAATTGTTTCTATTGATTTTTATGAGAAAATAGTACACATGATTCTTTTGAGATTTAGAAAATTTATTTGAAACTACAGTTTCATTATGGAAATAGTGTTGTTAAAATTATCTTAGGTTGAATTTTTGTGAATTTAAAGAAAAGATATTGTTTAATGAATAGTGAAAATACAGATTTTTATTGAAATCTAACTTTTCTTTTAATGTATTTACAATGTAACATTTTATTTTAAAATGGGTTTAAGGTAAAACTTGTTATATTATATTATTTATAATTAAATTATGTTCATTGAAACCAATTTTATGGTTGGATTTGGTATTAAATCATTTTTATAATTGATAGGATGTTTTTTCATAAAAACACTTTTTTGTTGTGATTTTCATTTTATCTTTAATGAATTGATACCACTTATAGAAATTGAATATTAAAGGCTGAATTCTATATTTCAAATCAATAGTTGACAATTTGGTATAGAATACACTTTTTTGGTGAATATGAATAGTAATTATAATAAAACTTTATTACCATTATAAGGGTAAAATTTTTAATTAAGGTTAAATATAATCTAATAATTACTAATATTCATTAGACGACCATAATTTATTTCATTATATTAGTATATTTTAAATCTAATCATCCAATCATTGAAAATATGACTTTTTTTTCATTTAATCTTGATTTTTACCTGTTTACTATTAAATTAAAAGATAATGTAAAAAATATGGATTTCTTTTTTTTAATAACAATAATATTTTGTGCCATGAAAAAACATATATTAATTTATAAAAGGTTTCATTAATTATAAATTATTTTTTTATCATGGTAATTTATTTTTAATTTTTTGTTGTGAAATAATTTCCTTAAATGCTAACTCAACACCGATATATTGCTTGTTCTTGTTGTATTAAAATCAAGTAAATATTTTTAAAAACACTAAAAGTAATTTTTTGAAAGTATTATACTGTACCAAGAATTATATATATGAATATAACATATTAGGTATATTTTAAAAATTTATATTCGAATTCATTTAAAATCATGTTATTTTTAATGTCAAATTAAACAAATAGATAAAAAATGACATTATTGATATTTAATAAGGAAAACAATTTAAGTGATTTAAAATATATAAACATCCAATATTCATCCAAATAAATGGTAAATGGTTTTAAATGTTAACCATTTTAAATTTCTACGTTAGTTTTTCTTTATGGTAATATTATCAACACTTAAAGTTTAATTTTTTATTGATATTGTTGTAATTGTCAAAGGGGTGAATTGGTGTCAAGACAAAGTGATAAGGGTGAAAATATCTCCTAAACCTATCCAATTTTTATGACATAATTATGAAAAATTATCATCTTATATTAAACTTATATAAATTATGATCCATTTTACATTGAATATTAATTTATATTAATTTTATTCTTTATGTAATTCAAGAGTTCCACTCCCCTCACATATAAAAGGAAACCTCATCTCCTTTATTATTAAAAATTATTGGGCCTTCTATATCCTGAAAAACCTACCCAATTATCTTATAAAATTTTATATCCATGAATTATTGGTTATTTTATACTTCTAATAACATTATAAATTTCCTTAAAAGAGAATCTAAAAGAATATTACTAAAGAAGAGTTAATCTTCATACTCGACCTCTTTAAAATTATTTATTCTTATACCTCATATAAATATTTGGTATAAACTATAAAATAAATAATAAATTATCATTAATATAATTAATTTTTTTATGATGATGTAAGAATATTTATCCACATTCTTCTAATCATTTAGAAAACAATAACATCGCTCGTGTGTACATGTGGATCGCCAGCTCCATAAAGTGATGTGATTCAATTTTAAATTCATTATATACATAGATTTTAATAAGGATTATTTAAGGAATATATATGATATATATTATATAATTTTTCTTTATTTAAGGATAATAGTTATTTAACTTTTGTTTTTTCCATCCTTAGAAATTGAAATCAACATTCATGTGTATGTTCGACATACCATCTCCATGAATTATATAAATCGTTTTTCTGTATATTATTTTTATGAAAACACTAAATATTAATAAATAATTAATATATATGATACCTATATCATGTTTATAAGTTTTGAGTTTATAGAACTGTGATCAATGCTCTTAGACCTAAACTAGAAAACAGAAACTCCCATGAAAAAAAAATAATTGACACCAAGAAACAAAATTTTAATGTGTAATTATTTATAAATTGATATTTAAATGATATAATAAATTTATATATGATATTATAAGTATGAAAATGATTCTTTTATATAATTATAGTAAATTTAAATTTATTATATAGGTGTTTATATCACTCTTAAAGAATGTATAACTTTATTTAAGGTTTTTATGTTTCAAAATCATTGCTTATTAGGTTTGTTGAAGATTAGGTTTTTTATGGTAAATTTTCCTGATCTAACTCTCAATAATATGATTAAATATATTACCTTTTCATAATTTCTTTTGATTAAATATCTTCCTTTCATCTTCCCAAATTTATGTACTTAAGACACTAAAATAATGTTTTTAAGGAAATCATATTTTATTTTTCAATTCTGTAAAAAAATAATTTTTCTTCCATATCCTTGTAAAAATAATATTTTCAAGAATGAGTTTAAAATTAAAAAATGATTGTTTAAATAAATTTTCATTGATTTTTTTCTTTTTTAAAAATGGATTAGAATGGATTATATTGTTATTTTCTTAATGAGTTACTTTTTTATTTTTACCCAAAATGTGAAAGTAATATGAGGGTTAACATTCATCAAAAGAAACCGATTTATCACATTCATGACCACTAAATGTTTTTAATATTTATTTTAAATTTCCAATTTTTATTTTCAAATATAATTATCCATAATTTTTTATTAATGTTTAGAATTTAAATAATTGATTTCAAAAGTAATATGTTTTTTTCCCTAAGGAAATATTCCATGTGATTTATTAAATGAATTTTCATCTAAGATGACATCATTTCATGTTACTTTTGATTTAATGAGGCATATGATCTAAAAATACCATTATAAATTTTCTTGTTTATGGTTTATGGTCCTTATGATGAGGTGTTTGTCAAACACATTTATTTTCAACTAGTTATGTTATATTCAAATGATGAAATTTTCATTAAACATATATCATTTCCACTTATTATGATATATGATGAATGTTTTATGTTCTTTTGGCACTCATATATATGGTTTTAATTAGGTGATTGGAGGGACCTTAATTATATATATCTCTAATTCATCAGGTAATGGTGGATATGTAATGAGAAAGTTTTTTCTTGAATAGGGATTGAACCCATTTCAGTAATGTACTTTTTCCACTATTATAGTCTCTGGAGTTATGCTTGTCTAATGATATGATGGAATGTGTAGTGACAATAATCCACTATGATATTATTGGAAGTAATAATTGACTAAGGAAATAATTTTCTATGATAAATATTTTTCCTTAAACTTTTATAATTTTTAATTCTATACTCTCATGGAAATTGTTCCTTGATTCCTTTATGACTCCTGTCATATGAAATTCTATGATTTATTCCATGACTCAAGATTATGATCTATGATATAATGGGTATGGCTTTCAATTTATATACTAATGTTATCATAACAATTTACACATTTTATATTTAAGTGATCATTGGTATCTCCATTTTTTACCCTTACTGATCATCTGAGATCACCCTTTCATATGTTTCATTTCCCCATATTATGAAGAATGAATTTAAGTAGAACATGTCTACAAAAGTATTCTATGTGGTAAGATATTTATTTGATATGTTCAATATCTTTTGTAAATAAGATGTTCAGGTATCTAGTATTCAAAGACATTAAACATTTACAATTCTAGAATGGATCATAATATTATATAATGAATTTCATTTGTTAAGATGTAATATATTTAAATGAAAATAATCAGTCACTATAATTGGAATTAGAGTATATTTTAGCTAATCATTAGATAATATGATTATAAAAATTTATAAAAACAATGGAGATTATCCAAAATAGGATAAAATCCTAATGTTTTGTTAAGATATTAATTACGTGGTTTCTCACTATATTTATTATTTCTCACACTATGTTTTTTGGTTTTAGATAATGACTTGAACCTGAAGAAACACTTTTAATTATAGATGTGATAGAAAATGAAACGATTGACCTAATTAGAATACAAATGATAAATGTGATAGATTACAAAATCATATTTAAATAATTAAAAAACATTCCCATGTTATAAATCATGATATTCATACAAATGAGGAAAAAATGGAACAATATTTTTTTGAGTCCTTCATGAGGTAACATTTACTTTATTTTGTGGGCCTATTGATATACTATTTATTTAAAAATGGACCTATACCATTGAAATGATATTTTATGTTATCCGTAGTTTGTAATATTGTATTTTGGGTTTTTACTAGTTGGATGGTATAGATGATAAATAGTGGACTCCTATAAAGAACAAGTGGTGGTAAGAAGAAATTAATTCCATGAAACGCGATGAGTTTAATAGATTATTTTTCAATAATTACATTCCATGTATTCTTTATTTGATAATGGAGAATAAATTTATAAAGACAAATGAGATGGATAATATCATCAATTAGTACTCATGTGGAAAATTTGACAAGTCATTCGATGTATGCATATAATATTATCAACCTACCAAGATTATTCGGTGGATTAAAAAAATTATTTGAGGGGTGGTATCCGTTGGTGACTTCTGTAGCTATAATGAAATTATTAAATGTTATTTCAAGGTGGAGATAGATATTGGAGTTTCCCATCAGTCTCATGGTTTGGATAATAAAATAAAGCTGGAATTAAATGGAATTTATAATAATAAAAACTATTGATAAAAGAATATTAGGTTTTATTTATGCACAAAGGGTTAAAGGAAACAAGAAGGAAATTGTATTTAGTGGTATGGTATATGATTTAAGTTTGGAATGATAGGTTATTGGGAAATTTTGTAGCAATGTGAAGGGAAGATGATGTCAGATAATGATAGAGTAAAAACAATATAGAATGACCCACCCACACTCTAGTGTATCAAATGAATGGTGTGTGGGAGTTATGCTAACCAATGCTTGAATCTTAATGTTTTCAACGATGATTAAAATAAGTAACCTATTAATCCCAGAGACTAGGGGATGTCTCACATGATCACTGTAACCAATGCGGGGTTATGTTATTGAATTTTTGAAATGTACACATACCATTCAATCTAAACCTGGTAGTTTCTTATTTGATTCAAGATCCACCCACTACTTTATATCTGAATAAAATTATAAGGTTATCACAATACCACCTCAATGATTAGATGTTTAATTATTATTGAAAGCCCATAATGTCCTGATGATAGTATATGATGTCTATGATTAATCTCTGATTTATGATTGAGGAAACTTGATTCAAAAAAGTATTTTCATTCAACCTAGTATAATTAAAGGTTATTTTAAGTGTGTAATATCATTATTTATATAAATCAAATATCAATTTATAAGGAATGGATGAATCTTTTTATATAAAAAAACTATGTTCATATATCGGTGTGAGGATAAATATGATCTTTCAGTGGGAATTCCATCCATTATATTTATCTTAGTTGGTCAGAGAGAAGATCAATAATGAAGAGATGTCTATTATATGTGAGTTTGTGGATGTTTTTATGGAATATTTTCCTAGTATTCCATTGCATCATGAGGTTTATTTTAAAATAGAACTCATGACTGGTACTACACCTATTTCAAATAACCTGTATAGGATGAACCTGATTCAGTTGTAGGAATTGAACAAGAAACTTTAAGTGAATCATAATAAGGGATTAATTCATCTCTGTGAATCACCACGGTGCGAACATATTTTTTTAAGAGGAATGATGGATTGATGTGACTTTATATTTATAATCAAGAACTGAACAAGATCATAATCAGTTATAGGTATATTTTGCCTCATATTATTTATTTGTTCGGTCAATTATGAGGATATAAATATTTTTCAATGAATTATAATTGATATTTATATCACTAAAAGATGTTAAAAAAGGTTGATATACCCTAGAAAACCATCCATACCAGGTATGAACAATATAAATTTACAGTGATTCAATTTGGTCCAACCAATTCACCCATTATCTTATTGGATTTAATGAATAGAGTCTGTTGAGAATACCTTGATCAGTTTTTAGTAGTCTTTATAGAAGTTTTTTCTTATATATTCCATGAGAAGTGGAGATCATAAAGATTACTTAATAATTATATTGAAGACCATAAGTAATGATAATTTTTATTAAAAATTTACCAAGTGTCAATTCAGTTTATATAATGTTTCATTTTTGGGTCACATAATCTCAAGAGATGGTATATAAATGGATCTATCAAATATGGATGTTTGGGAATATTTTCCTAGAATAACCACTTTTACTAATATCTATAGTATCCTTGGTTTGGATGGATTTTATTGATTATTTTTTAGATATTTTTTATGGATGCCTAATCCACTCACCAAATAACATTGGAAGGGAGCCATGTCCCATCGAATATATGAATATGAACAAAACTGTGAGGAATTAAAGAAAAGGTTAGTTGGCACTCATATTATTACATTACCATATTTTGGAAAATGGTTTTTTATATTTAAGGATTTATAGAATAAGGGACTGAGATGCATTTTCATGAAAAATTATATATTTATAGATCATGATTCAGAGTAATCAATGGGTCAAGAGAAAAATTACATAACACATAATTTTGAGCTATCTCAGTTATTTTTTACATTCTAGATATGAAGGAATTATATTTAATGATAATGGTTTGACATATATACTAATAATAAAAATTTTTAGTATATATTCTCTCAAAAAGGGCTGAATATGAATTAGAAAATATGGTTGGAGTTGATTAGAGATTTTCGATGCTCAATACATTACCACCGTGGGAAAGGAAACATGGTGGGTGATGCTTGGAGTTAAAAGGATCATGATTGATTACCTATGATTAGGAACAGAGAAGATCCAATATTAATGGACTTGTAAATTATGTATTTTGAAATCATGAATAATGGGGATAAATATTATCTTTCTCAAATTGAGTGTTCAACCATATATCTCTGTGAATATTAAGTAGGAATAATAAGTATAATTAAAAAAAAATTTTAAGAAATGTTTTTGAGTTAATCATTGATTATGATGGAATTATAAGATTTTGGAACCATGTATGTGTCCATTCTGTACCACATTTTGAGAAGTATATATTAGAATAATCCTATAATTCATCATTATCTATTATTTGATGAAATAAAAATATGTATATATATATTTAAAATATAATTTTTAGTGTGAAAACATGATGAGAGATATTGTAGAGTATTAATGTTAGTGGTTGTAATGTCATCAAGATAAGGTTGAAGGAAACATTTATTAGGGGATTCTACAAATGTTACCCATTTTAGAATGGAATTGAGAAAAAATATCGTTGATTTAATTTTACATAATCCCCAAAAAATTTATGTAGAAAAATTATTTTTGGGATGTTTTCAATCTCGTAATGAATTTATTGCACTTGATTACTATTATACACGATTCATCTCAATATCTGATTATTGGGATAAATAATATAAATGTGGTATGGATGCATATAGTGCCCTATTTTGTTGTATCTGATTAAGATCCAATACATACCGTCATATTATGTTGATGTTTTCCGAATGATCTAGATTCATAGTAGTGTTTTATTGATTCTTATCTTCCATAGACAAATGGACAGTATAAGAGGATGTTTCAAAATATAAAGGATATGATGATATCTTATTATATGTATTTCGAAGGTGTTGGGATCAAAAGCATACTTTAATTGAGTTTTCTTATAATAATATATTTCATTCGAGAATTTAAATGCTTACATATGAATCCCTATAGAGAATGTAGTTTAAAAATCCAACAAGCATTGAAGAATTTAGAGAAATGAAATATTTTTGAAATTGATTTAGTTGAAGAATTGGACCTAAAGTTTAAATCCATTCAAAATAACATCAAGGAAACCCAAAGTAGATATAAAATTTATAATGACAATCATTGGTGAAATATAGAATTCAGTGTCGGTGAGAATGTATTCCTGATAATTTATCTATAGAAAAATGATATGAGATTTATAAATAAGGGAAATATGAACCCCAGGTATATTTTCACCTTCACATTCTTGATCAAGTAGGGATGAAAGCTTATTTCATAGAGCTTCCCCTAAACCTCTCCTATATTCCGGATGCATTCCATTTATCTCCCCTGAAAAAGTATATACCTTATCCATCTCATATACTGAACCCAGATGTTATATTGCAAGATATTGATCTTTTCTATGAATAAGAACCAATAGAAATCTTGGATAATAGAGAAAATGGCTAATGAAAATATTACTCACCTTTTTAATGTTTTTAGAAGAATAAGAATTTTGAAGAATCTATTTGGGAACCTGAGGATTCCATGAATTGGATATATTATCATTTTTTTGAATTAGAGTAATGATATTTCATAGAGGGAATTAATTTGAAGGGGGTAGAATGTAAAAGGTTATAAAATATTTTACCAGGCCCTATGAACCTACCTTCGACCTTCTTTTCACTAAGGTATGAAGGGAACCCATAAAAATAAACTAAAAATGAAAACAACTCTCAGTCTTTCTTGAGGATAAAATCACAAGATCAATTTCCATGAGTTTTCCATGGTTTTCATGGGAAAATCACAACACCATCAACCAATTAAGTCATAAAAAACTCTATTATAATCAGAATTGAAATTAATATCAATCCTACCCCCCACATTAGGATGTCGTTGATGCATGATTTCAGAGAATATGGTCACCACTGATAACCAAAATAAAAAAATAAGATCCCCCTATAGGAATTGGGGGGAATAGAAACATGGAAAGGAAACACCACTAAAACATAATGAATATAGAGTCATAAAATGAACTGCAGACATGATTTCTGATTCTTGAGTAGGGATAATGATAGTCTTCAGATGCATCAACAAGGATATGGAATCTAACCACCCTCACATTGAACACTAGTATCCAATGAACCAATCACTACCACAATAAAAAACATCATTCAAACATTGTGAATAAATAAAAGGGGGCCAACATTCCAATGGAAGATGAAGAGAAATGTGATCGGATTAATGAGAGGTCTCTAAAGAATGATTATGTCTCTATCTGGAGAGAACCTTGATCGATGCCTTAGACGTAGAATGTGTTAGCCACCCACACCAAACACAAAGGCACATAATATTTGAGATGGGATGCTTTTTTTAGTGTTGATGAATGGGACCATGATATATGGAGGAGTCAACAAGGTTTAAACGATACCAGGAATGCATTTTTGGAGACCGAATTGTGACCCATTGGTATATAGAAGGGATGATATATAACAGAGAGGTGTCAAGGGTTGGAGAACTCTCTTCTGAGAAGTGACAGTGGCTGGGAAACCATTCTAGGAGATGGATGGAAACACTAAGGGGTTATAATTTAACTCCACAATATTTTATGATATATTTATCTTCAAATAAATTTAATTTATTCGATAACATATAATACACAAATACCTAAGTCTAAATGAAACATATTTTAGTTTATCCTTATATCCTAACTATTAAATTTGAAGGTTGAATAGGTATATTTCTTTTAAAATTATTTGTAATGGTTTATATAAAATAAATATATTGATAAATAAGTAAATAATTTTTATTAAAGTCATTATATGTTCAAAAAAAATATATTTCTACAAAAATGGTTTTTATTACTTTATATGAAAAAATAATATATTTAAAATTTTCCAATTTTGGAAAATATATTTCAAAATATTAATTTGGTTTTTTTAATCATCATGTAAAAACTATCATTAGCTGAATTTTTGATATTTTTTTTGAAAGTATTTATTTTCTGATGAATTGTGAAAAATTTATATTTTTATTAAAATGTGTATTTTCATTTAAAATATTGTAAAATATACAAGAAACATTGTATTTAAAATAATATTTGATCTATTATATTTTTAATAATTCAATTTTTTTTAATCAATTTTTGTTTGAATTTGTTTAAAGAATTATACTTAAAAATGAATATTTTCTAGAAATGGTTTTCATCACATTTTTAATTTTCGCTTATAATAATAATATTACATTATTGAAATTAAATCATGAAAAACGGATTAGATATATGTAATCTTGAGTTTTAAATTTATAAATTGTTCATTTCACTTTTTGGTCAATATGAATATAAAACATAGTAAGTTTTTACCATGGTAAATATGAAATCGGTTAATTAAGGTCAAAACTAATGTGATGTGGCTTATAATTCAGTCAAACACATGAATTTATTTTATTACATGTGTATATTTCATCTATAATCATAAAAAATAATTAAATATTACCATTTATTAAATTTAAATTTGATTTTGACCATTATAATATTTTTATAAAATACAAAGTAAAAAATGTCACTTTTTTGGATTTTAATATCTATAATATTTTTTGATGGGGATAAGATAATTTTTTTAAGTTATAAAATGTTATATATATTATACTTTTTTTCATGGATGTTTATATTTTAGTTTTTAGGTATTATATAATTTCCATAAATTCTAATACAACACTAACCCAATGCTTGTTCATGTTTTTGAAAGGTCTAGTAAATAATATTACTAACATTGAATGTTTTTTTTGATTGATAAATACATTTAAAAAAATATTATAGAAAAGTATAATATATTTTGGATACTTTAATGTTTTATATTATAATTAATTTTCTATAATGTTATTTTAAAAGTCAAATGAAATGAATAGTTAAAAAATGACTTTAATGAAATTTTATAATAAATTATATTTTATTAAATGATTTAAAATTCATAAAATTTATATCATAGAACAATTTAATGAGATATGGTTGTAAATATCATCCATATTCAACTTATGAGTCATTTATCCTTTTTTGGTAACATTCGTAACATTTAAAGTGTAGAAAACATTGACATCGTGGTAATTGTTAAACTGGTTAATAGGGTATCGAAACATAGTGATAAGGATGACAACATCACCTAAAATTATTAAAATTATTATTCAATGTTATGATTCATAATTATACTCTTCATATATTATAATTATGTCAAATTGGATCCATTTCACATTAAAAATAATTTATATTCATTTAATACATAAATTATTTCAAAGAGTACCCCTCCATTCACTTATAAATGGAATCATACTCTACATCATTATTAAAAATGTTTGGGATTTATATATTGATAAAATCCTTCCCAAATCCCTTATTAACTTCAATATCCATTAATTAGAGGTTCCTTTATTCTTAAAATACCATTAAAATGGTTGTTAAGTAAGAATCTATAAAGGCATACTGATGAAGAGGTGATCATCTTACACGAACTATTAAAATTTATTTCTTCTTAAACCTCCTAAAATTAAATGGTATATATTATTAAATAATGAATTCAAAATATTCAATGTACTTAATTTTTACTATGTCTGTTAAACAACCATTTTTCACCTTCTTCCCATCCATTGGTAAATGAAAACATCGGTTGGGGGTACGTTTAGACTACCACCTCCACCAAGCATTTTGATTCCTTTTTTACAACCTATTTATATAGGTGATAATAAATATAAATTTAATGAATATATATTATAATTATTATAAAATAATGTTTCTCTAAAGGATAAATATTTTTACCAATATTGTTTCCCTTCCTTTGGAAAGATAAAACATCGTTCTGGCGCACGTATGACCATCCATCTCTATGAATGACGTAAATAATTTTTCTATCTATAATTTTTGGATTAGAATAATTACATATATATCTTTATATAATTAATTTACATTATGTATATCATGTTTAAAAGTATATATTTAATGGATCCTTGATCAAAGTTCATAGATTGGAACTATTGAACAGAAATTCCCATTATAACTAAAATACTTAACAAAAATAAACGATAATTTTAAAATGGAATTATTTATGAATAAGTTTTAAATATTGTTATAAGATCATAAAAATTTTATATCTATGTAAATGATTCTAATATAAATTTATAATAAATTTAAAATAACTATATATTGGGTTAGAGTACCTTCGAAATTAGTTGAACACGAGTTATGAGTGCTATATTTCAATCACTTTATTTACTAGGATTATTTATGATTAAGCTTATAACTATAATATTTAATGATACTAATCTCAATAATCACATGAATTTTTTTATACTGAACTTATTTATTTATATTACATGTTTTCCTATCATTTTCATCACTTTAAATACTCATGTGATAGAAAGAATATTTTATTGGAAATTCGAAATTATTTTTCTCTTCGGTTGAAAATACATTTAATTCCTTTTCCTTGTTAAAAAAAATTCTCAAAAATGATACTACTATTACCCAATTATTATTTAGATATAATTTAAACCTTGTTTTAATATTCAAAAAATGGATTAAAAAGAATATTTTTTTAGTTTATGAACGAGTGAATGATAACTTTTTACTAAAAATATGAAAGTTATATTTTTTCGATGTACAGGGGATGAATATAATTTCCCATTTTCATTAACACTCTATATTTTATACCTTTATTTTAAATTTAAAATATTTATTTTCATATTAGATTTTTTCTGTAATATTTGGGAAATATTTTTATTTATTATAATTGATTTCAAAACTGAAAATTTAATTTTCCCAAAAAATATTCCAAGTAATATTTTAATTTAATTTTCATCTAACATAACATCCATTGGGGTTAATTATTCTTTTATGGGGTTATGATATAATGATACCATACTTATTCTTTATTTTTATAGTTTATGTTTTTGACAATCAGATTTTTAAGAACCCAGTTTATGTTATCTAGGTTATGTTATCATGAAATATTGAAATGTTTACAAAACCTATTTGATTTGCACTGGTTATGATATATGATTAAAATTTTATGATATTCAGGTACACATATACATGGTTTTAATTATGTTATGGGTGGTCTTGAAATTATATAATCATTGAATTAATTGGGTAAAAATTTGTATCTCATGAGATAATAAGGACTAGAATGAGAGGGAACCCAGTTTAGTGTAAGACTTTTTGTAGTATGATAGTTTTTGGAGTGGATATTGACTAAGAATACGATGGAATGGGGTATTGAATTGACACACCATCATATTATTTTCAGTGATCCTTGAGTAAGAAAATCATTTTCTCCACTTATGTGTATGCCAAAAACTAATATGTTATGTTATTTTTATGCTCTTATGGCTCATCTTAATTGATTATTTATAATTCATGTACTATAAATTTAAACTCAATATTTCATTTCTCAATATTAAGATCTATGATATTCTAGGTATGGTTTTTAAGTGTTAAATACATATTATCCTAACAATATACTCATGTTATATTTAATTGATCATAGATGTCTCCCTTGTTTACCCTCACTAAGTATCTGAGGTCACATTTCCAAGGTTTCCTTTCCCTACTTTATGAATAAATAATTTATGTAGTATATGTATAAAAGGTTTTTTATAAGATAATATCTTCATATGAGTTATTGAAGATCATTTTGTAATATTTTTTTTATGTATCTTGTCTCCAAAGATACTAATAAATTATTATTTTAGCATGGTTCATAATGTTCTACAATAAATATTCATCTATTTATATATGATATCTATGTATAAATAGTATGGGTTTCTATTGTCATTGTGGTGGAAATATAATCTTTTAAAGGACCACATTGTTCTCAAATATGTTTTTGATTTGTTTGTAATGTTGAACTTCTGATGTTGTAGCATCCATCTCACAAACCTGTGCATGGAATCCACTGTCTTCATCAAATACCTAAGGTCTACATGGTCAAAAAAACATTATCACAAAGAAAATATGATCTAAATCTATCAATTGAAAAGGGAATAACCAAAAATAATTTTTCTATGGTCAGATAATTAAACTGGAGAGTATTTAACGTTTTAGAGGCATATAAAGTGAATTTTTGTATACCAAAAATTCTCTAAGATAGGAATAATTCAACTGTGTAGTTTGATTCATCATAATGTAGATCGAATGTCACATCCCAATTTATTGGATACACCACTGGTGGGGTTATTATTATCTTCATAAACTCATAAAAGACTTCCGTACACTCATCATTAAACAAAAAATTCACATCTTTTAAAATTAATAGATAGATAGGGTTGTAAATCTAACAGAAATCCCTGATAAACCTCTATTATAATTTTTTATGTCCTAAAAATGATATAATATTTATTACAAAATATGGGAATAGAATGGAATTTATCACTTCAACATTGTATGTATCCACTATAAATCCATTTTTTGAAATGGTAGAATAAATGATAAATCCTCTCCCTAATATGAAATGAAAATTATCAAAATTAAAAAATTATTTTTTACAATGAAAATTTTCATGACTTTTTACATATTTCTTAAACAATGGTTAAAAAAGTTCCTAAAATCTATGAAATAATTCATGAAAAACTCAAATAAATCATCAATGTGATAATAAAATATACTAATCATGCACCTTTATATTGTACCTGAAACATGACATAATCTAAATGACATCATCTTATAAGAAAAGGTGCCAAAGGTACATTCAATGGTGGTCTTTTCATGGTACTTATGTGTAATGGGTAGTTGGTAATAATCCAAAAATCAATATAAGAAGAAATAATGATTTCTACCTACTAATTTATTTAACATATGATCAATGAAAGGTTTGTAGAAATGATTTTTGGGAGACCTTATTTATATTCTTATATTATTTTTAAACTCTCCAACTACTATAAATTATCAAAGGGATTAATTTATTATTTTCATTTGTAAAAATGGATATTCCAGTTTTCTTAGTAACTAAATGGATGGGGAAGGCCCGTTATTAATTTGAAATAGGGTATATGGCCCCTAATTCAAATATTGTTTTGTATCTTTATTTTCTATCTTCATGGTGGGATTCAACCTCTTTAAGGGATGCCTAACAGGTTTGGAATATCCCTCATGTAAAATTATACATGAGAATAGTTTGGGATTTATTCCTAGGATATCTCCAAAGATCCACCCAAATTCAAGGAAATTATTTCACAAAAGTAAACTTATAGTTTTTTATTGGTTTGAATATGGATTATTAAAAATTACTAATAGTAAATTTTCTCCTTCCACGTGGTTCACATATTTTTTCGGATGTGGTTTTCATCCAATATAAGGATTTTTCATGATAAGAAATTAAATCGAGGATACTTAATCCTAAATATTGAACTTCCATTTCACATAGACACATACATTATTTTTCTTTATAAAATAAACCATCAATGTCCCTAAAACATTTAGAAATTATAACTTACTCTACTCTGAAAATAGAATTCCTAGAATTTTGGACCGATTTTTTTTCGTAGAGTTTTCAATCAAAAAGTGATTTCATAATAATATATATAAATATTCAAGGGGATAATATATTTTTGGTGGAATAGTGTGGAAAACGAGTTATCATTTTATTGGTTCCTTAAGGAGTGAAAAATATTAATGTGGACAATATCCTCTCAAAACACCAATAAAATTTACAAGATCTTGAACTTATGGTGAGGTATGTACTTATTTAAATTATTTTTTGAATACATTATAATGGTTAATAAAATGTTCACCAGGGTTATGAAGAGGTTTGGTGATGTTTTAGGGGTTCCAAACATGAATGAAAGGGAAAATGGCCATCCAGTGCATGGGGCAATGTTGGTGCATGGTTAGGAGTAACTAGATGCCCAAAACATTCTAGCAAGGAGGAGGGGTGTAAGGTTATGTAAACCATTAAATGAGGAAGGAAAAAACATTCATGATTGGAAGGATCCATTTTTTACAATTGGAACATGGTTTGTTAAACCATACAAGATCCCTAGGTAACCATGCAACCATTCCCCAATTGGACAGAGCATGGTGCATGGTTAGAGCATGGTTTGGAAAACTGTGCTGCCAAACCATGAACCTCAAAAAATTTTATATTTTACCACTCCCCTTGGGATTTACCAATTTCCCCCATTATCTTCCTCATATTCACCTCCAAAAACCCTTGCGATGAACCAAAATGCCCAAATCTTCCCAGGGGTTGATATCCTTCATTTCTATGTGATTTGGAGTCCCGCAGGGTGAAAATCGAAGCTTATGGTATGTTTAAAACCATTATTTTCTAATTTTTCTAGATTTTGGACTGTAGATTTGTTATTCTTCTCACAAAACCCTAAATCCCTCTCTTTTTTCAGTGGATATTAGGTTGCAACTTTGAAGGTTGTTCAGTTCCAACTTAAAGGATAGGGTTTGGTGTGCAATTTTCATTGGAGTCGAGGTAGGTGGTCTAAAAGATATATCACAAAGTCTTGATGCTTTTTCAATGTGTATTTTGTTGTTAATTTTTTATTTTCTTGTTATGTATTTTATTATTTAGTATGATTTGGAAAATTGGTCGACCAAGGGATGGATTGAAACCCTTACAATCGTCGTGGGGTGTGTTGAGATTGAATAAACCCATTATATGGCCACTCATGGGGTGTTCCATTACTTGAAAATTAAAAATTGTAATGTTAATCATATAATTGATTGTAATGAAGTATATACCCAATTAAATGGGTTGAAATTTGGGTTTAGGTTATGAAATAGAGAAAGGGTAGTTGTGTATTGTTGTTAACATGGCATAAGGGTTTGTACGGAACATTGTGAAGGTATTAAATGAATTAAGGTGAACATGTTAAATAAATTATGGTTTGTAGTGGAAAAATTAAATAAAGTTAAGGAATATAAATTAGAATGTGAAAACGGGATAAGGTGTAATGATGGATTATTTATTTAATTAACTTTGAAGTATGAATGAAGAGTGAATTTCTTAACTTTGGTTTATATAATGAATGATTATTAAAGCATGGTCAAATGGATTGGTGGTGTGTGGGATATTGTACTAAGTCTCCTTTCATGGGTTAGGATGAACTGGGGGTCTGAACCCCACACCAAGAATTCATGGGTTAGGGAGTCAGACTGAGGCTCTAGGCCCCAAACAGTTTCATTATATGGGACTACCTAGATATAGGAAGCAATGTATTAGAAATGTTATTGAGAGTGAAATGGTTTACATAGTAAGATAAAAAATATGATATATTAAATTAAACATAGTAGTTGACTGGCCTATGCCATTTTTTTATAAATGAATTGTCCAACCCATAAAAAATAATGAAAATGTTTATGGGAATAATGTTAATTAAGTACACCAAATTTATATTTTGAATATTATGTGATTACATTTGTACGTGAATACACTATCAGTTGGTAATGGGTATTTTTTGGACAACAATGGTGGTGAACTACTTAGTCTTACTCACACCTACCTCGGGCCACTATTGGGTACCCAAGAATAGTTTTTGACTGTAGGTGAGGATAAGGGAAAAGAATTGATGATTGAGGGTTGATTTGGGCGGGGGTTGTGCCTGGAGGGGGGACCAGACATGGTGTCAGAACCCATTTTGGGGATTCATCAGTTTTCTTCTTTTTATATGTATTCTGTACAGTTGATATTGTATAGGTATTTCACAACATGTTTAATTTTGGTTGGGGGCTTGTACCCAGTTTTTGGAAATGTTTGTAATGCATGTCAACTGTTTATTGGTTTTTAATTCCTTTATTTTTTGTTATATTATGTGGATTACACTAAAAAATAGGTTATAGTCTCCCCATTTGATCTATGAGACCCTCACTACAAGTCAGAATTCTATGGTGTATATGGAGGCATGCCTAAAGTCATGTGGTGACTTGATATGAGTAATTGTGTTAGTGGCCTATGGGATGGGTACATTACAATGTGGTATCCGAGGGGTTATTTTTCAATTTACATTCTATTTGGGAATGGTATAAATGAGATTAGGATGCTTTAGGGTCTTGGTAATGTGCTCGTTCTTGGGAGTATCTAACCAATGTATGGGGAAAACATAAGTTCCTTGGGTGATATTGTTGTTCTTGATGTATGTTGTTACATTTGAATGATATTTCACCGTTGTGAGATGTACTTTTTTGTGATGCGAATATTTTATGAGATATTTATCATGGGAAAAATTGAATGAGGTTGTGAACTCATGAATCAATTTAGGAACCTAAAGATATAGTTGGAATGCATCATGGTAGGCCCACATGGGGAAGATTCATGGGACAAGAGAGATAAAATGAATTTCTTTTTCTTCAAAAAAATTAAAAGATGTGGCACTTAATAATGATAATGAAAATGAGTAAATAGATAGAATGGTTAAATAAGGGTAATTCATGAAGAGTTAAATGAGTTAATACAAGTCATGGTAATTTTTTTTAAAAGTTAAGGTGCCTATGTAAAAAATAATTATGTTGTTATTGTAAAATGGATAAAAAATGGTGTCTAATGAAGCACTAGTCACAGTGTTTGTTTTTTGACCCCATGTTGACTACGACCTATGGTAGGGATGGTTATAGGTAGTGAAAGAGGTGTGGTGATATCTGTTGGGATAATCTATGTGTAATAGGTTGTTATGAATATTGGAGAGTCATTTTTATGAAACTGTGGATTCTTTATGTTATGTATTCTGAGGTGCATGTTTGGACTTATAGAAATATGCCACCACAATGTTGTGTGACATTTGGGAAAAGAGAGGATGTGGCCAAGAACGATCCTATAGAATTGGAGGATGGAATCCCAGTGAACTAGGGTAATGGGGGAGATGAGAAGATCCATTATAACATTGCATGTTTTATACTGATGATGGAGAGGGACCTAGGGAATATTTTTACATGTATGTTTGAGATGACCAGGGAGTTTCAGCTGCAACACCCTACAATTTTTTTGGAGAGGGTGGGCCTGATGCAACCTATTTTTTAATAGAGTCTATTTTGAAAATTCTTTATCACATAAAGACTCCTCCAAAGTGTAGAGTCATTCTGGTGACTTACATCTTACGAGGTCAGCAAATGTGCATTTTGGATGTTCTGGTTCAAACCCAGCAGGTTGACAGTATGATATGGAATGATTTCCATGAAAGATTTCAAGATTATTTAAATCTGGAGTCCTTGAAATAGGATAAGGCTATAGATTTTATGAGGTTGAAATAGGGGTATATGTCAATGATGTATTATTCCGACTACTTAACTATCATACAATGCCTTATCCCAACATTGGTAGTGGATGAGGAATTTATTCAGGGACATTTCCAGAATGGACAATGACGTGAGATTAAGTCCTAGTTGAATAACTTCTATCTCAAGAGGGTTGAATAAGTAGTCGATCATGACCTTATTTCAGAAGGTAATATTAGGGTGGCTTCTGGTGTTGGATATGACATTCCAATGGGGAGATATGGGGGTGTGGGTTGTGATAGTAGGAAGCACTACTTTATGAGTTTACAATTGGGAGTTGGTAGAATAGGTGATCAGAAAAGGGAAACAGCCTCCTAGTGTAGTGATCGAGTCTTATGCTATAAGTGTGGTGAGCAGAGACACATGCACAGTTAGTCTCCCAAACCACTAGTTGAGTGTTAAGAGTGAAAAAGGTTGTGGTATGTGTAGAGAATCAATAGAAACCATTGAAAGACGGGTACTATTGGAGGATCTAGTCCGATGTAGAATATAGGTAGGGGTTGGATTGCCCACATCAAGTAGGAAGTTGGTGCTCTACCAGCTGTACCATTCACAGTAATGGATTTTTTACTCTTGGAAGAGATCATTTATATCAATAGTGTTGTACAACACATGGATATCAGATCAGTTCCTAGGGTATAGGTTCCAGTTTGATTTTCATAGTTTAGCCATCACCCGAAGGTGGTGATGCTGAACCATTGAAATTTTGAGGTATGATATTTTATTCAAAACATTCTTGTGATTTATTTGGTAAAGGTGCTTCACATTATTTTATATATACTCACTTTGCGAGTTTGATTAGATTATCAGTGGAACATGTGTGTGGGGTTATGTCGATTGATACACCATTAGGGGTGACACCAAAAAGTATCTGATAGTGTACGTAGTTTTCTCTTCAGGTTAGTGGGTACCATTACCTATGGAACTTGTTTGTACTCAAAATTTCAAGTTTTTATATAATATTGGGGATGGATTAGAAGGTGTTTTACTAGGACCATATCGAATACAACCTCTGTAGGGTAATATTTGTGTCCCTAGAGGGAAAATCTTATATCCATTGTGGGGAATGGGATATCCAAGTCAGCCTTATAGGGACAGTTTTTGAGAGGATTGGTGAAATCATAGCATGTGTTTCTTATCTTATGATTGATGTTGGTGGAGTAGGGAGACATGTTTCTTCTCTTATGGTGGAACAATTTTAGAATTTGTTTCTTGAATATATCTTGGGGATTCTAGCTGAGAGGGATGTTGATTTCACAATATATTTCCAATCATGGGAAGAATATATTTCTATTCCACCATTCAAAATGACACCTACAAAACTCTATAAACTTAAAAATAAGTTAGAAAAACTAGAGAAAAGGGGGTTTATCCATCCAAGAACATCACCATGGGGATCACCAAGGCTGTTTTCCAAGAAGGATGATGGGTCCTTGAGGGTGTGTATAGATTATAGGAAGCTAAATGAGATTAATGTTAGAAATAGATTTGAGATCTGGATATCACTAGCTGAAGGACATTAATTCTAATGTACCACAAACTGCTTTCAGGATAAGGTATGGGTTATATGAGTTTTTTGTGTGATTATTTTCAGGTTAACCAATGTTCTGATAGTGTTTATAGCCATAGTGAAAAAAATTTCATCCATACCTATATCAGTTTGTAGTTATCATTGTGGATAACATTGGTGTAATCCAAGACTCTTGATGATCATGCCAAACTTCTTGAAATCATCCTGACTACACAAAGAGTGAATTAGATATTCACAAAACTATCCAAGTGTTACTTCTGAATCAACAAGGCACATTTACTGGGTCACGTAATCTTTTAGTAAGGTGTGACAGTGGACCTAGAGAAAGTGCATGATACTTTATCTTTGGAAGGGCCTAATAATATTTCTGATATAAAAACGTTTTTGGGTATGGTGGATTATTAATAAATGTTTATCAAGGATTTAACCCTCTTAGAAACACATATTTTTATTTTTTTTCCAAGAAGTGAATCGTTTTTGAGTGATATAAGGCTTGTTAGAGTTCTTTTCAAGTGTAAAAGAAGCAACAGAAAAATGCACAAATTTTGGTCCTGCCTGAGCAGAGTAGGGGTACACCATCTTTTGTGATGTATCCAGTGGAGGGATTGGGGATGTGTTGGTTTATAATAAAGGGGTTGTTGGGTATGGTTCATGAAATTTGATGCCTCATTAATGAAGGTACCCTACACAAGATCTTGAATTGGCCACACTGGATTATTCCTTGAAGTCTTGGCAGCATTACTTATTTGGAGAGTGATTTACCATGGATATAGATCATTAAATCCTTATGTATATTTTCTCCTAAAGTGAATTGAATGTTTAGTAGTTTAGATGGGTTGAATACAATCCTTCCTTGGACATTGTGATAGTTTATACACATGGAAATTGAAATAGTGTTGCAGCTTCTTTGAGTCTGAAGACTTAAATTCTGGCAGTTCAGGAATATTGTTTTGGGTAGATGATGATGGTGTTGTATTCTAAGATAAATCTAGAGGCGTTGTATGGGAAGGTATTATTATCGTTGAATCCTTGCAGGTTTCATCACGTGATGATATACCTGTCAGCTGGTAAATGTGAAGCATCAATGGCTAGGTGGGTTTTTATAGACATTACCCATTCCTAAATAGTAATGGGATGATGTGATGATGGATTTTGTTTTGGGTGCTCAAAGGATTCCTCATAAGAATGATGCGATCTAGGTTATTGTGGACCAATTAGCCAAAGTAGAATAATTATTTCCAATTTGAGAGACTTTCACCATTGATTAGTTGGATGATTTGTTTGTTTGAGAGATAATAAAGTTTCATAGGGTGACATATTTGATAGTTTTAGATTTTCATCCACATTTTACTTCACACATCTAGTAGGGGTTACATAAATAGATTGATACGCATGTGTTTTTGAGTATGGATTTCCACCCATAGATGGATGGGTAGTAATAGCATACAATTTAGATTCTAGAGGACATGTTGAGGGAATGTGTCCTTGATTTTGGTGGATCTTGGGGAAATAACTTTGAACATGTTGAGTTTTTCTTTATCAATAGTTACAAGTAAATTATTCAGATAGAAGTGTATGAAATTACCTCTGGTAGACCATGTAGATCACCTTTTTATGGATGGAGGTCGGGGAATCAAAGTTGTCAGGAAAATCACTTGTAGGAGACATAATTGAAGGTTTAGTTGATTAAAAAATAGATGGATACAACTCAAAGTATATAGAATTCATATGAGTATTATCATTTCTGAACACTTGAGATTATGGTGGGTGATCATAGGTTTCTTTGGGTGCTTCCAAGAATTGGTCACCTTAGGATTCAGAAACAAGGAAAGTTGGCGCCAAGTTTCAGGGGTCCATTTAATATTATGGAGATGATTTGACTGGTGAAATATTGATAGGATCTTCCAGAATGGTATAGTTGTATGGATGATGTTTTTCAAGTGTCACATCTTCAAAAATATAACCCTAACCCATTTCATGTGATTGATGTTGATGATGTTGAGCTTAAAGAAAATGTTAACATTGATGAGTATTAGATTCATATTCTGTATCGTAGTGAGAATTTATTGTGGAGAATGTGTCTGCCTTTGGTTTATGGTTTATGTAGCATGATAATGTCTTTGAAGAATCTTGGGAGAGAGATTGAAATGTGGGCCTAGTTCCCTGATAGTTTTTCCACAAAAGCTCAATGATTCTTGGGAAGAGCATCTCGAGGATGATCCATTATAAGGTGTGGAGTTTGTATGTTACAAGACATATGGTGAAGTATTTCCTTGTCTAAATTCTGGAATAAATACCCTATTTTGGTTAATGAAATATTTACTCGGAGTATGAGGAAGATCGAGGGTTTTTCAGGGGTCAGAGAAATGAATGAAATAAAAAATGTCCATCAAGTGCATATTTCATGGTTGGGGCATGGTTAGGGGTAACCGTGAACTCAAATAAATATAGTCATGATTAAGGATGCACAATTAAGTAAATTTTGTAAGGATTAAATCCAAACAATGATGTCTTAGATAGGGCTATTTTTCAGGGTTGGTGCATGATTGGGTAAATCATGCTAGACACCCAAGAATCTATATGAGAAAGCCCCTTTTTAATAGAGGTTGGTTCTTGGTTAACACTTGTATTAGAAAACCATGCATCTAAACTATGATCCTCATTAAAAGTGGGATTTTTCACTTTTCCCCATCAGGATTGATGACTTATCCTCTCATTTTCTTCCTCACTTTCACCACCAACAACCCTACTGACGAACTAAAATTCCCAAATATTCCCATAGTCAATATCTTTCATTTCTAAGCCATTTATAGTGTTGTTGTTTAAAGATAGAAGATTTGGGTAATCCTAATGCTTATATTTTCTCATTTTTATGGATTAGGTCTTTAATATTTTATCTTATTCTTCAAAATACCTAAAAAATTATTTTCTAGAGGATTATAGGTTGGTGCTTCGAAGGGTGTTTGGATCTTACTCAAAGGATAGGGTTGGTCGTGTGTTAGTCTTTGGAATTAGGGGAGGTGGTCTACAAGTTATATCCCATAGTATTGATGATGGGTTTATGAATATGTGGTTGTGCTGTGGGTGTTTTATTTTTTAAAATTTTATTCTTTAGTTAGATTTAAAAAAAATTGTTGACTAAGAGATGGATTGAAACCCTCACTGTCTCGGTGGGGTGCGTTGAGATTGATTAAAACCATTATAGGTCCACGCATGGGGTGTTACATTTCCCAAACATGGAAAATGGTAATGTTAAGAAAATAATTGATTATAATGAAGTAAATCAATTGATAAATGTGTTGAAATGTTTGTTTTAGTTATTAAATGGAATAAAGGTATTTGTGTCTAGTTGTTAATTTAGAAAAGGGGTTTATTTGAACGTTGTGAATGGGTTAAATGATTTAAGATGAATTTGTTAACTGACTCATGTGTGGTAATGGAAACATATATCTCTGTTAAGGCATATAAATTGGAATTTGAAAACATGATAAGGAAATATGATGGGTTTTGTATTTAATGAACTATTGAATTGTGAATGATTTGTGTATTTCTATATTGTTATTTTTAAATGGTTTATGGAATTTATGGTTATTAAATAATGTAAAAATGACTAGGTGGTGTGTGGAATATTGGACTGAGGATCCCTGCATGGTTCAGGTTGGACTGAGGGTCTAAACCCCAACCTTATAATTCAGGGGTTATGGAGTCAGATTGAGTCTCTAGGACCTTAACTATTGCATTAGATGAGACTATCTAGACTAAGGACTTGACATATGTGAAATGTAATTGATTGTCAAATGTTTTCCCTAGTGAGATAGGGAACATGAATTATTACCTTATGAATAGTAATTGGCCAACCTTTTCTATTGGATTATAAATGAATTTCTAAACCCATGAAACAAATAACGAAATGGTTTAGGAGAATAATTTTTATTAATGGAACCCAGTTTATCCATCACTTACATTGTAATTCCTTTAGAACGTGCATACAATATCTATTTGGTCTAGGTATTTTTTAGACACCATTGGTGGTGGCCTACTATGTTGTACTCACACCCTTCCTGGACTGCCATGAGGTACCCGAGTAGATTTCATTGTATAAAGTCAGGAAAAGGGAAAATTCCAGATACTAGAGGTTTATTTGGGAATTTTTTGTGCATAGATAAGGGAATTAGACTTGATGTCGGAACAAATTTTGGGGATTCATCAATATATCTTATTTTAGGGGGTTTCTTTACACTTGAAACTACATTGATATTTTATAGCATATTCACTTTTGGTTGTTGTCTTGTACCCATTTTAGGGAAATGTTGTTAATTTTTGTTAACTATTTATTGATTTTTGATTCCATTATTTTGTGTTACCTAATGTTGATTAATTTTAAAAAGATGGTATAATATCCCCACATGATCTAAAGAAACATCGATAATAGAAGGAAACCTTTTTCATATAGGGAGGTGCACATGTGGTCATGCAGTGACTGACTTGAGGCACTAGTTTAGTGGCCTCTTGGTTGGGGATGTTACAAAATTATTGATGTTCTTGGATATATTTAATAATGGTCTCTATAGAATGATGGGTAAGTGGAATGGTTCTATATCCTCCTTGGAGATAACATAGAAATATATAGAAAATATATAGCCTTGAACTCTCACTAACACATCTTCAATAAATCATACTAGGATACAATGGATTTATTTATGAGAAGTACCAACACATTTTTGGGTTTTAAATGTTCCATGTAAAAAAGATAAAATTATTTATTGAATAAATAGATTAATATAAACACCTATATCACATAAATAATCATATAAATTTAAATATATAGTGGTGCATGGGATATAAAATTTCCCTTGATCGTGGAACTTTGTAGGTAACTGAGGATTGATCAAGGCTAAGATACTTCTTACTCAGGTAACCATTTCATTTTCCTAAATCCTCACCTTTTTTTCAACTATCCTTTAAAAATATTGAATGAATGGGGATTTTTGTGACGGCCTCTTGAAGAGGAATAATAATTTCCACTTTAGGGAAGCATCTAGATTTTATTGTTGAAGATATTCTCCCTGGATCTACCTTGATTTCATCACTCTTGATAGGAATGAGAGTATAAACACTTTCTTCTCCCTTTGATTCATTTGAAGTAGTGTTTATTGTATATTTTCCCTTAAGACACATTTTTACTCATCGTATTCATTTTCATCATCTAGGGGAGATTTTTTCTAACTTTTGACAAGATTTTTTAGAATTCACTACTTTATTCTCCTCAATTTCTGGGTAATTGTTTTCATGTTTAAGTGTGTCAAGTGGAAGGGATTCCTTTCCACTTTATATTATTATTATATTGATATTCTTCTTTATATTAGGAACTATATAGTATGACAGTTTCCCCATATTTTTGGAAAATATCTCCATGAAAAATTTAACGTAGTTTAAAAAAATATATACTCTATTATTCACCTCATTAACCCTGAACCCTTGTTGTTGTTCAGATTGGAGTTGTGCACTAGTTAAAGAATACTCATTGGGAATATTTTATAATAATTGGGGTATGTTATAGGACTTATCGTGTTACACCCGAGACTTTTATGAGAAATATTTTGTTTTTATGTTATATAAATCATCAAAGGAATCTTTCACTACACACAACACTAGCTTGGCTTGCTTTACACGCAACCGCGACCTTCCTTGATAGCTTGCGTCGTACGCAATACCGAGTTTCACTAAACAATGATATGCTATTAAAATATTATTAAAACTAGCCGTTATGAATAGTAATAACCAATTTTTGAAATTTTTGAAATTTTATTATTCAAAATGGACTTCATTTTTGGATTCAGAATATCGAAATTAGCTTAGGGTGAAATTTTGGTATTTTTTCGGATAACTTTCATATTCTGATGAATAGTAAAAATTATTAAATTTTAATTAAAAACAACTTTTTTATTCAAAATAATTAATAGTGATAAATTATTAATTTTAGTGGTTTTAAAGTATATTTAGAATATATTTTTACAATTTAATACAATTTTGTTCATTGGATGTATTTTCACATTTAAACCAGACATAAACAAGTGTCAATCTTTTGATAGTTATTATCTCTTAAAAACACGCTATTTGTCTTCACGACGGGAATTAATTTTTAAATTTTTTAATGTAGCTGATATGTTTTGAATTTGGTAAAATAAACATCATTTTTGAATTCAAAATATGAAATATAGCTTAGGTCCGATTTTTGGTATTTTTCTGGAAACTTTCATTTTTTTGATGAATAGTGAAACCACTAAGTGGTAGTTAAAAAACTGAATTTTTTCATAAAACATAATTTTACCGCTTCTGTGAGTAGAATTTCAAAAATCCGAGAGACAAGGTTAATATCAAGGACTAAAATTTGTTTCAATGAGATGAAAATAATTTTGGTGAATAATAACTTTTTACTTTTTTTACCACGGTTAAAAGTAAATAGGGTAGTTAAGGGTTAAAAAAATGATATTATTATTACCCTAAAACATGTCCTAATTCAATTGGATAAGTTTAATTCGACCAAAAACAACCTTAGGAATAAAATATGACCATTTAGGCCCACTTGGATTAGATTAGGACATTTATTATCAATTTATTTAAAGAAGGGTTAGAATAGTTAAAATCAAAGTTTAATAACTAAAGAATTTTTAATATAGGGTTATACATAAGATAAATTCAACTATAAATATTAATTATAAATCTAAAAATATTTCCTACATAATGGTATTTTATTTGTAATTTTAATACTTAAAATAATTTAATTTATTTATGATACAATGACGATGCAGTAATTATCTTATTAATGAAATATTGACATAATTGATGTAATAAAAACACAAATAAATGTAATTTGAGACTTTATATGAATTAAAATAATTTTATATGTTAATATGTCATTTTAGTATTGATTTAATTAAATGTTTTAGAACTAATAATTCTGTTATGATTCTCACAAAAATCAATTACCAAATAGTGTCAAAATTGATATAAAATAGTTTTCAAAACAAATACTATATTATTAATTGTTATTTTATACATAAAAATATAAGGTTCGGCCAATTGACATAGCTAAGGTTATATATATTAATAATAAACAACTTGGGGTTCGTTTGGCTTGATATAGTATGTTTATTAACCTTATAGTGTAAGAAAACAAAAAGACACGGTAAAAGTTAAATTATCTAACTTAAAGTTAATCTAAATGATAAGGTTAAAATTGATCCCTAAACTTGTATAAATTCTATTTTATGAGATTATTTCGACCCATCCCCACCTTAGCTTCTAAATATATCAATTTGGAGCTATTAAAAACCGAATTTAACTTTATAATAAAATAATATTTTTAGTTATTCCAAAGGTGCCCCTCTCCTCCCTTATAAAAGGGAACCTCCTCCCTCTCTTCCTCACATTACATTGAGCCTTAAAGCTCGACCAAACCCTGCCAATATTTCCTCTCCACTTCCCTAGAAACATCCTAGAGGTCCTGGTCATCTTCAAAGACAAATTTTAGTGCCCTAAGAGGAGATCTCAAAGAGGCGCTTCAAAGAATAGGTAATGTCTGTTACCGATTCTTTCAACTTTATTTCTTCTTCCACATATTCTTCTTTTGTTGTTTCATTATGAAGTAATAAATTCAGTATCACTCATATAATGATATGTTATTATAAGTATGAAACAACCCTATTTCACCATCTATCCATCCTACGGAAAACGAAATCACCACGCGTGCGTACGTACGGAATTCCGTCTACACGCCGTGGTGTAATCTATTTTACACCACCACCTTACATGGATGGGTATAATGGTGTAAATAATAACTATATATGATTATTTTAAAGTGATACTGATTCTTAAATAGTATACATACACTCCAATACAATTCCACGATCATGGGAACGATATCATCGATCGTGCGTACGTACGGAATACCATCTCCACGATGTGATACGACTCGTTATACATGATCTTCATTGCATAATGATTATATAAATTAATTGCGTGAATGAATATGATATATATTACACTAATACAATTCTGGAGATGAGGTATCTATAACCTAAAAAGAAAAATAATAATTTATTCGACAAAACACGCATAAGAACAAAAAGTAATAAACACCCGAATAACAAGTAGTAATGAAATATTACTAATAAGAAGCTAAGAATATGACCATATATGATATCATAAAAATAAGTATGATTCTCGAATAAATCAATAACATTATTTAAATCATTATACAGGAGGTTCGGAGACTTACGAAGCAAATCGGACCTAAGGTAAGGGAAAATATCACAATCTCATTTTATCCGAGATTGTTTATACTTTGGTATTTACTGGGGTGTATTTTATCATCCACATCCATGTTTCCCCAATATGTAATATTGTTTCAATCCACCTAAAATTGTTTAAATCCAATTTTACCCATCAGTGAGTTTTTATAAAAAGATATAAAAGGAATCTTTTGTCGTTTTTTCGTACGAGGTACCTTTTTACTTTTCCGAAAAAAGTATGGAAAGAATGATTTTTTTAACTTATACGGCATGAATGGATTTTTAAAACATTATTTCCAAGAATCTTACTTTACAAGTTTTCATGTTTATTTTTAATCAACTTCTTTTAGTTTAAAATTGTATGACATGTTAAGAAAGGAAAATGTTTTTGAAGTAGAAAGGATATTTTCCTCAAGAATAGAGTTCAAGTGTTTTATCAAAATTATTTTCCATCTAAGATAATATAGGGTTCTGTTTCTATCCCTATTATTACATTGATTTGTTTATGTTGTGATGGAATAATTTTTATTCCTTTATCTTATATGAATTGTTTTATGATGCCATGTTGTTTAAGAATCCCATTTTAATTACATGGGTTATGCAATGATGTATGATTTATGATTTTGTGGCACACATATGAAACGTATCATTATGAGATGGGTTGGACCTATATCCCCCTCTAATGCATTGGGTAAAGATTTTATATCTAATGAGATAGACAAGGCTAGAACGGCAGGTTAAACTGGTTCAGTGAAATAGGACTGAAACGAGGAGTGAACTCGGTTCAGAAATGGACTTTGTCCACTAAGATAGTCTTGGAAATGAGTCGTGACTAATAAGAAATGATTCTCTATGATTATGTGTGTATGCCACAAAGTTTAATGTATTAAGTTATGATTATTGGGATTTAATTTCACTACTATGATTTATCCCATGTTATGAAATTAGGCTCTCTTTTGCAGGTTAAGATTTCCAAAATGTTATGTTCTTATGAATATGATGTGATTGATATTTCTTTTGTTTACCCTTAATGAGCATTTGAGCTCAACCATTTTTATGTTTTCTTTCCCAAGGTCTGGAAGAAGGTTATTAAGTAGGATATGCCAAAAGGGACTCTAGATATGATGAAATAAATGGGAGACAGTGTAGATGCTTTATGAACTAGTTGTTTATGTTTCCCAGTTTCTAAAGACACTATACCTATACGGTCCTTTCATGGTTTTGTTATATGTTGTAATAAGTGTGCTTCAATTTTGAATAATAACAAAGTATGTAAAGTATGGGTCGTTATAGTTGGTATCAGAGGAAAGGTATAGTCAGCCTTCGGAAACTAGGATGTGAAAGCCTTAGTGAGAACCCTAAGGATAATTCTAAGCATAGAACACAATCTTAGTGTTTTAGAAATGACCATGAATAACCTATGATAAAACCTTAAGTGTGAAATTTTATTCTTGATTATGTGGTTTTCCTATTATAATTAGTGTTTCTCACACTATTCTTCTTGGTTTTAGTCAATGGTTGGAACCCGAAGTAATCGTGTTAAGGCAGAATGCGACGGGAAATGCAATGATTGTCCCCCTGAGCAACCAAACGTTACGGGAGATGCAATGCAAAATCTTGTAGCCATGGTCACACAACTTTCTCAAGCTATGAATCATGCAGGACTTCCAAACGAGCAAAGGAAGGAGAAAAATTCTTTTGAATCCTTCATGAGGCAGCGTCCACCTTCTTTCAGGGGGTCTACTGATCCATTAGTTGCTGAACAATGGATTAGTACTACTGAAAAGATATTTTCAGTTCTTCAATGTTCTGAACATGATAAAGTCATCCTAGTAGTGTATCATTTGGAAGGAGATGATGATCAATGGTGGAATCTTTTTAAGAATACGCGGCAAAGGGATTAAATTGAGTCCATGGAATGGGATGAGTTCAAGAACTTATTTTTCAATAAGTACTTCCCTCGTATTCTCCGAACAAAGATGGAGAAAGAGTTTCTTGAACTGAAGAAAAAGGATGATGAATCTGTTGGTACCTATGAAGAAAATTTTACAAGACTTTCAAGGTACGCTTATGGTATTATTATCCAACCTGAGAGTAAGATCGATCAATTCTTTTGTGGCTTAAAACCAAGTCTTCGAAGGACCTTAACCATAAGGGACTTCAATAGCTACGAGGAAATCGTTCGATGTGCTCTCAAAGTTGAGATGGAGATTGGAGTAACCCATCAGTCATATGGGTTTGATAAGATGAGGAAAATGGAATTCAAAGGAAAATCTAAAGAGCACACTGAAAAGAAGACAAGCTTTCCCTTATGCTCAATGTGTGGAAAGAAACATGGAGGGAGTTGTCTTAAAGGCACAAGTAAATGTTTCAAATGTGGAAAGGAAGGTCATTGGGCATTTGAATGCCGCAATGATGGGAAGAATATGTCTAATGATGCAAACAAAGGGACACACAGAATGAACCTACTACACTTCAATGTTTCAAGTGCAAGGAGATGGGGAATTATGCCAATAAATTCCCTAATCCAAGGGTTGTTGATGATGATCGACATCAACAAAATTTTGAGGCTAAAGACAAAGGAAAGTCACATGCAATTTCTATCAGCGATGTGGAGTACGATAACGATTTGGTGAAAGGTACACTTACCATCCACTCTAAAGTAGAAAATGTTTTATTTGATTCTGGATCCTCCAACTCTTTTATTTTTGAATATTTTTATATGGGTATCACCGTATTACCTCAACTATTAGATGTTGAGTTAGCTGTGACAACACCTAATGGCACAATAGTAGCATCAAAAGTTTATAATTCTTCCCCGATTGAAGTTTGTGGGAAAGTGCTTCCTGAAAATCTTGTGATCCTTCCTATAGTGGAATTTGATGTGTTTCTTGGCATGGATTGGATTTCTTTATATGGATCTCATATCAATTTCCAAAGAAGGGAAGTCACATTTCATATTCCAGATCAATCTATGATCGTCTATCGATGCAAGGATGAACATAACCTTCTAGTGGAAATTTATTCCATTGTAGGGGACTTGATTCCACTGAATGAAGGTTATTTATCTCAAATGGTTGGTGAGAAACTCACAATTAAGAATATTCCCATTGTATGAGAATTTGATGATGTCTTTCTCGAGGAATTTCCGGGTCTTCCACCGAATCGTGAAGTTGAGTTTTCAATAGAACTCGTACCGGGTGCTTTGCCTATTTCAAAGACACCTTATAGAATGGACCCAATTGAGTTGTAGGAATTGAAGAAGCAACTCCAAGAGAATCTTGATAAGGGATTCATACACCCTAGTGCGTCACCTTGGGGAGCACCTGTTCTATTTGTTAAGAAGAAAGATGGATCAATGAGACTCTGCATTGATTATCGAGAACTTAACAGGATCACTATCAAGAACAAATATCCTCTCCCACGCATTGATGACTTATTTGAACAACTATCTGGAGCTCAATACTTTTCCAAGATTGATCTTCGTTCAGGGTATCATCAATTAAGGGTCAAAAGGGAGGATATACCAAAGCCGACTTTCCGTACAAGGTATGGACACTATGAATTTATAGTGATTCCATTTGGTCTTACTAATGCCCCTACTATATTCATGGATCTGATGAATAGAGTCTTTAGAGACTATCTTGATCAGTTTGTGTTAGTCATTATAGACGATATTCTTGTCTATTCAAAGAGCAAGGAAGAACATGATGATCACTTGAGAATTATATTGAAGACCCTGAGAAAGGAGAATCTTTATGCCAAATTTACCAAGTGTGAATTTTGGATTCAAAAAGTTTCATTTTTGGGTCACATAATCTCAAAAGAGGGGATATCTGTGGATCCAGAAAAAACATAGGTTATCGAAAGATGGTCGAGACCAACAACAGTAACTGAGATCCGAAGTTTTCTTGGTTTGGCTGGATATTATCGACGTTTTGTGAAAGATTTTTCATGATTATCTAATCCACTCACCAGGTTGACTCGGAAAGGAGTTAAGTTTGTTTGGACGGAGGAATTTGAAGAGAATTTCAAGGAGTTGAAAAGAAGGTTATCCAGTGCACCTGTGCTCACACTGCCTTGTAGTGGAGAAAGGTTTGTGATCTACAGCGATGCAACCAAGAAGGGGCTGGGGTGTGTTCTTATGAAAAATGATATAGTGATAGATTATGCCTCACGACAGTTGAAAATCCATGAGCAAAATTACCCAACACATGATTTGTAGTTAGCTGCGGTAATCTTGGCATTAAAGATTTGGAGGAATTATCTTTATGGAGAATGGTTTGACATTTATACTGATCATAATAGTTTAAAGTATATTTTCACACAAAAGGAGCTGAATATGCGCCAGAAAAGATGGTTGGAATTGATTAAGGATTACGAATGCTCAATTCATTACCACCCTGGGAAAGCAAACAAGGTGGAAGATGCATTATGTCGACAAGACCATGCTAGCTTATCCATGATGAGGATCACCAAAGATCCAATATTTATGGATTTACAAAGGATGGATTCTGGAATTTTAATGGAAGGGGGAAAATCGTATCTTTATCAAATTAATGTTCAACCATATATACATGTGAAGATTAAAGAGGCACAAAAAGAAGATGTAGAGTTACAAAAGAAGGTGAGAAATATTCCTGAATTCAACCTTGATTGTGATGGGATAATAAAGTTCAGGAATCGGGTTTGTGTTCCTCCCATCCCAGAATTAAAGAAGGAGCTACTGGATGAGGCTCATAGTTCTTCATTATATATTCATCCTGGAAGCACGAAGATGTATAGAGACCTGAAAGAGTACTTTTGGTGGGATGGGATGAAAAGAGATGTTGCTGAATATGTCTCTCGATGCTTGGTTTGCTAGCAAGTTAAAGCTGAGAGACAGAAGTCTAAGGGGATGTTACAACCATTACCCATACCCAAATGGAAATGGGAAAACATCACTATGGACTTTGTCACAGGACTTCCTAAAACATCCAAAGGAAATAATGCTATCTGGGTCATAGTTGATCGTCTTACAAAGTCTGCACACTTCATTGATATTAGAGAGGATTTCTCTCTGGATCAGCTTGCCAGGATATATGTAAAGGAAGTGGTAAGATTGCATGGAGTACCACTTTCTATTATATCTGATCAAGATTAGAGATTTACCTCGAAGTTCTGGCGAATTCTTCATCATAATCTGGATACAGAGTTGAGTTTCAGCACTGCTTATCATCCTCAGACAGACGGTCAGTCTGAGAGACCAATTCAAACTATAGAAGATATGTTTAGAGCTTGCTCCATGGATTTCAAAGGTGGTTGGGATCAACACCTACCTTTGGTGGAATTTTATTATAATATTAGCTTTCACTCCAGTATACAGATGGCTCCTTATGAATCTCTCTATGGAAAGAAATGCAGGACTCCAACTTGCTGGGATGAAGTTGGGGAAAGAAAGCTATTAGGACCTGATGTTGTTGATGAGATAGAAGAAAAGGTCCGATCTATTCAACAACACATAAGAGCAGCTCAGAGTCGACAGAAAAGTTATGATGACAATCGAAAAAGAGACCTACAGATTGAAGTGGGTGATAAAGTGTTCTTACGAATATCTCCCTGGAAGAGGGTCATGAGATTTCGAAAGAAGGGGAAGTTGAGCCCTAGATATATCGGTCCTTTCAAAATACTGGATCATGTTGGAAAGGTAGCACACCGATTGGTGCTTCCACCGAATCTCTCTCAAGTTCATGATGTGTTCCATGTATCTCTCTTGAGAAAGTACATACCTGATCCTTCACATGTACTAAGCTTAGAAGTTGTACCGCTGGAGCAAGATCTTTCTTATGAAGAACAACCGATAGAGATTCTAGATCGTAGTGAAAAGTCCTATGGAACAAGACCACTCGCTTAGTGAAAGTTTTATGGAGGAACCACCAATTAGAAAGCAGCTACATGGGAGCTTGAGGATATGATGAGGGAGAGGTATCCTCATCTTTTTATCACAAAGTGATGAATTTCGAGGGCGAAATTCATTTTAAGGGGGGTAGAATGTAACACCCGAGACTTTTATGAGAAATATTTTTTTTATGTTATATAAATCATCAAAGGAATCTTTCACTACACACAACACTAGCTTGGCTTTCTTTACACGCAACCGCGGCCTTCCTCGATAGCTTGCGTCATATGCAATACAGAGTTTCACTAAACAACGATATTCTATTAAAATATTATTAAAACTAGCCATTATGAATAGTAATAACCAATTTTTGAAATTTTGTAAATTTTATTTTTCAAAATGGACTTCATTTTTGGATTCGGAATATCGAAATTACCTTAGTGTGAAATTTTTGTATTTTTCGGATAACTTTCATATTCTAATGAATAGTGAAAATTATTAAATTTTAATTAAAAACAACTTTTTAATCAAAATAATTAATAGTGATAAATTATTAATTTGAGTGGTTTTAAAGTATATTTGGAATATATTTTTACAATTTAATACAATTTTGTTCATTGGATGTATTTTCACATTTAAACCAGACATAAACAAGTGTCAATCTTTTGATAGTTATTATCTCTTAAAAACACGCTATTTGTCTTGGCGACAGGAATTAATTTTTAAATTAGTTAATGTAACTGATATGTTTTGAATTTGGTAAAATAAACATCATTTTTGAATTCATAAAATCAAATATAGCTTAGGCCTAATTTTTGGTATTTTTCTGGAAACTTTCATTTTTTTGATGAATAGTGAAACCACTAAGTGGTAGTTAAAAAACTGAATTTTTTCATAAAACTTAATTTTACCGCTTCTGCGAGTGGAATTTCAAAAATCCGAGAGACATGGTCAATATCAAGGACTAAAATGTGGTTCAATGAGATGAAAATAATTTTTGGTGAATAGTAACTTTTTACTTTTTTTTACCACGGTTAAAAGTAAATAGGGTAGTTAAGGGTAAAAAATGATATTATTATTACCCTAAAACATGTCCTAATTCTATTGGATAAGTGTAATTCGACCAAAAATAACCTTTGGAATAAAATATGACCATTTAGTTCCACTTGGATTAGATTAAGACATTTATTATCAATTTATTTAAAGAAGGGTTAAAATAGTTAAAATCAAAGTTTAATAACTAAAGAATTTTTAATATAGGGTTATACATAAGCTAAATTCGACTATAAATATTCATTAAAAATCTAAAAAGATTTCCTACATAATGGTATTTTATTTGTAAATTTTAGACTTAAAATAATTTAATTTATTTATGATACAATGACGATGCAGTAATTATCGTATTAATAAAATATTGACATAATTGATGTTATAAATACCCCAATAAATGTAATTTGAGACTTTTTATAAATTAAAATAATTATATATGTTAATATGACAGGTTATTATTGATTTAATTTAATGTTTTAGAACTAACAATTCTGTTATGATTTTCACAAAAATCAATTACCAAATAGTGTCAAAATTGACATAAAATAGTTTTTAAAAAAAATACTATTTTATTAATTGTTATTTTATTCCTAAAAATCTAAGGTTCAGACATATTACTTAGATAAGGTTATATTTATTAATAATAAACAACTTGGGGTTCGTTTCTATGGATATAGTAAGTTTATTAACCTTATAGTGTAAGAAAACAAAAAGACATGGTAAAAGTTAAATTATCTAACTTAAAGTTAAATCTAAATGATAAGGTTAAAATTGATATATAAACTTCTCTAAATTCTATTTGATGAGAGGATTTCGACCCATCCCCACCTTAGCATCGAAATATATCAATTTGGAGCTATTAAAAACCGAATTTGACTTTATAATAAAATAATATATTTAGTTATTCAAAAGGTGCCCCTCTCCTCCCTTATAAAATGGCACCTCCTCCCTCTCTTCCTCACACCACTTTGAGCCTTCAAGCTCAGCCAAACCCTGCCAATATCTCATCTCCACTTCCCTAGAAACATAATAGAGGTCCTGGTATTCTTCAAAGACCAATTTTAGTGCCCTAAGAGGAGATCTCAAAGAGGCGCTTCAAAGAAGAGGTAATGTCCGTTACCGATTCTTTCAACTTTATTTCTTCTTCCACATCTTCTTGTTTTGTTGTTTCATTATGAAGTAATAAAATCAGTATCACTCATATACTGATATGTTATTATATGTATGAAACAACCCTATTTCACCATCTATCCATCCTACGGAAAACGAAATCACCACGCGTGCGTACGTACGGAATACCGTCTCCACGCCGTTGTGTAATCTATTTTCCACCACCACCTTAATCGGATGGGTATAATGGTGTAAATAATGACTATATATGATTATTGTAAAGTGATATTGATTCAGAAATAGTATACATACACTACAATACAATTCCATGATCATGGGAACGATATCATCGCTCGTGCGTACGTACGGAATACCGTCTCCACGATTTGATGCGACTCGTTATACATGATCTTCATTGCATAATGAATATATAAATTGATTGAGTGAATTAATATGATATATATTACACTAATAACATTCTGGAAATGAGGTATCTATAACCTAAAAAGAAAAATAAGCATTTATTCGACAAAACACGCATAAGAACAAAAAGTAATAAACACCCGAATAACAAGTAGTAATGAAATATTACTAATAAGAAGCTAAGAATATGACCATATATGATATCATAAAAATAATTATGATTCTCGAATAAGTCAATAACATTATTTAAATCATTATACAGGAGGTTCGGACACTTACGAAGCAAATCAGACCTAAGGTAAGGGAAAATATCACAATCTTATTTTATCCGAGATTGTTTATACTTTGGTATTTAATGGGGTGTATTTTATCATCCACATCCATGTTTACTCAATAAGTAATATTTTTTCCATCCACATACAATTGTTTAAATCCAATTTTACCCTTCAGTGAGTTTTTAGTAAAAGATATAAAAGGAATCTTTTGTCGTTTTTTCGTACGAGGTACTTTTTGACTTTTCCGACAAAAGTACGGAAAAAATGTTTTTTTAACTTATACGGCATGAATGGATTTTTAAAACATTATTTCCAAGAAGCTTACTTTACAAGTTTTCAAGTTTATTTTTAATCAAATTCTTTTAGTTTAAAATTTTATGACATGTTAAGAACGGAAAATGTTTTTGAAGTAGAAAGGATATTTTCCTCAATAATGGAGTTCAAGTGTTTTATCAAAATTATTTCCCATCTAAGATAATATAGGGTTCTGTTTCTATCCATATTACTACATTGATTTGATTATGTTGTGATGGAATTATTTTTATTCCTTTATCTTATATGAAATGTTTTATGACGTCATGTTGTTTAAGAATCCCATTTTTATTACATGGGATATGAAATGATGTATGATTTATGATTTTGTGGCAAACATATGAATGGTATCATTATGAGATGGGTGGGACCTATATCTCCCTCCAATGAATTGGGTAAAGATTTTATATCTCATGAGATAGACATGGCTGGAACAACAGGTTAAACCGGTTCAGTGAAACATGACTGAAACGAGGAGTGAACTCGGTTCATAAATGGACTTTGTCCACTAAGATAGTCTTGGAAATGAGTCTTGACTAATAAGAAATGATTATCTATGATTATTTGTGTATGCCAAAAAGTTTCATGTTTTATGTTATGATTATTGGGATTTCATTTCACTACTATGATTTATCCCATGTTATGAAATTATGCTCTCTTTTGCATGTTATGATTTCCAAAATGTTTTGTTCTTATGAAGATGATGTGATTGATATTTATTTTGTTTACCCTTACTGAGAATTTGAGCTCACCCTTATGTATGTTTTCTTTCCCCAGGTCAGGAAGAAGGTTATTAAGTAGGATATTCCGAAAGGGACTCTAGATATGATGAAATAAATGGGAGACAATGTAGATGCTTTATGAACTAGTTGTTTATGTTTCCCAGTTTCTAAAGACACTATACCTATTCGGTCCTTTCATGGTTTTGTTATATGTTGTAATAAGTGTGCTTCAATTTTGAAGAAATAACAATGTATGTAATGTATGGGTCGTTATATATCGTATGGGTGTTTAAATGGTTTTGGGTACTGGTATGGTTAGTTTTTTCTTTTGAAATAGGGGATGGTTTGGGAAGTGACTTTTTTATGTATCTAGAATGGTTTTATTGATTTCCATATCCACAATGGAATAAATTAGGATCTCCCTATCATTAGTTCTATATAAATTTCATTTATTTAACTTTTTTTCATATATTTATATTTCCTACAATATATCAAACTTGTTAATAAAATTATATGGTGGTGTACATAATTCACATCTCATAGTTTGTACTGTTTCTTCACTAACGTACATAAAATCCATAAATATCACTAAACTAGAGAGATATACAAAAATAGTTTCTATAAAAATGATTAATCAAAAGGAATTAACTCATGAATAACTCTTATTACAGTACCCATTATGCCATTTTTTGGATTTTTATGTAAAATTCTAAATCAATAACTTAGATTCTGTTGGTGAATTTTCAAAAAACACTCCTCTAGAAGACCCATCCAAAATAGTCATATCATCATCAAGAATGAAATGATAAAAGAACAAAATAAAGTGGTTATATTATGCCACCTTATGTGTGAATATTTTATAGAGCTTCATAGAACCCCCCGGTACACATAGAGAGTCTTTATAGATGATTACCTATGTCATCAAATCTACTTACTTATTTTTTTGATCTTGGAGGTATGAAAGAATATTTTCATGAAGTATATTTATAATATATCCCAGTTGTGAACATCATGCAGGTTTTTTTGTACAACTACTCTTTACAATATCCTTCAATGTAGAAGGGATATTACCTCCACGTAACATGTTTCTTGACTACTATAAAGGGTTTAATAGTAGATTAGAAAGATATGGATATTTGTATATGCATTTTGGGATCTTCACCTACATGAACATGAATCTTGGGAAATAATTTGATTAAACCAATTTTAATTGAAAATTCATTTTACAATTTAAGAATAGAAATTGGGTTATATTGGTAAGAAAAATGAGGTGCATATAGATTTATAAGGGTTTGGTTGGGATTCCGTCCATGATGAAAGACTTCCCGAGAACACATGATATATAAATAATATATTATAGAGTTAGTTACCTAATGTTTTTTATCAAATTGAATTTTATTAATTTATTAAATGTTCTAAATATTTCAGGATTAAAATAAAATTTCAATTTATTATAGGTTTGGATCATGTGAATTAAGGGTTAGATTTCATTGGAATGGAATCATAAAAAAATTACTTCTTTAATGAACAATTATTATGTGGTGTGAAAATGAAATTAATATCTTCAAAGTGTAGAACTATGGATAATTGGGGTTATCTCACCTATGAAGATATTTTAATCATTTAATAAACTATTCCAAATCGACTTATTATATTTTTATGTGTTTTATTTATGAAAATATGGAAAACAAGGTGGTTTTATATTATAGAATGAAAAATATACTTAATCATGTATATAAAATTAAATCAGAATGTTATTTTATAAAATGGATATTATCCCAGAAGAATCACCTTTAGTGAATTTTTTTACCATATTTGTAAATATACTCTTCTACCATTGTTGTAAATATGTGGTGCAGATAAAAATAAAAAAGTAAATTACAAATCCACATCCTCATACAATTTAGAATAATTCCACATAAAAATATTTTCCTCAAGTGGAAATTGGAGACACAAATAGTAATTTACTAATATAATCTCTCTTGACCCAAATATTAGAAAATTTTTATCATTGATAATGAAGGTGAAAGGGTTGGGATAAAAAATGGATTAACCCTAATAGTGTCCCCAGGTTATCTACCAATTATAATGTGTATAAGATATTATAATGTATAGAAGGTGAGAAGAAATTAGGGAACATAAATTAAAATATAAAAATGAAAATTCATAAAATAGAAAGAAAAATATAGTATAAATTTAATTTAAAACTATTTAAAAACTTTTTCCAAAAATATATATGTGAATACCCCACTTCCAAATACTCTACCCTATTTATTGATTTAAGGGGATCATTGGGTCAAAGACTACATTTTGTAAGGTTAGAAAATAATTCCAAAACTAAAACAAATTTTTGTTTTGTATGGTTGAAACATTGAACGCAAGAATCTAATATTTATCTATGTAAAATATTTCCTTTATTAGCGAGTCTTATATATTTTGTAAAAATTTCTCTCCAATTAAATCCCTCATAAAATTTTTTTGGTTTGAATATAGATGTATGATACATTTTTGATAGATAAAGTTTAATATTGACTTCAGGTCCGATTATCTATAAGAAACAACACAGTACATCTCCAGGAATTTAAAGAGAATATGTTTCTATATTTTTCAATTCCTATCCAAAAATTTCATATTAAAAATCAGAAAATATAAAATATCATAATAGAAATAAAAAAATTTTTGTTCAAAGGAAAAAACTAGGATTTCCATATAGTTACCAAATTCATTTCTAATTAAAATATCCAATTAAATCATCACTTTAATTGTATGGAATTATTAATTATTATTAAATATGTATAAAACACATTAAAATTAATTATTAATCCAGTTTTGAATAAAAAAATTATTTTTTTAATAAAAAATGTAACCATAACCCTTTAATTAAAATGTATTGTTAATTAATGCATTGAAATTCAATGAGAAATATATGAAATTATTATATATATTAGTTTCATTGTTTTCTTATTATTAATGATCAGATAAAGGTTCATCTTTCCACTTTTTATTGTGTCGAGCCTTTTATAATTCGTTTATATCTATATCGGTAGGAGTATCCTTGAATTTTCCTTTAATAATGGAACCCTATGATGTTGGATGATTTTAACCCTTATTTTATAAATGGATAAGTGCTATATGATTTTATAAATATAGATTCCATATTTTTCAAAATATTTATGTAAAATCATACTTATTAATTTTAAAAATACATGCCATATTTTCAGCGAAATAATTAACATAATGATTTTAATTAAATAAAATACATGATCGTGATTGAATAATTTGAGATGAATTTTATAGATGGATTATTTAAAATTATAAAAAATTAATAATATGTTTTTGTTAATTTATTTTGGAGAAAAATCCATGTTTAGTTATTTTAATGATAATTATTCTTAGTGAATTAATTTTAAATATTCCATTTAATTTTAATTAAGTAAAGGTTTTTTTGGATTTTACTTATGGGAATTATTGGATATTATTACTTCATCAAGTGTGTATACCATTCTATATTTGTTTTAGTAAAATAATTGATATTGATTATTGTTAGTCACTTAAAGAGAAGATCCTTGAAAACATTTGTATGTAAATGGGAAAATAAAATAATATTGATGGATTTTTTATGAACGTATGATATTATTATGATATTTATATTTATATTAATGTAATAAAAAAGGTCTTGTTTCTTTGAAGGGTGTTTAGAGGTGAGGTTGAGTTATTTTTTTCACTTACAATTATTATATTTATATTTATTGATTGTATTACTCAATACTATTTATAAATTATGGGATAAAAATGTTTTTCAATGTGAAATTTTGGGATGAGTACTCTATTATCCATGATGAGACTCTTTGTAGTGGACCCTAGTCAGTAATTTTCTATGTCTAGGTTGGTTTTTCATCTTTGTCAGGTTATGAATAGTGAAATTGAGTTTTTAATATATTACATCACATTGGTCATGATAATTATATATATTCAGCTATTGTATTATCCTAGATTATCCCCAAGGATCCTACATATTCCCCTAATTAATTTTATCTCATTTATTTATTTTTTTTATTCATGTTTATTTTCATGAAACTATTATCTATATAAATGTATGATTAGATAATTTCATTTCCTTGATGAAATAAGTAGATTAAATTATATTTTTTAATTGAGAACATTACCTATTTGTTTTACAATTATTAACCTTGGATAGTGTAATATTTTATGACTTAATCATCAATTACTTATGTAAAATTAAGGTTGTTAAAAAATTCTTAAATAAGTGAAATATAATTTATTTTAAATGCCATACCCAATGTTTTAATTATGATCATTTTTATAACCTATTTTTAATTCAGAAGATGTGTTTTTAATTGAAATAAATAAGTGTAATTTTTTTAATGTAAATCCTAAATGAATATTCCATGGTTCCAATTATATCATAAATGAAAGTGGTAATTTAATAGTCATATTTCAATCTAGTATTGCATGAATTAATTTTTAAATATTATACATGAGGTTTTTAGTGGAATACCATAACAAATTATTTCTATCTCCCTATAAACACAATCCATGTGATTGTTGGACTTTATAATTTCTGATACAGGTTTAGGTAAACAATAACACATGATTAGTGATTGGTTTTTATAATTTTATTATAATGAAATGGAGGTGATAAGTGAATATTTTTGTCTTGACACATAATGATCGATATTCTAGTTTTTTTTCTTCTTGTAATTTCCTTATCCCTCCTTGAATTTCAATAATTTTACTCTTTCATTACCTTTCCTATAGTATTTTGGATATTTTATATTGTTTTTTATATTTTCTAAGTGGAATGTGATGGTTTTAAATATGGTTGAGTTTATTTATTTTGTTATATCATATTTGGTTTGTATTTATAACAATTATTATTATTTTAAATAAATGAATCATTAATATATATTGAGGTTATGAATAATATTTGGGTGATAGTTATATTTTAATTATTGATTTTCTGGTGGAATAGATCCCAATTGAGTGTAGTTGATTCCCTAGAACTCGTTTCTATCCCACAATGATTGAGAATGTTCTTGGGACTTATTGTTGTATTTATCTAGTATAAGGTTAGGATATCCCTACTTGGTTCCTAATATAATCTTTGTTCTCTCTATAGTCCTCTACCTCTATTTCTCACATGGATCACCCCATTAATGTTGTACATGAATTTATTAATTTAACTTTTTATCATATTTCAATGTGTTATTGAGAAAGATAAAATCATTTTTAGAAAATATTAAGGACTTAATTATTCTTAATAATATGTTGAGGATTCATATTGAAAGGTTTATGACAATATTTCCTCTCATGATGATATAAATTTAACTCAAACATTCTCCTCTTGATTCACATAACAAACATATTATATGAAAAATAATGAAGTTTTTTATTTTTAGGGAGAATATTAAAAAAATTGGATTAATTTTTAGGTAATATAGAATCTTTAATCAAGAAGAATAATGGTATTATCTAAACTTTTAATAAATTTAAAGAGCAAAATAATTAACATGGAAAGTAATATATCATACTTTATATAACCAAAGAAAAGTTATATAGAGTTATATGCTATACTAGTACCACATGGATAATATTCGTATCACAAGGAACCTTGAAAAGAGTTTTGATGAATTAGGGTATTGACCAAATTAATTTTTTTTATATTTAAACATAGTACTTACACATTTTGAGATCATTATTTTGTGTTATAATGAAAAAATACCAATCAATAATTCACTTAAATTCATCATCATCAATTATATAGAGTTAATACATAACATTTATTCACATGTAGGGACAAAAATTTCATTTAGTTTATCCCTATTGAGATATATCAAAGGATAATACATATGCTCACTACTGGTGTACAAAAATTCCCTATCACATAATTGTTTGTGAGAATAAAGATTAAGTAGGGCCACTCCCCACATAAGTACACTTCCTTGACCAAAACTATTTATGGAATTATCACCATTGTCCCAAGTATCACATACTCTTCTTTATATTCTATGAGATACATTAAATATGGACTAGTATATTTATATACATTAGAGTATAACAAAAATATATATGTGAAACGAATAATATATGCATTAAGAATCATTAGTTATGATTATTTTCATTAATCAACATTGCATCCTCATTCTTTACTAATCTGAATACAATCAACTATTGGTTAAGTGTTTTGAAATGATATCATTTATAATGTATTCATGGAATACATTACTTATTCAATAAAAAATTAGATATATCCATGATTCCTTATAAAAGTCAATCATTATCTATCAAGAACTCAATATGTAAATTTCCATTATATTAATGACACATTCTTGTTTTCTTTACTAATCAATAAATCTCTTCCCCTATGCTCCAATTTTTTATAGAAGAATGAGAAGATTCACCACTCTAAAATTTTCCAATCAATAGTTGATATTTAATAGAGTAATCATAAACCATAGGATTTAGTAGATGTGTCCTAGATGTTTATGAGTGGTTAAAACCATACATTTATGTGGACCTAACTACTAAAAATTTGATACATATTTTTTATATCTTCAAAACATGGAAATCATTGATTTATCAAATTTCATCCACATTATAGTCGAATAATAGTAATTACTAAATAATTTATTTAAATTTCAAAACCTTTTAAAAATTATGGCTTTTATCATAACATGTAATGGTAATTACCAAAAAAATATATATGATGTTCTCTAAATATATTCATTAAATCATAGGGAACAATGTTATAGTATAATATCATTTATTACAATAAAACACATTCTTTAGTTATGGAATTTCCATTGAACCTTCAAAACCATAAAACACACATCTATATCTTTATATGCATCATGATGCATAATATGATAATTTCAATGTGATTTATTTCAATCTCAATCACAGGGTTCATTCATGGTGTAATCTATTCTTTTGAAAACAAATATATATATTTCTCTCTCTTACAATCATACATGACTTGTATCACCACATAATGTATAATTTTTTTGGATGATTTTTCTTTATAAAAAAATTCCTCATCATATGGATTTACATTACAACACAATCTATAGGGTATAGTTATTATATCTACACCACCTTCTTATTAATCCATGAATCAGGGAAGAATTCTATGTGCATTATGGGATGATTTCTTTCCAAAAAACATTCTTCTATCCTCTAGCTTCTTATTAGAGATTATCTTAATGACCATAACACCAAATATATCTCCCTGTTCTCATCCACCAATCAAATTGTAGTGTAAAATCCACTAGTTATAAGAAAAACATAACTAGATCAACTATATGAACACTTAAATTTGTTAACCTTACATGACATAAGACACTATGTAATATTAAACTCCATGGAGAAACATTAAATCTTTAGAAAAATAATTATTCTAGGAAAATCATGGTTTAATCATTTTTCTAATGGCATGGTTTATGCTATAAAAAATGTACAAGATTATTAAAATGAATCTCAATATTCCCAAACATAAAAAAGATAAAAAATAAGTCACATTGAAAATTTATAATAACTTTCCTCACTCATATAAGTTATATTATAAATCATAATACTTCAATCAATCTTTAATGTTTTAATTCATTCACAACCAATATAGTTACAAAGGTGATATTAACTAAAGATATCATTATTTTCCATGTATCTCTATTTATCTCCTTGAAATGAATGCATACCTATGTAGTTGTAACACTTTATAGGATGACATAACCTTCCAGAACACAAACTCTACCAAGAATCACACAGCTCTAGAATTAAATTTTATATATTAAATTCTAAATAATATTCAATAAAAAATAACATTGATAATAAATTTAATAAATAATCCCATTAATTCAACTATGAAAAACATCCATTGAATGGTTTTTTATATAAATGAATTATACAGTTTGTAAATAACTTTGAAATGAAAGATATTGACGATGAAGATGACGATAATTCATAAAATAGGATTATGTTGTGTTTTCATCAAAGAAGAATTTTGGAAAGTCTTATGATTTAGGGAAGGGAAGAAATAATCCGTAGAAAGGAAGATATTTTATTTCAAATGAATATATATCTAATGTAAAAAAATATATATAAATATTGAGATTAATAATGATACACATGAATTATAAATTTGTCTAAATAAAACTGTGATTTAATTTAATGTTAAAATATCCAATGAAAGGACGATGAGAAGCATGGGGAGGGAGTTGGGGGTAAATTAGTGAAACTGAAAATTAAAACATTCATTCAAATATCAATAGAATTCTAATTTCCATTAAATCATGGATCAATAATCGAATTGAATCATTAATGATAAGAGATAAAGTGTAAGGTAAAAAACACACATGATATATGTTAATGTCAATGTTCTCACACACATTTTATTGAATGGATAATCCTTGGTTTTAAACTATTACAATACCACTATATATGTTGTTATCTTATTATCAGCAAATAATAGTGAACATGAGTATGATGATAGTCCAAAAATCTATTTATTAGATTTATTTAATTAATCATATACTAGCATTCTATCCTTCTCTTCCCATATCAAGTTCCTCCAATGTTGGATCAAGTCTGGACCACCATTTATTGTCACATTACTAAAAAAATTATCTATAAAATGAATTATAGAATGTATGGTTGATAATATTATTGTTTCATCAATAATTTCCCTAAAACCGTGGTATTTAAATAAGAAAAACTCCACAATAGTATAATCGATGTTAGATATGGCATGGTCTATATGGAAAAGGATAGATATGAAATCTATGACATGATAACTCTTATTTTCTATTTTTTTAGTGGATGTTTTCTACCTTGAAAATATATTTGACAAGAATAATGATGTACTTTGAGTGAGTTTTTTTAACGTCTTAATGTCCATTATTTAAATATCCATCTTACATGGAGGTTTTCTTATAGGTATTGGTGTACATGGATTTTTCTTCAAACCATGAGATCGATTCTAAATATTTTTTCATAATTCATCATGGTAAAACCTAAAATATATTATTCAATTGAGAAGAATCACTACAATATCCATTATAAAAAAATTTATCATGAACCATGACATAATGGAGACACACCATTTTGAATATAAAAATCAACATGGATATCCACTAGATATATATAATTCCATAAATATAAATATGTTTTCCCTACATCTTTTTCTTTGAGAATTTTACGAATAAAACCATAACATATTTAATTTTATATTTTAAGTTCTTTATTCTTATTTTTAGATCCAATTCAATAAGATTCAACTCATACAAAAAACATGTCAAAAATAAATAAATAATAACATAAAAATAAAAAACATGATTCAATATTCTCAGGAATATTTTCATATATTGTTTCCATTATGAGAGTTATTTAAACACCAGACCATTTGATAAAATAATGGTTTTAGAGTTATTTGTACCTTAATGTTTATAAAAATTCTATATTGACCATGTATTAATTAACATAATCTTAGAATCCATTTTTTCAAATAAATTAATTTGTATTTTTAAATATCACATGGAATATTAATCACTCTATATTTCTTGTCAACTGGTTTATAATATGAGATATTATTCATTCATTTAGCTGTAATCTCCTCGTGTATTCCCCTATAAGAAGAAACTTCTGTGATCTTTTTTACCTTTTTGTTGCATATACATGTTCGAGTGTCTTCAAAATTGTAGGATGTTTTCCCATAATATACTCCCTATGTTAGTAAATGAAAATGAAGGAAATATAAGGAATGAGAAAACGGAATTATAAATATTTTGAGAGATAATACACCCCTAGAAACTCCCTCATGTTATATAATGCATCATTTATAAATGGATTTATCAACTTATAAACAAATTGATCAATTATTGAAACATATTCCAGTTAATGTTCACTATATTATACCTCATACATGATGAATCAGTACCTGATATCTATATTCTTCAACTATGAATGTTTTCCCAAATTACATGTAATATATATTTGACTTTTTTTATTACACCCAATAATCAACGGGAATAAATCATTTATAGTCATGTATTGAAGGTGAAAATCATCCAAATTATTTGACTTGTGTCCTCTGACTAAAATAAATCATCTTAATTTTTATCAATTTGATTTAATTTGTATTCTTATTGTGCCAATAATCACACCACCCAATAATATATATTTAAACTCTAGATTTTATTTTCAATATCCAATTACATCTGCCCAATACAAATATGAATAGGAGTAATATAGTAACTATGAATCTTTATTATACGATAATACCCCATGAATTGTCTCACTGATATAGCTCAATAACTTTTTAGTTTCCATAATATGTGATTCCTTATGATTACTCTGGAATCATCACAAATACGGAAAAATAGAATTTCTATTCAAGTTGATGTTAGGGAGAGTTTTCTTCCAAAATTCCTTTTGAAATGCCTTTTATCTAAACTCAATCCATTATTATCCAAGGAAAACATAGTTTATAGAACTATAGGAGGTGATAACTCCATTAATTCTTCTATCATTACATTTTCAATAAATCTCCAACATAAAACTATTTTGAGATATTGAAAGAACCAACTATGTTCAAAACATAAACACACAGTAAGAATTTAATTTATACAATCATGAAAACTTAATTTATTTTGGGGAGTAAATTCCTTACAAGTCTTATTTTTATTTTTTATAAAATAAATGACATGATAGAAAAAATTATAATAAGTTAGTTTTTTCCAACTCCATTGACATATAAATCATTATACACCAAGTATTTTATGAAATTATTGTTATTTAAACCTTTTTATATCATTGAAAACCACTATTGTAGACTTTATTTAGCCCATATAATGCCTTCTTATTCTTATAAACTAATGTAACATCACTTCCAAGGGTAACGTTTTTAGGTTGTTCAATATAAAACTCTTTTTCATTTCCATTATTCAATTTTTTTTCAATTCATCTCTATTTTGAGCCCTTTATATTTACTTTTATCACATATAACATGAAAAATTGAAAAAAAAATTAACCCTTGTGTTGTAGAAAATGTATAATCTCTATCCCATGATACTTATGATTTCAAATTTAGTTTTTTTATTACACTTTTCACAATCACATCATTATCTTTAGAATTAGACACTAACTCATGTGTTTCATTCTTGCCAATATGATATAATTTGTTCATATATTGATATAATATAATATTTATGTGGTAAGGATTAATAAACACTCATTGATCCAACATGAAAAATAATGGTGGTATGATTGGAATTCCTTTGACACTTTAGGTTTTTACACTCTTTTACTTGTATTTAAAGATTTTTTTGGGATCAACTTCTAATATGAGTATTCTTTACTTATTTTCTCTTTTCTATTAAATTTCCTTATCATTGAAAATTATATAATAAATATATTAATTCTAAAAATATTCTTCTCTAACTACATATTTACTATTTTTACATAACATTATTTTTAAGAGTTTATTCATTCTCTTCATTAATAAGAAATAATAATTGTGATGAATATTGAATCTTCATGATAATAAAATAATGGATGTAAATTATTTTCTTTACATTTATTTTATACAATTGAAAACTTATTCCATACGGTGTGTACCCAAGAGATATCCCCTCATCAGATATCCCATAAAACAAACTCAAAAGAATTCCCTTAATTTGGATAAAATATCATTTAGAAAATTCCTTCAAACTCTTCAAATTTGGATTTATCCAAAACCATATATCATAAGTTATGTTGATTAAATGAGGTTAAAGTAATAACTAATTAATAATATTTATATCCATTGTGTTATCTTGTATCCAACAGAATTTTTATGTTCCATGCTCTGATAACATGATCCTCCCCATGTCAACTGAATTTCTATTCCTACTTTGAGAAAATCAAATTTAATGGGGGGTGTGTGGAGTGATTATAAATTATTCTACTATTCTAAAGATATTACTCAGTTTCTTAATTATTATATTCATATATATCATGGTATTGAATTTTTTTTAAACACTTCCCATTTTAATTTGTATATAGCTATAAAAATGATATAATATCTCAATAGTTTGTGATTTATGAAAAAAAGTTGAAATATGCAATACATGTAAATTTGTCATAAAAAATAATGAAATATTTATATATGATGTTTTTTTCAAGATATTTATGCAATACACATAGGTGCATATCAATTCAAGAGGATTATAACTATTTATGTCCACTAACCTATGACACTTTTTAACTATTTTTCTTTTTTATTGACGTCACATGTGTTTATCCTCTCACAAATCATCATTAAAAACAACACATTTTAGCATGTTTCATTTTTAATTTGACCCAAATAGCCATTTATTATATGTAAAATCTTATTATCTTCAATTACACTAATAGAATTTTTTTCTCATTAAAAATATAGAATGTATCTCAACTTATTCATTGTCCCTTCATTATGATTGTTCCATTATTTATCCTCCTAATTATGAATCAATTAATTTGAAAGTACACCTAATTCTTATTACAAAATTTTGAGATACCCTAAAGTGATTTTTCCTCTTCAAATTGAAAAATTAAACATCATTTGACTCAAACTTCTTCTCACATATTTTTGTGATTCCAATTCCATTCACATTGAGAGATATACTTTCCTAAAATAAATAGATTCCCCAACACACCATTATACATCATTCAAGATATGTATATTTTTTCTCAAATTTAATGATAAAGTATGAACATAAATATATTTTTTTCCAATTTTTTTACTTTATGATGTGAAAAAACTACAATGGATTCCACATGAAGAATCCTCTTCGTGACATATTTGAAGCGCTCTATATTATTAATCAACTTTGGTAGTATGATGAGACAATTTTTGGTAGTGTGTTTGATTTTTTCAACCCACAACAATGTTTACTCCGTAGGATCAAAAGAATTATTAAATTTAACCTTCTCTAATGGATGATATAGAAGTTTAATTCTTATAACTTCTACTTGTATTCCCCCACAATTCATGGAATCACATTGACTAAAGTAGTGGTGAGAGTTCCTGGAATGTTTGAGAAGGAAGCACTAACCATTTATTTGGATTCTGGTTACACCATTGAAGTAGTTTATAAAAAGGAATCTATACTAGGATTCTCTATCTTGGGATCAATAGAGAGGTGACAAGGTAGGTAGATGACCACCATGAGATTCTCATCATCCTTATATAGTTTAGTTAGGTCATGGAGGTTGACATTATTAGAGTAAAATAGTACATGGATAACTTCATGGTCCCCTTCAGGCTCTAGCACTTCCCGTATAGGGATATGCATACTTAATTTGGGGTCTCCATTTCTTATTTTCTACATGGGTGTATGGTTTATTGGATTCAAGAGCTATAAAATCCTATACATCACCTTCCCTAGTCCATGCTTCCAGAGTTGAGGTGGAGTAATTTTTAGTTCTCTTGTAATTGAATACGATAGTCAGAGGTCATTCTTATCTATAAAAATTATGTATAGATTGTGATCTTGTCCTTCGAAAATTATATTCTTTATAATACATATATGTTTAAAGATATATCTATATGAAATATTTCTTGGTATGGACTTCCATTATTACATAAATGATATTGTATATTTCTTCCATGAATTACATTGTTTTAATATGCTAATGGTGATTCTATCATGTTCATTGGTGAGATATAAACTCATATGGGTAGGAGGAATATTCCATAATTTCCTTCCATTGTGGGAATGATGATACCTAATTCATCATAGGTTCAACCGTATATTTTTCCCTTGGATGTGGAAGAGTACCCTAATGTTATTCCTAAAGATCTTATGGCATTAGCCCCTTGATGACAGAATGAGTTTTCAATAGAAATAATGTCATGATCTTCTCTAATCTCAAGGTAATTATATAGTATGAAACCTAATGAGTTACGAGAGTAGTGAGTATAACTTTATGATTAGTTACAATGGTGTTTTATTCAAGAAAATTGATTCACATTGGGGTACACTAGTTTTGTTCATGAAGAATTACAAAGGATGTTATCTTCTTTATATCAATTATCATCACATGAATCAAGTGATAGTGAAGAACCACTATTAACATCCATGGATTTATTATTTATTTGTCAATAGAAAATGATCTAGTTAGTTATTTAATATTGATATATTCTCTGGGTATCATCAGATACGGGTGAAATATGTAGATTTTCCAATGATCGCTTTGTGGTGTCTCCATGAGCACTATGAATTAATTATATTGTCATTTTGTGTGAACATTCACTATATGTGTTCATATGATTGATAAATTCATTTTTTATAACTTTATTGGATCATTTAGTGGCGAGTTTCATCGATTGAATCATTGTTTATTTCATATCTAAGGAGAAGCATGCATATACAATTTTTGCTATTTTGATATTTTTTTCATTATTTTAATTTGTTTAGTAAGTTATTGAAGTTTTATTTCTAGGCTTCAGATGTTCATTTCCTTAGAAATGACATTTCCCAATGTAAAGTATACATGGATCATTTAAATATAATGTTAGTCATTTAATGGGAATCCCCCAATACTTTTATGGACGTGTGGAGTTCCCTTAGTCTTGAAGGCTATTATAGAATGTTTATAGCCGACATCCCTTAGATTGAAAATCCTCTAGTATCCTTGAAAAAAATAATCACATGTTCTTGTGTATTGACTATTGTTTGACATCATTAGAGGACCTAAAGGAGAGGTTGGTAAGCACTCCAGTCCTATGATTTATAGTAGATGGAGTTCAGTTTGAGATTTTCTATGTCACTTCACATATTGTTATTGTAATATTATGACTATGTGATTTAGTATAGATTGGGAAAGGTAAATTTTATTGTTGATTCTCTAGGGATGAAATCCCCTAGTGACACCATACATGAATTTAGATATTCCTTATGAGTTATGGAAGAAATATCAATGATGTCTCTTGATATGAGAGATATTTTGGGTAGATGTTTAACTTTTATGATGAATGTGTATTCATATTTGTTACTTTAGGTGGAGGATTCCTAACAAAGTGATTTTTAGGAGGGGGTATGGAGATGTTGAATTGTCTTTAGGTATACCCTCGATGGTTAGTCTAGGGATAACCAACCCCATGTGTCATTTTTGAAAATTTATTTTTTATCTTTGGTGATGCATGATATGGTTCTCTATAAGTTCAATACCATATCATTGATAGTACATAGTGGAATAAAAAATATGCATTGAGAATTGAGAGTCAGCTTTTAGTGTCTTTGTTTGAGGATTGCAAATTTTGATTTTGTCTCTTAATATTTGGTCCATCATAAGGTGGAGGATACGAACATTATTCCATGTTCTTTTCTCCTATTTTTGTATGTTCCTTAGTCATAGTGGGAGAAAAACTTGATGGAATTTTTTATAGATTTACCTCAAAATCAGGGAGGCTTTGATGCTATATGGGTGATATGTTATGTTTATACAGATCAAAAAACTTTTTAGTAATCACAGATTTGATCTCGGTGGAGGTTTTATTGAGGAAATATCTGGAGGGGGTGGTGAGACTCCATGGATTATCGAGGATCATTTTCTCTGATTGGGATCTTGGTTTTACATCCATGGAATTGAGAGGTTTCCATCATGATCTTGGATCTGACCTATACCGTCGAACTAGTTTTCACATACATATGGGTAGTCAAACATATGATACTATTCAAACATTTGAATACATTTTGTGTTATTATGTCTTGGATTTAATGGATGAGGTACCTACCATTGGTCAGGTGCGCTTTCAAAAATTGGTTTCCCTCCACCATTGGCATGTAAATTTTTGAATCTTAGTACAAGTGAACTTATCGTTCTCTTTTGAATTAGAATGGTGTTGGGGAGTCAAAAATTATCAGGGCCGAACTAGTGATGATTATGGTAGAGATGGTCTAGGTTATTCACAAGAGGATGAAAGTTTCATAGGATTCTAATAATTCCTATGATGATTATTGAAGGATATCTATAGAGTTTGGTATTATATATCATTTTTTCTGGAAGGTGACTCATCATCATGGGAAATAAAGTTCTAGCCATGGTTAATGCATTATCCCTGGTTCGTTTGGATTTTTTAGGTGTTAGAGCATGTTGGAGCCATAGTGTATCAGATAACACTTCCCTCATAGAAGATTCAAGTAAATGATTTCTTCCATGTTTCATAGCTCGAACATTATATTCCGTAGTATTGTCATATCATTGATTGGGGAGAGATAAATGTTTATGGTGATTCAACCATCAATAAGTAACCCGGGGATATCTAGGTCTACATGGAGAAGGTGTTTCATGGGTGTTCCATTCCATTGATTTGTTTCCTTTGGTGACATGTTGTAAAGTAAATGGGAATGTGAGTCGTTTATACACACTTAGTATTAGGATATTATTGTTACATATATCTTAAATTTTATAGACTTTAATTTCAGTTGTAGGCCATTTTTTTGTTATGAAATATTTTCCTCTAGAATTTTTTTTGGTGACCTTGCTTCTATTTGGGAGGTAACTCTCCTGAGAGAGTGGTTTGGACCTAGTTATTGTTGTCAGATGGTTTTTTGATTTCTTTATCTGAGTGATGTGGTTTAAATCCATGTTAATAAGATTATTGATAGTCATATCCTTTGGTAGGGTTTTATAAATCTCATTTTCCTTCTTTATATATAGGTTTTGTAACATAATTTGTTTTATAACCATGAAAATTCTAATGGAATTTTAGATTTACATTGGGTGTATGGGTTGAATTTTAATATGAGAATAAAAATTGATTTATGATTATTGGAACACTTAAAAATATTATTTTTAGATGGAGTTTATATCCTAATATGTTACTCGAGTGTTTGTTGGAGTTTTAGGAGGGGCCAGGGCTTTCTTGGAGCCTAGAGCTTCAATTTTTGGAGAAGCAACCTGAGGCACATAGTTAGTTTGTGGATTCTAGAAATCATGTGGATAAACCATGTGAACCAGAAAGATGAGGTCCATAGTTATTTTAACCATGAACAAGAGCCCCCAGGGATATGTGAGGAGTTTTATGGAAATTGTAGTGTGATCACAAGGGATGATTATGGTTTTCCAGAACTATGCATTAAGCCCCCACTGGTAGTCCCACTTAGGAAGTGATCTTGTACATTTGGCACATGGTTTGGGAAAACCATGTAGCTAAACCATGAAACAAATTTAAAGGGGGTGAAATTACCCTTCTTCACTTACCTTATTTAACTCTTCATAATAGTTTTCCTTCCCTTAAACCACACTTCAACCTCCCATGCATGGGGATCATTTCTTCAATTTCTAGGCATGAATTGTTATCCTTTATCCGGCTTCAGAATCAAACGTTTTTTTGTCATGTTAGATCTCCCAAAATTAGTATATGATTCATCCTTACACCATTATTATACTCTTTGTCCATATTTAATTAAATTTAAATATGAGATGATATGGTCAATTTAGGGTGTTTTTTGTATTTCATCAATTTCTCTCAATCTGGATTGAATGAAATCTTGAAAATGTATTAGTGAAGCATCATAAGAATGAGGTAGGTTGTTTATGGAATTCCCTAAAATTTTCATGGTTTATATAATGTTTCCATGGTTCCTCCTACTAAAAATTCTATATATTTCTCCTAATATTTCAAAAACATAAATTAGATTTCCATACCTTGACCTAGACCCACTATTAGACCTGTCGATGTGGTTGGAGGTTGGTGACATCAATTTTTCCCACCCTTGTGGGAAAGTCATATTAATTTCCCATTTTATTATATGTTTATAATTTCCCCTAGAATTTATAATTTATTAATTAGGAATAAATTCCATGTATTCAATCATGGGAAATTATATACTTTTTAAATGTATGGCCTTTACTTTTCACAACCAGTTCACATGGCCATTATTAATCCTCACTTAATGCTTGTATTATGTTGTAAAAATGAAATTATTATAGATGAACCTAAAACTTGGCATGGATGTTTACCATGGATTATATATAAATGTTATATTCAATCTGATAAAACTTTTATTTTTCAACATGATGAAATATTAGAGTCCCATTTATGAATATTTTGGCAAGTATCATTGGGTAGATGAATTATATTTCACATTGAGTGAACCTTGTATTCCCAAATAAGAATATTGTGGATGGGCCCATATTCCAAGTTGTATTTCAATTTCCCCTAAGAGATATTATATTCTACATTATATAAAATCATTATTAAGGGATCATAGGGATAGTGGTATTACGATAGACATGAGAATGACCGAGAGGCCTCCATTAGGGTTTATGGTCAAGAAATTTAACATCACATGGTCATGGATGTTATTAATGGTTTTTAACATCCATTTGGATGGTTGGTCCTAACATTTCACACCCCATGTGTTGGATTTGGGACATAAATCTTCATATAATTTTTTGGGATGGTCGAACATGGAACTCCATATCCACTATTTATATGCTTGGGCTCGTACTCATATTTCAATACTGATATGCTTATATAATTATTGTTATGCATGGATGTCTGAGTTACACCTCTGGACTTGGATATTATTTTGTATCTATATATATTTCTATATATGATTCTTTATATAAAGTACATATATATACATACTTACATATATATATATATATACATATATATATATATCTGTGTGTGTGTGTTGAAACATGTTTATAAGTATTTATACTTAGGCTGAAGAAGGTATAGTCTATTTGGGGTCCTTTGAGGAAACCGAGCCTGAATTATTTATAGTATTTTATACACTTATATATTTCATAATCAAATAATAGATAGAATTAAACGATGTGTTTAGTTTTCTACTGAGAATATATCACACCTTAGTTGTGACACCTTTTGGTACCCAAATAGTTTTCATGGTTTTATGTTTTGGTCATGGATTATTCTTTTGTTGTTACTATTGTATATGGGATCTTCAGAGAACATGACAGAGCCAAAGCATAGGATTTTCATATAGGTAGAAATTGGGGATATGTTTTATTTTCATTATGTGTTTTTATCTATTATCTATTGTATGTCTTATTCTTTTATATTTTAGATTCATATGGACATACATGGTTGTATTAGTCGGCATTTCCTGGTTATTAGTTTTTATTTCTATGGTTTTATTTTAGAATACTTATGCTATTGATTTATTTATTAGGCGTTTCTATGATACTATGATCAAGAAGGTATAGTATCCCCACCATACCATCACTGGACACTGACTTCATGTCAGTAGCCTAAGGCGTACAAAGATTCTCTCTTTAGGCCATGTACCCTATCGACTCAAGACAAAATTTTAGTGGATCTGTGGATAAAATGTAAAAAAGTTTTATGATAGATTCATTTATATTGTCTTACTATTTTGTATAGATGTAATGATACTAGGATATTTTATAGACATGGTAAATAGCTTTTCCTATGAGTGATCAAACCACACATTGGGAAAAGGTAATGTGGATATGGATGCGACTGTTATTATTACTATTCTTTATTATAGTGGGTTATTATTTCACCATGAGTGGTTGATATAAATTCTTCTACATAATGATTTATGATATTTATGGTATTTTACCATTCGTTTTGTATGGAATAGAATTATTGTTAGCTGCATCATTATAAGAACATAGATTTTTACATACCCTACATATTCCATGCAATTTAGATTACATTACTTGATTTCATAATATATGTTGGATGTTCCATGGGTGATTTAGCGGCATTCTTACTTTTATAGCAAGTTCATGTGATCATTTAGCCTGATTTACCTATATACCATGCTTTTGTGGTTTCCTTTTCATATGTTTGTACTCTTTCATGTTATGTGATTGTGTACCTCGTTATAATTATGATATATAATTTGTTAATAAAGTTTCATCATCAACATAAATGGTGTTTTCCCATATAGATTTTTGGTAACACCTTAAATAACGAATCATGACATGTTTTAGCCATGGAACATTGGTTGAATAAGCTAAAACATTTACGGTTATTATTAAATGGGTTCTAAAAAAATTTATAAATTGTATGCACCTTTATAAATTGGGAGGGTAAACCATATAATAAGACCATTTTAAATGTACTAGTTATATTGAAAAACATATTTTTAAAACCTCATTTCAGTTATATGGAATCCAATTTATACTTATAAAGCTATATAATATTACAAAATTGGAATAGTAATTCATCTAAATGGACCATGATTCTTATATATGTATGTTGAATTTTAAATCATATAGAAAAAACTAGTAACTAACAAATGGGGTGTTTTTCCACATATAAAGGGTAGTACCTATATAGATTAGGCATGAATATCCATATGATTAAATCCAAAAATGTATGATTGGACCTATGTTTTTCAGTTGGTAAATTTTTATTATGAAATAAAACCACTACTGGTGTTTTCAAATCTTAAAGGAAATAGTCAGACCCTTATGGGTCACCTTATTCATTTTGTTCCATAGTAATTAACCATATAGGGGCATAATAGTCTTACCTAGATATTTCTATTTAAAGATTCAACAGCCACTTTTATCGATTATGTATTAATGTATGGTGGAATAATATTGAGATGAACCACTTTAATAAAAAAAAATATTATCATTTTTTGACATTTATAAATGTGAGGTGTAAATTAATCAAATTTCTAATTTCAACCCAAACAATGTTTTCTTATATAGTTTGAAATTGATTTTTTTTAAACAAGGTGGGATATGATAATTTTTGGATATTTAAAATTTAATTTATAAAATTAATCATCATGTTAGGGATAATTATATTGTTTTTCGAATTTTTTCGTTGGAACATGAAGTGATCATTGCCTATAGGCTTCATGTTTTATAAATTGAATCTAAATGATAGTTGGTAGAGTATAGATATTTCTTTAACTTGAATTTAGTTTCAAAGTGAAATAACTTTTATAAATGGGGTGTTATCCTATTTTTGTATCATCCTTATATATAAATGATTTGTTAAATATTTATGAAAATATTTATACTAGAGGTACCATTTGGGTACCATTTTTTACGTAGAACTCTTAGTTTATTGGATGACAGCTAGTCTAGACGAGTGGTCCTATGGTAAGTGAACCTTCTTAAGGGAGTGAGAATCATGTATTTCTTGGATTTAGTAGGTTGTAAATTCCTAGGGCATGGTCATCCACTTAGTTGGTAATTGGACCCTTTCTTTTCAATGATTGGAAGCTCAGTAAGGCATCGACTAGATTCATTATCGTATGGGTTGAAGATACTATGGGATAAATATCTTGTATGGGTCATCAAACACTGGGATGAATTGGTTTGATATGTCTGTGTATATTATCAAATTATTTTCCATGGTGTTGATGAAATAGTGTAGTATGCAATGATACACACAGTACCCATAAAGTTTTTAAAATTACAAAGCAAAACTATATGAGTTCGGTGGAAATCATTAAATCCTTGAGATCTTATGATACATTATCAGGAAATATCTTTAATAGAGTTACCTTAGAGTTAGATGAATTTGAGTTTTTATGGTGATCGATAAAACATTTAAAAGGTATTGAGTTATATAACACAACTAAGTGATCATGTTTTTACCTTTATAATTTATGCTAATGATGTGCTCGAGCGCGAGTTAGGAGATTGCAACAAATATACCTATAGTTAATTTTATATAGCATGATTTTTAGTGGACTATTTTTATCTCCTTGGATTTTGGTACTTGATAAAATCATGTTTTCTCCATCCATAAATCATGTTTGGTGGTGTATGAAGCGAGTTCCATAAAATGTGTTCCCATTTTCATTAAACAATAACTAGGACGCTCAAAAGTTTGGGAGAATGATGTCAAACAGATTTCATCATTTCACTCCATGTATAGAAAATGTGACATTAAAGGACCAATTTAAAATGGTCATAATGAATTTTATACGTTAGTGAATTTTTGAATTCAGGCTTCTATGATTCGATCATGATAACGAGTTTTTAAACTCAGGTCTAAATTTGATCTGAGTCTGGACACTAGATACATGATTGGAATGAATAATTGATCCAATAGTTCGATGGGTTGGTAATAATTCTCACACATTTCAATTATTTAATGTTATAACAATGAAAAAAATGGTTGGTTGAGTGTGAAACTATCCTTCTTATGTGTAGTTGTTTATGATTGGATAGAAACCATGACACACACTTCGTCTTGGATATGACGAGAATGTCTCTTTTCTTATTGGTGAAAATGATATCCTATTTTATAATATTGGTTCATAGATGATCTTGTACCCTATCTCAACATAATACACAATACATTATTTTAGTTAGTTATATATATAGATAAGTATAGAATTAATAACCATTATGGATAGATAAATAGACTCCATGGAATTTTCACTCAAGGAGTGTGCAAAATTATATAGTCATGTTTTACCATGAAATATTTTGAGTTTCATAAAATGTAATTTCTTGGATGGACTAATAGACAACAACTAGTTATTTGACTCAATATCTAGGTGATATATGGCCATTAGGTTTAGCTAGTGTTCTTGATATGTGGAACCATCCACTATATATCAACATCTCAACAGTAAAATGTGGAGAAGGGCTACCTTTTATGTGAAATATGGAGTATAGTATTTTATTTTGAGGCTACCCTAGACATAGTGTTGGTCTCTGATGATGTAATTAGAGTAAATATCTATGGAATTTGGATCGTACATACACCTATGTTCTTGTCATGGTATGACAATAGAAATGATCAGTTTTTCTAGAGACACTATAAAATGCCAGTTTGGGGATTTAGTGAGCATGATCAAAGAAAAATTACTGTACCTGAATTTAAAGGTTTCAATATCAGAAATTAAGATGAAAATACTATTAAATCCATGAATTTTTAGAAATAGTCATCTTGAAGTATCTGAACTTACTTTACCTACTTTAGTCATGTTCAATCAATGAGAAACCATATTTGAAATCTCTTAAAGATAATGAAAGTTTATTGCAAGATCCAGACATGGATTTTTTGTATTGACTCGAATCAATGAGTATAATTAAATATAGGACATCCAATAATATTTATAAATGTTCTAGGGGATTCATTAGAACACTATGGTTCCTCTTGTTTGGGAAATTAAGATGGTGGGATCACTATGTATCAGAATTGGATATTCTAAATAATACCTATAATGGGAGAACCATAGGATTGCTGATAAAAAATATGTAATGGAATGATCATTTATTGGATTATATGGTTCAGGTAAGTGTCGTCTTGAGGATTAAATTTTGGATACAATAATTGGATTTAATTTTATGGTTTGTGTACCCTTTATTAACATAGATGCTTGAAGAAATGTTGGGTGTTTAAAAAGAAATATGAAAATTTCACCAAAATTTTTCCTTCATGAACTAAGTAGGTCGGATGGTGTTTTCAATATTCCTCAAGGATTATTAGGGATGAGATGTTATATGTTTTTTTGTTGTAACATCCTAGGATTCTGAATCCTCATAATTATAAATGAATTTGAGATTTTAATTTCGTGGAAATATTGAATCTTAAACTGATATTCAGAATGGAATTTGAAGAATTGGAATAATTTAAAGTGTTGTTTTAGGTGGAGTTTAAGGACCAATAAGAGAATATTTTTTGGTGGAGCTTTGGTACCATATAGGGATTTCTCAGAGCCTGGAGATATGTTTTTTCTAGAAGTAACATGAGGAACACGGTTGGATAATGGTTAGTAGTAACCACATCGATCAACTGTTAAGACTATTAAGGAGAGGTGAATTATTATTTTAACTATGAAAAGTGGTTTCAAGACCATATAAGGAGATGTATAGAAAATCTATATTGACTTCATGTTCTATGCATGATTTTTTCAAATCGTGTGCCTAGACCCAGCGGTAGTGCCACATAGGCTGTGGGCATATATAGATGGAACATGGTAAATCCAGACCATGTGGGGAAACAATGCACCACATTTAAAATGGTGAAATTACCCTACCTACACCTTCCTTATTTAACTCTTTCCCCCCATTTTCGTCTCTCAAAACTGCATAATAGCCTGCCATGCATGGGGCTCTCATCCTTTCTTATAATAATAGATAGTTATCCTTTGATCAAACCTAGAATCAAATTCCATCTGTCCTGTATGATCACCCTCATTTGTTCTATAATTTCTCCTTCCCCCATTATCATTATCTTTATCTGTATTGAATTATATTTCAATGTGGGTTGACATGAACTATTTTTATGGAGTTTATTATTTCTTCGGTCCCTCCTAAACTATCTCAAATAAAAGATATAAAATAGATGAGTGAAGCATACTAAAAATGAGGTAGGTTTTCTACTGATTTTACCTTAATGTCTTCTTTATTATATTATTTTAGCATTATGATTCTTTATAGACATTCCAATTCTTGAAAAAAAAATGCTTATAACATAAATTAGATTTATAGACCATGAAATAGAAACATTATTAGAGTCGTCGATATGGTTGGAGGTTGGTGACCTCAACTTGGTCCACCACTTTGGATGTGTCAAATTAACTTCCCTTATTATTTACTATTTTTAATCGTATAGAATGAGAATTGACTATTTAGTGAAAAATATAATATATTTCCTTTTGTAATATCTTATACTTTTTACATGTATAGTGTTTATTGGTCATAATAAGTTCTACTAGACCTTATTACACCTCATTTAATTCTATTGTTTTCTTTTAAAAATTAAATTATAAAAGATAATCCTGATGTTTTTCTTGGGTTTTTACCTTGGATTTTATATAAATGATAACTGTAAACAACATACACTTACATATTACACCATTAAAAAACCATGGATTACCATGTTAGAATACCTTGTATGGGATAATTGGTTAGATGAATTATATTATTCCTTGGGTGAACCTTGGATTCTCCCATAGAAATACCTTGGACATGACCATTGGATGAATGGGTTTACATTGTGACTTGAGTGATACTATAGTGATCTATATAGAACAACTTGGCTAATAGATCATAGGAAAAGTGGGATTACCGTATACATTATTATAACTATAAGGCCTTAGTAAGGGTGGTTGGACATGAAGTTTTACACAAACTTGGTCTAGGTTGTTGGACATGGATTTTCAAATCCATTTGGGTTGTTGAACATGATGTTGAACAACCCATAAGTTGGATGTCGGACATGAAATTTGACATCATTTATTGGGAAGGTCAGACAGGACACTCCAAATCCCCTATTAAATTTTTTGATCTCATACTCCTTTTTACAAACTAAAACTCTTATATTATTATTTCTATGCATAGAATCCAATGTTATTCCTTAGTTCTTAGATAATATTACATATCTATATATGGATATATATGTTTCTAAATATATATTTTTAATATATAAATAAATACCTATATACTTATATCAATATATATGATGCCACATATCTTGAATCATTCTGGTTTAGGCCGAAGTAGGAATGGCTGGTCTGGGGTCCTATAATGAAGCTAATCCCAACTCGTTTTTAGTAATTTATTTTCCGTACAATTGATATACCTGCACAATACTATATTTTATAGAGATGATAATGTTAGAAACCATTGGCGGTGGACTATTGAGTATATCTGACACCCTGTTTAGGATTCAATTTAGAATGTAAACTAACATCATTGTTACAGGTTTAGGATTGTGGATAATTCTTGTGTTGTTACCCACACACATGAGATCTTAAGAGAGCATGACTGAGTCATAGGTGAAGATTCTCATGGATATATACTTAGGGAATTTTTTATAATTTTAATCATGTATTTTTTATGTATTGTCTTCAAAAAGTCCTCCAGTTGTATGTTGTAGCTTCACAAGGACATTCATGGATATATTATTAGGAATTTCTAGGTTATCTATTTTATTTATTCAACTATTATTTTATAATAATTATTATTATTTGTTTATTTATTATGTGAAACTTTGATATGAAGATGAAGGGGGTATATTTTATCCACCATACCATCATTGGAACCCCACATATATTAAGAGGCCTCTTGTGAATGGAGAGGTGTTCTTGAGGCTATGTGACCATCCGACATGGGGAACTTTTCCATAGATCCTAGGTTGGCATGTTATATGATTGGTTTTAAAATATCAAGGATGTGTATATTTTGATAAGAGTATTATGTAAGGTTTTGGGTACTAATATCCATTTCATTTTTGTTTTTTGGGAGTTGGAGGTGTTGACTATAGGCTCATGGGAGTTAGGATATGGTGTCTCCACTATAGAAGATGCTAAAGCATGTGGCCTTAGGCCGCGCCATAAGAAGTACCTCAATAATGTGGGAACGTTTATGTGGTGTAGAGTCCCTGGAGAAGGATTTATGATCTAATTAAATTTATTTAAAATATGTGGAATGGATTATGGCTATGACATAGGCTATTTGAATATAATGATTTGGAGAGGCCTACTATAACATCAGGTTTCAAGGAATGTTTTTCCTTTTTTGGTGTAGCTGTGTTGTCATGGTAAGTTACCATGTATCCCACTTATATGAAAAATTTCTCTTAGACATGATGGTATTTAATACTCTTTAATAGATCCTTCATATTACAGGATCAATGGAATAGAGGGATCCACGGTTCTTGAATGTGGTTTTACCAGGACATCAACTGTATGGTCTGTTTGGAAGTGATGTAGTTTGCTCAGTTTCAACGTATTTGGCATGTGGTAAAAGGGGTAGTGTTATAGTTATATGTTTTTTAATAATACCTATAAATTCTTATACCCCCTCCAAATTCCATTCTAAACCAATTTTATCTCTTGAATCCTTTGATCTAAATAGTGATTATTTAAGGCCATTGATTCCCCTTTTAATCGGGTCAAACACCAACCTTCAAGGGATTAATCTTTTCTAATCTAATATGAGTTCTTCTTCTTTTTTAGGAGAATATTCCCTATTTTAACTTTATTCCTCCCATTCTATATTTCTATGTTATGATGTATGATCATTATCATTCTAATATATTTTCTTTTTATGTTGGTTGGGACGAATTTGTCTTGGAATTGTTGGAAGGATGTAGCTTTCCTTTTCAGAGAGGTGATCATAGATCCACATTGTTGTTCCATTCCTACATGTATAAAATTTAATCCTTGAGTTATGTAAATAATTTTTTCTCCATTTATATTATGTTAAATATTAAAGTTTTCATGGATTACCTTTTTGGGTGGAGTATGATTTAAACATAAAAATGGAAAAACAAGATTAATGAAATAATGATTTTTGGTTAGCGATAGCTTGAAATCATCCACCATGATAACAATTTTTTTATTGGTTTAATAGATACTGTTGTACCTATGTTATGATGTTTTACATATTTGTTATTATTTGGTTAACATGTGTTAGATAGATTAAATATTTTACAGAACATAATTCTTATAATGTTTGTGTTGGTTAAATAATTAAATTGTAATGTTTGTAAAAGACATTATTTATTATAATTTGAAATATATAAAATTATTTTTAATTTATGTTCAATTGAATTATTGTATTCGTTATGTTGATGAATTTCCCTCAATAACGTAAAGTTGCAATGAATGTTGTAGATATAATAAAGTTGAAGGGTAAATGATATTATTCTTCTCACAGTTTTTATTACCACAATTGAAGTTAAAGAGAATATTTATATAATATAACATATTTATATATAAAATTCCTTATGTTAATCATATTTATAACCTATAACAAATGAATTAGTTAATTCAATTTGTAATAAAAATAAACACTTGAAAAAAAAAATACTGGGGTCAGACTGATCATGTTTTCTTATGAATGGGTAATGACTTGTATTTAGGGCCTAGATTCCCTACTGGCATTATTTGAGACTGTCCATCTTCTATGGTTATATGGATGTGAGATATCATTTATAATGGGTTTCAATCCTTGGATGGATATTGGTTTGATAAGATATTTGTATGGAGTCCTAGAGTTTGTGGAAGCAGTGATGCCTATGATGGTGAGATGTATGGAAATATGCATGATGATCTCAAGGAAGGCACATGGTTTTATAGAATGGGTTGAGTATGGTATTAACCATTTATGTTCGTCAATATGAAATTCTTTCTTATTAATTTTCTTAAAGTGGACATATGATAATGTTTCTTATTTATCTAAATTTCTTTCCCTACTTCTTGATGTAGGTTATAATGCTTGGTTGTGGACCTATTTTTATTGTAGCATAAGATGTTTCCAAGGGTTCCTAGAATCATGTAATGGTAAAATAATAGTTAGGAATTTTTCCCATTGGGTTAGTTCTTGTTGGAATTAAAATGATATTTATAATGAGAAATTGGGGACTCAGTTTGTTAATTCATAGAGGGCATGTACTTTTCTTTCGGTGTTAATGAAATATAATTTAGGTTAATGTTAATTAATGGATAATTAATTAATTAATGTAAGGTAAATTTTATAAAAATGAAGGTATTAATTTAATGAAACTCATTGGTTTCTTATGTTCTTATAAGATATCTATTTATTATCAGTGGTAGCCAGGTGTTTGAGAGATGATAGATACAATTGAGCCTTCGATTATGTAAATTCCCATGGGGTTATTGTAATCTATATTATTTCAGGTATGTTTTTTTGATTTCATACACTACCAAAACCATGTCAGAAGGATGAATAAGACCATGAGGACTCTGGGAGGGTGTATTCCAAAACTTATAGGTTGTTGATGTACAAATGGATGACTACCTCCTCTATCCTAACTCACTTATCCTGTTAGTATTATGTGATGGTACACATGTTGGTTATCTTTCCAATATATCTATGTAGAGGGTTTTTATGTCTTGTGGTTATTTCATAAAAATTTATCTCACACTATAGTAACCTAAGTATTATTATAGGTGTGAAATTCATGGGTTGTAATGGGTCGATGCGTATTACTTGGTGCATGGTATGTGATAGATTGGGGAATAACAAAGAATGTATGATACATGAAAGATGGGTTTTGGTAGATCATGTAAAATAATTAGTTAATACTAGGAGGTGTGTCATGGGATGATTTGATTATATAATACATGAGATGTATTATGTTGTTAGTAAATGTCGATGTGTACTTGGTAGCAATACCATAGTGGTTCACACTTGGAGGGAGGGAAACAAGGTTTTTGATCACCTATCTGCACATGATATCACTTGATTTGAGGAAGTATGATTTCATTCTGTGTCTATCTTGTAACCTGAGGAGGTCAACTATATTGCAAGGTATTCCCTTGGTCTTCACTATTTTATGCCTCCATTGCTCTTGTCTTTGGGGGAAGGGTGGGGTGGGGGTGTTTTGGAGTTCTTTTATGTGCATTTTTCCTCTTCTCCTTTAACAAAAATTTACCTGATGATGAAAAACTAATGGGGATATGGTATTGTGATACCTTCATATGACATGATGTTATATAATATATTATATGTGAAAATTCATAATATATTGACATGGTGAGGATGTGAACTTATTATACCCATTTATGTGTTGGGTTAAATTCATGTATTGTTTACTAGTATTTCATATGTTTTATTTATCTTTTTTCATGAAGAAACTATGTGGTGTTTTTTAACAATGTTTTGTATTTTTTTGCATCTTACCTTTTTTGTAAAGAATGTTTTTGACATATTGGAAGATGAGGTTGGGGGTTTTTGGAAGTCATCTTTGTTTCTAAGAACGGAATAAGTTTACGAGTTTAAAGAAGTTTCTCAGCTCAAAAATAGTTATTGAGTTTGATTGATTTTGATTCTATGTTTGAAATAATTTGATGGGTTTGAAAGATGACATTGAAGTCCTTATTGTTGTTGAATAATCTTTTAAAAGGGTTTTATTGAAGAGTCACATGTTAGAATGTTTATCAAAAGTTATAAAAAATAGATAATGCTTTTCGGTTATTAATGTTCTCACAAATCATAAAACGTTTCATGATAAAACCTGTTGAAGAAATGGTGAAAATGTTTGAATAATTATAAGAAAAATTTGTATAAAAGATGGATCCAGAATTCTATGAAACATTCTACGAAAAATTGGATCCAGAATTCTTAGCAACATTCTGGGAATAATCGAATCCAGAATTTTGAGCAACATTCTGGAAAAAATCGGATCCGAAAATCAGAGAAACATTCTAGGAAAAATAAAATACATATTTTTGAGAAATTGAAAAAATGATTTATGAACAATTCAGAAACTGAATTCTGCACAATTCAGAACCTGATTTCTATGCAATTTGGGAACTGATTTTTGAAAAATTCAGAACCTGATTTCTACACAATTCGGAACCTAATATTTGAAAATTTTGAAACATTATTTCTGAAAAATTTGGAACCTATTATCTTAAAAATTACTAACCTAAATTCTACACAATTCAGAACATGATTTCTCATAAATTCCTTACATATTTTCTAGAAACTTTTGAACTAGAATAATGCACAATTCGGAAGATAATTTCTGAGAAATTCAGAACATGATTTCTCAGTAATTCGGAGCCTGATTTCAGAATAATTCCGAACTGGAAATCTTTAAAATTCAAAACCTGATTTTTGAGTAATATGGATCCAGATTTTTGAACAATTCAGAATCTAAATTCTACACAATTAAAAATCTGATTTCTAGGCATTTTAGAACCGGATTTCGGTACAATTCGGAATCTGAATTCTGCACACTTCTAAACATCATTTTTGAGAAATTCGGAACCTAATTTCTGAAAAATTTAGAACCTTGTTTCTTATACAAATTGAACCACTGTTATGAGAATAATATATGAAAAACTGAACCACTTTTCCTGATATGATTTTGATAAAAACTGAACAACATTTTTGGGTATGTTTTTGAGAAAACTAGAATGAAGATCCCACATTATCATTTTGAGAATGATACGACGATTTCAAGAATGAAAATCCAAATTTCAACTTTGGAAAAATGTTGGAGAAATATTAAGATATTTGAAGGAGAAAAATATTGAATATTAAATGCATGATATTTTAGGAGGTTTTGAGATTTGAGGATGTGGGGATGATTTTAAATATTCCATCAATTATTTTCGAAGTTTCCTAAAAATATTTTCTCAGATAATTTTCTCATTTGTAAATTTTACGCATGCAAAAAAAGAGGAGTACTTTAGAATTTAATGTTAAAGGTTCCCATTAGATTGAAGAAGTGTTCATTGAGTGTTTATGGAAAGGAAAAATCAAAACCATCCTTACCATACAATGAAGATCAGACCTTCCCAATTTAGACTTTGCATTTGTGGGACATATTCATCAATGTTTTTATTCTTTTTTTTTCTCAATTTTTCATTAAGAAAAAAAATTCAAACTGATGGGAGTCAGTATAATCATTCCTATTGGGTAATATATGGTTTTTAAATGGGAGTTGAGACACGTTTTATTCAATTTTTTATTATAGTGGTCTTTCATAAACCCATGGAAGTGGCTATAGAAAAAACCTAGGTTCCCATATTGAGGCTGAATCTTGTATATAGGGGGTTCCTTACTTGCTTTAAAATTATTAAATTCTAAAGTATTTCATAATTCTTGATAAGGAATGAAATATTAACCGGTTTTATGGGTTATGTTTATTAATGTTTTTAAAATTATAAAAACTTAAGAACTGATTCAATGCCCCCTTCTAAGTTGTTATTCAATCCTTGGAACTTCAAGTTGAATCAGAGTGAAAGATCCCTTATTTTATCCTTATCATGAAGAATATAAATTCTATCAATAGTAGAGGAATTACAACATTTTATTGTAATAATTATTATGGATGAAAAAATTAAATGATTCATTATCTCCTATCTCTTGGACTTGGCGTTGTTGATGCTGCTCCTATTAGTTTTCCACCTTTTGAGAAAGTTGTTCCAATGATATTTGTTGATAAAAGAATCATTAATGTTGATAGAAAGGCTAAGAATTTTATTCTCATGTCTTTATCAGAAAATTTTTATCTGAAGGTAATGGGTCTCAAAACATCAAAAAGCATGTTGGGTAAGCTGGAAAGTGTTTTTGAAAGAAAAAAAATCAAGGAGGTCAAGCAACGAATCCGGAATAGTATGTATGAAGACATACGAATGTGAGATGATGAAACAATTGATTAATACTTCACAAAAGTTAATGAATTTTTTTTTTCTATAATAGAGGATTCAGCGATGTCTTGGAAGATTCTAAAATTTGGAAGAAACATATGAGAAACATTTTATATAAGTTTGATTCTAAAATTTATTCCTCATAAAATAATGACGATTTCACTCTTGATGAATTGAATAAAATTATTTTTACTTATGAAATGATGAAATATATATTAATGAAGAATAAATTGAAAGATAAAATGGATTTTGAATCAATGATAAAGATGAAAATACATGAACTTGATAAAGCTAATCCTTGTGAATCTGATGACAAAGAATATGACAAGATAAATGAAAAAGGTCATGTATCTTATATCTAGAAATAATTGAAGAGGAAGATAAATGTGTGTAGAAAAATGTCTACTCAAATGTTTCGAGTGTGGTGGAATCGGTCACTTTTCTATGAATTTACCCATGAAGAAATTTGGAGAATATTGAGAAGTTTCCGTTGAAAACCCATGATGGAAGTGGTGAAAAAATGTCAAATAAGAGAACTCTTCCAACAAATTAAAGAATATGTTTTTTGGAAAGAAGAGAAGAATGTTGAGAAAGTAGGTTGAAACATACTCAACTGAAAATGATTGTTTTGAAGAATAATGTTCACAAAAACTCAGAACCCTCATTTAAAAAGTTGAGGAATCAAAAGACTCCTCCTAGAGTAAAGAAGGTGGTGAAGAACTTTTTATAGAGTATCAGCTCACACCCAAACATCCTACATTTCATGATAAAAATCTATTAAGAATTAAATTTGAGTAATTAAGAAATATTGTGAAGAAGTATTTTATTGTATAAAATATGTCAACATGTAGGATGATGAATACATTTAGTAGATTCTATGATAGAAACATAGATATTCTGAACTGAGAAAGGTGATTTAATATCATATCAAGAAGCTTGAATCCATGAACAAAGATGTTAACAAGTTTCGATAAAAATTTCTTAAGTCCAAAAATACCATGAGGAACATGATTGATAACTTCCACAAAGCTCAAAAAGTAAAAACTAGGACCTCTAAAATTGATGTGAAGGCTGATTATGAGAATAATGTGAAATATTCTATTAAAAAAATAACATTTCATATGATTCTTCTAACATTTCATGTTCTAGAAGAAGTGTTGAAACATCTTTGTGTGGAAACAAGTTGTGAGAAACCAATCAAATCTACATAAGTTGAAACCTCACTTAAAGGAAAATATGGTCCATATCCAAGAATGTTGGGGCTGAAAGACTCTACCATTCTCAAAAAATATTCTATAGAGATAGATGATTATTTAATATGAAATCAAGATTTGGGGGCTATTTCTAGTGCTACAGAATCTATGAGAATATAGCTTTTAATAGTTGGAACAATTTATCTCTACTCCGAAGAAGGTTTGAGTAATGTGGAAGAAATAGTGAAAAAATAACGAGTAACTTTCCTCACTCACATGAAGTTGAAAAGGTGAATTATCAAGATGTCAAAAACATTCTAATGATGAAACAATTTGAATGTCAAGAATATTTTTGTTGAATATGTGATTAGCTTGGGAATCATTTCTAGAGATGTAAGACACCCCTTCCAAAAATAATTTCTTATGATATGAATGAAATTAAAGATGAAAATAAGAAATTTTATGAGGGGGATTTTATTTTTGGGATAGATTTGAATGTAAGTAAGAGGAATAAACAATGTATTATTGATAGTTTTTTATCACTTATGACATGTGATATAAAAATACTGGAACATGTTGAAAATTATGATGGAGGAGTGGTCACATTTGGTAATGATTGTTCCTTAAAAATTAAAGTAATCAGAATAACAGAGATTGAATAAGAGAAACTAAAATCTAATGAAGTATTTATTGTTGATGGGATAAAACATATCTTACATAGTTTAAGTCAACTTTACGATGATGAAAAAGAAGTAATCTTCAGTGAAGATGATTTTATCATCAATGGTGTGAAAAATGGAAAATTCATAACAAAAGGGGAATGAACCAGTGTGAATATCTTTCAAATTGGAGAATCCAATAACTCATGTTATTTGAGTGCTGAAGATGAAAAAAGGTTCTTGCACCGAAGACAAGACCACCTTTGGTGGAAGAACATGGATAGGCTTTCTAAAGTTGATACTGTTAATAATATTCATGAATTGAAAATAAGAGATGAATATGTCTTCATTATCTTCTAGAAACAAAATATAACTAACAAAAGTCATAAAAGATTAGAGATTCAATCTAGAAAACCAAATGAGCTTATTCATTCTAATTTGTGTGGGTCGATGATACATAAATCATAAAAATGGTATTTATAGATTATCATTTTTATTGACGATTTTACTTTAATGAAAAACATCATGTTCATGAAGAACAAGTCATAGGGTCTTGAAATTTTCAAATTCATTAAAAAAGATGATGAGAACTAATTAGGGGTTTCCACAAAGAAACTGAGAATAAATAAAGGTCCTGAATTCACAAATAATGATTTCCCATCCTATTTGATAAATCCGGGTATCAAACATCAGTATTGTTCTACCTATATTCCACAAAAAATAGAGTAGCTGGAAGGATGAATATGATCTTTGTGGAAATGGGATGAAGTATGTTAGTAGAATTAAAATTATCAAAATTCTATGGGAGAGAAGATATTAGTATTGTTATACATGATCAAAATATATTCTTTTTGAGACCAGAAACAAACCCTACTCCATATGAAATTTGGTTTAAATAAAATCTTCTTTGAAATACTTCAAGGTATTTGGATGTCCATATCTTCTTAATGTAACAAATCAGGATTTGGGAATTTTGATGAGAAATCCTAGAAAAAACATTCATGGGTTATTAGCCAAATGCAAGAAGTTACATATGTTGGAAAAAACATTTACAAAATATTTTGGACTCATAAGATGTGAAGGTAATTGAAAATCAAATATCCTTAATAAAGGTTATTGAGAATGCTGAGAATGAAACATTGGAGAAATAAAACAATAGTGAATGTTATCCAAAACAACCTCATCATTATTCAGATGAGTCATGTGGTGAATAAATTTATATTGGGGATGAAACCGTGAGTTTTCCTATGTTCCGAAAGTAGGACTACTCTGAAAACCTTATGGGGAATCAGAATTCTCCTGTTCAAACAAGAAGGGAGTTGAGATTAGAAAATCAGATTTCACTTATCTCAATAGTTGAACCAGAATATGTTTCAAGGGCTATTCAACACAAATAATGGGTGGATTCAATGAATGAAGAGTTGGATAAGATTGAGAAGAATGAAACATGGGAACTTGTTCGAAGGCAACTAAATAAAAATGTTATCGAACCCAAGTGGGATTACATAAATAAACTGAATGATAGTGGAGAAGATTCAAGAAACAGAGGAAGACCTGTTAATAAAGGATATTCTTAGGTTGACGTTGTGTATTTTTATGAAACCATTTCCCCCGTTTCAAGGCTATAAATTATTCAAATGTTTCTTGATGTGGCTACCCATCGGAATTACAATGTTTATCAGATGGATGTAAAGTCGTCTTTCTTAAACGGTGAGATTGAGGAAGATGTTTAAATTGACAATACTTGTGGGTTTTTTCTTGATGATAATGAATCCAAATATTTTAAATTGGAGAAAGCTTTATATGTTCTGAAAAAGGATCCACGTTATTGGTACTCGAAGACTGACAATTTTTTGAGAAAGATGATTTTTTATAAAGGAAAAGTTGATAGCAACTAGTATGTGAAAAATGTTGATTCCAGAACATTAATTGTAATTGATTATTTGGATGATATAATTTTTGATGTGGATAATGAAATAGTTTGGGAATAGTTTTCTGAAGAGATGAAGGAGAAAATTGAAATGTCAACATTAGGGAAGTTACCTTTCTTCCTTAGCTTACAAGTTCAACAAATAGAAAGATACATTTTCTTATCTAAAGAAATGTTTTCCAAGGAAGTATTAAAGACGTTTGGAATGGAAGAATCAAAAGAAGATTCAAATACTATTTTAGTGAGAAAAAAGTTGAACAAAGATGAGTCTAGAAAAAGTGAGAATACCAAAGATTCTCTTAAGCTGATAGGAATTCTCCTTTACATTACAGCTTCATAGCCTAATATTTCATATGTTGTGACTTTATGTTCCAGGTATAAATGTAATCCAAAATAATCACATTTGATGGAAGCAAAGAGGATTGTGAGATATTTTAATTGAACAACTTCATATGGGTTGTTATACAGAAGTTATAGTGGGTAAAAGTTTCATGGTTACACAGATGAAGATTTGTCTCGTTATTGTAATGATAAAAAATCAACTTTTGGAGGAACAATTTTCTTAGGTGAATATTTTTTGAGTTGGAGGAGTAATAAACAATGTTCATTAACATTGAGCATAGCTGAATCCGAATATTTTGCAAAAACCGAAGCTTGTATACAAATGATGTGGATGAATGATTAGCTATAAAATTTTAATGTAAATGTTTCTAAACCCTAGAAGATACTTTGTGATAATGAGATTGAAATTGATATTTCTATGAATCCTATCTAACACATAAGATAGAAACACATTGATATAAAATTTCACTTCATAAAAGTGAATTTTTATGCAACAAATGTTTTTCTGGAATACACAACAAAAAAGTATCAGATATATGATATCTTTACAAAATCAATTTCAAAGGAAATGTTTTTAGAATTGAGGTTACAAAACCATGTTTAATCTCCACCCATGAAATATTAATCCCATTAAGGAAGTACCCAAACTATTCTTTGTATTGTATTAATAATGTGCGATAGTAAGAAACACTTTTTACACTGTAAGATGTTTTTACATAGATTTATTTTATGAATATAATGCTATTTCTATCATATAATGGGGGATACGAAAAGAAAAATGAGAGAAAAAATGTGTGAAAGAGAAAGATAAAACTAAAGTGGGAGTTTCAGTAAGGGGGAGTTTATCTTTACATGGCTATAATTTTTTATTTCCACTGAGGGATAGAAATCCTTCAAAAAAAATACTTTTTTCAGTAGTGTGGTGTCATGAAACTCTCTTTTGAGAAAGGATATATTTTGATAAAATTCAAAAACCTGAGTTGTGGAAAAAATTCTACTATTGGAAAATTTATTTATAAAAGCTATCAAAAAATCCAAAGGGGGAGATTGAAGAACCTTCATGGTGTTTTTTTAAAAATTTCTTGTACTTATTGAGAACTAAACGTTTTGCGGAAGATTTTTTCTTGATATACAATAATATGAGGCTGGTGGTTACTGGATGTCTTTCTTTTTTATTGAGATAAAATGATGTCGCTGTGTTTATGGAAGTTTCTGACATTAAAGGAAGTTTCTATGTTTGAGGAAACTTTCTACTAAGTTTGAAAAAATATGATGATATTGAAAGATATTTATGAATTCTTTTTTTCATGAAGAATATTATAAAAGGATTTTATTGAAGAGTCATAAGTTATAATGTTTCTCAAACATTATTAAAAAATTTATTGATTCTTTACTGATCATAAAGTATCAAAAATCATGAAATGTTTCATGATAAATGCTGTTGATGAAATGGTGAACAGGTATGAAAAATTATGAGCAACATTCAGGGAAAAATTGGATCTAGAATTCTAAGAAAAATTGTGAGAAAAATTGGATCTAGAATTCCGAGGAACATTTTGGAAAAAATTGGGTCCAAAATTATGAGAAACATTCTAGGTAATATTGGATATAGAATTTAGAAGAACATTCTAGAAAAAATAAGATTTATATTTCTAAGCAATATGGAACCTGATTTCCAAAAAAATTGGAACTGGATATTAGTGAAATTCGGAACATTATTTCTGAAGAATTCAGGACCTAAATTCTGCAAAATTCAGAACCTGATTTATGAGAAATACAGAACCTAATTTCTGAACAATTCAGAACATGATTTCTGAAAAATTCAGAACCTCAATTCTACACAATTCCGAACTAGATTTATAAGAAATTTATAACCACATTTCTAAACAATTTGGAACTGGAATTCTGCACAATTTGGAAATTGATTTTTGATAAATTCAGAACCTTATTTCTAAAAAATTTGTAATCTAATTTCTGAAAAATTTGGAACCTAAATTATACACAATTCATAACCATATTTCTGAGCAATATGGAAAATTATTTCTGAATAATTTGTAAAATTAATTATGCACAACATGGAACATTTTTTCAGTAATTTGAATGCATATTTCTGAGCAATTCCGAACATGAATTTTGCACAACTCGGAATCTAATTTCTATGTAATTCAAAACATTATTTTTGAAAAATATGGAACATAATTTCTATCGAAAACTGAACAATTTTCTGAGAATATTTATAAGATAAACTAAAACACTTTTCTCATTATGTTTCTTAGAAAAACAGAACACATATTTGAGAATTTTTTTGATAAAACATGAACTAGGATGCAACATTATCATTCTAAGAATGATATGAAGAGTTCAAGATGGAAATCCAGAATTTCAACTTTTCTTAAATCTCAGTGAAATTGAAGGAGGTTTGAAAAATTAAATGATTTGTGATTTTATGGGAGACATTTTTAGAGATTTTTAGATTTAAGGAATCAACAATGATTTCTTAGAATCCCACCATTGTTTTCAGTGTTTCCAATAAATACATGCTCAAACCATTCACTAATTTGTAACATTTACACACACGGAAGATGAAGAGCGTTGGATATTTCAAAGTGAATAGTTCCAAATAGATTGGCTAAGATTTCATTTAGTGTTTAAGGAAAGGAAAAAAGAAGAACCATCCTTACCGTATAGAGAAGATTATACTAAGCCAAATTGGACTGAGGATTCAGACTAAGAATTTGTGGGGTAGATTCAACAAAGCTTTTATTGTTGTGTTTTTCTCAATTGTTCTTTAAGAAAAAGATTGTAAACTAATAGGTGTAAGTATAATCATTCAAATCAAGAGTTAGAAGGTTTCTAATAGGAGTTGACACAAGTTGTATTCACCTTTTCAATATAGTGGATTTCCATAGAACCACGGGAGTGGCTATGGAAAGGATATTTGATTTCAAATTGGGAACGAACCATATAAATCATGAGTGCCTTAATTGCTTTAAAATTATTCTAGGATTAAGATTTTTTTAAAGTTTGGTAAGGAAATAAATGATACACTACTATAAATTCACCCTTTACAAATGGTTCCAATCTGTTGGTAAAGGTTGGATAACTGTTGGTATAATATATACCAATGGTTATCCAAACAGTAGGGAAGTAAGCTATAGGGAAACACCTATGAAAAAGGTTTCTAGAAAACTATTGGTATGTGTTAGGAGATATACATTATACCAACGGTTATGTCAAACCATTGGAATAAATTTTCACCAACGGTTTGAAACCGTTTGTAAACATACTATTACAACGGTTTCAAACTGTTGGAATATAGTTTTGTATAGCTATTTACCAACATTTTGTGTAAACCGTTGGTAAAGGCTGGACATTTCAGTACATCCCAATGGGTTTTAAACCGTTGCGAATTCTTTTTACCAATGGTTCTCTTCGAACCATTGGTAAAAACTGATTCACAGCCCTATGCCAGTGGTTTACAACCGTTGGCATAGGCTTTGCTGTGCAATTCAGACAGCAGCGTGCTGCAGGCTGCCCTTTCTGTATTTCCATCTTCCCAACTTGAATTACCTTCAATAACCACATATAACACATACATATACACAGTTAATTCATATATATTTTACACATAATGCAACATGAAACTATACACATACAGAATTGAAACATAATTGATAAGGTAATTATGAACATACATAATTGATTTAGAATTCAATTCCGAATAGAGATGACAATTACATGTGCAATCTAGAATTCACTTCATAATTTTATACTGAATTGAATACATACATAACTTATTTATCAATTATGAATAAATTACAAAAAAACTTCTTACGTAATTATATGTGTAATACAAAATTAAGAATACATAGAAAATTTCATTTTGTATAAAACATACATGATTGAATTCTGAAATTAGAAGCTAACAACCCCAAAATAAGGAAATGGATAAATGACTTCAACCAAAAAAAATATAATGTCCCATGGTTTTGGGGGGGGGGGGTGTCTATGAACATACTAATGATGATAATGGGTGTTTATAAATGAGCTTGTGTGACTTAGGGAATGAAATTGTCCTTGGATTATTAAATGTCATGTGTTTTAGAATAGGGGTAGGAGTTCCCCACAAGAGAAGTGGATTGTGTGAGAATGGACCATTGATCCTTGTGCTAAAGTATCAACACAATCCGAATACATTTGGCTAGTTTTCTGTATGCTAGTTGTACTTGTTTTTACTTCAAATGATGTCCATTTTAAACAAAAGACAGACAATTCAAGTGATACAGTCCACACTGTACCTTGGATGGTGGCATGGTTGACTCGTACACGTCACATATGACCCATGGATCGTTGTCCTAAAGTATTAAGACAATCTGAATGCGTCTGGTTGGTTTTCTGTATGTCAGATGTAGTATTCACTTAAAATGTTGTACATTTAAAATAAAAGTGAGACACTTTGAGTGGTACTGGCCACTCCGTGCCTCAGATTGAGGAAGATTTGACACATACACGTCCCAAATGACCCATGGATTGTTGTGCTAACGTATCGACACAATCCGAATACGTTTGGTCAGTTTTCTGTATGCCAGTAGTTTTTACTTAAAAGTGTGTCCATTTGAAACAAAATAAAGACACTTTGAGTGATACCGGCCACAATGTACATTGTAATAAGTCATATATGACTTTTACACATCAAAAATGACCCATGAATCATTTTCTTAAAGTATCAACGGAATATGAATGCGTTTGGTTGGTTTTTCGTATGCTAGTTGTAGTTTTCACATAAAATGTTGTCCATTTCAAATAAAAGTGAGACACTTTGAGTGGTACTAGCCACAGCGTTCCATGTATTGAGGCAGGGTTGACTCGTACATGTCAAAAATTACCCATGGATCCTTGTTCTAAAGTATCAATACAATCGGAATAAGTTTGGTCGGTTTTCCATTTTCCAGTTGTTTTTATTAAAAAGGGTGTCCATTTTAAACAAAAGAAGGCCACTACAAGTTATACCAGCCACAACGTGCCTCGTATTGGAGAAGGGTTGACTCTTACACGTCACATATTAACCATTGATCATTTTCCTAAAGTATCAACAGAATCTGAATGCCTTTTGTTGGTTTTCCGTATGCCAGTTGCTGTTTTCTATTAAATTGTTGTCCAATTCATATAAAAGTGAGACCCATTGAGTGGTACCACCACACCGTGCCTTGAATTGAGGCAGGGTTGACTCATACACGTCAATAATGAACCATGGATCCTTTTTTTGAAGTATCAACATAATCTGAATACATTTGGTCAGTTTTCTGTTTTCCAATTTTAGTTTTTACTTAAAAGGGTGTCCATTTAAAACAAAATAAAGACACTTTTTGTTATATCAGGCACATCATGCCTCGTATTGAGGCGGGGTTGACTTTTACACGTCACATAAGACCCACAAATCATTTTCCTAAAGTATCAACACAATCTGAATGCATTAGGTTAGTTTTCTGTGTGTTAGTTGTGGTTTTTACTTAAAATGTTGTCCATTTAAAATAAATGTGAGACACTTTGAGTGGTACCGGCCACATCATGCCTCAGATTGATGCTATGATGACTCCTACACATCAAAAATTACCCATGGATCATTGTTCTAAAGTATTAATAGAATCCGAATGCTTTTGGTCAGCTTTACCTATGCCAGGTTTTGTTTTCACTTAAAATGTTGTCCATTTATAATAAAAGTGAGACACTTTGGGTGGTACTGGCCACACCGTACCTCGGATTGAGTTGGGGTTGACTCGTACACATCAAACATGAACCACGGATCCTTGTACTAAAGTATCAACACAATCCGAATATGTTTGTTCAGTTTTCCATAAGTCAGTTTTTTTTACATAAATGGGTGTCCATTTTAAACAAAAGAAAGACACTTTGAGTGATACTGGCCACACTGTGTCTCGGATTGAGGTGGGGTTGACTCATACCTATCACAAATGACCCAGGGATCCTTTTTCTAAAGTATCAACACAATATGAATGTGTTAGGTTTGTTTTCTATATGCCAGTTGTTGTTTTTTCTTAAAATGATGTCCATTTCAAATAAAGGTGAGACACTTTGAGTGGTTCCGTCCACACCGTGCCTCAGATTGAGGCGAGTTTGACTCTTACACATCACAAATGACCCATGTATTTTTTTCTAACATATCAATAGAGTCCAAATGTGTTTGGTAAGTTTTTTGTATGGCAGTTGTTGTTTTCACTTAAAATGTTGTCCATATCAAATAAATGTGAAACACTTTGAGTGGTATCTGCCACACCATGCCTCAGATTGAGGCGAGGTTGACTCTTACATGTCAAAAATGAACCATGGATCCATGTGCTAAAGTATCAACACAATCCGAATAAATTTTGTTGGTTTTCCATTTTCTAGTTGTTTTTACTTAAAAGGGTGTCCATTTTAAACAAAAGAAAGACACATCAACTACTACCAGCCACACCGTGCCTCAGATTGAGGCAAGGTTGACTCGTACATGTCACAAATGACCCATAGATCCTTTTTATAAAGTATAAACACAATAAAAATCTCCCAAGAGCTCTTAAGGGCGGATCTACTTCGATCCTTGGGCATTTTGAGTGCTGTCAAGTGCGGATAGAAGATCTGGGTGAGTCTAATCCTCTCCATGATTTATATTTTTGATTAGGATTTTCACTCTTCTATCATCTTCTAATGAAATTCTAAAACCCTTTTTTCAATTTTTATTTTAGGTGAATATTTAGGAGAGAATAGATTGGGATATGAGATGCATAATTAAGAATGTGATTGTCTCCGGAATCAAGGTAGGTGGTTCTTCGCCTTTCGTGAATTTCCATGATGTTTTATGTATGCCGAATCAATGCTCACTCAATGTTGGGGTGTCATGTCAGGGGGTTGTCTGGGGTCCAGGGAGAAGGGTGGCGGTGATATCTAGGGTCTAGGAATGAGGGGGCTGTTCAGGGTCCAGGGAGGAGGGTGGGGGACTGTCCGGCGGGTTGTCCGGGGTCCAGGGAGGAGGGTGGGGAGGCTATCCTGGGGACTGTATGGGGGGATCTCTAGGGTCTAGGGAGGAGGTGGGGGGATATACGGGGTCCAAGTAGGAGGGTGGGGAGGCTATCTGGGGCTGTCTGAGGTCCAGGGAGGAGGGGGGCTATCTGGGGTCCAGGAAGGAGGGTTGGGAGGCTGTCCGGGGGGGGGGGGGGGGGCTGTCCGGGGTCCATGGAGGAGGGGGGGCTGTCTGGGGTCAAGGGAGGAGGGTGGGTGGGGGGGGGGGAGCTGTTCAGGGGCTCTCCCGGGGTCTGGCTGATGTCCAAGAAGGAGGGTGGGGAGGCTATCTGGGGGGCTATCCGGGGGGATATCCGGGGTCCAGGGAGGCGAGTGGGGGCTGTCTGGGGGCTATCTGGTGTCTTGGGAGGAGGGTGTGGTGTTGTCTAGGGGGTTATCTATAGGGCTATCCACAGGGCTGTCCCATGTTCATGGGATGGTATTTACATATTTTATAACAAAATTCTTTCAATGTTAAAAAAATAATTTCATTATAAAAACTTCTAATCAGACTACCGATTTTCTAAATTCCACTAAAATATTACAATTTCATTAAAATAGGAGGATTTCAGAACAAATCATCATGTAATGTTTTATTATTTTCATTATATGCATCATCTGTCCTCATATCGAAGTCTTCTTGAGTATAAATCCTTTATTTTTCATGATGACGAATAAATGGAAACCAGTCATCTAACAAATTCTCTAGTCATGTCCTTTAATTTTGATCATCAACAATTTGAGATTTCATTTTCTCCCCATTGTGATTCCACACATAGTAGTTTTCTTGAAAACCATATTTGGTTATATGGTAGCTTACTTCTTTATGGCTCATCCAAGGTCTACCAATATAATTGGAACATGGGTAGTGTATTCGACCACTATCTGAAGCATTGTGAAATGAAAAATCTAAAAAGCTCTCCAAATTGTTTTGAAAATCGCTTAGGATCAGATCAGTTTCATACATCCAAATTCTATCCATTCTATAAATATTATTGTTATAAGTCATTTTCTCCTAAGAAATTCAATAATATTGAAGTCTAATCGAAAATATTTTTAAATAAACTATAAAGGAAGGAGTTTCTAGTTGATGTAGTGAACTATTAAAACAATGTAAAGATATAATAATTCATTTATGTGTGCCTAATTTTGAGGTGATATGTGTTTTATAATTTATTAATTTATCACATACAATAAGACACCATAGACCTGATAAAACATTGTTCAAGATATTACAAAGTGAAGGCTTTTCATGAAAGATGCATAATGTGTAAAGAGAGTTTTTTAAATAAGTTATTGATGCTAAAAAATGGAAATATTGTGAAAAGTCAGTACAATTCAAAACACCCAATCTAAATTCCATAGAAATTACCATATCACCCCACTAAAAAAAGAAAAACCACCTACCCCACAACCCCAACTGTCCCCAATCCCTACTCATGGATCATCCTTATATCCATTACCCACCTTGAGTGAATATGACTAAACAAACCATTTACCATCTTTTAGTGGGGATACATCTCACCAGCACCTCCATTAGTCGATATGATTCACTAAATACATAAAAGTAGTGGTTGTGAAGACTTCAAATCAAGTTGATTACTATAATCATGACACTGGAATTGTAAAACCAAAATAGAAAACAAATCAAACTACACTTATTGGGTATGTCATGCCACACAAGTAACCACTTGGATTAGGTCAAATAAAAAAAGAAACAAGTAATAATAGATGAAAAACATTAAAACTATGTTAAGTCTTATAGATTTGGAGTGTAGAAATAAAAAATTGATTGAATTCAGATGGATTTATAGGGAGGAACGAGTTCACAGCCTATGTAAAGAGGGATGCCTCTAGTTTAGAATATAAGGGGGACTTAACAAAGTCTTCCAAAATTATAATCACTATGAATCCAAGGTAGATTTCCCCAAGGTATTCTAAAACAAATCATCATGAATCCAAGGGGGTTTTCAAATGGAATTAAAAGCTACGTTTTTAACATGACTCCTGAGTTAGTTTCTTTAGGAATTCCAAATCATTAATCCAAGAAAAAGTACTCAAAAATTAAATTAAAATTTATTCATATTCATTTTCAATAGTTATCATATAAGAGGCACATGCCTTAGGTCCCATTATGTGTTATAGGAATCCCAAATCATTCAATCATGTTAAATAACTCCTTCTTGGCACCCCTATGGTCATACCTTCCACTACCCAATTAGTTCCCCAAGTCAAGCGCACCCCATGGGTGGATAAAGTTTAGGCTTCTACACTAATAGGTTGTTAATGGATTATAAATAGGATTAATTTTATAAAGTATATACAAAAACATTTATTTTTAAATTTGAGATTAATAATAATGTTTGTCAATGATACTTCACATCAAAAAGAACAAAAAAACGTGATACTATTAAGGGATAGTTTATAAACAATCTTTTATATACTCACAGACATATACTAATAAAGTATTAGTCATTGATTTAATATAAAATATTGTGAATCATAGAATTTTCTAAAATCCCCAGAAATAGGGAATAATGACATGATGTTTCTACATTGTGAAATAAATTGAGAAAGGTTGAGAATAGACGGATATCCTTATAAATAGCTCATAGTTGGGATGAACAACACCAAAAATGGATATGATACCTCAAATCACTATGTTAGGTCACATAGATTGCTAGACCACACACCGATAATGTCAATTACCTTAATGAGGGATTCTATGTATGTAGTTTGGAAGATGTTGAAGGAGTCTAACCTAGATGGGGGAGTTGCAGCTGATCAGATGGAAGACATCAGGTTAGGGTTCACTTGTGCAGGGGATTCTAGAAATTGGGGTAAATTCAGAGTGATCTAATAATGTGTAATCTGGGGCGGGCTATCCATGGGGGTGGCGGGGCTGTCCAGGGGGTACAGGGTGTCCAGGGGGTGGGCGCGTTGTCCACAAGGGTGGCGGGGCTGTCCATGGGGGAGGGGGTGTTTGGGGGGGGGGGAGGATGTCTAGGGGTGGGGGTGTCTAGGGGGTAGTGTCCAGTGGGTGGGAGGTCTGCCCAAAGGGTTGGGGGGCTGTCCCGAGGGTAGGGGGTGTCTAGGGGGTGGGTGGGCTGTCCACTGGGGTGGCAAGGCTGTCCAGGGGGTACGGGGTGTCCATGGGGTGGGTGGGTTGTCCACGAGCGTTCCAGAGCTATCCATGGTGGTAGAGGGTGTCCAGGGGGTGGGAGGGATGTCCACGTGGGTGTTAATGAGATCTATGAGATTCAATTTGGTTTTCATTCATGTTATGAAAAAACGATGCGTGTTAAGGATTAGAATAGTGTTTTTTTAGAGAAAATCCAATTTGGTAGGATTAGTGACTTGATAAAATGATGGTATCAAGATTGATATTGGGAAAATGTTGGGGAACTAGATTCTAAATGGCTCCAACAACCTTCCAAGGATATATTATTTCTAGAAAAAGGTGTTGCGGGAGAAGGAATTCATCCTATATAGTTGATGTCACTTTTAGATCATGTGATTTTGTACTCATCAAGATAACTAGACAATAATCAAAACCAAAGAGGCCTAAAACCTATACAAATATATAGAAGTGATGAATTCCCAGTTCTTATTGGTGAACTATGGAAGTGATTACTTCCCACCTGCATAGCCCCCCCCTCCCCACCTCCCCCCCCACCAGACACCCCCTACACAACCCCCTCCCATCCACCGACTTTACCATCCCCCCACCAGCACCCCCCACTTGAACAACCCCCCTCCCCCACCCCCACCTACACAACCCCCTCCAATCCAGCCACTACACAACCCCCATGCACATCCCCCTCCCCCCCACCACCACCCCCACGTGTACACCCCCCACGTGTACACCCCCAACATACTCCCACTTGCCCAGTCCACCCCCAACCTGCACACTCCCCTCCCCACCCACTTGCATAGACACCCCCACCAACACCCCCCACTTTCATATCCACCCTCCCCCAACCCCCACCTGCATAACCCCCCTCCCCCACCGCCACCTGTACACCCCACCCCCACCTCACCCCAAACACACTCCCACCTGACCAGCCTACCCCCCAACCTGCACACTCCCTTCACCCCACCCCACTTGCACAACACCCCCTCCACCTATACCACCCAATTGAACAACCCCCTATCCCACCCACAACTACAAAACCCACCCCCACCCCCACTTGTACACACCCCCAACTCACCCCCAACAGACTCCCCCCCCCACTACGCACCCCCACATGTACATCCCCCTTCACTCACTGCACCCCCCAACTGAACACCCCCACTATCACACCCCCTCTTCCCCCACCTACTTCACCCCACCCAGTGCACCTCCCACCACATGCACCCACTCACTTAAAATAAATTTGATTCAAACATGACAGTTGAAATGTAGAACAAAAATAGAAAACAAATCAAATTGAAATTGTTGGGTATAACATACTCCAAGAACCTCGGGTTTAAGCCAAATCCAAAAGAAAACAAAAAAATATATATTCCAAACATTAAAATTACAGTACAACTTACAGATTTGAATTATATGACAAAAAAACTTCTTGATTGAAGATGGATCCGGTGGAATGATTTTCCGAGTGAGAGAGCTATTAGGTCTCAGCTTTTGGACTTCAATTGCATGGATAGAAGATCGGATTCACTTTAAATTTAGGGGAAAACATTCCCAATAATTTTAAAAAACCATTGGTAAATCCTTCCGAAAATTGAAATATCCCAACTATTTTATCATACTATTGGGTAAAGTCATCTAAAAATTCATATACCCCAAGAGTTTGATAAAACCGTTGTGTAAATGTCTCTCCACACCCCAATTCCAACAGTTTATGAAAACTATTGTAATACTTCTGTCGGTATATCCTCCATTTACATTAGTGTTAATAGGTTATAGCGGTTAAGTTTATTAATGTGTCAAAACATATAAAAAGAGAACAACTTATTCACCCGCCCCCATCTCAGTTGTTATTCGATTCTTGGAACTTCATATCACGAGTGGAAAAAAGTTGGATCCCTATCAGTATACTTGTTAATATAACCCTACATATATATAAACTATCTATCAAGTTAGTAGGAAATGTCCCGAGATCATGTTATATATTCTATTCATGTGGTTTTTCGAAAGCTTTTTGGGTTTAATATTCATTTTTGAGTTTATTATTTGGTGATTGTAGTTATATTATAGTTATTTTAAGATGACATTACAAGTATGTACTTGGGATCTCATTATTTATTATATAAGATAGAGTTGACTAGTGTACTTATATAATTTCTCTTTTATCATTTTATCTTAAAGTGTAACAACTCCCATTTGATTGTATGATATACCTCTAATGCTTGTCACCAACCTGTGGACTATTGGTGGTAGTCTTTTGGAAGCCACTATACCTCTTCTCTAATTAGTAATGTAGAAGGTGTACCATTAGGGGGAGGGGAAAATTCCACTTGTGATACCATCATTCTTCTTTATCTTAATGGAATATGATTATGTTTTGGGAAAATATTCTTGAAAATCATTTCTTTTCTTTGGATTAATTATTATTTGATGAAATTATTAATTCCATCTTATTTGGGAATGTTAATATTATATTAATATGGGTGGAATTATATTTATATATCCCTTGAATGTACAGAAAAATGTTTTATATCTCATTAAATGATAATTAATGGATTGGGGAGTAAACCCAATCAAATATGGGACTCATTAGACTATGTTATATTATCTTGGTAATGATCCTTAACTTATTCTTATAATGTCATATTTTATGTTGTTTCCACATCCTAATGATAAAATAATACTATGTTATGTACTTATTTATTCTAAGACCATTATTTTATGATTATTGAATTGTGATCCATGTTTTATCGTTTAATATTTCCTTATAAGGAGTTCTTGTACCACAATTATATTCTCATAACCACAATTTTATCTTATTCTTAACTATGGTCTTCAACTGTTCTCCCTTATTTTAACCATTACTGGATTTTTTATATCCCCCTTATTTTGATTCCATATTGACATGTTATTAAGAAGCGTATTAGATAATTGATATCTAGATGGGTATTATGTGTGGATAATTTTTGGGAAGATGTTCATGAAATATCTTAAATTTTGAAAAGTGTTTTTGATGGGAAAAAATTGAGTTTTGGTAGTTAAATTCTTTCCATAACCCTCTAAAACATTAAAAACAAAAGTTCTTGGGCATGAATGTAAATAAATGTTTATTTTCAAAATTTTAAAAATAGATGGTTATGCTTGGGTCACACAACTTGGTATCAAAGCCACACTGTAGTGATTATGTTTTTATTATAATATCTATGAGTGTGGGTTTAAGGAATCACATTAGGAAAGGCTTAATCATGTCTAATACCTTGGGAAGGTAACCATTAAGGTGCTAAATCTTATTTAGTTATACGATATCCAAAAGATAGTTGATAAGTTAATATATAGAGCGAGGAATGCCTAATAATGTCCAAAATTCTAGGAATGTGACTATCAAGGCATCCCAACTTTTCTTTCATTCATATTATATCCAAACAATGTTGGGATGTGAATCTAAATAATTAAATAGTCTTGATGATATATAACCTCTCACAAAATAACTATGAATCAAAATAACTAGGAAGTAATAATCATGTGATAAATCTTTTGGAATAATAATTCAAAAAAATATTGAGGAAGTTATAATCATATTCCACCTTTGAATAATGAATAGTGTATTGGGAAAAAAACTATATGTGATGGAAAATACCAATATTTTAGGTATTAGATTGTAATAAATCCATACAGGGGCCCCCTAGAATATAATAACAAGTATATCAACAAAAGATATAGTAAACTAATCTCAAGAGCTACATAAATCATGTGCCTCTAAACATCAACAATGATAATCTTAAATTCCTTAGGCCACACTTATTATGTTAACCCTGATTACGTAATCATAATTGCATGAATCCATTTGATACATTAGTCTTACACAAGATAACATCATATCAATCAATAGTCACCTGCCTAGGAGTCTTCACCCGTTTTTTCCCAACACTACCATCCCATATGATTCTAATACTTAATCAATTATTTTAACACAATTATTCACTATGAATGTGTGGGAAGCCCATCCATATCAAATCATCACACTTTCTATGTTTTTTAATGTTCACCCATACCATATTTGTTATAAAGTGAGTCCAATTGAAGACCCATTACCAATATATATACATTCCACTCACTAAGATATCACTCTTCATTCACACCTTCTCCTCTTAGTGCTACTTGGCACACTGATAATGAATGTTTACACCATCCTACCACTCTAATAAAACCCATTATCAAAAAAAACTATACCATATAGGATAATCAATACCCCAACAATATATTAACTTTTAGGGAGTTAAAATGAACAATTAGTATACTAATACCCATTAACTTATTACATTATGGTCTATAAACTAATTAGTTCGACCACCTAAGGTGTGATAGATGTTATGCCACTATGTTGTTAATATTATGTGTTTTTTTGAGTTTGAGGTTCATTTGTAGTTTCTATAGTTTTTTATCTTGAAAGATGGAAATTTTTATAGTTTTATTCCATTCACAGTTTGAAGGATTGTTTTAGAGGAAACTAGGTAGTTTCCCAACATTAATTGTCTTTTCAGTTCATTTTGTTCTATGCATGGCTTTCCTACCTGAGTCTAGCCAAACCATGAAGAGACTAGGGGATTATTTGTGGGTCTTCTATGGATTATAGTTTATAGAACACATATTTAAAATTTCTATGTAAACTATGAAGATATCATATTGATTAGCTATGTAATTTATATTACCATTCGACATGGTTGGCGTAGGGTTTGTCCAACTACATGGGGTCCCCATAAAACAATCCAAATAAATTTTTTCTAAGAAGTTAATTGATTATGATTGACACTTTATTTATTAAACCATAAAACCAATCCATTAAGCCTTCAAAGATTCATTAAAAAGTGTATTTAATCTTTTTTCCATACTCGAATTAAATATCATAGGTGTGTACCCTTGGGACTCCCTCCATTTTTATTTATTTCTTTCTTAGTTTCATGTGGTTTTCCCTAGTAATTCTCTCTAAACCTATTTTTTATATTTCTTAATATTACATACCTTGATGTCTATCCTTATCAAGAATAATATTCTCAACATAGGTTGATTTTAGTGTTGGGATTAGTCATAATCATGGGGCATTACTCGTGTATGGGTTTTTGAGGGAAAACATTGTCTTATGGAAATGTTTTCCACTATAGTCGATGAATTAGAACTTGTTCACTATTAGAAATAGGTAAGTGTTTCTTTGTTATATATTTTTATTATATAACATTAAATGATTTAATATTTGATAATGTATTTTCATTAAAATTATGAATATATATATATATATATGACCCTTGAGGGCCTTGTTGATTTAATTTAATTTTTTCCCATGGTGTGAAATGAGATTCCATGTCAAGTGTCTGTGAAAATTCAAAAATTGATTCAAAATGATGATTTTAGTTATTATAAAGTGATTTTGAGAGTGAACTTTAGATTTCTAAGAGTATTAGTTTCGTCAAATTTTTTCAAACTATCAATTTTAGTGTTTCAAAGTGTTTAAAAATAATTTCATTGGATTTTGTATTTAAAAAGTTGGGTTAAACCTTTTATGTGATACTTAAAAACATTTTACAAACTCATTTTATTTTTTTGAAATTTTTTGAGGTGTTTAAATCTTTTGAGATGATAAAAATGTAGTCCTTATTTACTAAGGGGGTGTGTTGTCCCCTATGAATGATATTTGAAAACTCACGGTTTGCTTCACATGTTTTCAAATGTGATTTATAGGGGACTGTGGATTCCTACGTGATTTTGAATGGTTTTTTGAAAAATATTGGTCTCTCGAGGGGATTGAGATTCCATTTAAAGTGGTGTGTGGTCATGAAATTTGGTTCTTATTTTTGAAAAAAAAATATAGTTATGAATTTTCAGAAAAACAATTTTTCCGAGAATGAGTGATACCGTATGTTGCCCCTTATGATTCTTGTATTCTCGTGGTGTCTTATAAGCATATTATGTGATTTTTATTATTGATGAATTTTTATATTATTGTGGAATTTTTTAAAAAAATTGTCTTCTTCTTTATGAGGGTGTAAGTGCTGGGTCTTTAGTTAATTCAATGATTTATATTTGATATGTGTGATTATTGATCATGCACACCTCTGTTGGGTTGTCATGGAGAACCATGGGGAATTAGTGTAGGTTACTATGTTAGTTGTAACCCTGATATTGTGTGTTAATTTGTGAAAGTATTTTTTCCATGGGGTGTGAGAGCCTATGGGGTGGGGTGGACATCCTTTGTGTCATCCAGAGAGCTCATGGGTGGTCAGGGCTAGGAGAGCCTATTGGGATTGAGATATCATAGGGAAGACTACGAGTGCTTCAAAATTTGTTATGCACACTGAGTGACTTTTGAAATTAGATCCATTTTTGTCAATGAAAGAGACCTTTCAATAAATCCCATTTGGTATATCATATTACAATAAGATATTTTTTAGTATTATTTTAAGGTATTTCTCTTTTCTTCAGTTGTATTCCCATACTTCTTGGATTTATTTCTTTGAACATATATTCTTATTGTTTTTAAACCTTATTGCATATCATGAAATAGTGATATCTAAAAATGTTCATCCCAAATAATTTTTGTTTTTTTACTTTTGAAATGTTTTGAAAAGATATTGTGAATGTTTTTTAAGATGTAAAGAAAATGTTTCATTCAAAAGTGTCTTCAAATTGTTTTTTAGTGTTTTAAATGGATTGTTCATTAATAATGGAAATATATTTTCGAATTAGAGTTTAATAACTTAAAAAAGGAGAGGTGGGGGTATTTTAGTTTAATCCTTTATGTGTATATGTTTTGAAGAATTGGTTTTAGGCTGATGATCCTAGATTTATGGGAAGGTAAGATTTTGATGATATTCTGGAAAATTATGTGTAAATTTGGAACTTATTTTGAGTTTTGAAATAATTATTTTTAAATAGGGGGTTATGAATTTTTTAAATTGGGGATTTAAAAATGTTTTTTTGACCAAGAGGTGTTTGAATTGGAAAGCCTGTGCTATAATATTATTTTAATTTAATAAAAATAAGGTTAAATGAGTTTTAACATTGTTGTGATTTATAAATTATTTCCTCATTGAAATTATTATAAAAATCATTTATTTATTTTATTTATTTTTAAACAAAAAATTTGATGATTTAATATGAATGCGACTTCTTAGATTCAGTAGGTGGAGACCTACTATGCTATTTATCACACACCTATATTTTTAAAGCTCCAGTTTCATTCAAGATTTGTTTTTATCTTTTGATCACTAGTGGAGGTTTATAGTTGGATGGTGACCATGGGTTATGCAGGGGTTCATTGGGTGTGGAATTGTACATTCATTTAGTTTTTTTAGTAGTTGGTAATGATAATATTTATTCTTCTACTTTATGTGTCAACTTCCTCTATTAATTCTGTTTTGTATCAATTTTCCATTTCTTGGGGTTGTTATGTATTCATTATCTCATACCACATGGATTATATATCTATTTACATAATTTGTCTATCTTGTTTTATAAGGGATAAATAATTCCCTTGGTATGTTCCATTGATCCTTGTTCTAGGTTTTCAGCCAATGGGGGCCAGGAACATTCTTCGGGCCTTATGGTGGGCCAGGTCGGGATTAGGGATTGATTGAAACCCAATCCATATCATTATAAAATGTCATCAAAGCCATAATATATTATTGGGGCCTAGGTTCTTGATTGATATTTTATTATTTCGGTTGTTTTTAGTTATTTGATAAGGTTTTAGGGACATGATAGGTAAGTGTGAGGATATTTTAATATAATATTTCACATCCCATGCAATAAGTTTTTAGGGGTATTCAGGATTTTTCAAATTGGATCTACCTGTTCAAGAATGATAATTTTTGGATTATTATTAGATAATGATTAAAATAGTTCTTATTTTTGGCATGGGTTTAGTTTCCTTGGGGAATCCTATTTGGTGATTGTGATGGAGATGTAAAATGGGGATAACATAAAATATTTCCTAATAGGTTCTGACAAACCATACACGGACAAAACACATGATACTCGATACATTTTATGGAATAATGCATGATTTGAATTTTTTTACGAACCATGTGTCCATTTCAGGCACAATTTCACATATCCTTTGTTTTCACAATATAGACGCCTTGATACTTTAATTTCCTAGTGTGTTAGTCTAATGGGAAAATGTTCATGATCGGTCTTTGATATATTGGAATCATTTTATTGAATTTTAATTCTAACATTTTTATACCTTATTTATTAAATTTCATTTATGATATGAAATTTATTTTTTGTTCATGGAAAATGGATTCCATGAGAAAAATGTTTTCGGTTTTAAAAATGTTCCATATGGATTTCTTGAAAAATGGGTTTGATTTCATGACATTATTTGATGTAGTGGGATGCATTGTAAAATATAAAAAATGTTAGAGTTTTAATCGAGATAAATAATTTTTTAAAATGAGATTTTCCTATTTTATGTGAAATTGTTGAGTTTTAGATTTCATTTGGTTTCGTATTTATGTTTTAAATATTATTCATGTGTAGGTGAAAATAGTAAGTTATTTGAAGTGGTTTCAAAACATGGTTATTTATTTTACCTTCAATTCTGAGTGTGATTTGGTTTTAAAACGAATTTATGTTTATTTTTTTAAATTCATCTACAAATCTTTTAAATTTAGCATGTCTTATTTGATCTTGGGGTTTGAAAATATAAAATTAGTTTAGAATGGGTTTGAGTAAAATAAGGCCAAATTTTAATAGTTTCATGATTTTTAATGAATGATTTTTAGAATACTTGATAAGGGTCATGGGGGTTTAATATAATCATTTTTAAAATGTATTTTCTTGTTTTAGAAAAATGAGTTATTTTATGAGTCCATTTTGGGAAATTAGGACTGATTAATATGATTTAGGGGACTTGAATGGGTCGTTTTCACTTAATTGGATACATATTGAGTAGGATATGATTCATCCATTACTTATTTGTATTTTGTTCCTAGGGTATATTCAAGGAACACATGTTTTTCTAGTGTTATGGGATTTTCATTGGTGTTCAATGGTTTATACCTTTGTACAATGGTTGGACTAGAGAGAGTTAGTTATTCTTGGGAACTCTTATGTGACCTCTAGTTTGTAATGTTTTTTGATTGATCATAGATATGATTGAGGTTTGATGGATGGGTGACCACCAATTATTTTATTTTTTTTTGGATTCTTAGTGGTGTCTCCATTAGACAATGAACCATTTTATGACTTATGTACTCTGATTTTGGAGAAGTTGTGGCTTATGTAAATCCTATTTGATGATTTATTTATTTTTTCTATATGATAGGTAGTGGTTCTTCAAATTCCAATTCCTAGATGTCAAAGGGTATTCATTATTTCCATCCAATGATGTATATAATGGGATGGTTTTAATTTTTTTTTCTGTACATAGGAATAACATTGGGTTCATTCATGGATACACGGGGCTTTAGGCTTGAGTTTAGATAGTTTGTGCATTCCAACAAACAATGTTTTCTTTTAGAATTACTATAGGATATTATTTTGAGGATTTTGATATGTACACCATAATATATTAGAAGTGATGCTTAGGTTTTAGTTTTTTTGTTTCTTAATGAGTTTTCTATCCTATTTTTTGATATTTGTTTAGTATTTCTTGATTATGCTGATCTTATTTGGTAATTATTTAGGATGATTCTTGGAGTATGATCTCCTGGTGGTTTGGAACCAATTTCTTGTTGTTTTTTATGGATTGTTGTTTGGTATGAGAAATTTTTATAGATTCTTGGAATTTTGTTGTTTGATAATTACCTCCTATATTTATAAAAAATTGGTTGTTGTTTGTTCCACTATTTTAGATCAATCATTTATGATGGGGATACTTATGATTTGTCTCTATCCCTTTAGAGGTTCCCATTGATCCATTACTGACTAGTTCTTGTTCATCGTTTCTCAATGACACATCGGGTTATTTTGCAACATGTATTTTTTCATGGTAGTTTTTTAGAATTAGTTCTATTTTTACCTCTATATTGACTTGATACTTCATGAAGGATGAAGGTTACATGGTGTAGTGAATTTTGATACCATATATGTCACCATGATTTTATATTATGTGGTTTGTGAGTTTGATGTCTATTTTAAGTTTTTATGGAGTTTTGGCATGAAAATTAGAGATTTGGAGCATTTAATTATTTCAATATTTTTAAACATGATTTATAGAAAACAGTGTGGTTAACAGACAACTGAGTTATCTTTTATGTTCATTTTTTTTCTATGTTCAACTTATCTACAGGCATGGTGGATAGGTTTGACGAAACCATGTAGGGCCTTAGGGAAACTATAATATACATCTGGGGAATCTGGATTATAGAACATTATTAGGTAAACTATGTTCCAATTATATGGTCCATATTTTTAATTGATAATGCCATTCAGAATGATCTTCACATGGGTTTTATGGCCATATACTGTCCTATGTAAATCTTGTGAGTGAGTTTTTTTCTGGGTAGTAGCCTACACAAGGTTTGGAAAACCGTGTGTCCAAACCTGATTCACTAAAAAGTAAATTTAAAATTTTTCGATTTCTAGAATTAAATCCTAAATTCCTTATTTATTTTCTATTATTGTTATAATTGACTTGTTATTTCCCCCTTAAGAGTCTCCACCCTCCTACCACTATATTTGGGGCTTCCTATCTCCATTTGAAGTGGATTAATCCCTAGTATATCCCCATAAACTTCTTCATCTTCTTTATTAATTCACTTTCCCTTATTTTCAGTCATTACCTAGAAACCTAATATTTATGTGTGTTTATTAGGGTTCGTATTGGTTCGTATAATGGGAATTTCATTTATAGTGGTCATAGAGGGCACATCATGTATTGTGAGTGTCTTCCAACTATAGGAAATGACTACCAACATGGAATACATTGAATCAGGGTAGGTGATATTTATCACATTCTATTTGATAAATATAAATAATTGAGGGTTTAAGAATGTTTTTCAATCAAATAATACCTATATGTATTCCCCATGATAGTCGATATTGATTTGAATTTATTTTGACCCTTGACATGGAATAAAATTCCATGACAAGGGCTGGTTAAAATACCGTAATGATTTTAAGATGATTATTTTGGTTTTACAAGATGTGGTTGGCAACAAATTTAGGTTATTAAGAAATTTTTTTTATCACTTTTTTTTCAATACAATTGTTTTTGTGTTTCAAGGTGTTTAAAAAGTTTGATAAGGGATTTTAAACTTAAATTGGGGGCCTTAACCCTTGTGTGTGAGACTTGAAGCCTTTTTAAAACCATGATATATATTTTGTCAAACATATGAGGTGTTTAATATTTTTTAGATGATTCAAATGGATTGTTTAATTTTAAACGTGTGTGTTCTTCAACATGAACTATATTATAAAACAATTCATTAGATTTCAATGTATTAAAAGGTTATTTAAATGGAATTGTGATTTCCCTATTTAATTTAAAAGGCTTTATGATAAATTTTTTTCTCAAGAGTGGATTGATAAATCCTTCTAATATATTATTTTTTCCTATTAATTCAATGATTATTTTTATATATGGAATGTTTGTCATTTTGTGAAAAATGGGTTTTCAGGAAATGAGTGAGACCCAATTGAGTCACTTGTGATTATCATACCTCAGTGTGGTATTATAATACCACAAGGGGAAGTATTCATGTGTTTTTATATCCTTTCTATGTTTCATGAAATGGGGATATATATTTATGAGGGTGTAATAGGAGAGACATGATTTATTTCAACGCAATATATTTAACTTATGTGATGATTGATTATTCTCACATCCCTTGAATTATCATCAAAAACATTAGGGGATTGAGAAATGTGAAATAGGTAGTCGAATCATAGAAATAGGTTTTTAATTTTTTAAATAATGTATTACATGTTTTCTAAAATCCTATAGCGGTTACATATTCCATTCAACAAAAAAATATTATATGATTTTTGGACTGGGATAGCCCGTTGGGTATGAGGGATCCCAAGGAAGACAATGAGAGAATCCAATTTTTTTATTAAAACCAAGTTATCTGTAATCCTAGTATTATTATATTTCATTCATGATCCATTTAATTAGATACCATTGGTCAGAGCCCATGAAACTAGGTTCCTTTTTAGTATCATATTTTGGGATCTATCTTTTGTTTAGTCATATTCCCCTATTTATTTTATTATTACATTGCACCATTGTTCTAATAGTTTTTCTATGCTTGTTTTTTCTCTTTATATTGTGATTTTTGATTTTTTTACTTCTTCCTTCCTCACATGGTTTACCATTCAAATGTTTTGAAAAGGGGTCATGAATGGTTCGACAGTGACCATTGGTCATGTGGAGAATCATTAGAGCTAGTTTGGGATGTTCTTTTAGTTTTATGATTTTTATTATCAAATTTGACCATTTTATTTTGTGATTTCGATTTATAGATCTATATACACTATTTTTATTATATTTCCCCCTTTTTAAAGGATGTTCTTTTTTACTTATTTAATGATTCTTGGTTTATAGTTCCCTTTTTCTTAATTTTTTATCTTTTTGTATGAGGGTAAAATTGTTTCTACGGTATGTACTATGATTCCAATAATTGGTTTCCAAGACATGTGTATTGGAAATTCCATTGGGGCCATTTGGTGGACCAGGTCAGATAGCACTCTAAGTCAGTTCATTAAACAAGGACTTACCCACTTTAATGTCTTTTACTCCAATTATCGAGGCTTATCTGAAGTCATAAAAATATATTACTCAAACCAAGTATATATTGGATTTCATTTAATAAAGTTGTAAATAAACCCCCTTGGTAGTGTAGTTACAAAGTGAAATTAATGTTTTAAAATGATACATGGAATACCAACTCCATCCCTAGAATGCTCTACCTTATCACTTTTTCTAGTTGAATTGTCATTGATTTCCAAGCAACCATATAATTTAAGAAAATTTCTATATTAATCTAATCAAGATATATTTTTTTTCAATTGAATGAAAAAATATTCCACATAATCATCTTATCCTATTATTATATTCAAAATATGTAGACAAGTTATTTATAATCATGAATCATTTACACTCTTAACTCCCTCATGAATATATGAAGCATTTTATATATAGATCTTAAAATTTTGGAACCCATCACTTCATTTAATATGTCTTTGAGAGGGATGAGAGTTTCACATTGTATTCCCTCCTATAATATTCAATATTCTTCTCTTCTTATAATATATAGATTTTCCGAACCTAATAAATATAAAAACCGTTATCTATGATTTTATGAACATCGTATATAAGATATAAAAGATATGAAACCATCATCTCTTTCCATATATGAAATATTAATAAATAAAATACTTAATAAAACTTTTCATGGATGTAATTCATTCAATCTAAATAAGATCAAATAAATATATTATAAGTATTAAATACCTCATATTATTGAGATTAGGCTTTGATATGTTTCCAATTAAAGCATCCCAAGAATCAAAATTTAGGAGCCCTAGGAGGGTGGTGGTGGGGGGGATAAATCTGTGCTACCAGAACAAAATTATTTAAAAAATCACACTCCAATTCTCATTCTAGTTATATATATAATCAATTAAAACAACAAATACTTGTTTCTGATATATTTAGAGTGAGGCAAAATTCATATGACACATGGTATTTTCTAGGTATATATACAATTTTTTTTATTCAAGTGGTTAATCCTTAGTGTCAATTGATTGTGAAAGTATTATGTATATTATTATATTTTTATCAATAAGGATAATAAATATGTGATGGAATATGGTCAAAAACATCATGTTTAATAAATATAAAAACAAGTATCAAAATTTTAGTCAATCGTTCTCTTTCATTCTCATGTTCTTCCAAGGATAGATCAATTTTTTTTACCTTTTTTCTAATCCCAAATTTCTACTAAATACACTATAGAATACTCTCTAATATAAATTGTTATATATTTAAATTTTTTTCACTACTTTGCTTCAAAAAATGAATGAAATCATAATTACATAATACACGTTTTCAATGAAATGTTATAGTTGGTCATGTATAGATTCATTATCCATACAAAGATAACTGTTATCATCCGCACTATTTTAGGTTGTTTTTTATCCCTTGAATTTATCTTTCACAAGAACATTACACAATGAAATTGAAAATTTCAAAATTTATTAAAATTTGGAGCAAAAAAAATTAGTTTCGATGGGGTTTTATACAGTAAATAATGTTGTCAATTGAATTTTCTTCCCACTATGGGTTCAAACATGCCCATTTTTTTCAAAATTTCTCATGTAAAACCATAAAATTGATTCCTCGATATTCTATAAAAATGGCCATATTAGTTATGATCATTTCCATCATGAAAAATAAAATAATGGAGCCTCACCCTAACATTATTAAACCCACACATTTTAATTTTCCTATCATGTACATGAACAAGACCAAAAAACAATCATTTTCCTTCATCTCCGAATCAATTATATTTTCCAATAGACCATTACATAATTTATTATTCACCAATTTATTTTTAATATAATATTAAAATTTATTCATTATATTTATTCTAAATCAAATTTAATATATATTCTGATTCATCTACAATCATACTGAGAATAAATACTGTAGTAGCCTTCACAGACGTGACAATCTAATTACATTAATAAAAGAAAAAAAAATTCATTATAATACATTTCCATTATCTGTTTGGTCTAAAGTTTTATAGAATTAGGAAAAAATGTTAACTAAAAAAATATATGTCTTTTAAACTAACATATATATTTACCACTATAAAATACAATGATTAATCCATAAAAAGTATTCAATATATCAAAAAACATTAATACAAAAGATACTATTTTAAACACATCATACATATTAATTTTCATAATAACCTAGGTAAATGGAAACCTAAGAATGGGTTGATCTCAGAAACATTATAATTGTTAACGTAAGTAATAATTTCTTATGTTCATATGTTATTATTATATATGAAAACATGTATAATCTATGTAAATAAGAATATAATACCCAATAAAGTATAGATCAAAATTACCAAGTCATGTAATAATGTCTTGTGTAATATAAGATATGAATCAAATGTTTTTGATAAAAATACAAAAAAAAACATAATCCATGAGGGAGTAAAAATATCATTAGAATAAGTATAAATGTATGTCATAAGATGGAAATATACAAAAAAAGATATTTATAAAAGTATAGAATAATAATATAATAGTAAAACCTTGTGATTAAACTATTGATGCACATTCCTAGGTGAACAAAATAATTAGTCCCATGCCTAAAACAATGAGTAAACTAATTAGAACATGCCTATGTGAACGTACTCATTTTGTACACACCTAACCATCTCACAAGATATCAATATAAACTAATTCATTGTAGGATGATATATCCCCCTCCTATTATCATCCATACATATGTGTGACACATAGAAAAATAAACATCATATCATAAAGAACAAAAAGAATGAGTTTTAGTTTCATATCCTTTTAAAATGGAATACCATATGGAAAAATTCTTAATTCCACCAATAATCATAAATTTATATTATAATGGGAATGGAATGGGTATCCAAATATATTAAATAAATATATAGGTTAATACCATTAAATTAGTTTAAAAAAGTATAAGGTATTTAATCCAAATAGATAAATGGTATATGGTGAATTTAATAGTATACCTAATAAATCTATGTATAAAATCTATGTGAACACCCTTAAATCAAAGGAATAAAAAAGAAATTATTTATAGAGGAAAGAAACTGAAATATTAATTATGATTATACATTAATTATTATTAGGTATTAAAATGACAATGATGGTTCATTTCTCATATAGAGATTTAGCATTCCTCATTTGTAAAAAATAAGTAAAGAATCATCCACTATATGAATAATAATTTTTGAAGAATAATATATTTTACATTAAATATAATAATTAAATTGAACCGTTTTCTGGGAATACCATGATAATTAATACTCATAAATATTGGAAAAATAATTCACATTATATGATCATGAATCATGGGAAATTAGCATCAAAATGATGTGAAATTCATTCTTTTGTTAATGTTTTTTTAGATTATATGCTATAAAGGCACCAATTTCTATTCGAACGAAATTTTTTAAAAGGTTGGAGTGAAAATTTTGAGATATATTAAAATATTAATTTTTTAAAATCTATAATAATGGATTCATGAAAAATAATTAAATGTTTTATTGAGAAAATGTATCGTGGAAGATAAAATATTTTATTTTGAATGTATGAAAGGCATTTTTTATATTTTGAATAACATTTGTTGAAAACTCATATAATAAAAATAGATAAAAACTAGAATTTTTAAAATAAGAAGAGGGAAATGTAAAAGTTAAATGTGATAAGTAATGAAATATTTTCCAAATATAAAGGATAAATTTGGTTGAAATAAAAATATTCAAAAGAAGTGGAGAAATTCATTAAAGAGGATGAGAATTATTGAAAACTATGATTTATGTTTTTGAGGAAAATTTTATAATGGTATAAGATAAAAATTATATAATTTTAAACTATAGGGGAATATAAATTACCATTAAATAAAATAATAGGGTTTAAAAAACAAATATTCTAAAATAGATGTTCAGGAAGAATCATTTTAACTCAATGATGGGAGTTTAGTTAACAAAATTAAATCTCATAATGGTAAGAAAATAATCACAAGAACAAGGGAGAGATACTACTAAATGGACATAAAAATATCCACAGATGAATAATATTTATTATAACTTTTTTACATAGTTAATTTGAAAAAACATATAAAATAAACAATGTTGTAAAATATCATACATGTCTCTTGGAGTTAAATACATGAAAAATAAACCCTTACATCTATTTTAATTATCATTCAAAACCCCATGAAATAAAAAATTTTGAATAAAAAAATTGTAACACCCCAAGCTTTCACGGTACGCTTCTCTTTGAATAATACAATAGCGTATGTTTTACACAACTTCGAGTTCTAACACCCCACAACTAATCATACTAGCCGTTAAGAATAGTAATAGCCACTTTTTGAAATTTTATACATTTAATATTTAAAAATAAACATCATTTTTGGATTCGTAATATCGAAATTAGCTTAGGGTGAAATTTTGGTACTTTTGGGATAAATTTCATATTTTGATGAATAGTAAAAATTTCTAAATTTTAATTAAAAACAACTTTTTTAATAGAAATAATTAATAGTGATAAATTATGAATTTGAGTGGTTTAAAGTATATTTAAAATATATTTTTACCATTTAATACAATGTTGTTCATTGGACATAATTTCACATTTAAACTGGACATAAGTAAGTGTCAATCTTTTGATAGTTATTATTTCATAAAAACACGCTATTTGTTTTGACAATGGGAATTAATTTAAATTAATTAATGCAACTTATATGTTTTTAATTTGTTAAAATGGACATATTTTTTGAATTCATAATATCAAATATATCTTAGGCCGAATTTTTGGTATTTTTCTGAGAAACATCAATTTTTGATGAATAGTGAAAAACACTGAGTTATTGGTTAAAAAGATTTTTTTTAAATAATTATTTAATTTTTTAAATTAATTTATGTCAAAATAGATACATAATACTTATATAAGTTCATTTTAATTAATTGGAGTCATTTTATAATAATTTTATATATATAAGAATTTTATTAAACTTTTCACCGTCTTTTACCCACCTCCTAGGAAAATTTAAAAATTCATATAAAACTTAATTTTATCACTTCTGTGAGTTTAATTTTGAAAATCCGATAGAAATGATTAATATTAAGGATTAAAATGTGGTTCAATAAAATAAAAAAAAAATTGGTGAATAATATCTTTTTACTTTTATTTACCGCGATTAAAGTTAAATAGGGTAATTCAAGGTAAAAAGAATATTTTAATAATTTAAAATCACCTTAACACATGTCTTAACATTATTGGATGAGTAATATCAGACCATGGGCATCTTTGGGTCGATTTTGGGACCCCATGGAGCCACTTATGAATGATAATGACATTTTAGATTAATTAATTTAATATAAAGGAAAAATTGACAAAAACAAAAACCTTTGAGTAAATAATTTTTATATGGTGTTATATAAGTAATATTTTTTACTATAAATATTCATTAGAAATATAAAAAAATTTCCTACATAATGGTATTTTATTAGTAATTTTTAGACATTGAATAATGTAATTTATTTATGACACAATGATGATACAGTAATTACCGTATTAGTGAAAGATTAAGATAATTGATATTATAAATACCAAAATAAATGTAATTTTAGACTTTTTATGAATTACAATACTTTTATAGGTTAATATGACATATGAGGATTGGTTATATGAATTTTTCTAGAAGTAATAATGTTTTTATGAATTTATCAAAAACAAAATACCCAATAGTTACAAAATTGACATAAAAGTGTTTTTAAAAACAATATTATTTTATTAATTGATATTATATTCCTAAAAATCTATGGTTTGTCCAAAATACTTATATCATGATAGGTGTATCATTATTGGACCACTTGGGGGTCTCATGGATTTATATTGTAATGTTATTAACTATATAATATAAAAATACAATGTGATATGGTAAGTGTCAAACTAATCAACTAAGAGTTAAAACTAAACGATAAGGTTAATAAAGTGACCCAAATCTATCTAAAACCTATTGGTTGAGTTGTTTTAGACCCCTACCCACATTATAATTTAAATAATCCGGTTTGGAGCCATTATAAATTGAATATAAATTTATTATAAAATAATACTTTAAGTTTTTTCTAAAGAGCCCCTCCTCCCCATTATAAAAGGACACAACTTATAACCAATTACTCACTCTTTTCAAGCCTTTTTCCACATCAAAACTCTTCCCAATTAAGCTCCATATATCCCTATTCTCCTCCTAGAATCCTTACCTTAGGAATAATGCACTTCAAGAGTCCTTTGTGGTTCAAACCAAAGGGGTTACCCAAATTAAAGGTAACATTCTCTCTTAGCTTCTTTTCTGTTATTTTACTTCTCCAACCCCTAAATTCTTCTTATCATTTTATTTTGTAACAAAACAAGTATTTTAAATATAATATGATATTTTTATGATAATTATTCTAACTACACTTACACACACCTCCATCTAATGTCTGAATAACATAATGTTCCTGTGGATGGAAACCAAACGCCTCACAAAACAATGATTGTTCAATTATCTCCTACCACCTCTCATGGTGGCCATTATGATGGGACTATAATTAAATATGATATTAATGATATTTATTTTATAAATAATCCTATGTAATTCAATTTTATATAATAACATTATTCGTTTCATGTTGTATATATATACGATAATTTCATTTGAGGATGTGCGGACTACCTCCCTATCAAAGTGATATGAATCGTTCATACCATACATGAAACGTATAAAGAATGGTATTAATGAACTTAAGTAACACATATAAGATATTATATTATACTTTAATAATAATATACCTATATATCATTTGGTTTTGATTCCTCTTAAAATGAAAAATGAAATGGAAGTAGTGCTCGTGCATACGTACAGACTACAGCCTCCACGAACGTGATGAGATTCATTACCCATCGTATCCATTCAAGTCTAATTCTCATTTTATAATTAAAAATAATGTTTAAGGACTTGATAAAATTATATATATGAATAAGATACAACTTATCCATAAAAAACACATCTTATGTAACAAAACATATAAAATAAAATGAGTAATTTAACACCCAAAACGACGATAATAGTAAAATATTATTAACAAAGAAATATTAAAAGATCATATATGATATCATATTTAGGTATATGATTCTTTTATAATTTAATAACAATTATTTAACTATTATACAGGAGGTTAACCTAACCTCAACCATGGAAAAGTACAATGTAAATGTTTATTTCACAATCTCTTCATTATCCGAGGTTGTTTATACGTAATTATCTATTGGGACCTCTTTATCGTCCACATACATGTTTCTTAAAAATGTATTTCAAAACATTCTTACTATTTTATAGAATGTGGGCTAAAGTCATTAATACCTTTTTTAACTTTTTATAAGAAGTTTATAAAGTAATCTTTCCGTCATTTTCCAAACAAGGTCCTTTTTAACCTTTTCGACAGAATTAAGGTAAGACTATATTTTTTAACTTATACGGCAGGTGTGGCTATTTTCCGCTGTTATAAAATCTTCAAAGCTTCCCTTAAAAGATTATAATAATATTTTTAAAGTAAATTTTTTCTTTTATAATTATGTGATTTCTAATTGATTTGAAAAAATAGATATTTCTCTCAAATAGTTTTTATTTCATCTATGTCAACATCCATTGATGGATTTTAAGTTTATTTGAAGTTGATTTATTATGATACAAAACATCCATATTTAATTGAAGGCTTTGTGATAAGTTTGACTGTGGATGTGTTATTTTTATACCATTCATGATTTATGGAGAAAGTATTGACATTTCATATATAAGGACTCATCCTTAAGCATTACATAATATTGAATTAAATGAATAATTCACATTGAGGATCTTTTCAGGTTTAGAGTTTTATAGAATTAGGACATAAATATTACATATCAAATGATTACAAGGTAGAAATATCTATATAGTTTCCATTTTTTTAATAAAATAAAAACTCTAAAAAAGAGTCTTGTCTAGTTCCATGTTTTAGATATCATGGCTTTTCCTTGATCCCATCCTTGACCTTATTCATCTTTAAGTCATGTGAAAACATTTCAAAACACGGGATGAGCATAAAAAGTTCAGTAAGGGTTATAAAACTAATAAAGATTTTTTTTTTCATAAATACATACAAAACATGACCTCTTTTACTTACCTCATGAAATCATAAGATTTATGAAAGAAACATAGAAATCATTAATCATAAAGGTAACTTGTGGCATCCATATCATACTTACATTGTAACTATCACAGCTACATAGGGAGTTACTTTGAAATACCCATAGTAGTATATTCCTTAATTATCTTAGGAGAAACATTCATGTTTACCTCTGTCACGTTACCCAATGCATTGGAGAGCTATCTCGGACTTACCCACCCTAGGTTTATCACGGAACCACCCATATACATAAAAAATTCCCATGAACCATAACACGATCATAACACATAACAGAAGCTTAAAGGAAAGATAACATTTCCACATTTCAATAATTCAATAACATTTCATGATATTGAAATTATAAATCCATTCTCAAAAATCATTTTCAATACCAAAATACGTAAAAAGGGTATATGGTATTTTTTTTCCTTTTAAGAAAACATTCCGGCTTGTTAGGGAAGCAAAAGGTCAAATAATACTCGCAGCGGCGGAAAGGTCGTTGTCACCACATACATTAAAAAAACATTACTTTTTTCATTTAGTAAAATGCTCCATATAAAAAAATTTCCATTGAATAAAATGAAAAGTCAAAAGGGGTTTATACACTGTATAAAATAAAGTCGTGTACAAAACTAAAAATGCCTCAATGAAAGGAGATTGAGACAAAGTCCCTAACCTCGCGTCCGACTTGACTCGATTGTTCTTTAATCTACTGAATAATAAACTAAAGTTAATTTCTAACTGATTAATAAAATTTTTCAAGTTTATTATTCCTTTTATATCACTTATTATAATGTTTTAAACATTATGAAATCATTTAAGTTAATAACGTTCATTTTGTCGACATTTGGTACTTGAGTAAAAATGAACAACTTATATTTAAAAGTTGTCCATGTGGTCAAAGTTTAATTATATACAGAATCATATTCATGATTTTTATATCATATATATCATATATATCCAGTATATACATGTTTTTATAATAGTACAAAACATTTAGAGGTAAGAAATGAAATGCACCGTTCATGGAGACAGTAAGCCGTACGTACGCATGAACGCTAATTTCATTTCTATTTTTTATTTTAATGGAAATAAAACATAGTGATAAATATTTATATTATAAATCCATTTTAATATCATATATAATATCATTAACTCCCTCCTTTATACATCCCACATAAGGCATTTAACCAATCAAATAACTTTGAGGGGGTGGTAGTCCGCACTTCCTCAAATGAGATTATCGTATTAACCCACTATGGAAACTATAAAGGCATGATATAAATGGGAAGTAAATAAGATTAAATAAATCATAACCATAATATATATCATATATAAATTCATTACCATCATAATGGACACCATGATAGGTGGTATGATGTAATTGAACAATCATCGTTTCGTGAGGCCTTAGTTTTCCATCCACAGAAACATTATGTTCTTCATCCATTAGATGGAGGTGTGTGTACGTGTAGTTAGAATAATTCTCATAAAGACATAATATTATATTGAGGATACTGGTTTTGTTACAAAAGAAAAGAAATAAAAGGAGTTTAGGGGTTGGAGAAGTAAAATAAAAGAAAACAATTTAAGCGAAACCGTTACCTTTAATTTGGGGAACTCCCTTTGGATTGAATGAAAAGACTTCTTGAAGTGACTTTTTCCTAAGGTAAGGATTCTAAGAGGAGTATAGGGATGTTGAGAGCTTAATTGGGCAGAGTTTGGACGATCCAAATGGCTTGAGAGGTGTGCGGAATTGGTTAGAAGTGGTCTCCTTTTATAAGGGGGAGGATGGGCTCTTTAGGAAAGTGTAAAAATATTATTTTATAATATAACGATATTCGGTTTCTAATGGTACAGAAATCATCATAGTAGAAGCTAAGATGAGACATGTTCAAAATAAAATCATCCAATCAGAATTTTACATGTTTTGGATAATATTTTAATCATTATAATCTTATTTATTTAAATCATTTATTAGTGAGGTAAATACTGCATCATTATTGTGTCATAAATAATTTAATTTATTTGATGTCTAAAAATTATATAAAAATACCATGATATAGGAAATATTTTTATATTTCCAAATAATATTTATAGTAGAAAGTAGGACTTATATAACACCATATAAAAATTAATTACTAAAATATTTGTGTTTATGTCATTTTGGCCTTTACATTAAATTAATTAATCTCAATTGTCATTATCACTTCCAAGTGGATGAAAGGGGTCCCAAAATAGACCCAAAAATTCCCATGGTCGTTAATGACTCAAACAATAAGGTTAGGACAAGTTTTAAGGTAATTTATTAATTATTATAATATTCTTTTAACCTTGAATTACCCTATTTAACTTTAACCGCGGTAAATAAAAGTCAAAAGTTACTATTGACCAAAAAATATTTTAATCTTAATGAACCACATTTTACTTCTTGATAACAACCATTTATGCTGTATTTTTTAAATTCAATTTACATAAGTTGTAGAATTTCATTTTAATGTAAAAGTCAGTTTTTTAACTACCACTTAGTGGTGTCACTATTCATAAAAAATTGAAGTTTTTCAGAAAAATAACAAAAATTAAGCCTAAGAATTATTTGATATTACAAATTCAAAAACGATTTCTATTTTTACAAATTCAAAACATATAAGTGGAATTAATTAATTTTAAAATTATTTCCCGTTATCCAAACAAATAGCGTGTTTTTAAGAAACAATAACTATCAAAAGATTGATACTTGTTTTTGTCCAATTTCAAAGTGAAATTACATCTAATGACCAACATTGGATAAAATGGTAAAAATATATTTTAATTTCACTTTAAAACCAATTTAAAAGATAATCTAACCATATAAATAAATTAGATTAAAATTCACTTTTGAATTAAAATAAAATATTTTCACTATTCATTAAAAAATGAACATTATCATAAAAATACCAAAACAAATTACCAAAAGTAAAATTTGATGTCCCCATTTTAAAGAAGGATTATATTAATTCAATTGGAACATATAAAGATGACCAAAACTTGATTTAATGAGGGTTCTCCATTAAAAGGTGGTAAATCTGCCTTTTAATGTAAATTATACTTAAAAATAGATTCATTCAGATTTTAAGCCTCTATCTTTTATTAGATAAAAGTCAATACAACTAACAAATATGTGTAATTATATTGTAGTTAGTTTCATTCATTCCCGCCACTAAAATGGCAAGGATTTTACTACTATTTAACATAATAATATTATATTATTAGTGTGCAACATAAGATTCCAAAGAAACCCGTTGTTTCATATCGGGTACGCTATCGAACATACCATCTCTTTTAATGTAAAATTAATATTTAATTCACAAATATTAATAAATATGAAATATGTCTTATTGTTCATTTACCTGAGATGTTACATCCTTCCCTCCTTTTGGAAATTTCGTTCTCGCAATTTTTATTCACTTATCAAAATAAGTGGGGGTATTTATCCCTCATAGCATTTTCAAATTCCCATATTGCCTCTTAAAAAATATGGGTTTTCCATAAAACCTTTACCTGGTGAATTACCTTTTTTCGCAACACTTGCTCTCCATGGTCAAGAATTTGGACTGGTTGTTCTTCATAAGAGAGATTCTCTTCCAACTGAACTACCTATGGGCTCAAAACATGAGATGGATCAGGTATATACATTCTCAACATAGAAACATGAAAACTATTGTGTACCTGGGATAAAATTTGAGGTAAAGCCACTCTACACGTAACTAATCCCACTTTCTCCTGAATTTCATAAGGTCCAATGAACCTCATACTCAACTTTCCCATCTTACCAAAACGCCTCACACTTTTCCATGGAGAAACGTTGAGAAAGACATGATCACCTACCTCAAAAGAAAGATCATTCCCCCGGCTATCTGCATAACTTTTCTGTCTGCTCTGAGATGTTCTCATGTGATACTTATTCAACTGAACTTTTTCTTCCATCTCTTCTACCAATTCTAGTCCAATCAGCTTCCTTTCACCCACTTCATCCTAGAATGATGGATTTCAACAATTATTTCCATATAATGCCTCAAATGGAGCCATCTGTATACTGGAATGACAACTATTATTATAAGAAAATTCAACCAAATAAAGATGTTGGTCCCAAAATCCTTGATAATTCATCGAGAAAGCACGTAGAAAATCCTCCAATGTCTAAATTGGTCATTCTGAATACCCATCTGATTAAGGATGAAAAACTGTACTAAAATTTAATTCAGTACCCAATGACTTCTGAAGGCCTTTCCAAAAGATAGAAGTGAACCTGGGATCACGATCAGATACAATGGAGAGGGGAACTCAATGCAACCTAGCTGCTTCTTTAACATACAACCAAGCAAGTTGATCTAGAGACCAAGTATCTCCAATAGGAAGGAAATGAGCAGATTTAGTCAATCATTCAACTATAACCCAGATTGCATTATTACCTCGAGATGTATTTGGTAATCCCACAACGAAGTCCATGGATATATTTTCCCATTTCCACTCTGGCACTGGTAGAGGCTGAAGCATCACTTTTGGTAACTGCCGCTCTGCTTCAACCTACTGACAAGTCAAACACTTAAAAGTAAAATCAGCAATATCTCTATTCATTCCATCCCACCAGTAATACTGCCGAAGATCTCCGTACATCTTAGTTCTACCAGGATGAACTGAAAACGGAGAACTATGAGTTTCACACAACTACTCATTCTTCAACTGTGAATCACAAGGTACACATAATCTCTTCCCAAATCTCAAAACACAATAATTATCAATGTTAAATTCAAGAAACATACCCTTCTGATCCATCTCTAAATTTTTCTGCAAATCAATGTCTTCTTTCTGCACCTGCTTAATTTTGTCTGATAGAGATGATTTCACTGGCACCTGAAACAACAAAGAAGAATTTCATACAACAACAACTTCTATGCCAAAGTTCATCAAATCAAAAACCAAAGGATTTCGTTCCAAATTTTTCATGGCAAATTATACATTACTTTTCAACTCAAAGCATCAGCCACTTTATTTTCTTTTCCCAGATGGTAATGGATCGTGCAATCATAATCCTTGATTAATTCCAACCATCTCCTCTGTCTCATGTTCAATTCTTTCTGAGTGAATATATACTTAAAACTTTTGTGATCAGTATATATTTCACGCTTCACTCCATACAAATGATGCCTCCAAATTTTTAAAGCAAAAACAACAGCAACTAATTCAAAATCACGTGTAGGGTAATTTAACTCATGTGGTTTCAACTGACGTGAAGCATGAACAATTACCTGATCATTTTTCATTAGTACAAAACCAATTCCATTCATCGAAGCATCACCGTAGATAAAAAACTCACCATTTCTGGAAGGTAGTTCCAAAATTGGAGAATTCACCAATCTTCTCTTCAATTTCTGAAAACAATCATCACATTCTTTTGTCTAGATTAACTTAACACCTTTTCTAGTTAACTTAGTCATTGAACTAGATAACCGTGAATTTTTTTAAACAAACCTCCAGTAATAACCTGCCAATCCAAGAAAACTACAAATCTCAGTTATATTTGTGGGTCTTGGCTATTCTTCAACAACTTCCATTTTAGTAGGATCAACAGTTATTCCATTTTTGAAACAATGTGACCAAGGAAAGAAATTTGTTGTGACCAAAACTCAAACCTGCTGAACTTCCCATAAAGTTTCTTTTCTTTTATGGTTTTCAAGACAAACCTTAAATGACTTTCATGTTCCTCTTTACTTTTAGAATAAACGAAAATATCATCAATGAACATAATCACAAACTTATCCAAGAACTCATGGAAAATTCTATTCATAAGATCCATGAATACAGCAGGTTCATTGGTTAACCCAAAGGGCATAACTACAAATTCATAATGGACATATCTAGTATGAAACTCGGTCTTTGGAATGTCTGATTCCTTTACTTTCAACTGATGGTACTCCAACATCAAGTCAATCTTTGAAAAATATTGATCTCCCTGGAGCTGTTCAAACAAATCATCGATATGAGGCAAAGGGTACTTATTCTTAACAGTGATGTTATTCATTTCTCTATAATCAATGAAAAGTATCATTGAAACATCTTTATCTTTAACAAACAAGATAGGAGAACCCCATGGTGACGTGCTAGGTTGAATGAAACCTTTATCTAATAACTCGTGCAATTGCTTCTTTAACTCTAAAAGTTTAATTTGAGCCATTCGATAAGGGGGTTTTGAAATTGGCTTAGCATCAGGAACTAAGTCAAAAATAAATTCAACTTCCTGATCAGGTATAATACCAGGAAACTCATCAGGAAAAACATCAAGGTACTCATTTACCACTGGCACATCATTAATCTGAACAGTTCCTTTGTTTTCAACAATATGTGCAAGGTAACATTCATTTCCATCTTTTACTAGTTTCTCAACTTCCTGATATGTTATCAACAGAAAGGGTTCATTTTTGTATATAAACTGAAAATTATTCTGAAAGGAAACCTCTTTATCTCTGGAATCAATCTTATCATGATAAACAGAAAGCCAATACATGCCCAAAATAACATCAAACTCTTCTAGAGGAAAAAAATAAGGTTTGCAGGTAGATTCCTTCCACGCACAAGGACATGAATGTTATTATGTTTTTTTTTGTCTAAACATTTCCTCCAGGTTTTTTTACCATAAGTTCTGTATTCATATCTTGAGATGGAATTCCAAATTTACTAGAATAATTCTCAGAAATTAAAGAGTGTGTATACCCTGAATCAAACAACACATTGGCATAATCCGAACAAACAAACAGTGTACCTGATACAACTTCATTTGATGGCCCAACATCTACTGAAGTAGTTGCAAAGGATTTCGCCACCACTTTCCGCTTGTAGTCTGGATGGTTTCCTTCGGTTGTGTTTTTTTTGGACACTCGTTTGCATAATGACCCATTTCATTGCACTTAAAACATTTTAATGACTATAAATCAGATTTTTTCTTACCATTACCCTGATCTTTTTCAGTGGAATTACGAGCCTTATGTCCCATTTTACCACATCGGTAGCACTTACCAGAATTCAAAAGACATTCCCCAACATTATTTTTACCAGAATTTTTACAAACTGTAAACTTTAGTTTCTTACCATCAATTTTTTTTGAAGAGTTATTCCCTTACGCCTTCCACCTTGACCTCTTATTCTATTGTTTGTCAAAGAATACCCGATCATCGGAAAACTCCATTTCCACCCTCTCCGCACAACGAACAAGTTTTTCATATCTTTTGAACTCAAGAGAAGCTAAAGCCATTCTATAATTTGGCATTAATCCTGAGTAAAAATGGATGATTTTACTATCAATATATCGTATGAAATTTGGAGCATACCTTGCCAGTCGACTGAATTTTTCTTCATAAGCAACCACTGAGTCAACCTCCTGCCTCAATTCCTAGAATTTTTTTCCATCCTAAGACGAACCACCTTAGCAAAATATTTCTAAAAAACATACCATTGAACTCATCGCAATCAAGAGCATCAATCTCCTCACTATCCTTGATATTTTTCACCATCTACCACCACTGAACATTTTCACCTTCAAAACGGTAAACAACAAGACCAACCTTTTGATGTTCTGAACAACCCATGACATCAAAAATCTTTTCCAGTGCTTTAATCCACCCTTCATCTAGCACAGGTTCAGATGATCCTCTGAATGATGGGGGATGTTGCCTCATTAAATGCTCCACTACTGACAAGTTCCTCTGTGGTTGATCTAGATGATCTCATACATGGATACCACCACTATTTATAGCCTGATTCAACTGTGCCATCGCTGCAACAAACTGTTTTGTTCCAATTCCGACCATCTCAGGTTACTGATTTGGAAGGTTGTCTTCCTCCTGATGTCGTGCTAACATATTTTCCCTGTTTCCTCTTCGGAAAACCATTCTGAACATAAAAATATCTTAGGTGACGCAACATGGTAATGTGTGAATGCTATAATATATCAATATTAACATAAATTACTTTATAGATATTAATTTAACAATACCCTAACTCTTAAAGTTATCTAAACCGATCTCCGATACCAACTGTAAGGACCTGTAACACCCCATGTAAATAAAGAATATTACATTTGTATATTTATCCATATTTGTGAATAAAATATTAATATAACTTTAAAGGGGACTCTATGCTCGATGGCGTACCCAACACGCAACAATGAGTTTCTTGGGAATCCTACATTGCACTCTAATAATAAAATAATATTATTTTAAATGGTAGTTAACGACTAGATGTTGTGATGGCGGAAATGAATATAACTTACTAAAAAATGATTATATATGTTTGTAAAATATTTCTACTCTTTACAATAAATTTTAGGGGATTAAAAATGTGAATGAATCCAATTTTAAGCGTAGATAGTCTAATATTCTTTAAAAGGTCGATTAACCACCTTTTGATTGCGAATCTCTTTTAAATATACATTTTGACAATTTTTTGTGTTATATTTGACAAAAAAAAATTCTTATTTAGAATCGGGACATCAAAATTTAATTTTTTTTTAAATTTTTGCTATTTTTCCGAAAAAGATCAATTTTAATGAATAATGAGAAATGTTGTATTTTAATTCAAAACCACGTTTTAATCTAATTTATTTATATGATTATATTTTATTTTTAATTGGTTTTAAAGTGCAAATAGAATATATTTTTACCATTTAATCCAATAGTGGTCATTGGAATTAATTTCACTTTGAAATTGGACTTAAACTAGTGTCAATCTTTTGATACCTATTGTTCATAAAAACACGCTATTTGTTTTAACAGCGGGATTTAATTATAAAATTAATTAATGAAACTTCTATGTTATGAATTTTGTAAAATAGACATCATTTTTGAATTCGGAATATCAAATATAGCTTAGGGTGAATTTTTGGTATTTTTCTGAAAAACATCAATTTTTGATGAATAGTGAAACCACAAAGTGGTGGTTACAAAATTTGATTTTTCGTTTAAATGAGACTTTACCACTTCTGTGATTTGAATTTCAAAAATCCAATTTAAATGATTTTAATTGTTAATTAAAATGTGGGTCAATGGGATGAAAATAATTTTTTATGAAAAGTAACTTTTATGTTTTATTAATCGCGATTAAAGGTAATTAGTGTGATTAAAGGTAAAAATGATATTATAATAAAATGAAAATATATTGAAACTTGTCCTAACCCTATTGGATGAGTTATGGACGACCCAGACAACCCATGGGACGATTTTTGGTACCCCATGGAGCCACTTGGGTTTGATAATGACATTTATGCCTTTTATTTAAAGTTAAAATAAAAATGTCACCAACATGATTTGTTTTACTAAAACAATTTTTACATGTGGTTATACAAGTCAGAATTTTGACTATAAATAGTAATTGGAAAGCTAAAAAGATTTCATACATCATAGTATTTGTTTTATAATTTTTAGACATTAAATAAGTTAAATTCTTTATGACATCATGATGATGAAGCGATGACCTCATTATTTAACGATTTGAATAAAATGGAATGATAATGAAAAATATAGGACCTAAACATGTCACAAACCTATTGTATGGGTGGATTTCGAAACCTTATCACCTTATACTCGAAACACATCAATTTGGGACTATTAAAATCCGACAACCATTTGAAAATAAAGTAACATTTTATACTTTTCCAAGTGTGCCCCTCCTCTCCTCTTATAAAAGTCCCACACCTCTACCACCTAACCCACACCTCTAAAACCTTTGGATCAGCCAATATCTGATCATTTTGTCTCTCCACATCCCTCTCCTCATCCTAGAATCCTTACCATAGGCAGGAATTTCTTCAAGAATCCATTTTGGCTCAAACCAAATGGAGTTACCCAATTTTAAGGTAACGTCTTCACTTGTTCTCTTTTGTTTTATTTTGCTTCTCCAACCCCCTAAACTCTTTTTATTCATTTCTTTTTTAGAAAGTAAAGTATCTTCAATATACTAGTATGTTGTTATAATAATTATTAGAGCTACACTTACACACACCTTCATCTAATAGTTAAATAACATACCGTTTCTGTGGACGGCGAATTTCTGCCTCACGAAACGATGATTGTTCAACACTAGTATAACACCTTCAAAGGTGGAAATTAAGATGTCACTCTATTTATATATGATATACATTATGTTTATGTTTTCATTATGCTTCTGTATTTTTTCATTTGTGGTATACCTTTATGGTTTCCATTGTGGGTAAACACGATAATTTCATTTTAGGAAGTGCGGACTACCGCCCCCTCCAAGTGATTTGATTCGTTAATGCCATATGTGGGACGTATAAAGGATAGATTTAAAGTTATTATATATGATTTTATACTGGAATTATAATATACCACTATATAATTATTATTTCATTCTATTAAATTATGAGATAGAAATGAAAGTAGCGTTCATGCGTACGTACGGCTTACCATCTCCATGAACGGTGCATTTCATTTCTTATCCGCAAATGTAATGTACTATTATAAGTACATGTATATAATGGATATATATGATGAATGATACATCTAAATGATGAATATAATTCTGGAATTAAAATATAAATACCTCTCATTTAGTTTTAATTCCATTAATATGACAATGAAATGAAAGTAGCATTCATGCGTACGTACGGCTTACCGTCTCCATGAATGGTGCATTTCATTTCTTACCTCTAAATGATTATGTAATATTATAAATACATGTATATTCTGGATATATATGATATATATGATATCCAAATCAGGAATTCCATTCTGGATATAAAGAACCTTTGACCACACGAACAACATGTAATTGCAAGAAGTCCACTTTTGACTTAAGAACCGAATATCGACAAAACAAACATTATTAACTTAAATGATTACATAATGTTTATAACATGTCAATAATTGATATAAAAGGAATAATTAACTTGAAAAATGTTCTTATGAAAGTAGAAATTAACTCAAGTTTATTATTCATGAGATTAAAGAACGATCGAGTCAAGTCAGACCTGAGGTAAGGGATCCTACTCCTCTATTTCTTTTTAAATATGCTCTTTTATGTCATTCCTTTTAAAGATCATCTTTCTTGTTATTGGGATGTTATCTTATATTACTCTTACTGTAATTTTTATGTTCATATGATGAGAGACCCTATTCTCTCTCATCAATCCATTTTTGAAGTTTTGAGTGGCGCCGTTAGGCTGCCGAATTTTCGTAAGAGATCTAACCTCTCTCTTTCTTTTTAAGTACTCTCCTTTATGTCACTTCTTTTTCAGATCCTCTTTGTTATGTTGGGGGATGTTCTTTTATATTCATCTTTCTAAAAACTTTATGTTAATATGATGAGATATCCTATTTGATCTCATCAATCCATTTTTTATGTTTTATGTGGCGTCGTTAGGGTGCCGAGTTTTCGTAAGGGATTTTTCATCTCACTTTTATTCCCATGAGATTTATGCTACATTTTCCACAATTTCCTTTGAGTGTTGTATGAACTTCCCAATAGTTTACTCATTGTGTAATATACTTTCATTTATGAGTATTTACATCAATGTTGTATTGTTCTTCTTTCACGGGTTGTATGTTTCGAAAGATACCCATGTCGGTAAGGGAACATTTCACCCACCTCTTTTTAAATGACTTCTTTTGTTACATCTTTTAATTCACATAGAATTATGTTGGGATATGTTATTCTATATCCTTATTAATTAAAATTTTATTTCCATGTGATGAGATACCCTTTTTATCTCTCATCAACTCATTTTCTGAATTTTGTAGTGACGCCATTAGGCTGTCAAATTTTTGCAAGGGTACTTCATAACCCAAATTTGATTCTTTGGGATAAACTTATACTCCTTGAATATGTCATTCTATGAATATGTGTGAATAACCTCTGATTTTTTTACACTTAATATCCACTTATATTTGGTGTATTCGTTTTTCACACATAATTATGTAATTGATTTATCCTTAAACCAAGGATATCGTCTTTGTAAGGGACTTCGTCTCAATCTCCATTCATTGAGGCATATTTCGTTTTATACACAACTTTCTTTTATACAGTGTATAAACCCCTGTGACTTTTACTTTTATACAAAATGAATCTTTTTCTACGAAGCATTTTACTGAATGACAAAAAGTAATGTTTCTTTTAAAGTACGCGGTGACAACGACCTTTTCCGCCGCCGCGAGTATTATTTGATATTTGGCTTCCTCAACAAGCCGTAATGTTTTTAAAATAAAATAAATACCATATAATCTTTTATGTATTTTGGTATTGAAAATGGTTTTTATAATGGATTTGTTATGTCAATATATTTAAGTGATATATTTTGATCAAATTGTGGAAATGTTTTCTTTCCATTATATTTGTTTTAAGTCTTATGATTTTATAATGATACTTAGACATTATGAAAGGTGGTGCCGTGAATACCAGGATGGGTGGTTACGTTATAACCTCCAATGCATTGGGTATGGAAGTCGGCCGTATGGCTATTCCATTAAGTATGTATGGAAGTTGTCAGAATGGCTATTCCATTAAGTTATATGTGTGGAAGTCGACCTTATGGTTATTCCACTTAAGTATGTTTATGTCCCAAGTTACCTTTATATGTTATGTGATATTTATATGGGTTTTATGTTAATCATTTGGTTACAGAAGGGTAAGTAATGAACTTTTATTCCGTGAAGTGTTTTTACTACTTTGAAAAGGTGACAAGTATTACTTTGATAATGTATACATGGTTTTACTTGTTGTTTTGAAAAACTAACAGTTTTCATTCTTTGTGTATCCCTTACTGAGCTTTTTATGATCATCCCAAGTTTTTGAAATGTTTTTCACATGACATAACATGGAATAGGGTCAAGGATGGGATCAAGGGAATGTCATGCAACCTAAAAAATGGAACTGGACATGTTTCTTTTTAAGAGTTTTTATTTTATGGAAACTTAGTAAAAGATTCTACTTTGTAATCTTTTGAGATGTAATAGTTATGTCCTAATTCTCTAAAACTATAAACCTAAAAATATCCTCAATGTGAATTATTCATTTAATTCAATATTAAGTAAGGTTTAAGGCCAAGGCCTTATAGTTGGTATCAAAGGTCGTTTTAAATAACTTTAGAGGTTAGGGTATTCTTTAAGCATAAGTGACATGACCATAATGGTTAGGATTTTATAAAAAGTCATAGTTTTAGATAAAGTGAATGAGTAAGTATATCTTCGTGTTTATCTTCCTCTTTAGTACATGATGGTTTAGTTGATATACTCACACTGACCTTTTTGGTTTTAGTAAATGGTTGGATCTAGCAGGCACCAAAGTAACGGTGGATGTGAAGGAAACTGTGACAGTTTTCTGAGCGAGCAACTGAATGATATGGGAGCTGCAATGAGAACTCTTGTTTTTATCCTCAACCAACTATCTGGAGTCATGATTGACCACCTAAACCTTGGTGATTTCTATAAGGCATCATATATGCGAGAAAGAAATCCCTACGGAACTACAGGTAATAATCATAAAGGTAAGTGTGTTCAAAAGCCTATGTGTCATAGATGTGGAAAGAAACACCTAGGAAAATGTTTCAAAGGGACAGAAATATGCTATAGATGTGGAAATGAAGGTCATAAAGAAAGAACCTTCCATGGAAAAAAGGAAGCATCCAGTTGACTCGAGGAAAGGGAAAGATGTTCTTTTTGAGGGATCAATTGAATGTTTTAAGTGAGGTGTGCATGGTCATTATGCAAACACATGTCCTATGAAGAAGTTTCAGAATTGGATCACCAAGATCATACAAATATTCGTTTACCAATACCTAATGCCATTCCGATTGAGGATGAAGAAACTAAAAATGACCAATCAATGGTATGGATTATTTCATAACTTTTTTTCCTATATTGGAATCTTAGGATATGATTCATGATTTTGTTTGTAGGAAAGAAGTATTTTAGAATAAGATGGAAAGGAATGGTTAATCGATCATGAAGAATGTTGAATGAGTAAGAAGTCCACATATAAGGGCTTCAACAGTTATGGTGAAATTCTTAAGAGTATTATGTCTCTTTTGATGATGGGGTACATTAGAAGACTTTTTATAGTATGTGTAACACTGATGTTTGATATATAAAAATTTTATTCAAATAATAGTAATCTGTTCTTTTGTGGACATAGTTATAAAGAACCATTTGGGTTTATATGATCCTTACTTTTGAGGTAATTATGGGTTACATTATGTAATAATGGAAAGTGAAAGTCATGAGATAAAATTGAGGTTAAATTACATTATGGTTATTTTTGAAGATTTTATCTCGTTATTGGGGAATGTTTTAATAATTATGTAGTTTTGGAAAAAGGACAACACGCAGACCGTGTGACGACCCATCGCGTCGGAAAAAGCTGCGGGAATCGAACCCACACCCAAAGTGCAATGGGTATTTATCGCCGACCACTGGACTACGTGAAGTCCTTGGTTAGTTTGACTAAATCTTTTTTGTTAAATTATTTTATGAATTAAGAGTATGTTGATTTTGGGATATCGATGGAAATTTATTAACCTATCATGGAGGATATGTGATTAGGTTAATTACTTTTCAATATGAGACTTTAGGAGCAACTGATGTTGTTTGGAGATAAATGTTATGATTTAACTTGGAAGACCATGTAACTAAATCCTTCAAATATTTGGGTTTCAATCTTAGTTTGGTTTACATTGAAGAATTTTATGGACAAATTGTTTATCGAATGGTCCTCATTGAACTTTGGGTTTTGTTGGACAAATTTTGGAGATTAAGAATATATTTTATTTTTATAAAGGGTTATCCTTTTTTGGATTATCTGATCTTGTACTAACCTTTTTAGTTTTGGTTTTGGTTAAAGTCTAAAGACATGGGAAATATGTAGTTATCTTTTGTGGATTAGGTGGTTCTCTATAAGTTGATTATAGTACTCTTAATGTGAACAAGTCTTCATAAATACTCGTCTTTTGGAGAAAATATGAGTTTTATTAAGGAATATATTAAAAGTTGGAAGTCTATGTGACAAGTAAGTATGTTTCATTATGATAAATTAGTCACAAAAATAAATTCCTCAATGAAGAGTAACTTAAAAAAAATGTTGTCTGTTAACTTTTCCTACTGGGGAATCGAATACTGTTTAACCCATCAGAAGTTTGTGATTTTCTTATGGTTAACTTTCTTCTAGACATGTTTACTATCACTCTCCATCAGAACATGACCCTTTGTTCTTTCCTCCATGTCCATATTTTCATACTTGGAATCCTAGTATGGGTTAACTCGGGTGACCTCTATACTTATCATTATTTATTTTAAATATATTGTTTTATCGACTCTTGTTCCGATGTGGGACTTTCAAGGATATTTCCAAGCCCAATTTTAAAATTGTGAGGACGCAATTTCCAAAAGGGGGGAAAGATGTAACACCCCAGGTAAATAAAGAATATGACATTTTTATTTTTATCCATATTTGTGAATAAAATATTAATATAACTCTAAAGGGGACGCTATTCTCGATGGCGTACCCAACACACAACAACGAGTTTCTTGGGAATCTTACGTTGCACTCTAATAACAAAATAATATTATTTTAAATGGTAGTTAACGCCTAGATGTTGTGATGGCGGGAATGAATAGAACTAACTAAAAAATGATTATATATGTTTGTCATATATTTTTACTCTTTAAAATAAATTTTAGAGGATTAAAAATGCGATTGAATCCAATTTTAAGCGTAGACAGTCTAATATTTTTTAAAAGGTCGATTAACCGCCTTTTGATGACGAACCTCTTTTAAATCTACTTTTTGAAAATTTTATGTGTTATATTTGACAAAATAAAATTCTTATTTAGAATCTGGACATCAAAATTTACTTTGTTTAAATTTTTGGTTTTTTCCGAAAATGTTCAATTTTTAATGAATAGTGAAAAATGTTGTATTTTAATTCAAAACGTCTTTTTAATATAATTTATTTATATGTCTATATTATCTTTTTAATTGGTTTTAAAGTGTAAATATAATATATTTTTACCATTTAATATAATAGTGGTCATTGGAATTAATTTCACTTTGAAATTGGACTTAAACTAGTGTCAATCTTTTGATACTTAATGTTTCATAAAAACACGCTATTTGTTTTAATAGCGGGATTTAATTATAAAATTAATTAATGAAACATCTATGTCATGAATTTTGTAAATTAGACATCATTTTTGAATTCGGAATATCAAATATATCTTAGGGTGAAGTTTTGGTATTTTTCTGAAAAACATCAATTTTTTTATTAATAGTGAAACCACAAAGTGGTGGTTACAAAATTTGATTTTTTGTTTAAATGGGAATTTACCACTTCTCTGATTTTAATTTCAAAAATCCAATTTAAATGATTTTAATTGTTAAGTAAAATTTGGGTCAATGGGATGAAAATAATTTTTGACGAAAAGTAACATTTATGTTTTATTAATCGCGATTAAAGGTAATTAGTGTGATTTAAGGTAAAAATGATATTATAATAAAATGAAAATATATTGACACTTGTCCTAACCCTATTGTATGAGTTATGACCGACCAAGAAAACCCATGAGACTATTTTTGGTACCCCATGGAGACACTTGGGTTTGATAATGACATTTATGCCTTTTATTTAACGTTAAAATAAAAATGTCACAAACATGATTTGTTTTACTAAAAAAATTTTTACATGTGGTTATACAAGTGATAATTTTTACTATAAATAGTAATTGGAAAGATAAGAAGATTTCCTACATCATAGTATTTTTTTTATAATTTTTAGACATTAAATAAATTATATTCTTTATGACATCATGATGATGCAACGATGACCTCATTATTTAACGATATAAATAAAATGGAAAGATAATGAAAAATCTAGGACCTACACATGTCAAAAACCTATTTTATGGGTGTATTTCGTACCCTTATCACCTTATACTCAAAAAACATCAATGTGGGACCATTAAAATCTGAAAACCATTTGGAAATAAAGTAACATTTTATACTTTTCCAAGAGTGCCCCTCCTCTGCTCTTATAAAAGGCCCCCAACTCTACCACCTTACTCACACCTCTCAAACCTTTGGGTCGTCCAAAATCTGATCATTGTGTCTCTACACATCCCTCTACTCATCTTAGAAGCCTTAATGTAGGCAGGAAGCTCTTCAAGACACCCTTTTGGTTCAAACCAATGGGAGTTACCCAATTTTAAGGTAACGTCTTCACTTGTGCTATTTTGTTTTATTTTGCTTCTCCAACCCCCTAAAAAAATTTTATTCATTTCTTTTGTAACAACTACAGTATCTTCAATATACTAGGATGTTTTTATAATAATTATTCAAGATACACTTACACACACCTTCATCTAATGGTTAAAGAACATACTGTTTCTGTGGATGGCGAATTTCTGCCTCACGAAACGATGATTGGTCAACACTCATATAACACCTTCAAAGGTGGCCATTAAGATGTAACTCTATTTATATATTATATATATTATGTTTATTTTTTCCTTATGCTTCTGTATTTTTCATTTGTCGTATACCTTTATGGTTTCAATTGTGGGTAAACACGATAATTTCATTTTAGGAAGTGCGGACTACCGCCCCCTCAAAGTGACTTGATTCGTTAATGCCATATGTGGGACGTATAAAGGATGGATTTAAAGTTATTATATATGATGATATACTGGAATTATAATATACCTCTATATAATTATTATTTATTTCTATTAAATTATGATATAGAAATGAAAGTAGCGTTCATGCGTACGTACGGCTTACCGTCTCTATGAACGGTGCATTTCATTTCTTATCCCCAAATGTAATGTACTATTATAAGTACATGTATATAATGGATATATATGATGAATGATACATATAAATGATTAATATAATTCTATAATTAAAATATTAATACCCCTCATTTAGTTTTAATTCCATTAATATGACAAAGAAATGAAAGTAGCGTTCATGCGTACGTACGAGTTACCGTCTCCATGAACGGTGCATTTCATTTATTACCTCTAAATGATTATGTAATATTATAAATACATGTATATTCTGGATATATATGATATATATGATATCCAAATCAGGAATTTTATTCTGGATATAAAGAACCTTTGACCACACGAACAACATGTAATTGCAAGAAGTCCACTTTTGACTTAAGAACCAAATATCGACAAAACAAACATTATTAACCTAAATGATTACATAATGTTTATAACATGTCAATAATTGATATAAAAGAAATAATGAACTTGAAAAAGGTTCTCAATCAAGTATAAATTAACTCAAGTTTATTATTCAGGAGATTAAAGAATGATCGAGTCAAGTCGGACCCGAGGTAAGGGATCCTACTCCTCTCTTTCTTTTTAAATACACTCTTTTATGTCATTCCTTTTAAAGATCATATTTCTTGTTATTGGGATGTTATTTTATATTACTATTACTTTAATTTTTATGTTCATATTATGAGAGACCCTATTCTCTCTCATCCATCAATTTTTGATGTTTTGAGTGGCGCCATTAGGCTGCCGAATTTTTTTAAGAGACCTAACCTCTCTCTTTCATTTTAAGTACTCTCCTTTATGTCACTTCTTTTTCAAATCCTCTTTGTTATGTTGGGGGATGTTATTTTATATTCCTATTTCTATAAAATTTATGTTAATATGATGAGATATCCTATTTGATCTCATCAATCCATTTTAGTAAGTTTTATGTAGCGCTGTTTGGTTGCCGAGTTTTCATAAGGGATTTTTCATCTCACTTTTATTCCCTTGAGATTTATGATACATTTTCCACAATTTTCGTTGCGTGGTGTATGTAATTCCCATTAGTTTACTCATTGTGTAATATAATTTCATTTATGAGTATTTACATCAATGTTGTGTTTTCCTTCTTTCATGGGGTGTATGTTTCGAAAGATACCCATGTCGGTAAGGGAACCTTTCACCCTCCTCTTTTTAAAAGACTTCTTTTGTTATGTCTTTTAATTCACATACAATTATGTTGGGATATGTTCTTCAATATCCTTATTGATTTAAATATTATTTCAATGTGATGAGATACCCTTTTTATCTCTCATCAACTCATTTTCTGAATTTTGTAGTGACGCCATTAGGTTGTCAAATTTATGCACGGGAACTTCTTAACCCAAATTTGATTCTTTGGGATAAACTTATACTCCTTGAATATGTCGTTATATAAATATGTTTGAATAACCTCTGATTGTTTTACACTTAATATCCACTTATATTTGGTGTATTCATTTGTCACACATAATTATGTAATTGATTTATCCTTAAACCAAGGATACCGTCTTTGTAAGGGACTTCGTCTCAATCTTCTTTCATTGAGGAATATTTCGTTTTATACACAACTTTCTTTTTTACGGTGTATAAACCCATTTGAATTTTACTTTTATACAAAAAGAATCTTTTTCTACGAAGCATTTTACTAAACGACAAAAAGGAATGTTTCTTTTAATGTACGCGGTGACAACGACCTTTTCCGCCGCCGCGAGTATTATTTGATCTTTGGATTCCTCAACAAGCCGTAATGTTTTTAAAATAAAATAAATATCATATACTCTTTTATGAATTTTGGTATTGAAAATGGTTTTTATAATGGATTTGTTATGTCAATATTTTTAAGTGATATATTGTGATCAAAGTGTGGAAATGTTTTCTTTCCATTATATTTGTTTTATGTCTTATGATTTTATAATGGTACTTGGACATTATGACGGGTGGTGCCGTGAACACCAGGATGGGTGGTTACGTTATAACCTCCAATGCATTGGGTATGGAAGTTGGCCATATGTCTATTCCATTAATTATGTATGGAAGTTGGCCGAATGGCTATTCCATTAAGTGATATGTGTGGAAGTCGACCTTATGGTTATTACACTTAGGTATGTTTATGTCCCAAGTTACCTTTATATGTTATGTGATCTTTATATGGGTTTTATGGTAATATTTTGGTTACAGAAGGGTAAGTAATGAACTTTTATTCAGTGAAGAGTTTTTACTACTTCGAAAAGGTGAAAAGTATTACTTTGATAAAGTATACATGGTTTACTTGTTGTTTTGAAAAACTAACAGTTTTCATTCTTTGTGTATCCCTTACTGAGCTTTTTATGCTCATCATAAGTTTTTGAAATGTTTTTCACAGGACTTAATGTGGAATAGGGTCAAGGATGGGATCAAGGGAAAGTCATGCAACCTAAAACATGGAACTGGACATGTTTCTTTTTAAGAGTTTTTATTTTATGGAAACTTAGTAAAAGCTTCTACTTTGTAATCTTTTGAGATGTAATAGTTATGTCTTAATTCTCTAAAAATCTAAACCTGAAAAGATCCTCAATTTGAATTATTCATTTAATTCAATATTATGTAAGGTTTAAGGTCGGGGCGTTATAGGACCCGTCCTTAATCATTACATAGTATTGAATTAAATGAATAATTCACATTGAGGATCTTTTCAGGTTTAGAGTTTTAGAGAATTAGGACATAACTATTACATCGTAAAAGATTACACGGTAGACATATCTACATAGTTTCCATTCTTATTACATAAAATAAAAACTCTAAAAAAAGAGTCATGTATAGTTCCATGTTTTAGATTGCATGACTTTTCCTTGATCCCATCCTTGACCTTATTCATCTTTAAGTCCTGTGAAAACATTTCAAAACATGGGATGAGCATAAAAAGCTCAATAAGGGTTATAAAAAAAAGAATGAAAACATTTGTTCATAAATACATACAAAACATGAACTCTTTTACTTACCTCATGAAATCATATGATTTATGAAAGACATATAGAAATAATTAATCATAAAGGTAACTTGTGGCATCCATATCATACTTATATTGTAACTATCACAACTACATAGGGAGTTACTTTGGAATACCCATCATAGTATATTCCATAACTCTCTTAGGAGAAACATTCACGTTTACCTCTGTCACGTTACCCAATTCATTGGAGAGCTCTGTCGGGCTCACCCACCCTAGGTTTATCATAGAACCACCCGTATACGTAAATAATTCCCATGAACCATAACATGATCATAACACAAAACATAAGCATAAAGGAAAGATAAAATTTCCACATTGCAATTATAAAATATCATTTCAATATATTGAAATAATAAATCCATTCTAAAAATCATTTTCAATACCAAAATATGTAAAAAGAGTATATGGTATTTATTTTTCCTTTTAAAAAAACATTCCGGCTTGTTAAGGAAGCCAAAGATCAAATAATACTCGCAGCGGTGGAATGGTCATTGTCACCACTTATGTTAAAAAAACATTCATTTTTGTCATTTATTAAAACGCTTCATATAAAAAAATTCCTTTGAATAAAATGAAAAGTGAAATGGGGTTTATACACCGTATAAAATAAAGTCATGTACAAAACTAAAAATGCCTCAATGAAAAGGGATTGAGACGAAGTCCCTTACCTCACGTCCGACTTGACTTGATCGTTCTTTAATCTCATGAATAATAAACTAAAGTTAATTTATACATGCTTAAGAACATTTTTCAAGTTTATTATTCCTTTTAAATCACTTATTACAATGTTTTAAACATTATGAAATCATTTATGTGAATAATGTTCATTTTGTCGATATTTGGTACTTGAGTAAAAATGAACAACTTATATTTACAAGATGTCCATGTGGTCAAAGTTTCATTATATCCAGAATTATATTCATGATTTGGATATCATATATATCACATATATCCAGTATATAAATGTTTTTATAATAGTACATACCATTTAGAGATAAGAAATGAAATGCACCGTTCATGGAGACGGTAAATCGTACGTACGCATGAACGCTACTTTCATGTCTATTTAATATTTTAATGAAAATAAAACATAATTATACATAGGTATATTATAATTCCATTATAATATCATATATAATATGGTAACTCCATCCTTTATACATCCCACATAAGGCATTTAACGAATCAAATCACATTGAGGGTGCGGTAGTCCGCACTTCCTCAAATGAGATTTTCATATTTACCCACTATGGAAACCATAAAGGAATTATATAAATGGGATGTAAAGAAGAATAATGAAATTATAAACATAATATATATCATATATAAATATAGTTCCATCATAATTTCCACCATGAGAGGTGGTAAGATGTAATTGAACAATCATCGTTTCGTGAGGGCTTAGTTTTCCATCCACAGAAAGATTATGTTCTTCATCCATTAGATGGAGGTGTGTGTAAGTGTAGTTCGAATCCTTATAATAACAACATCCTAGTATATTAAATTTACTGGTTTTGTTACAAAAGAAAAGAAATAAATATATTTTAGGGTTTGGAGAAGTAAAATAAAAGAAAACAATTTAATAGAAATCATTACCTTTAATTTGGGTAACTCCCTTTGGTTTGAACCAAAGGACTTCTTAAAGTTCCTTCTTCCTAAGGTAATGATTCTAAGAGGAGTAGATGGATGTTTAGAACTTAATTGGGCTGAGCTTGGACGAGCCAAATGGCTTGAGAGGTGTGAGTAATTGGTTAGAAGTGGTCTTCTTTTATAAGGGGGAGGAGGGTCTCTTTAGGAAACTGTGAAACTATTATTTTATAATATGATGATATTCGGTTTCTAATGGTCCAAAAATAATTATAGTCGAATATATGATGTGTAATGGTCAAAATAAAATCATGCAATCAGAATTTGACATGTTTTGGATAATATTTTCATCATTATAATCTTATTTATTTAAATCATTTATCAATGAGGTAAATACTGCATCATTATTGTGTCATAAATAATTTAATTTATTTGATGTCTAAAAATTATAAAAGAATTACATGATATAGGAAATATTTTTATATTTCCAAATAATATTTATAGTAGAAAATAGGACTTATATAACACCATATAAAAAGTAATTACTAAAAGATTTTTTCTTATGTCATTTTGGCCTTTACATTAAATTAATTAATCTAAATTGTCATTATCACTTACAAGTGGAACAAAGGGGTCCCAAAATAGACCCAAAGATTACCATGGTAGTTGATGACTCAACCAATAAGTTTAGGACAAGTGTTAAGGTAGTTTTGATTGATTATAATATTCTTTTAACCTTGAATTACCCTATTTAACTTTAACCGCGGTAAATAAAAGTCAAAAGATAATATTCACCAAAAATTATTTTCATCTTGGTGAACCACATTTTACTTCTCGATAACAACCATGTATGTCAGATTTTTGAAATTAAATTCCCAGAAGTGGTAAAATTTCATTTAAATGAAAAATTCAGTTTTTTAACAACCACTAAGTGGTGTCACTATTCATCAAAAATTAAAGTTTTTTAGAAAAATACCAAAAATTAAGCCTAAGAATTATTTGATATTCTGAATTAAAAAATGATATCTATTTTTCCAAATTCAAAAAATATAAGTGGAATTATTTAATTTTAAAACTAATTCCCGTTATCAAAACAAATAGCGTGTTTTTAAGAAATAATAAATATCAAAAGATTGATACTTGGTTTTGTCCAATTTCAAAGTGACATTACTTCCAATGACCAAAATTGGATCAAATTCTAAAAATATATTTTAATTTCATCTTAAAACCAATTAAAAAGATAATCTAACCATATAAATAAATTATATTAAAAGGCACTCTTGAATTAAAATACGATATTTTTCACTATTCATTAAAAATGAACATTATCAGAAAAATACCAAAAAAAATTACCCAAAGTAAAATTTGATGGCCCCATTCTAAGGAAGGATTATAATTGGTCAATTAGAACATTTAAAGATGACCAAAACTTGATTTAGTGAGGGTTCACCATTAAAAGGCGATAAATCGGCCTTTTAATGGAAATTATGCTTAAAAATAGATTCATTCACATTTTAAGCCTCTAAATTTTATTGGATAAAAGTAAATACATATAACAAACATGTATAATTATATTGTAGTTAGTTTTATTAATTCCCGCAACTACAATGTCTTGGAGTTAACTACCATTTAAAATAATAATATTATATTATTAGTGTGCAACGTAAGATTCCAAAGAAACCCGTTGTTGCGTATCAGGTACGCTGTCGAACATAGAAACCCTTTTAAAGTAAAATTAATATATAATTCAAAAATATTAATAAATATGAAATATGACTTATTCTTCATTTACTTGGGATGTTACATCATATGCTAGTTTTAATATGAATGTTTATGTTATGTTTAAACCTGTTCATATGAGGAATGCATTGGACTTAATAAGTGACGGGTGGAGCCTGCTATAGCTCCTCGATGCATCGGTAGGTCTCATGAGAAAAAATAGTGTCTTGGCACGAGTCCTTGACAAAATCTTATTTTTAGTCTTGGCAGGAGGCATTGGCTACGTGGTTATGAAAGTCTGGAATTATGCATTCCATTATTATGAATGTGGTTGTTGATATTGCATGTGATTATTCGATTAGTAGAATATCCATGCGAATAAGTAAATGGAATTATTTCATTTTATTTATGCCATATTATGCCGAAGTTCAAGTTTAAAAGGCTTTTGTTTTAGTTATACATTGCCTTAAATGTTTATGCTTATTTATAAAAGTTTCCTCTATATTGTTATCCTTACTGGGCATCTGAGCTCACCACTTTCTATATATTATTTTTCCCAGGATGTGAAGAAGTATTTTATAAATGACCTGCAAGGATAGTATGAAGGGATATGAGTGTGGAGTATGGATACCATGTTGTTGTAGTTTTTATTTTATGATGTAATGTAAACTTTATGAATGTATCTAGTGTTTACAAGGCTACTAAACTAATCCATCTTTCGAGACATGATCTTTTGTGATCATGACAATGATACTTAATAATGCACCGACTCTGGGTAACTGGGGTCGAGGCATTACAGTTGGTATCATAAGAAGTTTAGCAATAACCTTGGAAGCTATATTTTGATAAAATCTGATTAGAGAACATAGCCCTAAGATAGACTTTGAGGATTAGTATAGAAGAACTTCATATAATTTTGGTATTGTAGAGATTTTGTGAATTTTCCAAGAAATAAATCCCTGTCTGGATACATGTAGGTAGAGGTGACTCTGGGATAGATGTAACTAGGGGTAAAACCTGAAAACACCACTTTGATCTAGACTCGAATGGGAACTGGTACACGACAACATGCCTTGCTGAACTCTTGGTTACGACACTCATGGGGGATATGCTTTGGATAATTATCAATTTCATTAGAAATCATCAAGAAGGATTTATGAGTATATATCTCCTCAAAGAAAATATTTTTATGGATTATATCCCTAAACTATTCAATTTATGTTAAGTATTTTACATGTTTGGAATTATGAATTGCGATTCATAAACAGACCTAGTGTATGCCATTATTTAGAAATGTTGCCCAATAGAAGGAATGAGAATCCTGCAATACATATGATTCAAAGTGTAAGAAGGATCATATCTTTGACGATATTAAGAAAACATTTAGAAGGGAAATAGTCTCCCAAGTATTATGAACATATGAAGAAATAATATCTTATGTTAATAAGATAAGTAAATAATTCTATGAATCCTATGGCTTTGAAAGAAATCCAGAGAAGAAAAGTATGGTAGAAAGAAAGATGGATAAAGGGAATAAGGGAAAGAAGGATTTTCCAATATGTGATAAGTGTGGAATGAATCACCTTGGTAAATGCTTGAAGGGAATGAGAGTTTGTTATAAGTGTGGAGATAAAAGGACACCAAGTATGTGACTGTAAGGGTAAGAAAAAAGATTCAAATGTAAAATGCTTCATTTTCAAGGAGTTGGGACACTACGCGAACCAATGTCCAAATCATCAAAGTATGCCCTAAATGATGCTATTGGATAATAATCAAGTTATGATACTACCTCAGATGAAGAAGAATGACTAGTGTTCATTTGTTGTTATTATAGGATTATTTCATTTGAGTGTTGTATCAACAATGTACTAGTTGTAATAATTTTGGAGTATATAAGGATTGTACTACAGTACTATTTTATTAAGGAATTGAGATCGTGTGGAAGCAAAAAATGTGACTCAATAGCAGGTTAAATTTTTGGAAAATATATAGATAAGAGAAAGATAATCCATAATATGGTTCTGATACCGAGGTAGTGATTTTGGAATAATACATGATTGATTTTGATAAATTATATTGGATATTCTTGACTAACTTGAAATTAATTAATGATTTTTCATTGTTGTAGTTAAAAAAAATTTAGATAGAAGGAGTATATCCAGTATTTTATAAAGAATAAGGGAGCATGGATGCAATCAATAAGGTTTTATGGTAATTCAGGATGTTACCATGTTTTAAAATAATACATGATGAAGGTGTTCACATGTTATTACATGGAAAAAAGAATCTTCATTGTGTTTAAATTCCTTATAAATTTTGTACAGTGATTTTGGATAGTAGTATTTTGGATAAGTCTAAAGGTTGGAATGGATTAAGTTTGAAAGGTTATTTTTTGATTTTTTTATAAAAGGAAAACATGCAGACCGTGTGACAACCCGTCGTGTCGGAAAAAGATATGGAAATTGAACCAACAACCATAGTGTGATTGGGATTTATCGCCTACCACTGGACTACATGAAGTTCATGGATGGTATAATGCAGTTTCTTTTTTAAAGGGTCTAATATGTGAATTATAAATTCATTATATTTGGAACCCTATATGATTAGGATAAATAGAGTATTTTTCAATTATATTATGTTTTGGGGTGAAAGATGAGTTTGTGGTAGAAATTTATTAATGGATAAAACTCTAATTATAAATTAATTATATCTCCTTATGATCATAGCCAATCTCATAAATAAATACCTCAACATTATGAAAAGGAACTTGGAACAAAATTGTTGTCCTAGATGGTACCTTATATCATCACAAATTTATGCCTTTGTGATTGTTGGCCTTTTCATAGCCATGTACTCTACCACTCTCCATCAGATATTGATGGTTAAATTTCTCTTCCATATCCATGTTTTCCTACATGGAACCCTAGTATGTGTTATTTTCGGTATCCTTTATACTTACCACTCTTTATTTTAATTAGAGGCCTCATTAATCCATTTTTCGATGTGGGATTTAAACTATGATATTTTGAAATGTCAACCCCAAGTTTCCAATATCGATCATAAATTGCAAGGAAACAATTTATTCAAGGAGGGTAGAATGTTACACCCCAAGCTTTCACGGTAAGCTTCTCTCTGAATAATACAATAGCGTGTGTTATACACAACTTCGAGTTCTAACACACCACAACCAATCATACTAGCTGTTAAGAATAGTAATAGTCACATTTTGCAATTTTATACATTTTATCTTTAAAAATGAACTTATTTTTGGATTCCGAACATTGAAATTATCTTAGGGTGAAATTTTGGTTCTTTTGGGATAACATTCATATTTTCATGAATAGTGAAATTTTTTAAATTTTAATTAATAACAACTTTTTTTAATCGAAATAATTAATAGTGATAAATTATGAATTTGAGTGGTTTTAAAGTATATTTATAATATATTTTTTACCATTTAATACAATTTTGGTCATTGGTCATAATTTCACAATTAAACTGGACATAAGTAAGTGTCAATCTTTTGATAGTTATTATTTCTTAAAAACACGCTATTTGTTTTGAAAATAAAAATTAATTTAAATTAATTAATGCAACATATATGTTTTTAATTTGGTAAAATATACCGCATTTTTTGAATTCATAATATCAAATATGGATTAGGCCGAATGTTTTCTATTTTCCTGAGAAACATCAATTTTTGATGAATAGTGAAACACACTAAGTTATTGGTTAAAACCGATTTTTTTTAAATAATTATTTTTTTTAAATTAATTTATGTCAAAATAGATACATAATACTTATATAAGTTCATTTTAATTCATTGGAGTAAGTTTATAATAATTTTAGATATATAAAAATTTTATTGAACTTTTCACCGTCTTTTACCCACCTCCTAAGAGAATTTGAAAATTCCCATAAAACATAATTTTACCGCTTCTTTGAGTTGAATTTAGAAAATCTAAGAGACAAGGTTAATATCAAGGAGTAAAATGTGGTTCAATAAGATAAAAATAATTTTTTGGTGAATAGTAACTTTTTACTTTTATTTACCGTGGTTAAAGGTAAATTGGGTAATTCAAGGTAAAAAGAATATTTTAATAATTCAAAATTACATTAACAAATGTCCTAACCTTATTGGATAAGTAATGGCCGACCATGGCCATCTTTGGGTCTATTTTGGGACCCCATGGAGCCCCTTATGAATGATAATGACATTTTAGATTAATTAATTTGATGTAAAGGCAAAATTGACATAAACAAAAACATTTTAGTAATTAATTTTTATATGGTGTTATATAAGTAATCATTTTTACTATAAATATTTATTAGAAATATAAAACATTTTCATATATAATAGTATTTTATTTATAATTTTTAGACATTAAATAATTTAATTTATTTATGACACAATGATGATGCAGTAATTACCGTATTAATGAAATATTAAGATAATTGATATTATAAATACCAAAATAAATGTAATTTCAGACTTTCTATGAATTACAATAATTTTTAGGTAAATATGAAATATTAGGATTGGTTATATGAATTTTTTTTCTAAGTAATAATGCTGTTATGAATTTATTAAAAACAAAATACTCAATAGTGCCAAAATTGACATAAAAGAGTTTTCAAAACAAATATTATATTATTAATTGATATTATATTACTAAAAATATAAGGATCGGACAAAGAACTTATATCATGATAGTTTTATCATTAATGGACCACTTGGGGGGTCTCTTGGATGTATATAGTATGTTTATTAACTATATAATATAAAAATACAAAGTGACATGGTAAGTGTCAAACTAATTAACTAAGAGTTAAAACTAAATGATAAGGTTAATAAAGTGACCCAAACCTGTCTAAAACCTATTGGTTGAGTTTTTTCCGACCCCTACCTACCATATAATTTAAATAATCCAGTTTGGAGTCATTATAAACCGAATATAAATTTATTATATAATAATAATTTAAGTTTTTCTTAAAGAGCCTCTCCTCCCCCTTATAAAGGGACACCACTTCTAACCAATTTGTCACACCTATCAAGCCTTTTAGCTCGTCCAAAATCTGACCAATTAAGCTCCCTATATCCCTATTCTCCTCTTAGAAGCCTTACCTTATGCAGAAGGAACTTCAAGAGTCCTATTTTGTTCAAACCAAAGGGAGTTACCCAAATTAAAGGTAACCTTTTCTCTTAGCTTATTTTCTTTTATTTTACTTCTCCAACCCCTAAACTCTTCATATTATTTTCTTTTGTAACAAAACCAGTATCCTAAATATAGTAGGATATTGTTATGAGAAGTATTATAACTAAACTTACACACACCTCCATCTAATGGGTGAAGAACATAATGTTTCTGTGGATGGAAACCAAACGCCTCACGAAACGATGATTTTTCAATTATCTCCTACCACCTCTCATGGTGGCCATTATGATGGAACTATACATAAATTTGATATTAATGATATTTATTTTATATATATGTTTCTTTAATTTCATTCTATAGCATACCATTATTCGTTTTATGTTATATATATATACGATAATTTCATTTGAGGAAGTGCGGACTACCACCCCCTCAAAGTGATATGACTCGTTCATACCATACATGGAACGTATAAAGGATGGTATTAATGAACTTAAGTAACACATATAAGATATTTCATTATACTCTAATAATAATATACCTATGTATCATTTGTTTTTTATTCCTTTTAAAATGACAAATTAAATGGAAGTAGCGTTTGTGCGTTCGTACAGACTACCGTCTCCACGAACGCGATGAGATTAATTACCCATCGTATCCATTCAAGTCTAATTATCATCTTATGATTAAAAATAATTTTTAAGGACTTCATATCATTCTTGATATGAATAAGATACAACATATCCATAAAAAACACGGCTTATGTAACAAAACATATAATATAAAACGAGTAAGTTATCACCTGAAACTCAATAATACTAAAATATTATTAACAAAGAAATATTAAAATATCATATATGATATCATATTTATGTATATGATTCTTGTATAATTTATTACTAATTATTTAAATATTATACAGGAGGTTAACCTACCCTCGACCAAGGAAAATTAAAAGGTAAGGGTTTATTTCACAATCTCTTCATCATCCGAGGTTGTTGATACATAATTACCTACTTGGAACTCTTTATCATCAACATCCATGTTTCTTAAAAATGTATTTCAAAACATTCTTAATATTTTTTAGAATATGGGTTAAAGTAATTTATACCCATGTTTGACTTTTTATAAGACGTTTATAAAGGAATCTTTCTGTCATTTTCCAAACAAGGTCCTTTTTAAACTTTTCGACAGAATTTAGGTAAGAATGTATTTTTTTAACTTATATGGTGGGTGCAGATATTTTCCGCCGTTATAAAATCTTCGAAGCTTACCTTACAAGATTATAATAATATTTTTAAAGTAAATGTTTTTTTATAATTACGTGATTTTTAAATGATTTAAAAAAAGAGATATTATACTCAAATTGTTTTGATTTCATCTATGTCAACATCCTTTGATTGATTTTAAGTTTATTTGAAGGTGATTTGTTATGATAAAAAACATACATATTGTATTGAAGGTTTTGTGATATGTTTTACTATTGATGTGTTATTTTTATACCATTCATGGTTTATGGATAAAGTATTGACATTTAGTATGCTAGTTTTAATACGAATGTTTATGTTATGTTTAAACCTGTTCATGTGAGGAATGCATTGGACTTAATAAGTGACGTGTGGAGACCGCTATAGCTTCTTGATGCAACGGTAGGTCTCATGAGACAAACTAGTGTCTTGGCATGAGGCCTTGAAAAAATCTTATTTTTAGTCCTGGCACGAGGCCTTGGCTACGCGGTTATGATAGTCTGGCATTATGCATTCCATCATTATGAAAGTGGTTATTGATATTGCATGTGATTATTAGATTAGTAGAATATCCATGTGAATAAGTAAATGGAATTATTTAATATTATTTCTGCCATATTATTCATAATTTCAAGTTTAAAAAGATTTTTTTTAAGTTATACATTTCCTTAAATTTTTATGCTTATTTATGAAAGTTTCCGTAGTATTGTTATCCTTTCTGGGCATCTGAGCTCACCCCTTTCTATGTTTTATTTTTCCCAAGATGTGAAGAAGTATTTTATGAATGACCTAAAGGGATAGTATGAGGGGATATGAGTGTGGACTATGGAGACTATGTTGTTGTAGATTTCATTTTATAATGTAATGTAGACTTTATGAAGGTATTTAGTGTTTCCAAGGCTACTAAACAAATCGATCTTTCGAGACTTGAACTTTTGTGATCATGCCAATGATACGTAATAATGCACCGACTTTGGATAGCTGGTGTCAGGGTGTTACAAAAATGAACATCCGGAAATATATGGAAATCATGATACAAACTAATATAGTGTTTGAAAATAAAAAACACCAAATAAAACATTTTGTATAATAATAAATATGTCCCAAGGTTTGAAAATTGAGATAAGAAACCCTTACATTTTTTCTGATTCATTCTGAACATGAACATAACATTATGATTAATAAAATTAATTTTATTAGATAACGTCATAGCACACTTTTTATTCTATATTTATTTTTATATAGACAACTTATTTTCATATACTAAGTATTTATTATAAATTTATTTCATTTATTTTCTTTAAAATTCAGTTGGTGTCGGCTTATTTCTGTAATTTTAATGAACGAAAATAATAGTTTAATAATACGTTAAATACACAACATAAAAATTCTATAACAATAAACCCTAATTTTATTATTAAATTATAATAATATTGATATTTAATTTCCCCTAGTCATCCATGATAGCGTTTTATAACATTATTCAAGTAGGTGATTAAGCCGACCAAAATATGAACACCCTATATCACAATAGGTGAGTCTAATTAAAGAAATATATAATATCGTTATAAAAAAATAAAATTATTATGTTTTTGTTTTTATCTTTTTGAACCATATTATTAGTGGTTTGAATAAATTATTAAAATCAAAATGGAAAACAAAAAATGTTACTCCGTGGAGGTAGTAGTTCGCCTAACACATGATTAATGTTCATTGGTTTTTATAACCAGATGAAAATTAATAAATAATGGATGTTATATACCTAATAAAACTTCATTTTAATAAATATAGTGATGTATTTATATTATTATGTATATTGTGGGTTTTGAATAGAATGATTATGATGAAATGAAAAGGAGTAACTAATACTTACATCAAGTCCTGGAATATTCTCTTGATAAAATCCATTGAATTGAAGGAATATAGAAAACATGTTTTGAATAAGGTATTTAAGAAAAAAAATTATGTATATTATAGTATAATTTGGTAGTTTATCAAATAAATTTATAATTTAAGGTGGAGAATTATTAGAGTGGATGTGATCCCCTAGTATAAGTGAAGAAAATGACACTTTTGGAAACACATTCTATATTTCAAGAAATCAATACTCAATTCAAGGGGAAATGACTCAAAAAGTATGAAATACTGGATTTTAGGTTAAATAAGGCCGATTTGTACTCAAAAAAGAATTTTCCAACAATGTTTTAAACATTTTCTATCTTTTTTCCCTTGATTTTCAGATTTTACCATTTTTATTTTTTCCTTGGTAACTAGGTTGCACCCCAGCAGTTTATATTTCATTAAATATATTATTTAACCCTTAAAAAATATTTATATTCTAGAAATATATTTTATGTCTTTATATTGAGATTTAATTTCTAAGAAATAAAAAATTAACATTTAAAGACAATCAATTAATATATATAAAAATAATTTTATTGAAAAATATTTATTTTCAACATTAAGTACTCCAATATTATATTACATTTATTAATAATTATATTAGTTATTATATCGCTGAAAAATCACATAAAACACAATATATACAATATATTAATTTAATTTAACAGATAAAAATTAAACCACATTATTTAAATATTTCATTGAAAATCACACATTCACTTTTATCATGGTCAATATGACTAATCATAGTAATCATATATTATGCTTAAAATTTATATTGTCAATTTAAAATTATAAGAAAATTATGAAATAATATGTAAATCATTTTTTTATATTAAATTGTGACAAGTAATGAAAAATGATTTTTAATATCAGTGAATAAAAATTAGTTTTAAAGTAACATATTACTTATGTATTCAAAGTGATGAAAATGGGTTTTATTAAATCAAAATTATAATAATAAATGATTTATTTTAATGATTTAATACATATATATATATTGAATAGAAAGAATGTTTTATAAACATTTATATCATTATTTTAAAATATTAAATATCTTAAAAATAACAATGTCAGAAAAATATAGTATTTTAACTACTCAACTAATAATTAATTTTGTAATGAAATATATAAAAAATTTATCAAATTAAAATATTTTAAATATTTATAATAATCTGATGTAATTTATTTGTATTCAAATTCCAAAATTTAATTTTTTATGAATGAAAATAAAATATATAAAAAACGTTTCTATTTTTCTGAAAATTTTTCCTTTTCAAACATTAATTGCTCTTGATCCTATTTTGTATAAATTTTTAAATATTAAAAAAATATGATTTACTAATTATTATATAATTTTTTTAAGTTTATTATATAATAGTTCAATTTACTCAAGTGTTATCTATGTTTATTATTAGTGTGACTCATTCCATAAAAGATATCATTAATTTAAATTATCAAAAATCCAGGGCTATTATATTACACCCCTTAAGTTAATTGTGTCCCTTTAATTTTAATTATTAATCACTGATGAAGGCAGGTGAGGGTATTCATAACATATATATGATCTAGTAAATAAATTATAATATGTAATCTACATTACTCTCTTAGTATATATTAAGTTACTTATCCTTCACAACATTAATCATTTATACAATTATTTTCACAAAAATGAATATAACCTAATCAAATATTCTCTATGACATACCTTTCTCAAAACCACTTGAAATAATATTCCATTAAACCATAAGGAGGTTTTATGTTCTTAAAAAACTAACTTTATCTTTAAGCATTAATGTTTTAATCTCTACACCATAAAGTGAAAAATAATAAATATAAATCCTAATCCCAAAAATGAGAAAAATATCACAAAAAATATAATAGATCATTAAAAAATAATCAGCATTAAGGTTATTAATAAAACACAATAATAATCTAAAAATATACAACCTTTTCATAAAATCACATTCATGTTTATTAATACCATTTAATATATATTTTCCAAAAATTAATGAAAAAATATTAAAAAAAAAATTAGATGCCTTACATAATCCATATAAATTTTAGAATATAGTTGAATAAAATCTATAAATATCACTCAGTAATTAAAATAACAAAAATTACCATGATTTAATATATATTAATACATAAACCTCACTACATTAGTTAAGACAGGGAATCTCTTATTTTCTATCATAACATATATGTAATTAAATTACCAACCACTTATGTATTATACATTATTTTTTTATAATACACACTTGATTATAGATACATACCTTTATCATCATCATTTTTATGATCCCATTTCTACCAAATTTAAAAAATCAAAATGGTTATCAATAAAATAATAAAAAATGATCATATGAATATGAAAACTGAATCCAATGATATATTATTTTATGAAAACATAATTTAATAATTTTATACTTTAAATTCAATACACCCAACTTTTATGTTAGTTTCTCTTGTACATATTATCATAAAATAAAAATGAAATGCCCTGAAATTATTATGGACTTTTCTAAAATATTCAAAAGTTGAAAATTATTAAAATCTATTTTCATGAAGATTGAATTAAACGTTATCCATAATATGGCATATAAATTAATTTTATATTTAACTCAAAAATCTCTAGGTTTTACTCTATGTTATCCATAATCCAACCCTATTAGGTTTTCTAACCTAAATTATTTCAGATAAGTCATAATGGTTCCTAAAGATAATGATAATTAACCAATGAATATCCTCTGGAAAAGTATTAATGGTTGTAAAGATTTATACCCACCCATCATGCACTAGTGTGAAGATTAAATTGATAATAAACAAGCCCTTTTTGGGTATTTACCCCAAATTTCATCAATTCCACAACTACATTCTCTCACGAGTATCGAGATATGGATTTAATCCCCCTGAGAATCCCACAGTCTTAACTTTACCATCAAATAAAAATTTTATCATGTACATAGACTTCTCCCTTAGACATATCTCTGGGATATTCACTAAATTTTTCTTATCATAATACCTTGAATATTCAATATTACCTCTACTAACCTAAAGGGTTATCTATACCATTGAAATTATGATTAACATTAACTTATCAACCCTTAAATTATCCTCAACTAATTTAGACATGACTATATAATTACATAAGATAATAAAACTATTGTGTTATAATACATTACAATTATCTTTTAGGTTTATAGCGTTAATTAATTAAAATGAACATTAATTAAATAAACCTATACATTTTTAGTCAAAAAAAGTTCTCCCACTATATAAGAAATTAATTACTCCAATAAACATCTTTAATATCTCCCAAAATTTCTCTATAAAAGATACTCTTCTAGACACATCATACATATTATGTTTCATCTTGTCCCGGGTAAATATAAACGTATAAAAGGGTTATTAAAAACAATAAATAAATTGTAAAAATAAGAGACAAAATTCATTGATTATAAGTGAACAGAATGTGTTAAAACATGTATAATTAATGTATTAAATAATATCACACTCTATAAAGAATAAATAATTTTCACGATTCATATTATAAAGATTGGAATAATATAATACGCAAATCAAAAAAGTGTTAAAACATATGCTAACCATCATAATCCATGAGAGAGTAACTAATGCATAAGAATAATCATAATGGTGTGGAATAACATAGAAATTAAAATTAATGAGACTATTAGACATATGTAACAATAATAAAATATGTAAAACATATGAGAATATCTATTATTCCTATTCCAATTTGAAGAATATCATTGTATACACACCTTATATTTTGAGAAAACTTATTATGACCACAGTTGTGTGAACAAGATCATTATATCAAATCCTAACTATCTCATGAGATATCAATATAATTGGATTCTCTATATAGAGATAAATGACCCCAACCATCATCATCCATATACATGTGTTCCATATAATACAAATCATAACCATATCATAAATAACCAATGGATATAAAATGGATTGCATATTTTTTTAAAATGGAATCACCTAAGGAAATCACTAAAAATTCTGGGAAGAATCATAAAATAATATATCCATGGAAAATAAATGGTTTTCCAAATATATTTAGTAACTTTTTAGGTAAAACCCATTCAATTGAGATAATATTGAATATGGTATTTACACCATATAGATAATGGGTATATAGTCAACTCAACAATTTCTATAATCAATCATTATATAATATGTAGGTGAACACACATCAATCATGGGATCCACAATAGGGTTTACATAGAATAAATTAATTGGATGAAGAATTATGGATATACAAAAAACATTATTAAACAAGATAAATGTAGTGATGGATCATTTATCTTATTGAGATTTAACATTTCCCATTTGTAAAGACATGGATAAAAAATCAATTATAATATGAATAATAAATATAGAATAATTAATGAATTTTACATTGAAAATGATGTGTCAAATGACAAAATTTCTATTAAAATACTTTTAAATAAATCTAATATAATAGTGGAAAATAATTTACCTTTTAAACCAATGAAACATGGGAAGAATGTTTCAATATGATGGGAAATCCTTTCAGTGAAAATTCTTTAGAAAGTTTAATTTACAAAGACAACTATTTCATTTCAAAATTAGTTTTCAAAAAGGTTGGAAATTAAAAATTTGATATATTTTAAAATAATATTTTTTTTAAATAACGAATAAATAATTCTTGAAAAAAATAATTTTTTGTAGTGAAAACATGAATTTTATGATGAAATATTTTATTTTCAAAGGGGGGAACTATTTTTTTAATATTCTAAAAAACCCTTGTTGAAAATAATCATTATAAAATGAGATAAATAACTTCTTTATAATATTTTAAAAAGGTATATGTGGAGGCCACATGATATAATTAATAACTAGGATTCCAAATATAAATGAGGATATTCTTGTGATTAAAAATATTGATAAGAATGGGAAACCATTATTAAAGGGAAGGTGAATTATTATAAACAATGATATAATTTTGAGAAAAATATTAATCAAGGTAAAAGGATTTAAATTTATTTTCCACCATATAGAAAGATAAATTAAAATTAAACAAAAATTAATGTTTAATAATCAAATATTGGAATAAATAAGTTGAAGGAGATACATTTTAGCTCCATGAAGGTATTTGAGTTAATAATAACCCTAATGGTAATTGTATCATAGGAATTAGAAGAAAAAGAATGATTTAACATTAAATATAAATAAGAATAAAATTATATGAATGTTATTAATTAATCATGAGATAAATAGGGTAGTCAATACACCATAAAAATTAAATTATGGTGTGAAGTATAAAACATGTCTCATAGAGTTAAAAATGGGGGGAAACCCCATTAAAAATTTAGTAAATTTTCAATAAAAACAAAATGAGCTAATGAATATATTATAGAAAATTTAATATCATGAAATATTTTTAAAACATCATAAAATATATTAATGGGCTATTTTCTGCAACATTTCACATAAAGCATGGTATATAATAGGAAATATGTCTCAAGGGCATAAAATTGGGACCAAAAACCCTTGTATGATTTTGTAAGTATTTCAAACATGCTCATATCTTCAAGAATAATAAAATTTTTTCTATTATAAAAAATATTAGTAACACTATTATTATATATTTAATTTATTAGGGGCCATTAATTATTATATGCAACGTATTTTGATGCTGTTTTTCTTTTGTTTACATATAAATTGAATTATAGTCGACATGTTGTGGTAAATTTTACTATTGAGGTTGATAGTTTGTTAATAAGTTAAATAAATAATATAACCACTAAATAAATATAAAAAATAATTATTTTATTATTAATTTATAATAATGTTAGTATTTAAGATCCCACAGTCATCCATGATAGTGTTTTGTAACATTGTTCAAATAGGCTCTTTAACCTTCGAAAACATGAGCACACTGTATCTCAAAGGGTGATTATTGTTAATGAAGTTTATTATATCATTATAAAAGAATAATATTTTTATTATTGCTATTTTTTATTTTTTTGAATCATATTTTTTGAAATTTGGATATTGAATAAGAATAAATGTGAAAAAGGAAAAGCATTTGTTTATGGAGGCGACAGTTCGCACAACGTAGAGTTAATGTTAATTAGTTGTTATAAGCTGATGGAAAGAAATAAACATTAGCTGTTAAATTAAATTAATAAATATTTTTTATTATAATTATAATTATTTCATCATATTTCTATTTTTAGTGTAGGTTTATAGGAGAACTATTATAAACAAATGGCAGAGAGTTAGTAATATTTGTACCGAGATGTTGAACTTCCTCTTAAAATCTCGAAATAGTTGAAGGACATAGGATATTGTTTTTGTTACTATGGGATTTCATCAATGAAATATAATTATTTAATTTAATATTTTTTATGTTTTAATGTAAATATATATGGTATTGTAGTGTAATGATAAATTGTTATTGTTCTCCTTTTAAAAGTGATGAAAAAGGATATGTGGTGAACGCACCTTTTTTAAATGAAATAATTATAACATTCATTTATAAATGGATAAAAAAGTTTAAAATATGGAGTGAAAGGTGAAATAAGTTCTATAATTCCTCTACTACCCATTTTACCTATTGTTTTGAGGGATCAGATGATCCATTAAAAGTAAGAGGCCCTTGTCTCATGAAGCACTTGATATCAAATATTTATTTATTGGGGGGGGGGGGTTGAACATTTATCTTGACCCATGTTTCTATTCATATCTGGCATTAGATGAGTGATAATCATGACAAAGTTCACAATTCCCACTCCCATTGGATTGGGCATCTCATTAGTACAGTCATCACATTGATCTTCACATAGGTTGTTATCCTGAGTTCTCCTATTACAGTACATTGGCTGGAATAACAGGAAAGGTAGGGGTAAAATATAAAGGGTAATACAAGGACAAAACTGATGACATATAAATAACTTTTATTTCCTTAACATATGATTCTATTGGCTTCAGTCTATGGTATCCGTGATCTAATTTCTAAAATATATTCTTAGGGAATTTTTTTAGTCCCTTAATAATGGTTCATACTAAGCTTGTGAATTTACCAAATCATATCCCTCGGGAGTGTCATAACCAAGAGTGTAGTAAGGCCTGTTTTCGTGCACCTATTCCAGTTCGAGTCTAGCTCAAAGCGGTGTTTTCAAGTTTTAACCCTAGGATACATCTGTGCCAGAGCCGCCTCTACCTGCTCCTATCCACACATGGATGTATTTGCTTGATAAACCAAGTACTAAATACTCAACAAAACATAGGGATGTTTTTATTATACATAGTCATGTCTCTAATTCTTTACTAGGGTTTTCTAATCCTAATCCCAGAAATAACTAAAACTATCATCTGATACCAACTTTGAAAACCCTACTTTTTATTTCACAATTAAATATAATTATTACATAAAATTCATTTGATACAACATAAAATATCGAGAGGTCTTGTGTATTTGGGGCTTTCTATCATTACCTAAAAACATAAAAAAGGAAAATCAACATCTTCTTTGAAAACTTCCTTTACATTACCACAACATTCCCTCATACTTAGGATTGCATAGGATAACCTGAGGACATGCATAAAAAATGGGTGAGCTATAAAGCCTAGTAAGGGAATAATAATGGATTAAATGGGGAATAAAATACATGTTAGATAATAGGAATATCAATAGATCCCAAGATAAGGATAAACATAAAGGCATGATAAAGCATGATAATCATAACATGGAAATGTGGCAATAACACTTAACATGGAATTAGCATGAGCCAAGTCTCATTGCACATGGAGCTTGAGTAAACCCTCAATGCACATGGAGCACGAGTAAGCCCTAATTTCACTTGAATTAGAATGGGAACGAACCCATTTCACATGACATATCATGATACTATACTTTACCCAATGAATTAGAGCGCTATAAGGGTGCACCCTTCTTAAACATTTCATTTCATGCATAAGTGTGCCACATGGAACATAAAACACTGAACCATTCAACATACTCATTTATTCCACAATAAAATAATGTGGAATACATAAATGAAACTCTTAAAACAATATTTAAATGTGAATAAAGGTGAATACCCATGATAGAGAAATTGTCATGGTATTCACTACACAATGGCTTTGTCTTGGAAAAGCGCGGTGCAATTTCGGCTGCATAATGACCAGACATAAGAACTCATAGAAAAAATTGATTAAAGAGAAATGGGTCTCTCATAATATTTAAATTACATGGAAATTAAGGGGGTCATATAGATACATTTCCCAAAAAATTTAATGGGATTTAGATTGATGATACAAATGAATTGGTTGAATGTAAATGAGGAGAGAGAAATTTCTTTCGGAATTTCGGCATAGTAATGGGTGTACATGGGAGAAATTTAATGTGATATAAAGGGTTATCCCATCATTAAAACATAAATAGGGATGTATGGTGGAGCTTTGAAACAATACCCCAACATTTTTAATTGTAATTAAAAGGGAATAACAATTTAAAGAATATTGGACAAAAATTAGAAAGGAAGAAAAACCCTTACTTGAAGTGTGCTTCCAAAGGCTTGAGAGAGGCTTTAGAGAATCTTCATGGAAGCTTGGGCACCTTGGGAGGATTCTAGAGAGAGGAGGTTATATTTTTGACGATTTACAAAGGCTATGAGTGAGGATTATGTGGGATCTTCAGTGGGATTATATAGGAAAGGTGAGGGAATTCTTTATTATTTAGGATTGGGACACCTCACATTAAACTAATCCAAACCAAAAACTAGACCACAGTTTTTCCCATGGTTTTTTAAAAAGTTAAGTGAAAAAAATATTTTATAAGTCCAAATTACGAACTTATTAAAATAATGTGGTTGCTTATGTGGAGGTGAGTCACCCTCCCAAGGAAAACAATTTATAAAGGCAAAATGTTTAATAAGTCTTGAAGGGTCAAATAAAGCATTGTAAAATAAATCGAACGAACCAAAAATCCCATTAAGTTAGTGTTAAATCATATATTGGCCGAAAATATGGTTTATGGTATTTTATTACATCACTATTGGGTCATTATGATGTCATAAAACACATTATATATTAAAACGGTATTAAATTTTTACCCAAAAATTTGACTGTCTTAGAAAATTATGAAAAATTAACCATTGGATAATTTTGACGTCCTGATTCTAGAAATATTATTTTTTTTATCTAAATAATTTTCTAAATATGTTAATTTTCACTTTTAAAATAAAAACCGACATTTATAAAAAATTCATGAGTTTTGACAAAAATGGATTTCAAACCTTAATAAAAATTACAATTGCATTCATAAAATTATATGATCATTTATATTTAATAAAAATTAATTTAATAATAATAATAATAATAATATTTCATTAAAATATAATTTAATTCAAAAATCTATTAATTCATCAAAATGGATTTCTTAGTTGAACTTTAACAAAAAATACCATTTGAGCTTTAAAAACTATTTACAAGGTAACAATAATAAAATGAAAGTATATTAATTATTACATACAAAAATAATGTACATAACCATAGTTCTATGGTCTTGTTACCTAACCCCTTATAACACCTTCATAAGACCGAAGAGTAAGGTGCGCGATGGTGACAAACTCTTGGGTTGGCTCAGATAACATTGCTCGGGTGGTAATCTCTATCAACTTCCACTTCTCTCATAGGAGGTCCCACTTGAGATTAACATATTGATTCTTGGAATGGGATTTTTCAAGAGATAATCCCAATGATTCCACCTCCTTTCCTAACTCTAACAAATGGGCTTCGTATGGGGCACGTCTACGGGATGAGGTCGTTGCTTCCTTTGTCAGAGTAAATTGGATTTATTAAAACCCTATATTTGTACTAATAATGTGATCAGTGTTCAAAGGCTATATTATAAATGGTCATCATTCATAACATAAAACCAAAGAAGTTGAAATTTTATATAAACATTCTTCATAAATATACAATTAATTAGATCATGAGGGATTTCTATTAATGAATGTTTTGGTCGTTACACGACATGGAAGGAAACAAATTAGTGATGAGAATAAGAATAGAGGCCTGGGAATCACTATATATATATATTGATTATTAGAATAATGCGACACATAGTTCATAGATGAAGATATTCCCTATGTGGATCTAACTCTCACACATGGACAATGAAATTTCATATTACTTTCACACAGATGTAGTGCATGTACGATGAATTATTCGTGGTAAAATTCTCTCTGTGTAGTTTAACATCATGTGTATTGGAAATATTATCAGCAGTTATAATTCCATGTGGTTAGGATAACACACACCATGAAATTTAATGTATTACTGCTACGGATGGTTTCTTAAAGTTTAATGTCATGTTTTCAAGATGAGAGAATCTATGAATGTTATAGTCTTGCATCTAGGATATATGATACTTCATGTGATTAGTTAATTTTTGAATTAAAAATTTAAATTGATGTGTTTAATTAATTGTTTAATTAACTAATATAATTGATGTCATTAATTAATTATTTATTTAATTCATGTTATTGATATAAAAAGTTAATTTTTGAGTTAACTAATTTTTTTATATAGTTAATCAATTTTTTAGTAAATTATTTTTATTGATTTGATTGATTATTTATAGAATTAATTAATGTTATTTATGTTATTATTTAATTTATAAATTAACTAATGGAATTGATGTGCATAATTAATTGGGGAATTAATTTATGGGAATTATGAGATGAACTATTTATTAAATTATTAATGATAATTTGATGATTAATTATTTCTTGAATTAATTAATGGGAAATATTTTATTAATTAATTGATGAATTAATTAATGGGATTTGAATGAGAAAAATTATTTTGAATTGGTAATAAATCTATGTGGATAATTAGTTATTGATTTGATTATGTGTTAGGGAATGGTAACTGTTGAGTCAATAAGGTTTTCCTTATGAATTTTCCATTCCTTCTTGTTTTGAAAATCACAAACACCTTATCTATAAGGAAAATCGCTTTTATAAGGAAAATCGCTTTTATAAGGTAAATCGTTTTTATAAGGAAAATCGATTTTATAAGGAAAATTTGTTTTTTTAAGGAAGATTTCTTTTGTAAGAAAAATTATCCTTATCATATTTTCATCCATATATTTCTTAAGTATAAGATTCAGATTCATTCTCAGAATCGTTTAGAACTTTGATATGAAGCATTCGGTTTCAGGTTCCGAATTCTAGATGAGAACTGTAATAAAGTTCTACTCCGAATTCCGGATATGAATTCTCATTACGAATTCTGATAACAAATTCTGGATGAGAACTATAATAAAGTCCTACTCCGAATTCTGGAAAGGAATTCTCATTACGAATTCTGGATACGAATTCTCATTACAAATTCTGGATACGAATTCTCATTACAAATTCTGATGATGAATTCTCATTACGAATTCTGATAACGAATTCTCATTAACGAATTCTGATGACGAATTCTCATTATGAATTCTATTGACGAATTCTCATTCCGAATTCCCACTCCGAATTCACCTATTAAACATAATCTGATCATCTTTGTTTTATACACTTCGAATTTATTTAGACTCCGAAAAATTATTTTTGTTTACACTCCGAACCTTCACTCCGAACTTTTGAGTTAGACTTTAAATGATGTCTTATTTTCGGTTTCACTTTTTTTGTAATAAAACGATGTCGTATATTCTATTATAAACTAACCGTTGGTTAAGTCACACGTGTACATGACCCTCCGATTTTTAAGGAAAATATGACCGTTAGAAAGGAGGCCAACCTTGCCTATAAATAGGAGCTCATTTGAAAGAGCTCATAACTGATAGATAACTTCTTCGACATTGTGCACACATGCTATTGAAGCGACTTCTAGGGAGAGAGGCTCTTATTAACTCTCAAAGCTTCGTGCAACTCCGAATGTTGGTGATTACATTCGAGGACTTCCGGGGATAGGAAGACAGAGGTGCTGACTACCTTGAAGTTCGAGGGCTTCCTTGCTAAGGAAGACAGAGGTTGCCAACTACCTTGATGTTGAGGGCTTGCGGGGATAGCAAGACAGAGACTCCGATCTTCGTATCGAGGGCTTACCCTAGTGTGGGTAAGACAAACTTTCTTGAAAGTATAAATCAAGAGACCTTTATCCAAGGTTGTTGGATACCCTTCTCTTTGGGTTAAAAGACTTATATCTTGTTATTTGTAGTTTTACTACTTTATTGTTTCCACTGCATTCTGTATTATAAGGAAAGTATAACTTTCTTATACTTCCCTACTTGTACTTTGTTTCATTTAGATTCTATATGCTTTAAGGTAGAATCTCATATTGTAATCTTTAGTTATGTTTCAATTTCTGGAACCATATTTTCAGAACCTACTTTCAGAATCTCTTTCCAGTTTTAAGAATGTTCATAGGACTTGAAGTTTATAACTTCATTCCTTATTCCAAGTTTTCATTTGGTGTTAGAGGTGTTGTGAATTTTCTTAGTTTAATCTTTGTTAAACTTAGCCCTTTCCTTTTCTTAAGTAAAACATAGTTATTCGTAACTAACTTTAAAGGTTCCAAAGGAATTTTTAAAGTATACAATTCACCCCCCTCTTGTATATTGAGCATCTACAACACTATTTTGATCCTACAGTAACATGGAAATTCACTCATGTATTATAAAATAGGAATCCAAAAAAAGTCATTTGATTTTAAAATTAGGATTGGTAACACAAATATTCACTTGTGAAATTATAAATGGTAACATGGTCATTCAATTGTGAATTGTAAAATGGTAACATGGTAATTCATGTATAAAATGTGAATTGTATCCTGGAAATTGAGGATTTATATTGGGAGATTGATCGTTAATGAATTGAGGTAGGTTGTCTATAATTGAAATACCATATTCCTAATTTCATTTTTTTGTTTATAATTGTAGAATTTATATTTTCTATTTAGTAGTTTCGTTTTGATTGAATACATTTTTTTTATGAAATAATTAATTGAAGGAAATGTTCAAATTTGCGGATGTTGGGACTATATGTCTTGAATAATTAATTGTTCAATTAATTATGAGTGAATTTTCATTATTGAATAAGACAATTAACTATGTTATATTGGGTGCAAATTAGAAAATTAATTGTTGAATAAATTATGAGATATTGAGGTTGTTGATGTGGGATAATTAATTGTTGAGTTAATTATCAGAATATTTAATTGTGATTTGGGGATAATTAATTACGGAGTTAATTTTCAAAATACTGAATCAAATAAGATAGAATAATTAATTAGTTAATTAATTTGGTATATTTAATTGATTAATATGGAATAATTTATTAGTGAATTAACTAGGGATATAAAAATTGACTGATATGGAACAATTAATTTTTTAATTAATTAAGATATTTAATTGATTGATATGGAACAATTAATTAGTGACATAATTGGAGATATTGAATTAATTGACATGGAACAATTAATTTGTGAATTTATAGGGGATATTTAATTGATTAATAAAGAATAATTAATTGATGAATTAATTGGGATATTGAATTGATTAATATGGAATGATTAATTGATGAATTAATTAGTATATTGAATTGTTGATATGGAATGATTAATTGATGAATTTTTTGGGATATTGAATTTATTGACTTGTTAAAATGAATTGATTAATTAATCAAGGGGTTATTGGGAATTTATATCTTGATTAATAAATTGATAAATTAATTATGGGGATTTTTATGATTGTGAATGATATAAATCATTGAGGAATTTATTATTGAAATTTATGTGAATAATTAATTGGTGAATTAATTGATGTGATTGAATTTTATAAATTAATAATTCAATTAATTTTTGTAATCAATTTGAAAAATTTATTAGTGGATTAATTGAATGGAATAAATGTGAATAATTAATTGTGGAATTAAATAATGGAATATATGTCAAATTTTAGTTGATAAATTTATTGAAGGGATTGAATGTGATAAATTAATTGTGGAATTAATTAATGAAAATTATTTATACTAACAAATTGGTGAATTAATTAATGGATTTTTTGTGATGAATTTTTAGTTGGATTAATTAACTGGTGAATAAATTAACTGATATTGTTGTGTTGAAACAATTTTATGAGTTTGATTAATTAATTGATGGATTAATTAATTAGGGTTATAGTGTGGATACAATTTAATGATATAGATTAATTAATTTATGGTTTAATTAATAATGATTATTTTGTTAATGTAATTAAAAAGTTGGATTAATTATTTAGTGAATTAATTAATGGGGATTATTTTATTGATTTAATTTAATGATTTGGATTGATTAATTGGAAAATTAATTGTTGGAGAATTTTGTGTTGATGTAATGGAATGATTTAGTTTAATTAATTAGTGAATTAACTAATGGGGATTGTTGTTTTGAATAAATTGAATGAGTTGGATTAATAAATTGGTGAATTAATTAATTTAGATTATATTGATGATGAAATTGTGTGAGTTAGAATAATTAATTGGTGAATTTATTATTGAGGATTATTGTGTGTTATAATTGAGAATGGATTAATTAATTTTTTAATTAATTAACCTTAATGATGTGATTAGTTATTTGTTGAATTAACTAATGTTATTATTGTGATTAGTTAATTTTCAAATTAAAAATTTAAATTTATGTGTTTAATTAATTTTTAAATTAACTAATATAGTTGATGTGATTAATTATTTATTTATTAAATTCATGTTGTTGATATAAAAAGGTAATTTTTGAGTTAACTAATGTATTTTATATAGTTAATCAATTTTATAATAAATTATTTTTATTGATTTGATTGATTAATTATTGAATTAATTAATGTTATTTATGTGATTATTTAATTTATATATTAACTAATGGAATTGATGTGCATAATTAATTGGGGAATTAATTTATGGGAATTATGAGATGAACTAATTTTTAAATTATTAACGATAATTGGATGATTAATTATTTTTTCAATTTAATAGTGGGAATTATATTATTAATTAATTGGTGAATTAATTAATGGGATTTGTATGAGAAACATTGTTTTGAATTGGTAATAAATCTATGTGGATAATTATTTATTGATTTTATTATGTGTTAGTGAATGGTAACATGGAAATTCACACATGTATTATAAAATAGGAATCCAAACAATGTCATTTAATTTTTAAATTAGGATTGGTAACACAACTATTCAATTGCGAAATTATAAATGGTAACATGGTAATTCAATTATGAATTGTAAAATGGTAACATGGGAATTCATGTATACAATATGAATTTTATCCTGGAAATTGAATTATGAATAAAAAATGATATCAATAGTATTTTGAGATATGATATCTCTTAGGGATAGTTCGGACATAGGTATAGGCTGATGTAGGTATTGAGATATAGGTGTCCATGGGAACCTAGGATTTTATGTGGATAAATAATGAATATGTGAAAATGTGATAACATTTTATTTATTTGTTGTGCTTTATTATTTATAAAACTAAAAAAATATATTGAATGGATATTGTTATAGACATCATTGGTGTTGAAATACTAATGGTACTCACACCCATCTTGGGACACTTGATCAGTACATGAATAGAGTTCTTTGTTCCAGGACAAGAAAAGGGAAAATGTCCTATGTTAAAAGCTAAATCGGGATATAGCATGGTTATGGGAACTAGATGTGGTTTTGGAACCTTTGGTGTGTTATTAGTGTATTTAGTATTGTGTAGCATTTTGAAACATTGAACATACATTAACATGTCATATTTACTTTTCATTTTTGGTATTGTATTTCTAGTTTTGGTCATCTTGGGATGCTAGATTGTTCTTTATTTGATATTTCATTCTTTGGTTTTTGTTTTGTTCATTTACACTTTACTATTAATATAATAAAGAGTTTATAATTTCCCCATGACTAAAATTAGACCCTCACAACCATTCAACAGCCTCTGGTATATGTGTTAGCTAGATTGAGGTCATGTGACTAACTGACTTGGGACACTAGTGTGTGGAACATGTGTCGAGATGATACAATATTGTATCAAATGAGTTTAATTTTCATTTTATTTTATCATACTATTTGGTAAAGTTAGAAAGGAGACTGGGAATAGTCGAGCCATGGTTATATGCTCTTTCTTGGTAGTGGCTAAACCTTTTATGGTGGATAACCCATGTACCCAGGGTTGTATTGTTGTTGTCCTTGTTTTCTTTTAAAGATGAATATTATTTCACGTTGGGTGATGAAAGTTTTGTGTGATGTGATTATTGTATCAAGGGTTGGTTGATATTTGAATCATGGCCCTATATGGCATGGGGGTTGAGTTGTTATTCATCATTTTAGGAACTCAGAATTATTTTGGGACATGTATCATTTAGGCACTCGAGAGAAAATAGGTTATGAGTAAGTTATTGATCTTGAAATGTTTTTCCATACATGTCCGTTTTAAATTAAATAGTGCCTAATATGAATATGAAAATTGTAAAAATAATGGTAGATGTGAATAAATGGGAGTCTAATGAAACTTGAATTTCGAGAATGAGTTTACCCTTTTTAACAACGAACTATATGTATAATGGAAAAGGGTAGTGTTAGTGCCTTAGTTTTGACCGTGTGGTGTAGTTTGGGAAAATACATTAATTAACTTGTTGTGTTTTCCACTTATGTAAATATTATAAAGTAGTGTGATGTATCTTAATTCTTTTGTTTGAAATTTTATAGATATTCCTCCATGTTGACTCCTCATAATTATTATATTTAGTGAAGATCTTTTCCACTACCTTTAAATCATCCAAGGTACACTGACAAAACTATTGATTTACGCCTAACTATGTGAATGTGATCTAGTTTGATATGGTCCCCAATAGAGGTTAAACTTATGAAGTGGTATATGTGGAGTTGGATGGTGGAAGGTACCCCATCAACCATTTATAGAAGAGGTTCCCATGATTGATCATAGGTCAACAGATATCATGGGTTCCACACTTATAAGTTAACAACATGTACGTGTTGATGTTATTTTATTGTCCTACGAATGGCCCGAAGTCCATGACTACATTTTATGTTTTACCTATTGAATGAATCATGGGTCTTGTTGGTTAGGATTCTTGGAGAAGTTTTGTTAACAAAATTATAATGTAGGAAAGTGATGTGTCAGTGGTAGGTGTGTGGAGAAAGACCATAGGTTGGAAATAGAAACATAAGAATTCCAATGATGAACCTATAATGTGCATATTTAAATTCCTTAAATAAACCACAGGTGATCCTTGTAGGTTGTGAATGTATATAATTTAAGGTATTTTTTGATCTCAAGGCATAGTGCCAATGTTGGGTGGTGTTCTTTTTTATTTTGGGCATGATGAGTTGAGAAATGGATTGGGTATGTTGTGAATGTTGAGTCTGAGACTGTTGCATATTTGGAAGAGCATCTGATTCATGTGATGGATCTTAGTGGGAAAGTTATTTATGGAAATCCTTTTCCAATATTTCATGTATTGTTGAAATATAGCTTTGTTGGGGTGGAAACATTTGAGAGAGGAGAATACATGAAGGCTCAATGATCCTATATTTTTTACTCATAATCTCAGGGATCCATGGGAGAAAAAATCATGGATGAACAATTAGAATGTGGGGAGATTGTAAGATCCTGACCTTTTCTAGTTATTTATCTAGCTCTTTCAGAGGTATAATTTTTTAATTCATTGAGTATAACCTGTTTTGATCTTATATTGGGTGTGTTTTTTGTGAACAAGTGAGAATTTTGGAAGGAGGAGAGGATTTTCGTGGTCTTCACATGGTTAGAAAAAGGGTGCAAGCAGGTTTCATTGTATGGAATGGTTTGTGTATGGTTAAACAAAGTGTGCATGGGGTCACACAATTTTTGGATTCATAAACTAAGTGTTCATATTATGTGTTCAATGGGATAATGGTTAGGCGCATGCTTAGTTCCAACCGTGAGACCTAACCCAGGATACCATAAAAATGGTAATTAATGTTATCAAATTTGGTTTTAAAATTACCCAAACCTCCATCTCATACCGCTAAATGTGACATATCCACCCATAATAAATTTCTATTGATTCCAAATCACCCTAAAGGGATTCTATGACCCACCAAAAAATCTATTCTCAGTGATTTTATCCCTGTTTGGTAGATCTTCACCTCTTCAGGTATTTGGTTTCTTCAGGATTGATTTTTTATATCTCTCTTGTTTTATTCCCAATATTTTAGAGTGTTGATATCTTCTGTTTTTTTGTATCAATAACTAGATTTTTTGAATCTAGATCTAGTCTTGTTGGATCTAGATAACGATTTAAGAGACCATCATTCTTTTGATCATGGAATTAGGTTTCATATCTAGATTGTGTTTTCCATTGAGTTCTTAATCGATATGATTCATATTTGGAATTCTGTCAGGTAATTTTTTATCAAACAATTGAGGTAGGTTATCTATAATTCAAATAATAATGTTTTAATAGAAATTATGTGTATTCAATTTTATAATTTATATTATATTTTTATCCATTTTGTTCTTTGATGAATTAATTAATTTGGGGGATTAATTAATTGAAGGAAATATTCAAATTTGAGGATATTGGGATTAGAGATTTTGAATAATTAATTGTTGACTTAATTATTAGGTAATTGATATTGATGGATGTGATAATTAATTATTGAATTAATTATGGGATATTGGGATAAAATTTGATAATTAATTTTTGATTTAATTACGAGATATTGAAATTGATGATTTGGGATAATTAATTGTTGAGTTAATTATCATAATATTGAATTGTGACTTGGGGATAATTAATAGTTGAGTTAACTATCAGAATATTGAATTGATTGAAATGGAACAATTAATTAGAAAATTAATTATGAATATTTAATTTATTAAGATGGAATAATTATTATATTTAATTAATTGTGTATATTTAATGGATTGAGATGGAAGAATTAATTGATAAATTAATTGAGGTATTGAAATGATCGAGGCATACAAATTAATTTGTCATTTAACTAGGGATATTGAATTCGTTGAGGAGGAACAATTAATTTGGGAACTAATTAGGGATATTGAATTAATTATCTTGAAACAATAAATTAATGAGTTAATTAGATATTTAATTGATTGATTTGGAAGAATTAATTGGGATATTTAATTGATTGAGGTGGAACAATTAATTGACGAATTACATTGGATATTGAATTGATTGAGTTGGAATAATGGACTGATGAATTAATCATGGGGTCATTGGGATTTTAGATCTTGAATAATTAATTGATATACTAATTATGGGTTTTTTGATTATGAATGTGATTAATTAAATGTGTAATTAATTAGTGTAATTGGAATGAACAATTAAATTGTAAATTAATTGAAGGGACTGAATGTGAATAGTTAATCATGGAATTTATTAATCGAATTGACATGAACAATTTATTTTTGAATTAATGTAAGGGATCGAATGTGATAAATTATTAGTTAATCGAATTAATGGAATTGACCTTGACAATTAATTGGTGAATTTATTGAATGGAATGAATGTGATTAATTAATTGTGGTTAAAATTAATGGAAATTATTTTTATTAAATTATTATTGAATTAATTAATGGATGTAATGTTATGATTTCTACGTTGGATTATTTATTTACTAATTTAATTAATGGGGACTTTTGTTGTGATATAATAGGATGAGTCGTATTAAGTAATTTAAAAAATATTTAATGAATATATCATGTTAAATAAACTGACGAGTTGGATTAATTAATTATTTAATTAATTAATTAGGATTATTATGTTGATGCAATTGAATGAGTTTGACTGATTAATGGGTGAATTAGTTAACAAAGATTGTTGTGTTGATGAAATTGAATGTGTTTTATAAATTAAATGGTGAATTAATTAAGGGAGGTTGTTGTGTTAAGTAAATTGAATGTGTTACATTGATTAATTGGTGAATTAATTAATGATTGTTGTTTTGTTGATTCAATCGAATAAGTTGAATAAATTAATCGGTGAATTAACAAATGGTGATTATTGGGTTGATATAATTGAATGAGTAAGATGAATTAATCAGTGAATTAATTAATAAGGATTGTATTGTCATTATAATTGAAATGTATTAATTAATTAATGAAATAATTAATGTTATTGATGTGTTTTGTTAATTATTGAATTAAAAAAATTTATGGATGTGTTTAGTTAATTGTTGAATTAACTAATGAAATGGATGTGTTTAATTAATTGTTGAATTAACTAATGTAGTTGATGTGATTAATTAATTTCTTAATTAATTAATATAATTGTTTTGATTAGTTGATTATTGAATTAACCAATACAGTTTATGTGGTTAATTATTTGTTAAATTAATTAATGTTATTGATGTAATTAATTAATTTTTTAACTACATATTATTATTGATGTAATTAGTTAACAATTGAGTTAACTAATGGAATTAATGTGATTGATTAATTGGGGAATTAATTAATGGAAATTATGTGATGAACAAATTGTTGAATTAGTAATTATATTGAGATGATTAATTAATTTTTGAATTAATTAATATGATTTATATGAAAAATTTATTAGTAAATTAATTAATTGGATTGGTATGTTTAACTGATATTTGAATTTGTAATGAATCTATGTGGATAATTAATAGTTAAATTATTTATGGGTTGGTTAAAGGTAACATGGACATTCAGTTAGGTATTATAAAATATGAATGGTTACATAGTCATTGAATTGTGAAATTAAAAGTGGTAACATGATCATTTAATTGTGAAATTATGAATGGTAACACTGTTATTCAATTAGGAAATGATGAATGCTAAAATGGGAATTGAAGTATAAAATATGAATGGTAACTGGGGAATTCATGCATGAATTAAAGAGTGGTTAAAATAACATTATGATATATGATATCCCTTTATGATAGTTTCGAATCTAGTATAATCTGAAGTTGGTATTGAGATATGGGTGTCCATGGGAACCCAAAAGATTATGTGCATAAATACTGAATAATTGATAATGTGATAACTGTTTATTTATAAATTGTGCCTTATTCATTATACAATGGAATACAATGTATTGACATGATATTAATATATATTTCATTGGTGGTGGCCTAATGAGTCTTACTCAAACCCTACTCTGGATGCCTGATCAGTACCTGAATAGATTTCATTGTTTCAAGACAGGATAAGGACAAAGGAATTGTGTTAGTTGGATGAGTCAGGAGGAATCATGGTTGGGGGAACTAGATTTGGTTTGGGAACTGCATGGGAATTATCAGTGTCTTTATTTTGAGTTTTATTTTGAATCATGGAACATACATTAACATAGAATATTTACCGTTCATTTTTGGTATTGTATATCCAGTTTTGGTGATCTTATGATACTAGACTAGTCATGTGATTAAATTTTAATATTTGGTTATTGTTTATTTATTTATTATGGGTTATTACTTAGATAAAGAGAGTATATTCTCCCAATGAATTACATTAGACCCTCACTTCTAGTCGGCAACCTCTAGCATATGGGGAGGCATTCTTGTGGTCATGTGACTCACCAGTTCTGGGTACCTGTGTGTGGAACCAAATTCGAGATGTTACATCTACTAATTATTTTTCTTGGCATGGTCAATGTTAGCAATCCATCTCTGGTATTTAACTTCTCAAAAAATTCTTTCTTTGATCAATTTTTCTACATTCTCTACTACATTGGTTTCATGACCGGGGTGTATCATCCTGGCTTCCAGATTAAAGTCTCAATAGTCATCAGGTATGATGAGATTGTGCATAGCCACATTAGTATTCATTCTTGTAATTTATGTATAGTTACAAGAGAACACATATTGGTGTTTCTTTAAAAATTATATGTATATATAATAGTCCTCAATATTCATTGTGATACAAATCAGTATAGGTCGTGAGTATTGTTCTTTTCCTATATTTACATGTCTAATCTCATAAATGGTGGTGGAGATGCATTCCTAAAATGTGTGAGGGTTGTTCATATGGAATTATTATTATTATTTTTATTATTATTCCACCTTTCTGTCAATAGAGTCATTTTAGAATGGTGTTACAACTCCGGGTGAAACTCTACCACTATCAAGGTGATAGAGGAAATATAAAAATACATTATCATCCCAAACTGCCAATGTTGTTTTAGAGAGGTTCTAGAGAGGATTTTATATTATGCTTCAAATGGGCACAAAAGGGTCTTGGAAATTTGGGACCAGGTCTATTTCCTCAATTAGATTTATGGGGAGCGTATAGTTCCTCTTTAGAATATTTGATTGATTTACAGGTGTAGTCCCCAAGCCATCTGGGACTAAAACCTATATATAATCATCCAATAATGATTGTTTTCCTTCTATTTTATAGAATCCATCCTCTACATATGTTTCATTTCAATCCTCACTGAGGGAACTATCACAATGTAATATTCCAACTATTCCAATAATGGGGTATTTAAAACACTGATAGGATGTTGAGGCTACCACCACATAGATATGCATCCAGGGTCATTCGAGAATGAAATTATATGATGTTTATTTGTAGATAACCATAAACTCAACGTCATATGTGAGATCCTCAAATGGAGCATTGAGCTTGAAATTCCCGAGAGGCCTTTTCTTCTGCTTATCATAACCTTGAATGGTCATATTTGTGGGAGATAAGTGTCCTTCAGTATATCACAAATGTTGAATGGTCCGAATCAGGATCAGTTTGAACCCAAAACCATGGTCAATCGGGGCCTATAAGATGTCGATTTTATTGAGTATACTGGAAAGATATGTGAGCATAATTCTTTTTTGGATGACCTATTCCTAATCAAGGTGTACGAATGAGATGAAAACATGTAATTCTGCTGGCATGGTCTCGAATCAATAAACATTGGATGTAATGAATTATATCTCCAAATTCTATGGGATCTAGAGGGAATCAAATATTTCCTCCCTAATATATTTTTAAAGAAGGATCATATCTCGAATTTGGAGCATGGCTTAGATAACAACCAAAAATTTCAGAATATTTTAATTTTGTACCATAGGTCAGTGGTTCTTAAGGTGAGGATTATCCTTATTATATAAATATGGATCTATGAATTCAAGGTATATGATCATGGTTCTGGTTAAGATATCGAGAGAGTATCAGGTTCTAGAAGTATAGGTCACACGATACTTCCTTGATGTTTGGGGTGTTCAGATAATCATATCCCCTCTTGGAAGCAATTCAAGATGACTGGGTGTGGATGACCCCTCGATGGTTTTGGGACACCTCCATATCTCTTTTGGGATGTTGTATTTCTTTCCCATAGTTCTTGGCTGTATAACTATTTTATATCAGGACATGAAAAAAATGCTGGGTCAGACCACATCCATGATGTCTTGTGTATCATCGATTTTTTCTCAAGAAGACACTTTTTCCACGGTTAGGTGGGGGGAACTCTTGATTAGAGGAATATTCATCATCACATAAGGGGATTTCATGTGTATCACATTAATTGACTAAAATATTAGATTTTCTTCAGATGATAGTTCTATTTGATAGTTTTGTTCTTGTGCTTTATATGTTACCATGAATAAATCTACAAGATTTATAGCTTGTGTTAGAGTAGAATATGACACTTCCTCTTCTATCTCATCCTATATCAAATAGTCATGTACACATTTAGGAGACATATCATATTTCAGCTCCCTATTTGATTAAATGTTTATGAGACTGTGGAGAAAATCTCGTAGGGTGGAATGAGCTCAATAAATTTACTTTTGAGACATCAGGTTGTCGAACTTCCACCCACACCTATCATAATTTTTTTTTCAAATCATCATCTTTATTATTACTAGGTGGAAGTCATGTAGGCCACACACATTAGAGTGTTATCTGACAACACATTTCAATAATTGACTATTTCATGGAGGAAATATTTGAGGTCAAAACAATCCTAGATGTTATGACACAACCCTAAATGGAGAGGTAAATAGTCAGGATGACCAGTGAGGTTGACTTCAATGGGATTCCTAGACTATTGAAGGATGAGAAATTTATGATCTATATCAATATGAAAAAAACTAGTTACTTATTCATTGAGGATGGAGCTTGTATTATTCATCCACTCCACAAATCTTGGGTGACCCTGATCTCTTTTTTATTTCGATTGAAGGATATTTTGTTTCTCATTCACTTAATATGAGGTGATGGTAGGTTTGGGACCTACCTAGGTGATTAAATGGGCACTGTTGATCATTAGAGGTTAAAAAATATGGCTTATACCATGCAAATTTGTTTTCCCTATACTGAGGGAATGAGAAGAGATTTATCTTCGGTCCTCTGAATGATGTCTTCCAATCTCTGTGAAATTTATACAAACTCATAGAATCTTCTAAGATATTTCATTTGAATCAGATGCATTTTGAAATCATCCTAAAACTTTTAGTGTAGGGTTTTATTAGTTGTTCATGAAAGAGTGGGATGTAGAGAGAATAGGTTACACCCTTCTATATGGATATAATTTCAGACAACCTGTCATTTTTGAATTGCTTACTATATTGAAGGTCAATAAATTTCATCTACCTATGTATTGACCGAAACTAGTAATGTAATTGATGATGATGGTTTCCCCATCCTGCAACGAATCTTGTTGGATGGATACTATATGAAAATAAATCAATCCCTACTAGATTCATTAAAAAACACCTTTATTTTTAAACCTCCTATTGATCTCAAGGGCCCATCATCGGAGCATATCAGGACACAAAGTGTGTGAGAAACGTTTCCCAGTCTCCCATTCCCTTGAAATTGGAGAATTTAATATTTATAATTTTAGGTGGAGGAAATGTGTCATCCTCCGATTCATGATATGGCCTCTTCTCAAGCATGAATAGTAAAAATTTGTCATATATGGCTACGGTTAGAGTAGCCAGAGACTCAATGGGGTAGAGAAATTCTAGAGGTAGTGTTTTTTGAGTTAATTCATGTTTAAAGGGAGGTGTTGGGACTATATGACGGGTCCCTATTTTATTCTCTCACTAATTCTAAATTCATGGAAATATGGAATGATTACCCTGGGGAGGGAGAGATAGTCACCGTATTGGAGGGAAGTCAAGATTATCATAGATTTCCAAATTTATATAGACCAAATGCTTGGATGTGGATTTGATTTTACACTTAGATTCCAGTCTTGTATGTGGATCTTTTCTTGGAGGAATAATATTCTTCCCTACCTAATGATGATACCAGATGGGATTATTTCCACTGAGTATCTTCACATTGAGTTGTCTAAGAGTTTGAACCTCATTATAATATTATTTCATTCATTCCTCCACTGAATGAACTTCGACTCATCACATCATTTATTGAGATTTATCCACAAATTCCCATTTATCCATCGTATTGTTCCACCCGAGGTCTGGAAGCGTTCTATTTAGAGGTGCTAGATTATGGATCCTCAACTATTTCTGAGAGTGTGCTACCTTGGTGGGTGCATCCAGATCCTCCTCTCAGGGTATGTTTTTTCATGTTTCATTCACCTTCATATGTTTATTGATCCACAATATCATGTTTTTTTATAGTTATGAAATTCATATAGGTGTATCTTGAAATGATTGTTTTCCCATTACATTCAATGAAACATGATGATTTTATAATTCCAACATAAGGTTCCTTTCTCAATCACTTATTCATATCGGGATGTTCTGGCTTTCAACCATGGAGGTGTTTGATTGTATTCTCTATACGCTCCTTCAATTTTGGTCTGTGAGTAGTGACCATGAGGTAATTCCCAGTCATGTTTGATGAATGAGCCCTGAATAGTATAGATGTTATATATAATTGGAGGAACATATGGGATGTTGAACATCATTATTTACCTCTCATACTAAGGAAGACTAATTCCCTATAATGTGATGATGATGATGAAAACACACCACCCCTATGGGTTGAGAACTACTCTGGGCCACAATTTGAATTGATCAATTATGTTATTGAGGATCAAATGATTCCATTTGGGGTTTTGATTATTCCCATGATAAACATTGAGATATAAATTCCCCCAATCCCAGTCGCATGCGGTTGATCTGGATTTATTGTTAATTTTTTCCAGACCCCAAGGGGGATGATGAACCTACTGATAGTGATTTAGATATAAATTCTTGCAACCTAGTGGGAATGGTTTTATTTTCATATTCTTCTTATATAACCAGAATCCACTAAGGAATTGAAGTTGAAAAGGGTGGAGGTGGTGGTAGATATTTTTTTCCCAGCATGGTGACATGGGTTTTCTCTTGGAAAACTACTAAAAATTCTTCCACGGTGACCTATGTGTTGTGGTGCTGTTGTACTCATGTATTATCTATGTGAAATAAAAGCCCATGATGGGAGTCAATTTCTACAAGAATCTATCTAGATTATTGAAATGCTAGATTTAGTTTCTAAAATGTATTCTCAATGTTTCTAGGGGTCCAATCCAACGATCGGTAGGCTATGCACTTCTTATGATCATTATTTCATAGCACCATTGATGTGGAGGAATTCTAATGTATTGACCAACTAGTTCACACATTACCTAGTTCCCAAATTTCCCCACAGACTATGACCTTACATGATGCTGTATTTGAGGGGTTCTATTGTTCTCGGGACACAATAAATTGAAATGATCCATATTTCACCCATCCTTGGATATGCATGTTTAGAGATTCCCTATAAATTAGTTTTCGTATAGTTTTCATGGTGCATAAATAAATAATTCATAGTTAATTATCACAGTCCTCCAATTCTATGTTTTGGTCTATCGAAAAGGTGCCATATCTGGCTCACTATAGAGTGTATTGACAGTATATAGTTGATATTCATTTCTTTGATATGGGATATTAATATCCTTTAATCATTGATGAGTTTTAAAAAAATATTGGTGTAGATAATACATGCACTCTATTTCTAGATCATCTGAGATCTCATTATCAGAGTTGAAGAGGGACAGAACTTTTTGGGGATGTTGTTTCTAGAAAACTCACTCCATATGATACTGTCAGCCTCCACTTAATCATATTTTAATGACAATATTTGGTTAGAATGCAGAAGATTCATCTCAGGGTCGCCTACTGACTGGAATAGAGTGTTGAAGGAATTTTATGGGAAACTATATTCCATTGACATAGATATTTTGAGGACCTCACTATAAAATGTTGTTTTAGTTCTGAACACCTCTCTATAAGGAGGTGTTGGGAAATTGTGAAGATTTCTTTTTTCCATTATAGATATCACCAAAGGTAGGTCAACAACAATGATTCTCATGAGTAGAGTTCCTAAAATCCATCCCCACACTACCTCATGGAGGACTACCACAATAATGATCATATTATAATTCAATTGGAGTGGGAGTATGATCCCATTCAGAATATGATTCCCCATTAAAATTTGAATATGGAACTCCAAAATGGGATAAGGGATATGAGGCTTCTTTTGTATATCCATATAAGGATTCTGATGTAGTCGTTCATTGGTAGAAGATGGGATATGATCCAAGCTTATGTGATATGCTGGAATATGTCAAAAAGATTCACTGTTAGGATTATGAGCCAATCCAATGGAATTTTCAAATCTAACTTGGTGTGCCCTAGCCAAAATATGGATAAGAGCCTGATCATGGGCTATTGGATTATGTTGTTAGTCTTCATTAATAGGAATATGAGCTTATATCAAAGAACATATTTCTCTCACCTAGTGATCCCTTACTAGTATGGGGGTATGAGCCTAATCATGGGCCTTTAGAATATGTCACATGTCCTTTTTTATAAGAAAGTTCCCTTGTCTTGGGGCTTGTGATTGTCTTATTTGGTGATCTCTGATTTTAACTGGAATATGAGAATGGTCTAGTTCATTTTTCTTTACTAATGTATACAGATAATCCAGATAGATAGGAGCAACATTGTTATCTTTCTCCCAAGAAATAACTTATAAATATTGATTAGAGTGTTTTACTACACTATCTATATGGATAAGAATATGTTCCTTTTCCTATATCAACACCAGGGTTAGAATATGACTGTTGTGTTATTCCACTATTTATAAGATTTAACTACACATTAGAAAAATTTTAACTAGAATATAATCCTATAAATTTTCTGTTTCCAATATATATTGGAATATATATACAATTTATGTGGTAATTTGATCCCACATATATCCTTATTAAGCCATCGGAATATTCTGATGGGCTTTATTCATGGAGTAAGGGATATGCACATACCCAATCCCTATTTTAGGGATATTCCTGTAGAATTTTTTTGTGTGTGTTGTGATATGAGATTTCTTAATAGTTACAACTGGAATATACTTGAATACTTTTCCAGTGGGAATATAGATATAATTCCACCCATGAATATCTTAATCCTTATACACCCGATGTGTCTTCCATGTTGCCTCGGCATGTGTATTAGAGTTGGTAGTATGTGAGATGGTACCATCAATAGGTGACTAAAGGGTACCAATGGGATGGTGTTGAAGAAGGAAGTTGATTGGATACCACTTTAGATGTCTCAAATCTTAAGAGATCCATAGTTGACTCCCTGGTTCACCTTAATTAGATTCTGAAAGGGGTGATTGTTGACCACCAATAATTTGATCCTGAACTAGTTCGCGGTGGTAATGAGTTCCTCTCGATTTACTGTAGCTATCCTAGGATGATGTGGACTAATCGATTTTAGAACATGAAGACCCTCACATATATACATGAGGGTCAGGATAATAGAATACTAATGATATTCTCAGACCATTTCATTCTCCAACCTACACTATTGATTTTTGGCATGTGTCTGAGGTCGGTAAGGATTTCAGTTGTTGTTGATTTTCATGAACGGTCACAAGATGAAGACATGTCATATTAGGGTGTCATTTTCATGAGAAATATCTATATTCATGAAGGAAACAAGTAACTAGGTGTCTAATTACTTCTTCATCATGGGAATGAAATATGAACAATCATATATTCATGGGTAACATAATTTTTCCTTTATTCATGTTTTGATCATTCTGGTCATGCAAACTTGTCAAAGTGAGGATGTCCATATTTCATTAGAACCCCAATTATAGAGGATAAAATATAATATTCATGTCAGTTTTTTCATGTTTATGCAGGATATGCAACATGTCCTCAAATATGATAAACTGATCATTCTATTATTTGAGAGATTGATATTGTGCTCATCATTTTTTTGTAGAATATACAAATAGAATGGTCTGACCTGGTGAAATGATCATATTATTATTTAAGATATTCACATTGAGATTACTATTTTTTAATATAACATGTAAATATAATGGAAAATCACTTTTTCAACTGATCATTTTTTTATTTTATATATTCCATTCGGATTCACCATTTTTTTTATTTTTAAAAGATCACACGCATGCTGAGATCAAAATTTTCTAATGGTTTGATTGTTGGGGGTTTGATGTCTATAAATTATTTTCATTGATTTTTCAATTTATTAATATTTTACATAGAAAATACCAATTGTTCACACATTTATAAATGTGTACAGACTAGATTTCCAAAGATAAGAGGTTAGTTGGGGATTCAAACCCAATGGAAATTTGGATCTCACATTGGTTGAGAGGATGGAAGGTCGGGAACATCACACCCTTTTGGGGGAAATTGTTCCAAACTCTAAGAATCTAGTATATAATTAAGATATTTTCATAATATCATCCTAATATCGATACAAAACTGGTTTCCCTAATGAAATGATAATAGGTTTCATGAATCTTTTTATAATCTTCATACCTAACTAGTTATCTTAATAAAATTACCATTGGTTGAGCCCTATTATATGTGAAAGGGAATGTTTTTAGTGAGTTTATCTGTATATATATATATATGATATTATTCATCCTTTTCAGGTTATTAGAAAATTGATTGTATTCTGAAATCATATAGTTAGGCGATTCAGAATTCCATACCATTCCAGGTGGCATTTAACATGTTGGGGATGGGATTGGGCTGTTATGAGGCATCCTACATATCATGTTTATAGAAATAATCAAAACCCATATAGTTCATTAAACATGTTCAATTTAATTTAATGAAGAATGAAAATATATTCATTCACAGAGGCATTGGGTTTTGATCTCGATCCCTATAGGGTTGTCCTACGTATTCTAATTGTGGTAGGAACCTGATTCATCATAGTTTGATCACACCCTTGGGACTGAACCCAAGGTGAATACCCTTGTATGGGGGTATTCATATAATACCAATAATTTGGTCTTACACCCAAGGGTTTCTATGACAGGTGAATATTCATAATTATAGTGATATAACTAATGAATCTCTCTAATCCCACATGTTCCATGCTTGGTGTGATAAACAAGGTATATAAAGTAATTAGTCTCACAATGTATGGTTGTAGGAATTATGCACTAGGATACCCCTTAGGTTGTTTAGTATGGATCTCAGTCCTCAGGAAGGCATCATTAGTATCATATTTATGGAATAAATCAGAGTTGTCGTGGTTTAGTTGATTTCTCATTCCCCTAAGGTATGAGGTAGATTGATCATCCCATGTAATATTTTTGGTCTCAATGGGTGGAATGTCTGAGATATGGGGTAAAATACATTGATGTGGATGCCTATTTGAGCTTGGGACTTACGAAGGAATCCTGTGAATCTTGGTTAATTGATAAAATCTATGCTATCGTAGTTCAATATTATCAAGACTTACAATAATGGGGTTTACCTATTTGAGCATATGCCTTTGGAAGGCACCCTATATATCTTGGACATTTTTAAGAATCAATGCTCTCATAGTTCAACTTTATCGAGACTTACAAAATAAGGATACATATATGTGGGGGCATTCTATATTATGTTTTTGATCAGGGATTTCACACTAATGTTTCCCTGATATGGAGTCCGGATAAGTTTATCATGTCCAGGGATACCTGCTTTACCATGTATGGTTGTCTTCCTAACTGGATTCATTATCTTCCTAACATGTCCTAATTATTTGGACGACATTTCAAAGTATTTATAGATATGTTGTATATATTGGATACATGTCAAAAGGAAATAACATGATCTAGTAGTAATAACCATGTGATGTCTTATAATATAGATGAAATATCTGATGTTTGTCATGTGATCACGACTGAAATACCTAGTGAACATCGCAAGACCTGGTTGAAATTCCTTGGAGGCCATCACATGATCTTGGTTGACATTCTTGGATGGTGTCACATGATCTAGACTAACATGTCTTTAGGGTTTCAAATGCCATGTATTACTTGTCCAGAGGATGTCATGAAAGCTAATTAACATACCCTAGTGACATTGCAAGACCCAGCCAATATAAACTGGTGAAACTATATGATTTGGGAAACATGTCTAGAGGAAATAGTGAGGTTTGAATGCTTAGTCCAGAGGATATCATGAGACTATGGTGGAAATCCCTCAGTTGGCATGAAACATTATCTAACATATATAGAAACTTCAATGACCTAAATAATATTCAAAGGGAGGATCATGTGATCTAGGTGACATGACCTGGTGTTATCGCATGATCGGGGTGGTTCATGAGAGGCACATGAGGATCAATATATATGATCTTTTCCTAGGTCTCTAATTTTTTATTATTTTTCCATCCTTTTCTTTCATTTGTGACATATAATTGAAATTTTTATCTAGTTTATGTCTTGAATGATTGAGTAGATATGTGGGATTTGCTTTTCATAATACAGTCATCACATTATAAGTCCTTCGTGTGATAACAAAATACCATTCAAAATTCCTATACATGAATGATGATCCCTTAGGTCGTTCATTGATATTTACGTGGAGGTAGACTATGGGATCCTGAGATTGGACACTCTAATAAGTCAACTCCAATACTTGGTTGCACCAGTGTGTAGATCCAATGATTTATTTTTTCAAGATTGGGTGGGGGATTTATAGACTTATCTACCCCAATTATATGCCAATTTGTACGGTGAATATTTTGAAAAATCAGGATGATGTCCGGGGTGGGATTTCATATCACACATATGTCTTGATCCGACCATAATAAATTTAAGAGGGCGTCGGCTAATTTTCAGTGACCACACGACCATCTCGTAAGGAAACCATTTATTAGATTTTATACAATCAATGTGGCCTTTCCTAATCACGTGGACATGCCAAGGGGATTTTACCTAGTCGGGCCAACATTTCCAAGGGCCTTCCCATGATCTTAATATTTGTTGAAAGGATTTCATGTGACCTGATATGGATTGTCAGAAATATTCCACAAGAAAAAGGTGGATTTCCATAGGGCCTTCATGAGATCAATATGATTTTTCCAGGGGAATCGTGTGATCAATGATGACCACCCATAGAATATAGCTCCATTCTCCTAATATTAGATTATATTCCCCTCAAAAGAAGCTTCCATCATTTCCCCATTTATTTATTTGTTTATATCAAAATGGTTTGGGATCTATGGACTTTGTATGATTTTTTCCAAATAAAATCACTCTACCCTTTAGTGATGCATCATGTGACCAACAATGAGTCATGTGTTGATGAACAACCATTAACATGGACAACCCTTATATTTTTATTTGGAGATAGAGGGGGTGCAAGACTGCATGGACATATGTGAGGTCCTTCATGTGATGAGGGTGACATGGCCATAGGCTCTTGCATGACATGGAAGGAATGACTCTAGAGATTTTAAGGTGTCTTGAAAACTACGTGTGTATGACACATTAGAGACTATGAATACAAGAGGCCACCATCTTATAGAAAATTTCCACCTTATTTTACATGTATTTTTTGATGGGTTTTCCAGCATCTACTTATTGAAATGTGACATTACTCAGGGGGAGATCATATGGAAGTTTCCAAACGGTCCACGAGTGTCATGGATGCCTTCTCAAGAACAAAAATTCCATCTCAATTGTGTTATGTGTGATCATCCATTATGTTATACACTGCACATGATCATTCTCATGACCTTCCGATGGTTATTCCTTCAGATGTCATGTTGGATGTTATAAAATCCGCATGACTTTTCTACATTTCTGTACTTTTATTTTTTGGGGAAAGAATACCCATATTTAATAATTTCTTCCCTTATTTATTTTCCGATGCTCATCTGGGGGAATCAATAAGGATAACTAACCTTACAATAAGAAATTAGTTAAGAATGTTTTCCTATTTGTGATACTGCATTGACATATTCCTTTATTTTAACTTATTAGTTCTTTACAATACCTTTATCTCTAGAACTACCATCAATCAAAATAAAATCTTTTAGTGATAAATTAACATCATATTAACTACTCATGATAGATCCTCATTGAATTAGAGAAATTTGACAACCACCCATTGCCTTTAGTTCCAAGTGGTGAACACATTGATCATGGATTAACATCTGAATGGTACCAGTTTAATAGTGGAGGTGTCATGGAAATCCATACTCAACATGAATCCTCAAAGACTATATACATAATGAAAATATGTAATGTATTAGGTGGAACCTACCACAACCCTAGACAATTTAAGGAGTATATCCCCAAATTAATGTAAAAAAACCTCCCTTATCCTCAGGAGAATGATCAGGCGGTCATATATGACTATACCCCAGTTCAGAAGCGTCATAAGAGGGATATAGAAAACCAACATTGTTGATGACATTCATCATCAGTCCATCAAAATCAAACATAAGACACTAGTCTGTGGGTTCCTTCACTGATCATTCAGACGTGAGAATCTAGAAAATCCTAGTAGGAGAGATTAACTACCGATAACCAAGAGTATTCCTATATCCCCAAATCCACCAAATAATTTAACAAACATATAATATAAGTAACTAGAAAATGAACACACACTCTTTCCCACACCCAACAAGCCTACATTAATACCCTATCATTATCTTATGATGCTTTATTGAAAATCTTGGTAACAACCAAGGGGAATGCACAAACTCTAACCCTCATCTAAAGTCTATTTATACACCTCTACAGTAATTTTAGGACATGAGTAGTCTCATTTAACTTCTCCTATTAAGGAATGGGAATATATCACTATTAGCACTATAGAAGCCTGTCAAAAAATTTCAACAAAAATGGATAGGTAGAACAATATCTATTCATGAATTCTATAGAAGATTTAATATATCATGGTAGGAACAACCAAAAATATTATTCATAGTTCCCCAATAACTATCCATGTATATACAGTTACTCCCATTTTAGATACTAGAATAATTATTGAAAATATTTTTTGAGTTACCTAGGAGAAGGAAAAAATTATCTCCCTCATTCATAAAGATCAACTTCTCATCCCAATTAGGAATAAACAATAGGATTAAGAACAAATTGAAGTTCTATATATAGATTAATGACCCATTTCAGTGATCACTCAAGGATAGACACATATCCATGAAATAGCTTCAAGGTCTCACTTGCATATTCTAACAGTTTTATTTTTAGGAGGCCTATGTTTATATTCCCCTTATGTGTAAGGAATGTGATAAGTATATTTTAATGGTAACAAAGAGGCAAAAATATATTACTAATCATTCAAAACAATCCCATTGTCCCAATATAATGTAAATAATAGGTTTCCAAAAGGAATAAAACACATATTAAAGTTACTTGATGAAACACATGATGTTAACCAACCTTTATGGAGTAACCAATATAAAATATCCCAAATGGTAGCATAAATATTTGGTGCTAGATCATAAACATGATCTACTTAATCATATAATTTTTTTGTTATGGGAAAATTTCCTTTCGAATTTCATGATCTATCTGAATAATTATCAGATCAAGGAGCTTGTAACATTCAAAAAAGTCCACCACATAGTATATGGTTTTGTAATTCCATATAAAATTATACATCTATACCTCATGATAGTCCTACCCAAAATGGATTTTACTGTGAATTTCCTTCTTAGTGTGATCTTCTATTTCAGCATGAAGGTCATTCCATTACGGATGAAACATTGAGAATGCCCCATATAATGGGAAACTCTAATGAATGAGGATAGATACACTCAGATCCTTATAGTCTTCTTGTGATATGCCTCCTCAATTGGAATAAATCCAAAGTAAAATGTCTCCATTTTAACCACCTATGGATAATATTTCTTTGACCAGGATAAAGAATATTCAAATCACCCTTTCTCATTAAAACAATGAATCAGGGAAATTTCTTTTCTAGTACGAAAAAGTTGATGAATCACTTATAAAAGATGAAGAAAACACCTTAGATATATTGAAATAACTAATAAAAAACACACCTATAAAAACCAGATATGTTATGAAATATTTCTTTTTCCAAAAAATCTTATTTCTTGGATATCCTTTATTACATGCTACATTTAGTTTTAACGAAACATGATATACTATTTCAATATTATTAACTAATATGATAGTTATCACATAACCATTGGAATGGTGGGTATGAATAAAATTTACTAAAATATGAAAATAGTTTATTTAAAGATGTTTATAAAATAAATTATTTGGTTACCAATTAATTATAAATATAAATAAAAACAATTCTAAAATAAATAAAACATTTTTTGAAAAAATATATTTATGCGCACTCATGTGATTTATCTAAATAAATTAAATAAATCACATTTGATGAATTATTTTAATTAAAATAATATATTATATAATAAATAAAATGTGTTATTATTGATCTTATACGTTTTCTTGGAATGAGATAAGAATAAATCCAATTTTACACTTAAGAAAATTATTTTACTAAGTTGAAGTTTTATCCCATTTTGCGTACTTATTTACAAATTATAATTTTTCAACCACTATAAAATGTATTTTAAAATATTAAATTCATTTTTGAAATCATAATATTAAAATTAGATTCAATTTCTGGCAATTTTCTAAAAAACTGATTTTTTATGAATAGTGAAATATATTGGGTTTTATTAATAATTATCCTATCATTTAAACAATTTAAAAATGTAATTTTTTTTGATATGGTATTAAAATTATAATTAGTTCCATTTTATTATGTTTAATACAGTTTAGGAAATTTTATTAAAAATTATTATTTAATTTTCATATAAACACTTTAAAAACTTATGAAGACTTCTTCTTTGTAAAACCATTTTTTCACCGCGTCTGCAGGATTAATTTTAAATTAAATTCATAAAATTAAATGAGGTGAATTTTATAAAATGGATTCAATATTCATATTTAGAATAATTAATTTTATCTAAAAAGTTTAACTTATTTAATTGAAAAAAAATTAAATTTAAAAATAGAAAAAATAAATTACTACAATAAAAGTAAAAATGGGTTTAACAGGGTATTAAAATAAAAATATAATGGTAAAAAAATTCTCCAAAAATATATAATTCAAATTATATTGAAAACTATATACTTTATATCTTATAAGGATCTAAATGTAACCATTTATTGAGGCTTTTTTCTTGTAAATAATGTTGGTGTAATTCATTCTTTAAAAAATTCTATGTCTATCATCACCCCGACTTATAAAATGACACCCCATATCATCTACTATACACAATTGCAAAGCCGATGGGTTTAGAAAATACCTTAAAACACAACTTTTTTACTTCATTAACCATGATTTATGCGATCTTTTGGGTCATAATGTCTTCATATGAAGGCTTTTAATGTTAACCTATGAAGTTTTTTGAAGTAGAGGTATCCTTCATTATTGAGTGTTTCTATTTTCTTTTTCCTCCCACTATAATATATTATTAAATAATGAATATATAATAACATCAATATATAAATTATAATTGTATGTTATTATAAAATTTAATATACCAGATACATATCATCATCCCTCAAATGGGAAATGAAACTGTCGACCATGTGTTTAGCGGACTGCATCCTCATAATCCAATGTAATTAAATTTCTATCACTAATTATTAGAGGTTGATATAAATATTGATTTGTTGTATATATATTATATTTATTAAATAATTATTAATATTTAATAATAATATCACATATACCTTCTTACCACCCAACTCGTTTTAAAACAATAAGGTCGCTCGTGTGTATGATGTACTACCACCTCCCCAACCAATTTAATTTTTTTATTCATTTTTGTTTTACATGGATGATAATAAGGATATATAAAATGAATATATTTGATATTCATGAAATAAATATACTTCTATAATGAGGAAATCACATATACTTTCTTACTATCAATTCCCTAGGGGATACGATATTGTTACTCGTATGTATGGCACAATATCTCCTCGTGAAGCAATGCGATTTATTTTTCAAAACAGATTTATAAGGAAGGTAATAACGATAAAATTATGGAACAAATTGGATAAATTTTAAAAATATTAAATTTTAAAAAATGAATTATTATTTATCTTTCTCTGATTCTATCAATTAAAAAATGGAAACAACATTCATGCGTATGCAGGCATACTATGTCAATGGTTGGTGCACTTCATCTTTCTAAATTTTACTTGTATGAATGAATTTAAATATGTAAATAATGAGAATATATGATATTTATATCATGAAAAAATTATGGAAGTTATGTAACCATTAAAAACATTACAAGGATGAAAATTACTGATCGATAAAGTAAATGAAAGATGAAAGAGTAATTACAGGAAAAAATGATTTTAACAAATATTTATTAATAAAAAAGAGATAAAACAGTATAAGTACATAATATAAGGAATGATATATATGATATTGGTCCTATAATATATTGATAAAAAATTTATATTTATTATACTTCAGGATAGTGTTCTATTTGGGAAATATTAACTCGAGGAAAGGGATACTTGTCTGAATTTGTTTTCTATGGGAAACATTATATGTTAAGCACCCAAACTTCTTTATGAGATGTATATAATTCCCACATTGACATGATATATCAGGAATGTTTTATTTTCATGATAATTATAGTTTATTTCAATTTTATTGTTTCAGGGGTATTGGGATTCAAAAGTATTAAATGTAGTAACGTATTTCAATATAACAATTTTTTGGGAGATGCATGCCATATCAACCATGTATTTTTTATATGGTGCATTTAATGCCCATGAATGTACTATATTTTGATTATTATGATTTTTATGGGGATTTACAAATATATATATATATATATATATTATGATACATATGATTTAATAGTTACCAAAATGGAAATGGATTTATGTTATAATCTCATCGTTTATAGGGATTGTTTATGATTAAATTTCTAGGGATGATATATTACAATATATATCTAGATAAACTCATTAATTTAATAACCTATGGTTTTTCTTGAGAGATAATATTTTCCATTAATTTTTCTCTTTTCTTAAGAGTCAAAAATAAATTTTCAGATTGAAATTCAAATTTGTTTGTCTCTTTAGTTGTAAAGAATTTTTCACCCAGGTATATGTTTTCAAAAAAAAAGTCCTAAAGAAATATTTTTTACTATTATACAACAATTTTTAAATTATTTTTTACCCATGAGTTATTTTTTAAATAATTATTTAAAATCTATCTTCTTATTGTTTTTAGAAGGATGTTTTTTCTTTTTACCAAAAATGAGAAAGGAATATTTTATTTTAAGATTTAGAAAATATATATTATTCAAAAAAATAATTATTGTTATGGGATTGAATTTTTATTTTATTTGTTTCGAAGTTTATTTTAAATTAAAATTATTTTGAAATTGTTTCGTTAAATTTTAGTTTTAATTTTTTTCAATGTGGAAAGGCTATTTTCCCCATAAACATTACATGAATTATTTCAAAATCATTTCCATATAATATAGCATCATTTGATGTTACTTATGATTTACTGGGGATATTAATAAAGGATACCATTATTATTATTTCTAGGAATTGGTTATGATTATGATGAAAACATTATTAAAAACCCCATTTCTTATCTGAGGGTTATACCATGAAAACATTCTTATGAAACACACTTCATTTTCCATATGTCATGATTTGATGAAATGATGAAATAATAATGAAACCTATTTCAATTACATAGGTTATTCAATGAATAATTATTTATAATACACATTTTTGTTTATGGTTGTAGATATGATGAATGTTTTGTTATGTTATAAAACAATTTTTATGATTTTAATTACAAGATGGAATGTTTCGTTAGAAACCAAGGATGGTGGAATTGTTATAACCAATGATATAGAAAATTTTATAACTAACGATTGTGGTTGTGTTATAAGAAAGGATTGTTGTTATGTTATTACTAATAATGGTGGTTATGTTATAATTAAATTGGGTGGAATTGATATCTACCTCTAATGAATTGGGTAATTATTTATAAATCATCTATGACCAATGGGAAACAAGTAAACAGTATTGATCCCCTAGGGGAAACATGTCTATAATATTGATTCAGTATTGGAATCATTTGATGGGGGCTAATCCTATATGGGAAAAATGTGATGGTAATGATCCACTATGTTTGACAGTCTCAACTGTAGAACTTAATAAATGTCAATGTTTACATACATATAATGGTGCCATAGTTTAACAGAATATTCTTTTTGTTCTTGAATTATTATGATTTAACACTCTTATGAATCATGTCTTTTAGAATAATAATTTTTTGTGCCATGAATAATTATATGTTTTATGATAGGTTGCTTATGAGATTTTAAACTTGTGTTTCTGATCTCACACACTTATATTTATCTTATGAATTTATACGATCATAAATTGGACTGTCCCATGTTTACCATTACTAAGCATCTAAAATATCCCTTTCCTATTCCTAGGTTTTGAAGAAAGGAATTATGTGTGGTATGTCTAGGAATGTTTCTCTTTAGATAAGTTTTTTTTCAATTATGAACCAATATTTTAGGTATACATTTTTCCAAAGATACATATCTATTATGATACTCACTTACTTATTTGTGTAATATAATGAATATTCATTTTAAAAGATGCAATATTTTTTAATATCCTAGGGACATTACAGTTACTACAAGAGAAATGGTTTACTGAACCATTGTAATTAGAATACTAAGGATAAGCCTAAGTATTTGATAAAATCATGAACCTTCATTAATTAGGATATTATCTGTTATTTATAGTAATACATAACTATCTAGAAATTATAAGGGGAAATTGTTTTGGAAAATATGTATCATGGGGATGAAACACTAAAAAGAGTTGTTCAAGTATATCTATAACATTATTTCTAGGAACAATGAGGGTTCCCTTACCATAAAACATGTTTGACACTAATGGGGGATATTCATTGGTTAATCCACATTTTATTTTCTATCCATTATTATGGATTTGAATAAATGATAATTACGAATGACCTCATATAAAAACAATGTTTCATAAACTGAAATGAATGTGTCTTAATTTTGATATTATATAAATAATTTTTCATGAATAGGTATTTTTCCATTATGATTATAGTTTCTCACACCTTTTTTCTTATTTTTAATCAATATAGATTACCTAGAGGAATTGGGTTAGTGTTGATTTTAATAGAAAATTCAATAACTATCTTCAATATAATATAAATGTTATGGGATATGGAATGTAAAATCTCATTGATATAATCACATAAAAATCTCCTTTTTTAAATCATATTGTATATTTAAATGAGAAAATATGGAAATTTTTCTATGGACCCCTTCATGTGGAAATATTTACCTTATTTTAGTGGGTCCATGAATCAACTAGTCACTGAACAATATATTAGTACCATTAAAGACATATTTTTCATTCTGTAGTGATCATTGCTTGAAAAAGTCATTTTGGTTTTATATCATTTGGAATGTGATTTAGATCAATCGTAGAACCTAAATAAGAATACAATTTAGGCAGAGAAAATTGGCACCATTAAATGGGATGAGTTTAGGAGGATAATTTGTAGTATGTAATTTCATTTTATTTTATGAATAAGGAGTGAGAAGAAATTTTTCAAGATTTTATAGATGGATGGTGAATCTATTGGCCCAGATGAAGCTAATCATACAAGTCTTTCAATGTATTATTTTGGTATAATAAGTAGACTTTTTTTAATTATTTAGTGGCCTAAAGAAATTCATTGAAATGAATTAGAAATAAAGAACTTTAGTTGCCATGGAGAATTCGTTCGATGAGCCATGAAATTAGATTTTATGATTAATCTCAATTTTTTTTAGAAATTAAATATCAATCCTCATGAGAACCAAAATAAATCGCATGTAAGAAAGGAATTTTAGTTAATTCACGTGGTAAAAATATGGTAAGAAGCATGCATGTGATTTAATAAAAATAAAAGAGGGCAATACAAGTGCGGGAAGCATGAACATAAATAATAATAATGTAGAAATGATGAAAAGTGGCCACTCAATGAAATGAATGGAGAGAGTTATTAAAAAATTCACCACCCAAACTCCAATGTTTCAAATGAAAATAGTTTGGAAATAATGAAAATAAATTCCCTAATATATGGTGTAATAAAAATGATAAGCTAAAATAACCATTGAGGAAAAAGAACAAGGGGAAAACTTATGGAATGATAATAAATAATGTTAATCATTATAAGAAGGGTACTTAATAGTGATGAAAATCATGTTATATTATTATGAATACTCTCCCTGAATATATTATTTACCATTATTTAATGAAATTTAATGGGATTTTGAGCATTGATTATCTATCTCTACATAGATTCTAATATATGGAAATCCTAGTGGATATTCTGAATCAATTTATGATCTTTTATCAATACAGTGATGAGATCAGATTTCCCATGGATGTGTTTTTGGCTATAATAATATATAATTTAATGAAAAAAATGTGTCTTACCTTTTGGAATCCTATATGGTTTTTTTTTAAAAATAATTTATTTTCATTATACATTTTGTTTATAAAACTACATTATTATTAAATAATATGAGATTATTTCATTATATTAATAGGGATTCAGTCATGACCCCCTCCCACCAATGATGCCCCTCCTGATCTGACAATGGTGAAAGAGAGATAATGACACACCGAGTCCTGCCTCCAATAGGCCCCGGGGTGGCGACTAGCACCAAGGGTATGAGTTTTCACAATAATGGGAGGCGTTACCCTTTTTATTTTTAAAGATCGGGAAATAGGACAAGTAAACCACCAAAACGGAAAAAGAACAAGTGTATAGAAATAAACCCAAACCAAGCCCACATGCATGTTTAAACAATTTTATAACAAGGTACAAGTACAAGAAAGCTCAATGTAGAATACCAAAAGAAAACAAGAGAACATGAACTGCAACAACTCCAACTGTCTGACTAGTAGGGTCCCGCACGACCCTGGTAGTCCTCCTGGAAACCGGAAATTAAATGTAGGGTGAGCATACAAGTATACTCAGTAGGGAAACCTAAAGCTCTCGTGAACAAGTGGGGAGACATCCTAATGTCCTGTGAGAACAACAGAACAAACCTAGCAAGGAATTATATCCACCCAACCTCACCAGCCACACTCACCAAAACACAATCACAACAGGTAGTAGTAGTATAAGAACAAGAGTATTGGGTACCCCAAACCATTTCCCTTTAGTTAGCTGCTCTTCCTAATGACAAACGTCCTAACGCTGCCACACTCTCCCCGCACGCACACACATGGGCCTCACCACAACGTATCCCGCCCGCACACACCTGGGCATCAAAACAACGTATCCCGCCCGCACACACCTGGGCCTCAGAACCACGTATCCCACCCGCACACACCTGGGCCTCACAACCACGTATTCCGCCCGCACACACCTGGGCCTCATCCCGAATATTCTTGGGAAATAGTAGAACCTGCCCGAAGAGTCCTGGGCTAAAGCCAACCCAATTGAAACCTACCCGATATGTCTTAGGTGTAAGGTCACCTCAAGCCATCATAACCTAGGGGAGAAGGAGCAGGAAGGAGCTCGTAACTAAGGGAAAAACACCCTCTCCCATGAAATGGGAGTGTTCGGCACTAAGTGCTCAACATGGGTGGGGTGCGATGAAACACAAAAGATATAGATATATATATATATACCAACCACACAACCCAACCTGTGGCTTCAAAAAAGAGAAACTGAGCACGTGACTCGGCACTGATACTACGAAGCATGCATACAACAAGCAACCCCAACCCAATTTAGGTTTTCACATTTCAGCAGAATTAAATTATTTAGTTCCTTAACTACTGGGAAACTATCCACAACCAACCACATCGATCGTTCATAAAACATATCCATGCCATCCACAAATCAAGTTAGGAAAACACAAGCAACACAACCAAGCCCTTCTTATCAACCAACCGGTCCCATTGATTATTAAATTCGTTCCATTAACACGCCCCACCATTTATTAACTCTTCCACTTTAATTTAAGATTCACAACCCATAACCCGTTCACATTAAAACCCAACCCCGCATCCCCGCTGCCAACCACCATAACCACAACCGTACCATACATCATTTCCCCTTTAATACCATTTATCGCAGCCCCGCTACCCGTTACCAACATAAAATTCACACCAACCCATAACCAAGCCAACCGTAGCCCCGCTGGTCACCCTATCCACAAAAACCCACAAAACACCCCCATCACATGCCATGTAACCAAGCCAACACCCACATGTTCATTATTCCATTTTGTTTAACCGGGGTGATCACACAAGGGTTCTAGATTTTAAATATCCAACTTCACATGATTAACCAAATTCCACATTCCACAAGGTTTCCACCCATAAGAAAATCCATAAGGAGAGGGAAACATTTAATTACATAAGCAAAGGCCCCAACGACCGTGATTTTCAGTAGGTATAAGCTCATTCAATTCACAACATAATATCACATGATATAAAGTAACAGCATTCACAAACATTCCAACCCCATTCTTTAACTAGTTATTATTTTTATTTAATGGTTCAACTCTTTCTCATTAAAACAAGAGGATACCCACCCCGCAAGATGCACAAATTAGAGAGACAAAGGTAAGATCCCTACCTCAACAGGTTCTGATCCCAGCACTCCCACGGATCAACTTTAGAAGAAGTCCTTCGGCGTCCATCACCTCTGTCGGGTCCTGGAAAAACCTCCTCGAGTGGAATTCGGAAAGTAACGGCCGAAGGGAAGACAACAGATCCAAGCTCGGAAGTTCTCCCTCGTCGTCATGATCCCGTGGCCACTGACGGATCGTAAATCAAAGCTCGGACGAAGAAGTTATGGAACGAAGATCCTTCGAGTCTCTTAATAGAGATTTGCTCAGAGGAGATGGGAGGAGAGGTGTGTGTTGAAAAGGAGGAGGGGACCCCTCCTTTTATAGGCATGAAAAGCAAAAGTACACGGCGTTTACTTTATGGTACACGGTGTGTACTCGGTTCTTTCACACGGTCTCCACACAGCTTCCAACACGGCTCTGCGGCCGTTGACTGGTCAACACATGGTTTGAGGGTCACACATACGTGGGGAAGGACTACACGGCATATATTTTAGACACACGACGTGTACTCATTTATTGCACACAGCAAGGACACGACTCCAAAACGGTACACGACCGTTGCCTGGTAACGCGTACGCGGGGAAGGTCTACACGGCATGTAGAACTGGTCACACGACGTGCACCCATTATTCCACACAGCAAGGACACGGCTTGCAACACGGGGTATACCCGGAAAAGGGGTACACTGTGTGTACTCAAACTACACGGCGTGTAGTTTCAAAATTATGGAAAGTGTGGGAAAAGCCCATTTTACCCTCCAGAACACTTCGTGACCTTCTTTTTGACAAAGGAAAGGGTCGGAGAGGTCCGGGCTATTACATCAGACACCTCTTATAACATTCTTGTGCCCGAGAATTCCAAAACCAACCCAGAGGAAACCCAACAAGATACCTCTTAGGGTTCTTGTTATAATAGGAACCCAACCACCAACCCTAATTATAGGTGTTATGAATTCATTATCCCATGTCGAGATATTAACCGCTTTAGGCGGCACTGACCTGCCTTCACGGGTTTAATCGCATCCTCATTAATGCGTCTCGATTAAGAATCGTGTCTTCCCACTTCCATACATTAGGATTTTTCAACTCACACTACCCCCAACACCGCACAACTTACACACTACCTGAACATGTGGGTTTGGGAAATTCCTTCTCCTATGTCGAGATATTATCCACTTTAGGCGGCATTGACTCGCCCGCACGGGTTCAATCACATCCGCATTAATGCGTCTCGATTAAGGATAATGTTTTTCCCTTTCCCCACACATTCGGACATGTCACACATTACCAGGGAAAGGAAACAAAAAGGTCTCAAAACTGACAAGCCAAGCATTCCATATATCAAAGTTACAAAGTACAACATCAACACAAAGCTCAGAAGAACATGAAAAAAAACAAGTTAAAACATCTCCGTTACTGAGCATGCATCTGGGTCTCCTGCTCCCATGTGCTCTCCTCGAGGCCACCATGCCTCCACAACACACGAACCAATGGAATGGTTCGTCCACGTAGCACCTTCTCTTTATGATCTTCGATTCTGACTTGTCGTTCCTCAAAGGTCGTGTCGTCTCCCATATCTAACTCTCCCAGTCAATAATGTGGGAGTCGTCGTGTAAGTACCGACACTGCTGGGAGATGTGGAAGACGTCATGAACCTTCTCCAACTGAGGTGGCAGGGCCAGCTGATAATCCACCTCGCCAACTCGCATCAACACCTTAAAAGGTATGATGAACCTAGGTGAGATCTTAATCCCTTTCCCATACCTCTGCTACCCCCGTCGAGGGGAAACCTTCAAGAACACATGATCTCCCACCTCGAACTCCAAGGGCCTCCTCCGACGATCAGCATAAGACTTATGTCGGTCCTGAGCCGCTTTCATCCTCTCACGTACAAGCTGGACTTTCCCTGTGGTGCTATGCACTACCTCCGGCCCAAGAGCACCTGTCTCACCATCCTCTTCCCAGCAAATGGGTGAACGAAATGAACTTCCATACAAAGCCTCAAACGGTGCCATGACAATAGTTAAGTGGAAGCTGTTGTTGTAGGAAAACTCTACTAACGGAAAGTGTCATACCCATGATCCTCGAAAATAAATAACGCATGCTCGCAGCATGTCCTCCAACATCTGGATAGTCCGCTCTGTCTGCCAATCGGTCTGGGGGTGGAAAGCAGTGTTAAGGCGTAGCTGGGTGCCAAAAGCATGTTGTAACCCCCTCCAGATTCGTCAGGTAAACCGAGTATCCCGATCTGAGACAATAGTATTTGGGACTCCTTGAAAACGCACCACCTCATCTACGTACCTCTGTGCTAAGGTACTCACCTGGCCTGACTCCTTAATTTCCAAGAAGTGAGCTGACTTCGTCAGCTGATCCACCACTACCCAGATAGCATCATAACCACCCTGAGCCCTGGGTAGTCCTGTGACGAAGTCCATTGAGATGTCATCCCACTTCCACTCAGGGACATCTAAAGGATGTAACAAACCACTGGGAACACAGTGTTCAGCCTTCACTTGCTGACACACTAGGCATTTAGCCACAAACTCCACCACTGCCCGTTTCACCCCGGGCCACCAAAACTGTTCCCTCAGGCCTCGGTACATTTTTGATACTCTTGGATGTACTGCCAAGGCTGAGCTATATAACTCACGGAGAACTCCCTCATGCATTTCCTCCGGAACAAACAACCTTCCATGGAAATGCATCTGATGTCGGCTGTCCTCTGACCACCCCTCTGGAGCATTCCCCTGATCGACACAATCCCACATCACTTCCGCCTCGGAGTCCCCCCACTGAGACTCTTACACATGCTACCGCAAAGAGGACCGCACCGTCATCTGAAACAGATAGCCTCTAACACCTTCTACCCTGGCATCGAAGTGCAAGGCGGCCAACTCTCCCATTTCCTTCCAAGCATCAGTGGATTCCCGAACTACTTCCTGATGTGACTTCCTACTCAGGGCATCAACCACAAAGTTTCCCTTACCTTCAGTGTAAGAGATCTCAAACTCATAGTCTTGGAGAAACTCGACCCATCTCCACTGCCGCAAGTTCAGGTTATGCTGGGAGAAGATATAACGCAGGCTCTTGTGATCTGAGAAGACCACAAAGTGATCCCCAAAGAGGTAATGTCACCACAACTTCTGTGCAAACACTATTGCTGCATGCTCTAGGTCATGGGTGGCATAGTTACGCTCGTGAGGTCGTGGATTCCTAGACCCATAATAGATCACTCCCTTCTTCTGCATCAGCACACACCCTAGACCAAGGCCTGAAGCATCACAAAACACCTCATACAACAACCCCTCCTCTGGAAACCTGAGTACGGGAGCACTGACCAACTTCTCCTTCACGTAGTCAAAATCCTTCTGGCACTTCTCGCTCCATATAAAGACCTGGTTCTTCCTCGGCAATGTTGTCAAAGGAGCAACAACTCGAGAGAAGTCTGAAATGAACCTCCGATAGTAACCTGCTAACCTCATGAAACTATGAACTTCTTCCACGCTCTTGGGTTCTGCCCAAGAAACAACTTCCTCCACCTTCGACGGGCCCACTGACACTCCATGATGAGACACCACGTTCCCAAGGATGTGTACTTATTGTGTCAAGAACTTACACTTCAACAATTTCCCGCAAAGCTGGTGGTGTCCAAGGACATCCAAGACTGCCCTGAGATGCTCAACGTGCTCCTCCTCTGACCTTGAGTAGATCAGGATGTCATCGATAAACACAACAACGAACCGGTTTAGAAACTCCCGGAAGAAAAAGTTCATAAGACCCATGAACACAGCCGGTGCATTCGTAACTCCAAACGGCATCACCACAAACTCAAAGTGCCCATACCTACCCCTGAAAGCCGTCTTCAAGATGTCATTGTCCTTTACCCTCAGCTGATGATATCCAGATCATAGATCAATATTGGAAAACCAACCTGCTCCCCCCAGTTGGTTGAAGAGATCATCTATCTTTGGGAGGGGATAGCAGTTCTTGACCGTTACCTGGTTCAACCTTCGGTAGTCTATGTATTTCCTAAGACCACCATCTACCTTCTTCACAAACAAAATTGGAGCACCCCATAGCGATACGCTGGGTCGAAAAAAAACCCTTCTCCATCAGATCGTCAATCTGAATCCGCAACTCCCGCAACTCCGAAGGTTCCATCCGATAAGGGGCCATCGAAATCGGACGGGCAGCAGGCTGTAAGTCTATCCCGAGCTCAACGTCACGTCAGGGGGGGGGGGGGTAGAGTCACAACCTCCTCAGGAAAAACATCGAGGTACTCCCCAACAACCTCTGGGATATCCATCATCTCTATATCAGCTGGAACCACTGATAGCCCACCTAACAAGGAAAGGAGAGTCTCCACACTCCGGCTTCCCACCTCATAGATCCTCTCTCCAAAAAAGCTACACGCTGCCCATCTACGTCGGAGAATATGACTCTTCTCCAGAAGCAGTCGATAACAGAACCAACAGAAAACAACCAGTCGATGCCTAGGATGACATCGTATGGCTGAATCTGTAATAGAAGAAGGTCCACACTAGATCGATGTGGTCCCAACGTCAGCCACATCCCCGACAAACACAAAATACGCTGGTTTGGCCTCCAACTGGTGTACTCCGTACCAGTGGTACGGAAAGTCTCTCTACATCTAGTCCCAAGGAATGGGCTAGACCAGGTGCAAAAAAGGAGTGTGAAGCTCCCGAATCGAACAAAGCAGAAGCAGGAGTGCTGAAAAAACAAATCGTACCTCGCACCGCCTCTGGTCCTACTAGAGATTTCAACTCTGCTGCGTGCAACTTTCCACGCCCAACTCCTCTACCTCTCTGATGTCTTCCACTTCCCCGACCACGCCCTGGTCGAGGTCCCTGAGGAGCACCCTGAGGTTGGCCTCCTCCCTCAAAGTCTTCCCTCGGAGGAGCATGGTCCTGCTATTGCTGGAAGGGCCTCGCTGGCAACTGGTGCTACTACGGTGGGTGCTGAACCTGCCCACCTCCACCGTACTGAGCTCGGGTCGGGCACCGACCATGAGAATGCCCAAAACCTCCACAAGAAAAACACCTCAGTCCTGGGCTCGTGAAAAAGGGACGAGGACCCGAAGATCTGAACTGGAACTGCTGGGGCCTGCTCCCCACTGTCCTGAACCTGGAAGGTGCCATCGTAGGAGACCTGCTGCTGACTGCCTTCCCCTTCGACGAGCCTGGCTGGATCCCCTCTCGGGGTGCACCTCCCAGGGAGTGCATCATCTCTATAACCTCTGACTTCTTCTGTAATGCCAAGTACGTCGGAAGGGTGAAGGGGGTGACATCATACTAGAGAGAAGGACGGAGCGCCTCCTCCAAACGCCTCACCCGAGACTCCTCATCCGGAAAGGGATCCAGAGCAAAGCGCAAGAGATCCTTGAACTTGATCCCCAGCTCTCGTACTGACATACTCCCCTGCTGAAGGGAGAGTAACTCCTGCCTCTTCTCCACCTTGATCATGGAAGAAAGGAATTCCTCTCAGAATTCAATCTCAAAGTCAGCCCATGGAACCTCTGCCTCTATCCTCTCTCTAAGGTAGAGCGTCCACCACTGCCGCGCCGCACCTCTCACCTGACTGACTGCTAGGGGAACCCAGTACTCCCTCGGAGCACGTATCAAGGTAAATGCGATCCCTATCTCCTCAAGCCACCCATCTGTATCCGTATCCGATGTACTACCCTCATACTTCTTGAGGGTCTGCCGCTGGAAAGAATGAAGAGTCTTCTGCCACTGGCTATCTTCCTCCTCTCGGTCAATCCTCAGCCGATCGACCGCCTGAATCTGTTGGGCCTCGGCCGTCTGAGCCACCCGGGGACGACGTCCAGTTTCCATAGCTGTACGGTAAAAAAGGATCACCTAAGCCCAAGTAGTAAGGAAAACTCAAGGTTTTATTTTATCATTTTATTTCAATTTCTTTTCCAGAACACCCAAATCAAGTAAAACAAAATCATCATGATTCGTGTACCTTCCCTAGGGTCTCTACCCTACAATCAATGTAGTCTCACTTGGTTGTTCGGTAGGCTCAGAGTCCTTGCATCGGATCACGGGGGGCCCTAAAATCCCATGTCGTAGCCGGTATTCCCTGGCCTATGTCACGCCCCACGATTGACTAACATTCTCACCCTACTATACCATGCAATCCTCACTGTGCCAAACTCCTGACTCCAGCCTATCTCTCAACCATCACCTCTGATACCATTCTGTCATGACCCCCTCCCACCAAAGATGCCCTCCTGAGCTGGCAATGGTGAAAGGGAGATAATGACCCCCGAGTCCCGCCTCCAGTAGGCCCCGAGGTGGCGACTAGCACCAAGTGTATGAGTTTTCAAAAGTATGGGAGGCATTACCCTTTTTATTTTTAAAGATCAGGAAATTGGAAAAGTCAACCACCAAAAAGGAAAAAAGAACAAGTGTATAGAAATAAACCCACACCAAGCGCACATGCATGTTTAAACAATTTTATAACAAGGTTAAAGTACATGAAAGATCAAAGTACAATACCAAAAGAAAACAAGAGAACAAAAACTGCAACAACTCCAACTGTCTGACTAGTAGGGTCCCGCATGGCCCTGGTAGTCTTCCTGGAAACCTGAAAGTAAATGTAGGGTGAGCATACAAGTATACTCAGTAGGGAAACCTAAAGCTCTCGTGCACAAGTGGGGAGACATCCTAATGTCCCGTGAGAACAACAGAAGAAACCTAGAATGGAATTCTATCCACCCAACCTCACCAGCCACACTCACCAAAACACAATCACAATAGGTAGTAGTAGTATAAGAACAAGAGTATTGGGTACCCCGCACCATTTCCCTTTTGTTAGCTGCTCTTCCTAACGACGAACGTCCTGCCGCTACCACACTCTCCCCGCCCGCACACACCTAGGCCTCACAACCACGTATCCCACCCACACACACCTGGGCCTCACAACCATGTATCCCGCCCGCACACACCTGGGCCTCATCCTGAAGATTCTTGGGAAACTGTAGAACCTGCCCGAAGAGTCTTGGGCTAAAGCCAACCCAATCAAATCCTACCGGAAGAGTCTTACGTGTAAGGTCACCTCAAGCCATCACAGCCTAGGGGAGAAGGAGCAGGAAGGAGCTAGTAACTAAGGGAAAACACCCTCTCCCATGAAATGGGAGTGTTCGGTACTAAGTGCTCAACATGGGTGGGGTGTGATAAAACACAAAAGATACAGATATATATATATAACAACTACACAACCCAACCTATGGCTTCTAAACAGAGAAACTGAGCACGTTCCTCGGCAATGCTACTACGAAGCATGCATACACCAAGAAACCCCAACCCAATTTAGGTTTTCACATTTCAGCAGAATTAGATTATTTAGTTCCTTAACTAATGGGAAACTATCCACAACCAACCAAGCCATTCTTATCAACCAACCAGCCCCATTGATTATTAACTCTGTTCCATTACCACGCCCCACCATTTATTAACTATTCCACTTTAATTTAAGATTCACAACCCATAACCCGTTCACATTAAAACCCAATCCCGCAGCCCAGCTGCCAACCACCATAACCACAACCGTATCATATATCATTTCCCCTTTAATACCATATATCGCAGCCTCACTGCCTGTTACCAACATAACATTCACACCAACCAATAACCAAGCCAACCGCAGCCCCGCTGCTCACCCTATCCACAACAACCCACAAAACACCCCCATCACATGTCACGTAACCAAGACAACACCCACATGTTCATTATTCCATTTTGTTTAACCGGGGTGATCACACAAGGGTTCCAGATTTTAAACATCCAACTTCACGTGATTAACCAAATTCCACATTCCACAAGGTTTCCACCCATGAGAAAATCCAGAAGGAGAGGGAAACATTTAATTGCATAAGAAAAGGCCCCCAAAGACCGTGATTTTCAGTAGGTAGAATCTCATTCAATTCAAAACATAATATTACAGGATATAAAGTTACAACAATAAAAAACTTCCCAACCCTGTTATTTAACCAGTTATTATCTTTATTTAATGGTTCAACTGTTTCTCATTAAAACAAAAGGATACCCACCCCGCAAGATGCACAAATTATAGAGACAAAGGTAATATATCTACCTCAACAGGTTCTGATCACAGCGCTCCCCTGGATCAACTTTAGAAGAAGTCCTTCAGTGTCCGTCACCTCCGTCGGGTCCCGGAAAAACCTCCTCGGGTGGAAGTCCGAAAGGAAAGGCCGAAGGGAAGACAACAGATCCAAGCTCAGAAGTTCCGCCTCATCATCACGATCCCATGGCTGCTGACGGATTGTAAATCAGATCTCAGATGAAGAAGTTATGGAAGGAAGATCCTTCGAGTCTCTTAAGAGAGCTCTACTCAGAGGAGAGGGGAGGAGAAGTGTGTGTTGAAAAGGAGGATGGGACCCCTCCTTTTATAGGCGTGAAAAGAAAAAGTACACGGCGTGTACATTATGGTACATGGCGTGTACTTGGTTCTTTCACACGGTCTCCACGCGGCTTCCAACACGGCTCCGCGACCATTGACTGGTCAACACACGGTCTGAGGGTAACACATACGCGTGGAAGGACTACACGACATGTAGTTTAGACACACGACGTGTACTCATTTATTGCACACGAAAAGGACACGACTCCAACATGGTACACGGCCGTTGGCTGGTAACGTGTACATGGGGAAGGTCTACACTGCGTTTAGAACTGGTCACACGGCATGCACCCATTATTCCACACAGTAAGGACACATCTTGCAACACGGGGTATACCCGGAAAAGGGGTACACGACGTGTACTCAAACTACACGGTGTGTAGTTTCAAAATTCTGGAAAGTGTGGGAAAAGTCCATTTGACCCTCCAGAACACTTCGTGACATTCTTTTTGACAAAGGAAAGGGCCGGAGAGGTCCGGGCCATTACGGATTCAATTTTGATCAGACATATTTTGAATGCCCCTTATATTTAATTAGTAATGGAATGGACAAAATGAAACATTGGATGTTATTGGGGAAATTGTGCTCACCATTTCGGTTTTAGTAAATATTCTGGGGCTCAGGTAATAATATATGGATCTTATGATGATTAGAGTGCAACATGAATTAGAAATATCATCATGAATATTCATTTGATGGATTAAGAGATAATGTGTATATTTATCAATGAATTAATAAATTATTAAATAGTTTATATAATTTAAATGAATATTCATTCCTTTATATTTGGGCCCCTTTTAAATTCATTATAATATCATGAGAGTTTCTTACAATGGGTGCCTCTACTAAATCTCTTTAAATTTCACTGGGTGTTCCATGTATCTCTCATAAAAAAGTATATACCTATTCCAATAGAATTACTTTACTAAAATGTCATACCATTGGAGCATGGTATTTATTATGATGAAAAACTAGTATAGAATCTTTATTTTATAGTGAAATTTCTATGAACTAAGACCACTCACTTGTTCATTTTTTTTGTGGTGAAATAAAAATATCGAAGAAGTTGTGTGAAAACATAAGGGTGTGATCAGAATAAATTATCCTCAAATTTTTGTATAAGAGTGACTGATTTTCAATAAAAAAATTAATTTTAATGGGTATATAATGTGGCACCATGAGATGTTATAAAATATATATTTCAAATAATTATAATTTCATCTATTGGTTGCATTACATTCAACAATGAGTTTTAATGAAAAGTGAAATATTATGTAAATATTATTATTTAATATGATAGTTATCTATTATCCATTTAAATGATAGGTATGTATAGGATTAAATAAATTATGTAAATATATGTTTTAAACATGTATAAAAAATTATTTATTTTTTTACCAATTAATTGGAAATGAAAAAAATTAAAAATAAAGGAAATATTTTCCTAAAAAAAACTATTTTTATGTTTACAAACACATTATATATATATAATTTAAATATATCACTTTTAGTGATTTTTTTAATGTATTTTATATATTATATTATCAATAAAAAAATTTATGGTTGAACTTTTATGTTCGCTTGGAATTAGAAAAGAATAAATTTAATTCTCTGCTTCATTTATTTTAAAAGAAAGTTTTGTAGATATTTTTGAATTTATTTAATTTTCCCCAATTTTATAAAATTTATTTCAAAAAATAATAATAATTTATAATATCATAATTTAAAAATTATCTTAGAATGAATTTTTGGGAATTTTATGAGGAGATTAATTTTTTGAACAATATTGAAAAATACAGGTTTTTATTATTAATTGGAATTTCATTTATCAAATTTAAAAACAAAAATTTATTATTATAGGGTTTTAAAAATAATTTTATGAAAATTATTATATTATTAATCCAATTTATTAAATTTCAATCAATTTCATGTTGAATTTTGATACAAAATTGTTTTAAACTTATTTGGACTTCTTCTTTGGAAAACCCTTTTTCCACCGTATCTACATGTTTAATATAAAATTAAATTATAAAATTTATATGAATATAATGTGATAAAATGGATTATATATTTAGTATATGAATGATTAATATTAAATAGTAAGTAACTTTAATTTTTTTATAATAAATAATTGAAATGATGGTAAAAATTAATTACCACAGTTACATTGAAAATGGGTTTGTTAGGTGTTGAACTAAAAAGATAAGGGTTAAAAATAACCTAAAACTTTTCTGATTACAATTATATTATCCTATTTAGACATTATATATTCTAGGTTTTTATAATGAAATAATATTAAGGCCTATTTAATGTCAAAAAAATCAATGTAATTCATTATTTTTTAAAATTAGAAGTGTGTCCTCTCCCCCACTTATAAAAGATTACCCACTATTAATTCCATTACAAAGTTAAAAATAATTTTTTTAAAAGAATTCATACCATAATAATTTCATTACATCCCTCCCCATAAAATAGAGCCTTTGGTTTGATTCAAAATCCATCTTCTGAAGGATTTGTTGGTTTACCTAAGGAGGTTTATCAAACAAGAGGTTTCATTACTAACTAACCATTTCTGTATTAATTTCCTTACACAGCATTAAAATCTTTTTAATTCATGATTATATAATAAAAAACATCTTTCATACACATATATTTTATTATGTTAAATTAATTAAATTTATATATTTAATCCTCTCTCAAATGGGAAAACAAAATTGTTGATCATGTCACGAGGAAATAATTAATTTTTACAAACACAATTTTCACATAGATTATCTATAAATGACATGGAAAATAAAAATTTAAAGTATTCATGTTTATTTTTAAATGAAATATCTAAAAATATGATTTTTATGGTCAATTATTTATGAAATCATGTGGAGAATAAAATACAGTAATTTTCCACGTGAGTTATTCAATAACTTGTGTGAAATGTGTGATATTTCACATCGATTATTTAATATCCCACATAAGAAATGAAACACCCAAATATTTCACAGTGGATATTGAATAACTGGCATGAAAAACAATGTTTCAAAATCATTTACTAATGAACATATGTGTAAATTTGGTTTCATGTCATTTATTTAATATCTGACATGAAGAATAATCTTTTTCCAATACATTATCAAATAACCAATGTGGAAAGGAATTATAATTTTTATCAGGGGTTAATATTTTTCATTTTTGAATTATTTTATCTCATGATTGAATTCCATCTTCCCACACATGGAGAGCCACTAACCTACCAATTTTCTATTCATGGCCTCAAATCTCCTCACTCTTTAAGCCTTTTCCTCCAATCACTTATTTTATCGATACATGGACTGGGATATCATTCATTTAAAATTTATCACTATGTGACTTCCACTATAATTTTTATCAAGAAACCACTTTCATGTTATTCTCTTTCATATCACTTATATCTAATTTTGGTTCATATTTTGTGTTTAGGTTTCAATTTTTTGTGCATTCATTGTATTTTCATTTCTATTTATGGTTACAATTTTATATCTATATTTATTTATCTTGGATTTGTTATCCACCACCACACACCATCCACCATTAGTTTTCATCATCCACTACCTATGCATTCTTTTTGTTGTTGTTTCCTTTTTAATAATCCGTATTCTAATTTCAATTTATGTTTTGTGTTTTGTGTTTCCATTTTCCATACAACTATGTTATATGAATATATATTTGTGATTCCAATATTCATTTGATATCAATTTTTCATTCAGTTGGAATCCAAACACCATCGTCAACTATCACCTATCGTTGACCTCCACTTGTACATTTTCCCCCTTGGTCTCACATTCTCAATTTTCCCTATTCTGATATAAATTTATTCTTTTTTGTTAATAGTATTAATTTTCTATGCCTCGAATTTATTTCTATTTCAATTATCTTGAATGAATTATTTGTTGATTTCACTTTTTCATTTCTCTTTTTATATGAAGTTTTGATTATTCTCAAATTTTTTTATTTTAAATTGATAAATTATTATTTTTATATTATTTCTCAGAATTGTTATTAAATAATTATAATTTAATTTGTTCAAAGTTATAATTTTTTCAATTTTTTTATTTCTTTTCATTCAAAATGTTTTATAAAATTATTTTATAGTTACTTATAAAAGTAAATTTAAAATTATATTTAAAAATATAATATCTTTTTTTTAATTTATGAAGTTATATATATATATAATAATGAGTCAAAGTTGGATTACTACATTGTGAACAAGTAGTTAACATGAGGATGGTGACAATTTTTTTAATATACTAAATGAAATGTTCCAAAAAAAATTACATGTTTTTATATCCACACCTCAGATGACTAAATATAAAGTAAAAATAATGTAGAGAGGTCAAATATCATTTAATGTTCCCTGATTTTAATATGATTCATAACCCTTGGACTTGGATTTGTGAATCTAAGAATAATTAAAGATCTATTGAAGATGATGACTTTTAAGATTATAAATTTGATCAAATTTAAAGAAAGATTCAAAATATTAACGTAAAGAAACATGATAATTAATCATCAATTGATTGTTTATATAGAGACGTTGGAAAATCCTTGTTTCAACATTATATTTATTTTTCGGTTTTATTGATGTTTTTAGGATTGATTAACATGAAATTGAAAAATTGATGTAGTGACAAGTGTTTTACAATGTTTCTATATCATCTTAAATACATACTACCTATATAAAATGACCATAATGATTTATATTATATTCTATAGAAAGTATTATCATTGATGGGTTTATGGTAAAAGAAAAATCATGATTTATTCAATTAATATGTAAAATTTAGGAAGGAATATTAATTATTGTCAGAGTGTCTTGAATGTTGGATATCATGGTGTAAGTTGAAAGAAAGAGAATAGGTTTATTAAAAGTTATAGAAATTACTACCATGAAAATTTGGTATATTCCCATAATTCAATGTTTGAAACATTTATTTTTGAATTAAAATGATGATAAAATGTTAATATGGCATGCTGATGAGAATATATTTGAAGGAAGATTATATCTTCTATTTATTTTCTATTGTGTAATACCATTGATCAACAATTTCCTATATTTGTTGATGAAGTTATATATCACATACATGGATTTTTCACATATGGAATGAATCCATATCAATAACTAATGAGGACACATAGTTCTTGGCCTAAATTATTGGAAATTTACATCTTATCTCTATAATTTAATTTTATTTGATGATATGTCATGTTGAGTTTAATGATCTCTGGGAAAACACTCGAAAATGATATTGATTTTTTCTTTTCATTTTTAATTAATGATTTGTAAATTTTATGGAGGATTTTATTAGGGTAAATGAATCTTAAAAATGGATCATTTTACACAATAAGATATGATTATGTTTAATATAAATTTCTTCCTAGTACATCTAAATTTATCTCGATAGAGTTGTAATGTGAAAAAATAATGTCCAATTTTTGGACAACATACTTCATATTATCAACTACAACATATGATGAAATCATTATACATGGTTCATAAAATATTTTCTTATCTATAGATCACTCTCACTGAAGATTATGAAATTAATTCAATGACATACAAGATTTCTATATTTCTATATAACCAATGTCTTATGATTATTATTTTTAGAGGATGAATTTTTTTTGTCATGTTCCCAAAGACACAAAAATATGATAATGATTGAAATATTTGGACGACAATATCAATATTTATTTAGATACCATATTGGAGATATCATGAGGTATATCAAAACATTGATTTCATTCATATGGAGAAAAATATTCATGATAGTTTTATAAAAATATTTTTATCTATTAAATGATAGACAATATATTGGTGGAATTCAAGACTATAGCTACTCTCAAAGGGAATTAATTTGGAGTTATCTACCACTCCTAATGGATGGTGAATATACCTACCTCAATATATTCGTACATTTTTCAAAAAGAAAAATAATTTTTATTAGTGTCTCTATGGTATCAATGTGAAATCATTTTATTCTTCAAATATAAATATTTTTACATTTCTAAGAGATTTTTTGTTGACAGTCATGAAATCTAAAGATCGTTACATCAAGATAGAATAACTCATACTAGTTTCATTTCATTGTATATTATCCATCCATTCTAGATTGACAATCATGTAGGTGTGTTACTTTTTTAATTAAATTTTCTGTTAAAGTGATTCAATTGAATTCATTGAAAATTTTGGGGAATGATGTAGTTTATATACAAGGTCTAATGAGAATTTATTTTACAATATTTTTGGATATCATAGTGCATCAAAAGGTTCATTTAGTGTGACAAATAAATCATTATGGACCATCATCTATTTTATGGATGTATACTTTTGAAATATATATGATGATATTGAAGGGATATCTTAAGAATCCATATCAACCTAAAGACTCTATTGTGGAGAAATATAATTATGAGGAGGTTTTATAGTATTGTAAAAAATATTTTTCTACAATAGAGCTCATCTGTTTTCCTATATCTCTCTATGAATGATTCAATTATGGGGGAAATGGGATCCATGAATTGAATGTAAAATCATTGAAATCTGAAAAGATAAATAATGTGAATTTTTACATCTTTAATAATATAAATGATTTTAACCATATATAACATTATATATTAATGTGTTTTAAAAATATTCTCTAAATAAGAGTGATATATAGATTTTAATTTTGGATAAGAAAACTTTTTTTCCAGGGTTTAAAGAGACCGTGAAAGGTAGATAATATGAATTTTGAAAAATGAGATGGTTAGTGGGATGCCTGTCTTTAAATCTGATAACATGGCCTAGGTATGACATTTATGGTTATAAATTTCATACTGAATATCAAGATAATTTAAGTGAATCTTAGAATATTAAAATATTGTTGTTCATAGAGTTAATAGATTTGTCATGTTTAAAAGAAAATACCTAATATTTACATTAATTATATATTATCGAGTCATTAAATAAATATGGGAGGTTGATTACATTAACTTTAAAGATTCATTATTTAACTGCAAATGGGTTATTTATAGAAACAATGATAGACATGATGGATTCAGTATGACACTAGTTAATATGAATATATTAGAATACACATCTGATCATTTTGTCATGGAAACACATAATTTTTTATATGATCTTAATCCATCCAATATAAAGTGAAATTTCATTTTACAAGGAAAAAATGAATGTTTTGGATTAAAAACATGATGGATATTCTGATATATTGGAGATCACTACTACCATGTAAATATTAATTGAAAATATTGATGAGAAAATTGTAGACATGGTATGTTCCATACAAAATGATCACGAGGAAGGAATTTTTAGAAACCACCCTCTATTAATTCCTTAATATTATAGGTAAAATATATTTATTTCTTCTTTACATTTATAAATTTCAAAATATGTTTCATGTATTAGATTTACAATCATTAATTAAACTCTTATTTTATATAATATGTTAAATGTTTTGTTAAAATTAGTTTAGTTTTATTTAGTTACCCGGATTAGCATTACATAAATTTTTTATTTTTAGATTTTATGGTTAAAATCACTTTTAATATAATAATTTAAATATAAATATAAATCTTTTATAAAATAGTATATTAAAAAATAATAATTTTAATAGAAATAATGGTGTATCATATTTGAAAATTATTACCTTTCACAGATAAATTTTGGAATTTGTTTCATTCAATTATGTCATTTCATATCACATTAATATTTTTAGTATTTTAGTTAACTATTTTTGGAAATATTATTAACAATTTTATGAGTTTATTTAAATATGGGATGAATAATTTTCCATTTTATAATTACTTTTGTATGAAATAGTTGGATTTTTATATTTATGTTCAAATTGTAGGTTATTCATACATCATATTTGGATTTTTTTCATTCATTTAGATCATTTCATCTTTCATAAATGTGTCATAATTTTAGTTGAATATTTTAACAAATAAAAACAAAAACTAGTTTATATTAGCTTTCTTTTTCTTGATCCATTTTAATTTTTATTCATATTTATATCTAATATGTGGATATGTATATTTTTTAGTATCTGTTTCTAAAATTGGTTATTAGGATAATGACATGTAAAAAATATGATTAGACGGTTACTTCTATGGAGGATAATACATATAATTTTTAGGAGGGTCCTACACATACTGTTATTATAGAACCACCTCAACCATCTACAAAAGATATATCTACATCTATTGGGGAAAAAATGTTTGAGGGTTTGCAAACATGGATGTACATGTTTACTATAATTAATAGTTTTCTAGAGCTACGAGAAGAAGATAAAAGACGACTTTGATGATAATGATATTCCTAGAGGTCCAAATAAAAAATTTAATAATTTATTACCGTCCACATTTGAGGAAAAGATAATATTTTCATTTAAAATTAGAAAAGTGTTGACCAAGTGACCATATATCATTTATGGGAGAAACATTTGGTAAACTAATTTGTAATTATTTTACTAATAATTATTATTTTACTAATATAGGTTTAAGATTTTTATCTGATGATAAATTATATAACTGATACCAAAGGAATCAAGGGTAAATATATAGCTTTATATGTTGTAAGATAGTGGGTTTTAAATCATCCCACAAAAAATCATTAATTTTTGGGCATAAATTCCATAAAAAACCATGTTGTTTACTTATATATCCATTTCATGATGAAGATAAATGAAAATATATTTTTTAAATTATATTATAAAAATTGTTCTTTTAAAGTATGTTGTTAGATTTTAAAAGGGTTTTTATAATAATGATCATATTAATAATTTTTTTCTAAATTTTTAGAAATAAAGTATATCTCATTAGGTGATCTAATATAAAAACATATTCCATCATATATTATATCAGGGTGGGTATACATTATTGAATAAAAAAATTATGGATAGAAAATTTATGAAATTAATAGTTGTGTCGTTAGGCTCTAGTTTGTTGAAACTCTTCCCCCCAGCTACACATGAAAAATGGAAGAGATCCCAAAATAGATAAAAGGGAAAATATCTTAAGGAAGATACAAGGGTTGTAGTTGAGAGTATTGTGAGATTTTATTTAATTTATTTATGGTCTTTATGTCAAATAAAATCATTATATGTTTTTATTTTCTACTGAATGTTTTAATTATTATGTATAGGGATCCATTGAAGAGAAAATAACACAGAGGACCTACATTGATTTTGGTTGGATAGATATTTTATCAACGACTTTGGGAAAGAAAAAAAACATTTTTATGTATGTGAATACATGGACGATGTATCAATAAAAAAGTGTTTGGTTGTTCTAATGCTTCTTTAATAGAGGATGTATACAGAAAATAGAATCATTTGATTCTAAATATTAAAATATGAGTGACACTAAAGATAATAGGATAAGAGATTCAGTAAAATCAATGTTCGCATAAATAAAATGGTAGTTTTAGGATGATTATCTCACTCCTCCACCTCCTACTACTTATCTTTCTTCTACACATCAACCTTTAAAGATCTACAATAATTAGGAGTAATATGTTTAGGATCCCATAGATAATATTGTTGCATATGGGATTATTTATTATATTGAGGATACCGTTAATTATGAATATATATAGATTGAAAATATTATGTTTAATGTACATGATATTATTAGTGGATAATGAAGAATATAATTTCATGTAGAAGATGTCAGTATAGTTGGAAAATGTATCAAATATTTTTTAGTTTGGACATCTAGACATGTTTGATAAATTACTATTATGGTATGTATAGATATTATCCTTTATTTCATAGTGGTGTTAAATAGTTTATATAAATTTTTTATTAAATTTATGATTTTTTTTATAGGAATACCTGTATAGGTAAAAAAATAATGTATAGACGACAAAAAACATCGGCTGTTTTTCCTTGAGATACCACCTCAGTTTTTCTTGATAGATTATCAACATATTCATTTTTTTTATGATTCAAAAATTATAATGGCAATTAAATATTTTATGTGTGTAATTACTTTAATGATATAAAAAAAGTCATCATAGAGCATATAACCAGAGATGAGTTTCCAATTTACATGATGTAAGTCTTTTTTATGTAAGTCGATTATCATATATGTTTCAGTTATTTAAATTTACTAAATAATTACACTGAGGTATGTTTTATATCATATGTCTGTATAAAATTTTCATACAAAAATATATATTATTATATGGGTTTATGGACCCAAAATCTAATTCACTTAGAGTGATGATAATGACTAATGTCGAAAGAAAAGTTTAAATTTCTAATAGAAATCAAAAGAATGAAGTTTTTAAGTATTGGATGCTTCCTTATCTCTAACAGTATGAAAAATATATATCGTAATGTGTTATATATATAAATATAATAACTAATAAGAATATATTTTTTATATTAGTCACTAATAGATGTCAGGTGTTTTCTATCTACGAGATAAGATGCTTTACTAGCAATGTTATATCCACAGTCAAGTGATAGGTAATTTTAAGTATGTATTCATAAAATATTTTTGAATATTTTAATACTTATTTATATTATTATGAAATAAATTTTTTTTACATACATATTATTTTCTAATAAGGTATGTTATTACATTAGAGAGAAAATAAAAAAAGTTGTAAATATCGTATATGTAAAAGAAATGGTGAATTTTAATTTACATTTACTTTATTTTGGATTGAACATAATGATTTATTTTGAATTGAAAAATAATTTTAAAATTATTGTTACAAAAATAATAAGGAATGAATTTGGATAATATGTCCAAATATTTATGTTTGAAAAAATTAAAATCCTGACATTTTAAAATTTCACGAATATTAGAATTTGTTTGATCACATTCAATAAATTTTTTATTAATTATGTTCAAAAAACAATTTAAAGGATATAATTTTAAATATTATATTTTTTATGACCCTCATACATTTACAAGACAAGATAAAATGTAATTGAAAACTGAATTGATGAATTATTTCATAGATATGATTGGTATTTTGTTTATTTTTAATATATTTTGCAATGTTTAATATTCAAAATTTAAATATTTGTGTTGTTGCTGCTACTGATATTTTTATGTTTTTATTAAGATATATACTTTCATGGGATTATATTACGTCTATTTTTTTAAAAAAAAATCATTTTCACATAGAATTTTTCATAATCGATGTTAAAAATATAAAAAAAAGATTAATATATTAATAATTGTTTTGGAAAAACGATGTGATAAATGGGATCCCACATCATTTATTTATATAACTGATTTCAAAAAAAACCTAGGGTTTTAAATTTCTACTTTAATATTCTAGCTCAATTATAAAAAAAAACATTTGAAAAAATGAACGGGCCAGATACATCTATCATAGAAGCTCACAGGAAAATGGGTTAAATGTTGAGAACAGATCTCCACACTAAATTATACCATTACTCACACATACATAGAGGAGAATTATATTTCTGATGGACTTACAAAAAAATTATTCATTAAAGTGGAAGAAATTTATATATTTAATGTTTATACAGATCTACTTCTTCTTCTTGCATGTGAACAATGTAAAATACCTTAATTTCATTTGGTGAAACTTGCTTTAATATTAATCCAAGAGCCTCAAAGATAAATTTCTTAAAAAAACCTCATATAAAAATAAAAATGTTAAAAAATTATTTAAAATGTAAACCATAATAATTTTTTAGGGTATTCGATGTTAAAAACCCCAAAAACTGATGTGAAAACCTATTTTTTTCACTAGCGTGTGTACAACAGACTGACACATCATCAACCAATGTAATTCATTTTCCATAACGACTTATCATCAGTTGATGTCATAATAGATTTAAAGTATATATTTGTACTTTATAAATTAAAAATACCTCTATAATTATAGTATAACAACTACATTCTTATATACCAAACCATTGGAAAAATATCATCGCTAGTGTGTATGCCGGACTACCGCTTCACCAGCTGATGTGATGTGTTTTTTTATCTATTTTACATGGATGGTGACAAGGGTATATTAAATTAATTAATATTTTATTTGTAACATAATTATACTTCTACTATTATGAAATCACATATGAATTATTAATTTCCATTCTATGGGAGATATGATAACGTCACTACTGTGTACTATAAACTATAGCCATATGATGTGATGTGAATCATTTTTTCACTAAATATTTACATGGAAGGTAATAATGATAAATTTAATGAATATATTGGATATATATTAAATCATAATTATACTATAAATTTAAATTATTATTTTCAGTTATTTCATTCCATCTATCAAAATAGGGAAGCCACAATCATTCATACATATGACCTACCATCTCCATGAATAGTTCATTACATAATTATATCTCTAGAATTTATAAAATATTTGAAATATTTATATAATGAAAATAAGTTGTATTTATATCATTAATTAAATAATAAATATGATGGAACCATAGAAAAATTAAAAGGATCAATATTATTAAATGGCATCATATTAGAAAAGAAAAGCAGTTATTACTCGAAGAAATGGTTTTAACCAGAATAGTTAATAAATTGGTGATAGAGGGTGTGAATCTATAATGAATAGTATGATATATTTTTTCATAGTAATAGAATATATTTATAATAAATTTTTATTTATTATATTGGAAGATAGAGAATTTTCAAGGAAAGATGAACGTGAAGTAAGGGATATTCATCTCAAATTGTTTTCTTTATGACCTAAGTAATGTTATGCACCGATAATCCATTATGTGGTCTATATAAAATCCAATTTTACATTTTATGTCATCTATTTATTTTTTTCATGATATTTGATGTTTCTTTTAATTTTATTCATTCCTGGGTTGTACGATTCAAATCTTTCCTTGTCGATAAGATATTTTTGGCTTACATTAAATTTATGTGAGACACCTTCCATATCCACAACATGTTTCATCTATGGTGTGTATATGAATCCCATTAGTATTTTTAATAAATGGTATTATTAATTTTATATGGATTTACCTAACCATATAAAATTATTTCTTTAATCTGACATATGATTCAAATGTTAGGAATGTGGTCTGAGAATAATGATTTGTTCTCATCATTTTTTTAGATTGATTATTATTAGTTATTGATGACGAAATCCTTACAACATTATCCCTAAAAATTGGATTTTATTATCCACTATTTATTTCTAGATAATAAATGTCTTAATTTCATTTTATTCTCTTTATGCACTCAAGAGACCTATATGTTTTTTTAAGGAAAATAGAAATTATTTCTCTCATTGGTTGAAAAATATTTTCCTTCGATATGAATTTTTCCTAAATTATATTAAATAAATATTTTTACAGTTATGAAATTATTTTCTAAATTCTTTCCTTCCCATTTTTTTTATTTTTATAATATTTTTAAATGGAAAATTTATTTAATTATCTTAATGGAGTTCTTTTGAATTTCAAATAAAAATATGAAAGGAATCATTATTTTAACATGTATGTAATAAAACAAATTTCATCCATCCTGACAGATCTATGATTTAAATATTTAATCATAATATTAGAAGGTTATTTTCAAAATATTGATTTTCTATTTTTTGTGAAATTTTATGTTTAAAATTTGATTTTCAATGTGAAAAGGATATTTTCCTCATGAAACATTCTATGTGATATTTCGAAATCATTTTCCATATATGATAACATCATTTGATATTAATTATTCTTTACTGGGGACATGATCAATGTACACAACTATTGTTATTAATATGAGATTTTTATGTTTATTAATACAAGTTTATAGGGGAATATATTATTTACATGCTTCATTTTTTATGGTTTATGTTATAATGAAATATTGAAATATTTATGAAAAATGTATATTTTCTATAGTTTGTGTTCTGATGAAATGTTTAAGAAACCAATTACATTTCATAGGTATGATATAAAGAATGTTTTAGGATGTTTTTTAACACTTATTTATGATTTCGATTATGTTAAGGGTTGTTCTATTATAAACCATGTATAGTGGTTAAGACATAACCAAGGACAGTGGTTATTTTAGAACTGAGGATGGTGGTTGCATTATAAAAGTTATGTTGTTTATGTTATTATAAATCATAGTGGTTATGTTATAACCAAATGGGTATGGACTATATCTCCCTTCAGTTCATTGGATAGAAATTTATATCTCATGGGATAACTTTGGTATACAGGTCTACAATCATGATCCATTATAGGGAAACAGTCGATGGGCTTGATCCACTATGGAAATTAGGTGATGATGCTTGATCTGATATGGGAAACATGTGATGAGGTCTGATACACTATGTCTGATGATATTGGTAGTTAAATATGAAAAATAAAATGGTATATATACCTATTTTGTTTCCATAATTATAGGAAATAAGCCTGTGGTTCATGAAAAATTATGACATTACACTCTTAGGAATCATGTATTTTAAAATGATAATGTCTGGTTCCATGAATCTGGTTTATTATCTATGATAGATTGGGTATAAACATTGTTAATTTTTTGCATTATCTCATACCCTTATATTTATCTTATGCTTTAATATTTTTATAGATTTATATCTCCCATGTTTACCTTTGTTGATAATCTGATCTCACCCTTTATTATGCTTCCTTTCTCCAAGTTATGAAGAAAGATATTATGTATGGTATGTCAAAGAAGATTGAGGATGGGGTATAATGTGGTTCACATATGAAATAGTTTTTCTATCCATGTTTCCAATGAGACTAAGTATTTATAATCCTTGAGCATCTATTTCTGTAATATAATGAATATTTATCTAAAAAATATTAAAATAAAAAAATAAAAAAATGATGAATTAGAATATAAGTTATATTATTGTCTATATCCTCTACTAAGTATGACATTTTTTAAAACATGACAGAGGTGTGTATACTCTATATTCATTTGAACTTGTTGATGAAGATTTTTTATATGATGATGAATTATCTATATTATATATAATACTCAAAAAACGTCATTAAAACATAAAATTATGACCTATAGATTTATTTATCCAACCTTTTTCTGAAACAACAACCACTGTTGGGAAAGTAGCGAGAGAATATTCAATGTGCATTCCAAGATGCTTTGAGGGATCTCTTTTAGCTAATTATTATTTCTCTATCCTAAATACATATCAGATGATGGGGAGAATTTGGTGTACTATATTTCACCCCACTTTCCAATCAATATAACTCTCAATAAGTTATTTCCTCTAATTTAATTATTTTATAGATAAGATCTATGCATGATAACTAGTATAGTAAACATGGTTCTGTTATTTATAAATCATAGAAACATTAAACATGATGAGATTGATATATGAATAGAATCATACATGAGGAATATAAAATTATTGAACAAACATGTCATTTGAGAATGAAGAAACATAGGCTACAATAATGCCTTTGATATTGAGAATCTCAAGCCCATACCATGCACTAAACTAAACTCATGCATAGAAAAAACTCCACTTGATCAAGAGTGAAGAAGTGGTGAACACCAATAGAAAAATACATGAGCTTACCTATCCTATAGAGATAGTGAAATTTTACCACAACTACATCCACCACTGATATAAACTCAATTTTAGGCCTAAAATATTATAGTAATATATTAAGATCATCCCATCCCATTTGGTTGGGAGTATTTTTACCATAACCTCCTCCCCACCATCAAATTCAATATTTTATAGAAAAAGTGGAACACTACAAGAAAATCCATAATATTTATTCCCATATCGTGACCCATAATTCTGCATGTGGTACATATGAAAAAGGATTCAAGGGAATCTCACTATATTAACCACAACAATGTTTTCACAGGGGAATCTTAGTAGGAGAATACAAGAACTCATAGGGGATAAAACCAAAGAATCCTGTAAATAAAATGACTACTCAATGTAGTGGTGACTTTCTTTATAACATTTTCTTTATGAGAGATAAGTCTCCACAAATATATATTGAATAAATGATACTAGTGGGAAATTATACATGGGTAAATTTTAGTAGTGTTGGCATTACAGATGATTTGGAGAATTAGTGTGAACAAACAGAAGGAGGATGTTTCTGTTTGGAATATATCTCACATGGTAATTGTTGAAGAAAGTGTGTGTAGATAACACCAAAAGAAAGATAGAAATGTTGGTGGTCCCTGAAATACTAAACTATCACCTCTCATATGGTATTTAGACAATTAAACGAGTCTGGGTGTAGCTCTATCCCACCAATTACCTAAATAAGTTGAACCCACTACAATTGAGGAAATATTAACATATTATAAGGAAGAGTTAATAGATATAGGATACTTTACACATACTCGAAGTAAATTTACCGACTTGGTACAAACACAAAGATTATACTCATATTCCCCTTTCAAAAACTATCTATCATTAAGAAGAACATTCCATAATAGAAAGTGTATAGCCTATTCATCCACCTATTTTTGGATTTGGAAATTAAATTTATCATTATCTAATGGTGAATGAATATATAGAATTTACATTATTAAAGAGGAATCAGAAACTATGTTAATTGAGCTACCTTGATCTAACCCAAACTAGTTATTAGCATCCATCATAGGTTGTCCACCATGTTAGGATATCCTTATCACAATCCCTATACAAATGTATGCTAAAAAATCAATTTCATCGAAGCCTACTAACACCAATGAGTCATCAAAAGCTCAAATTGAATCTATTGAGGGGTGGCATGAACTAGTCCTACTAGATATAAAACCATACCTTTAATGGGTGAATTAAACTCCTCGTCCACTAAAATTATGAAATATAACATTCCTAATATTCAATGGAACTTTGAACTCAAAGCAGTATTTTGAAAATTTCACATCTCATAGTGGTCCCATTATGGGAACACTAAATCCACAAGAGGAAGATAATAGAAAATGCTTCATGAAGGTCCTATATGGTGTAATATATTTCATACATAACACATCTACAATCAAAATCAATAAAAAGATGATAATAAATTTTTTAGAAGTTACTCTACCAATTCAGATCCACAATGTGGAAGTTTACAATCCAGAACCTCCCAAACTATAAAAAATGTATATGAATGATCCATGGAATATATTTCCTAGGGGAATAGTTTGATATATTATTTGATCATATAACTCCTTCTAGAATAGTTTATTGTGCTTTTCATTGAAATTAGTCATGGTGTGTTATAAAAAATTCTTATATCAGTAATGTACATGAGATGGCACTATGAACTTGCTATAGTCACACATAGGTTGGAATATTATATTAAAAATTTAAATCCTAAACAATATCAAGAACCAAAATACCCAATAATGTGGACCAGAAAGGAAAAAAAATAACTATTACACCTATTGTAGATCCAAAAATAGGTCCAACACCTAAAGTTTCAAAATATTGTGTGGTTAACCTTCATAGATATAAATAAAAATACAAAAAATTACATTATAAATAATGGATTAAATAGTACATGGACTTCAAATATAAATATTATTAGAATATTGTTTAATTTTTACAACATGTTCAACTCCATTGTTATTTCATCACAAGTAGAGAAATGTTTTTATAATGCATTTGGAACCCTTATATCTGAATTAGGTTCTCCCCAATGGCCACCATAATTATAGTCCTTATAGAATAATTTGGGGACACACCATCTAGGATTGTTTTTTCATTAGATACAACTATTATAAAATAGTGGATACAAGACATGATAATGTGGGAAAACCACTAGATCTTGTGTCTTGTGTTTCTGAAATATCACAAAAAGAATAAGTGTAATGAAAAGAAGCCCCAAATTAGGGTACTTATATGTTTTATTATTGGATGTATTAAAGATGATCAATCAATCACATTTTATCCTTAGGTAATAACTGAACACACTAGTCGAGTCCCAAGTTTACTCTGTAATAGTGAAACCAACATCATTACAACCACAATATTCCATGGACAAGCCTTCCCAATTTTTGGAATAACCAATGAAAAAAAGAATAAATCATAGGAATGTGGACCAGTATAAATGCCTAATAAGGTCAAAATCCTCTCAGATTGCATTCCTTTTGTACTGGGAGGATGAGAAAAACCCCACTGAATGGTTCAATGAGATTCATACTACCAAATTTTTCAACATGAACCATCCCACCAAATGAAATCCTCATTTCATGAGGAGTCTATTTAGATACATGTTATTGTGATTTACTTGATAATTCCATTCTATATGGAATAATAATATTCTTATAAATTTACCTTTTCCCCTCAAAATTGAGGATCAAAGGTGAGAGGTCATCGAGGCTGATGGGGTTAGAGAATACCTGGTTGAAATATATCAAATCATCTAGGATATATCCATATTAAAACAAAAAATTAATTCCAATCCTAATTAAGATATCTTTTTTGGAAATACATAATAAACTTATCTACCTATTAGTAATCCAAATCTCAATAAAATATTATCTTATTTTCAGAACCAATTTGAATGTATACATTCAACTTACAAATGATAAAGTGTTTGATGTAAGGATTAATAAAAATAATATGTGATAATAAGAACCCCAATTTTGATTAAGCAAAATAGTTTTCTTCATACGAAATTCCACATTACATGTACCATGGTAAATAGAATCTTCATGGTGGGAGGATTAGTCCCCTAACTCAAAAATCTGACATCATGTAATAGTTTTTTTTCATTTAGAATATGTTATCAATCTTATATGCCCATAATTTATCAAAATATATATGAGAAGAACTGGTACTGGACCTTTAAATTCCTCAATAATTTAATCTTTGCGTCACTAACACTTAAGTGTACCATTTTAAGTTTTATCCCACTAATCGTTATGTATTAATATTATTTATAGAATAAGATAAGTTAAACATTATATAAGGGCCCATCAGGCCCCTGTTTGTATCTAGAAAACATGATGATGTTGACATCCACCAGGTATTTGTTGGAAATGGATCTATAATCAATATCTTTCCAGTATATCTTAACTTATGGATGGGAATAGAGAATCCAATTTATCTACCAAAACTTAATGATTTAGGGGTGTACAAAAAGTGAACAAGTGTCTCTTAAAAGAAATACTACTAGCGACCAATTCAAGGATCTCATATCTAGCTCTGAATTCATGATTTTCTCACAATACAAAACATTCAATGTCTTGTTAGGAAGATAACACCATGTGATAGTTCTCTTGTCATATCTTTAGTGTCTTAATGACTATTTGGATTGATGAATCCGGTCATTTTAAAATGAAAAAAATATTTTTGAACTGTATGAGAATCATTACATTGATGTTGGATAATACCACCATTACTAAAAATATTACAGGAGTTACAAATATAATCGATTGTAGGTGGACCCTGTTGGCCTGATCAATTAGCCCAGTGATGAATATATACTACCCATTAATAAAATTTTGGTTTTAAATTCAGAATCATGCATATATTTCCTAGATTTTGTGATATTGTTCACATTATTCAAATCCAATGGTGTGGAAGTCGGAGTAAATTCGAATAATGAAAATAATTTACTGAATGAAAATCCCCTCATCAACATCAAGAAATAGAATAGTCCCCACATCAAAATATAGATTGTGAGGTGCAATTATATTACTTGAAAAAGATAATTCTCTCACCCCACCTATATTTTTTGATATCAACACTTCATTCACCCCTAATAACAATGGGAAAGAAGGATAGATTGTCTAAAAGGATCCTAATAATAATGAAAACATATTAGTATTCTAATATTATGAAAATGACTCCTTATCAGTAGTAGATAATTAAATTTCTCATATATATTATCATAAATTTATATATGGAGGTTCCTCTTTTTTCCTTGATAACAATAGAGAGGAAAGAGATCTTAACCAGAATTTCATTGATAGAGATTATCATATTTTGGCCCCATTAGAATCTAAGGATTCCTATTCAACATTCATAATAGATATAAAGGACCTCACATAATCTTCTAATATAAAAAATAAATATTTATCCCCTAATTCAAATGTAATTGAGTTTATGATTAAAAAGTGTAATATCGAAAAAAATACAAATCCTATATTTTAGGATGAAATAACTTACACCATTGATAAAGACAAACACCTAAATATGGGAATAGAATAAAAGTAGTGGGCCACATAAATCAGTCTCACTATATCTCATTTATAATACGAGGAACACCTATTTTTATTTAAAATAATTAATTATGTCAACGAAATTAATTATATAGAAATTTATATACTTGATCTCGACGTAGGAACCCATCATCTAGGAATAAATGAGGATAACAATGGTTCTGAGTTGGAATCTAGGAGAATTAATGTGCATCAGGATACAATATTGAAGCTGAAGATGATAAGAATATTCACATTGACTTCATTTGGAGGTCCATTTCTCAAAATACCTTACCTATATTCCAAATCAAGTAGAATAATTGGTAGATTAAGGATTGTATTGATTTATGGTATCTATATATGATTTTAAATAAAGATGATTGCCTAGTTTTTATTTAGATGATCTAATAAATGAAATAACTAGATATTACACATTAACATTTATTGAAATATGCATATATATATATATATTATATAATTAAAACTGAATTTACCTTTATGATGAAGATTCCACTTATTTTTGGTTTTCCAAATGAGTGTACATCTATTTAGTGATTCCATCATACCTAATAATAATGGTGTCACATATCAACATTTCCTGAAGAATACTTCCAAAATTTATTAGTGAAGACCATAAAATGAATTTTTTTCTAATTTATGGTCAAGTAAAAAATGGAATATTGATCAAATTTCATATCATGAGATAATATTTAACATGTTACGATAATATTAATTGACAATGAACACCTTAAAATATTAATTTTTAGGTTACCTATAGAATTATCCATGACTTAAAGGTATGCCAATGTGACATTGAAGATGAACCTTAGAATACTAAAGTGATCCTTTCCATAACTTCTTCTGGATGCCTCAATTATTTTTGATGATTTCAAGGATTCCATTCTTATATTAGGTGAATTATAAAAAAATTACTTGAAAGTGATTACCCTTCACCAATATTATGAATAAGAAATTCCCTTACTATAAGGATATTGTTTTTAGGAGATTTTTTTTCTTAGGTAATACATATCGATCCCACATGTGTTTTTGTGCCCATTATAGGGAACTCCTCTCATCTTATATTTTGTAGTCTTCTATTGGTCACTCAATCCCCTTATCAAACAAAAGAATAAGGAATAAGAAGATAATTTCTTTTATTATCATAGAAAGGTAATGAAAGATTTTGAGACCTAATATTTTGAAATAAAAGTGAATATCCTTGTATTGTTATTTTCTATTTTCAAATTGAGGCACTAATTGCAGAATCATGAGGTATATCTAATTTCTCTCATTGAAAAAATCGTGTACATAGTCAATATCCCAATGTTAATAGTATGACTAGGATGATGGGTGGTTATTATACAACATTTGTATATCGAAATAATATGTTACATCCCAACCTAGATTCCACTAAATGGTTTCGAGAGACAAGGGGTCACATGGCCTCAAGTGTACCTCCTCAAATAACAAAGAATATTAAATTTAAGTGAGGGCCAAGGGTTTGTCTATGGGGATAATATGCCCTCATGTTAGAGTGTAGAACAATAGAATAATAATAAAAGTAAAATGAAGATATACTAAATCAACTAGATATAATATACAAATCCAAGACAAGAATATTTAAACGATGCTAGAGGTAATATAATATAAAAAATTATATGTCATGTCATGTATCTATAAATATGGAAAAAATGTATACAATAATATAGTAGAATACATGTATAAAAATATAAAAAATCCCAAAATGAAACTATCCCAGCTATCATAATGATCATAGCGTGGTCTTGTGATCCCATGATCCATTGAAAATAAAAAATTAAGAATCTTACAAATGGGTGATTTCCCTGATCCCTACCCTCATCCATGAAGTCCGTCCTGGTACCCAAAAACTACCCAAATATGGCGTAAGAAAAAAACATTGTAGGCCACAACCAATGGTGTCGATAAGAAATCCAGTCTATGTATGACATGATAAGGATGTGTAAAATATATAATAGATATATATTAACTAAAAGTAATGTTCCCAAGGAATATGTGATAAAATAATGATGTATTTTCAAGCCAAAGAAGGCTCCAAACTAACAATAGGCAAGATCCCACAAACAAGGGCAGCTGTAAAAAAAATAAGAAAGTGATAATATCCAGTCAAACAACTAAAAACTAATAACCATACATGGGATTTATATAAGCATACTAAAAATCCAAAATGGTAACTACATGTAATCAATCATATAACATGTACCATTCCCCCCATATAATCTCGGGTAAAACATCAATCACAACCACACCATATAAACTAGACTCATGCACTACGGTAATGCACCTAGATGGGAACTCATTAACAGCTTCCATGGATTCCATGGAGCATGTCAATATACCATGTCCAATGTGAGTCTATGTAAGCCAGTTACAAGGGGTAGCAAGGCCCTTGGAATCCTATTGAATCCGGACCCATGGAGGAAACTAGTCTACAGAATCCTCTTCCATAAACATGATAAATGGGAGAAATTTCACTCGGATCTAATGGAATTTGGATGCAAGATATACTATCCCAGGAATACTCTATCATTTCATTTAAACATATCATTAATTACTCAATTGAAATTTATACACATTCCATGAGTCTATAAACCTATACAAAAATTCTAATATAAATCATTTAAACAATCAAAAATATAAAGATCATGTCATCCCATGGAAAAGGAAAAATCAACATCTCTTAATCAACTCAAATAAATTATATTTTTAAAGTATTAATCTAACAAGACGAGCACTCACACACCAAGAGAGGTGGTATAATGTATTGTTGATACAATGGAACACCACATAGGTGTCCATGTTTGGGGATAAAACCTCCAAAAACGACATTTTTTGTGGGAAACCTAAATATGTTAAAATTCATTTAATCACAAAAATCATTTCATTTTAGCAGAAATTATGGAATGTGTGGCATGAATCATAATAAAAACAAGCTAAATACACCAACAATCATTCAGATAATGGTATATATCACCTAATATATGCCCGTAGTAGATAAATAATCATGTATTGATCTTTGTTTCGGTCTTGATTTAGGAAAAATAAAGAATGGATAAAGATCCTAGAAATGAGTAAATTTATTTTACACAGAAATCTATCTATAAATAAAAATTCAAATAATTAAAGACATAAGAGGTTTGTATCATGCACTAGTGGAGATCCAACCTGACTGATAGTGGATGAAACAGAGTTCATATCATAAAGAAACACCAAATCTATTCTTTAGGCTCAAAGGGAAATCTTTCTGGCGGAGCTATTGTGTATGAGGAAAAACAAATTAGGGACGAGGCACCTCTATATAAAATAGATCCCCTACCACTTAAAAAACGTTCCTTGGGAATTTATATGGAGTTTAAATTCTTTACATTTCATGTAAATCTCAGTTTTTTCCTCCCTAGAAAAACAATTTACACAATGGGGAATTTCCTTCACAGAATATTAAACATCATGTACTGAATAGAGATTGGGTATTCAAATTACATGGAATGTAATTAGGATTCAAAAAACATACATCCTTCCCACCTATTTTTTCCTAAAAACTATTTAACTTCCCTATGTCCCGACTTTAGGGTCTAAACTAAAAGGAGAACTTAACAATAGTTTATCTAGATACATAAAATATCCATACCTCTTAAAGAAAATTGAGGTTAATTACATCTTTCTCCCTTAAATAAACTCATCAAAAAATTTAAATTATAAGGGTGGTCAAGAATCTCCTATGAATAACTCATTACACTAAGCATATACATTATCCACCCACTCTCATGTCTCATCCTATTAATTGACATTCTGTAATAACATGCATAGTAGGATAACAGATTGGCCTAAAATAATTTTTGAGCTCTGATCAATGATATGAATAGGATTCTCCATAGAGGATGCATGAACCTATAACCCCATCTCATCTGACTATAGAGTGTTAGTTGGGTCTGAGTGAAAACTACATTTATGATATACACAGAAGATGTCACGCATGGATTAGAACCTCTAAGGTAACTATAAATAATATCCAAACATTCTGACTCTCTCCAGAATCACAAATGGATTGACATATTGATGTGGAAGCTTACAATATCTCCTAATACATATGATCACTATCATAAATGATACACATAGAAGGTCCATATTCCGTACCTCAAACTCTATAGATATTCCATGGCGATAATCATAGGATTTATGTCTTGACAATGCAGTAGCCATATAATTTCTAATCAACTGGACTTGGTTTGATATATCATTCCAAATATGTGTTCCAACCTAACCTACCTCTAACCAGAACAGGGTTCATCGACATGGAATACATTACAAAGACACATTTGGTGCAATCTGATATCCCTTCTTGTAGGACAACTCAACCAAGGATATATTCCACACAAAAGAACACCTAAAATTTTGGTCATATTCCCTCATCATGTACTCAAGCCTGTTAATGATGCCCTATTATAGAAATATGGTAATAAAATCAAACCTGAGGAAATTTTGGTAATTGTTTCATGAAATCCAACACAACACCCCCCCAATTCCACTCTATAATGGGTAACCACTGTAAAAAATATGGCTAGTAGTCATTCTTATTCCTTCACCAGGTGACAAGTGTAAAACATTGTGCTAAAACTAGCTACCTACCATTTTATACATGACCACAAATGTTGGAGAAATAAATCATGATACATATTGGTAACTTCAGGATGAACATACCAAACTATGGCATGAATCCCCCACATAAAATCCTCATGTATGTTAGATAGAACCCAAAAAAACCCTGGATTCCCATAATATTCATCATCACAAACTGTCTAACTAGGTGGTGGAGCCTCACATACAAGACAATCTCATAGTACTAGAACATAACATCAGATAATCATCTCATCCTTACTATGTATAGGAGAGTATATGAAACTACTCTGGATGGATGAAAGGTCCATCCATGACCATCCATCACCTCCAAGTGCATCTCTAAAAACAAGGACATAAGCTTCCACTCACTTATATTCTCCCAAACTACTTGACTCTATGTCCTCCTACTCAGGACTTCAAAAATGGAATTTCTATTTCATGGTTTATAGGAATGATCTATGTCAAAATACAATAGGTACTTAACCCACCTTTTCTACCTCATATTTAGATAACTCTGTGATTATGTACTTGATGATTTTTTGGGCCTTGTACCCCTAAAAATTCTCTCCTAGAAAATAATATCCCTAACAAAGTAAAGAATATAAAACTGTAGTTAACTCAGGGTCATGCATCAGGTATTTTATCTCATGTGGACCCAACATTTGAGACAATAATTCTATGAATATATCACCCTATCATAGCTACTCCTAGAAAAATACCTAATAAATCATAATACATAGTGTATCTTTTTCTTGGATCTAGCATAATTCAGACCAACACAAAAGTCTGTCTCCTTTATGTTGTAGAAAGGATGTGCCATTGGAATATTTCTATACAATCATCACTCCCTTCTTAGTCAATCCCATCCAAGGTGCTACTAGGAGTTATAAGTCATGTATGAAACCCCAATAATATCCATCTATCACCATGAAACTCTTTATATCAAAGACGTTCATAGAGTTCCCTTAGGAAACTATAGTTATCTCCTTTTATAGGTCAACTGATAATCCTATCATAGAGATAATATGATTTAGGATGTGACTCTGATCCATCTAGTAGTGTACTTTGTGTGCCTTGAATATTAAAAAATCTCTCTCAATGTATCCAAAACAGTTTCAAGATGTTTGTAATTGTCATGTCAATTGTGAGAATACAACAAGATATTATCCATTAAAACTATCACAATGTAGATAAGGATACAAAAAACAATTCAGATAAACCATGAAAACTATCAGAGTGTTCGTTAGACCAAAAAAATAAACAGATACTCTTGTTTACCATACCGTCTATGAAATGTTGTAAGACGTATGTCTACAGGTTGAACACGTACCATGAGAAAAAAAGATGTCAAATAAATCTTTGATAAAACATTATATCCTATAATTTTTTCAAATTGATCAACTATTTGATTCCATATATACCAATTTTTTAAAATTTGATGGTTCAACTTTTGTTAATCAACACATAGATCAAGAGTTCCATCTTTCTTTTTCATAGATGCACATGTGAACCTCATTGATATGTACAAATTCAGATAAACCCCTATGCCTCTCAGTCCTCTAATTGCCACATAAGCTTTTGAAACTCAATAGTATCCGTACTATAATGAGATTTTGATACTACTTCATCTACTACAACAACCTTGATAGAAAACTCCACCTTTATATCATAAGGTAAACTAGAAATTTTTTCTGGTAAAACATCCTTGAACTTATCACCACTGGAAGAAACATTTCTGAAGGGATTATGTGATCATCTAGTTATAGAATATCTATCTGGGCTACCATCACCAACCATCCCACATTTCTCTAGTCTAATTAAAATTTCCTAGACATCCCATTCATCCATTTCAATAAATATTTCCCCCTCTAGTGACGTGAAGGTCACCCAATAATGCTAACAATAAAAATATCTTCGATAAGAAACTAGATAGTCTACCCCGATTAGGATATCAAATCCTATTATCTCAATGGGAAAAAGATACCATAATAATTGACACCAACCAATACCATGGGGGAAATACCTTCACTTTAATACACCATCCTTTATGATCCAAAATATAGTATCCAATGTTATAACACCATAAAAAATTAGAACAACCAGCCCCGTGATCTCTACAAAAAGAATTGAAATAAAAATATGATATGAACCTATATAAAAATGAGTAGATATTAGAGTATAGAAAATTTAAATCTTACCTCTCACCATATATATCCTAGAACTCTACCCCTAGGGGTGTAGGCTAAATGGAATATATCTATCATGAACCACAACCCTATGACACAACCTTACTTTTGGGAGCAAGCCCAATCAATTGTCTCGGTACAACAGGTTCCAAGCTACCTCAGTGATAACCACCACCTCATCCTGAATTATCAATACTTATTTATCTCATAAACTGATGAGGATATGTGAATCTCACTCTTAATCATCTAGTCGGATTTGATAACATTCAATTGATTGATGGAGGGAAGGACCCACAAAATCACCGTACATGGACCATCCTTCCACAATCTCAGAACTAAACTAGTTTTCCATCACACTAATTTCTCATATTCCTCCACCTCCTACACTACAGAAAAAAATAAAAGACTTCTAGCACTCACATATTTTTTGGTACTCCCCTCATGAGAGGTCACAAAATGGTGCATCCTACTTGAAGTCACTAAACTGCTAGGTTGAGAGGATGAACTGGCTTGTCTCGTGCCCCCAGCTTCTCACATGTTTTTATTTGTAATCAAATCTGCATTCACTATATATTTATTGTTATATATATGAAACACATTCACCTATGATCGAACGAAATTCTCGAGACCTTCTTCTAATCTTCCCTCCTTTAATGCTACACAAGGAATATAAATAGGCATTAAAAGGTGATGATCTATAAAGCATGCCTAATAATCCATAACTATAATCACTCCATACTCTAGAAGCATAAACGCATTGTAAATTTCAGCTTGTTGGGTCTCAATAATAATTTATCTATTGAAATTGGTTTATAAATCCACAAAAACTATATCTCATATCATATCATCTAGGTTCAAAACATCTCACCAATGATTTCTTCTTCATGAATCATATAATTTAAAAGATTCACTATCTTCTTAAGAGGTGTCCCTATATACTCTAAGACCAAAATATTAATCTCAAGAAACCAATTATAATTATCTTGGACCTACATTCCCTAAAAAAATGGGATGCTACTGCTACTGTAACACACGAGTTAACTCTTCCTTAGACGAGGAAAGTTGTGGTGCTCCCTAAAATGTATGCATTAAGAAGGTTAAGCTATCATGTTACGATGATTCAAAACACATATATGGTTTAAAAACTAGTTCCTAAGATGGTACTATAGGAGGATATAATGCTATCCCAGACCCCACCACCTCCACATCATGGTCATCACCAACCACCTGGCATACGACTTGAGGTCATCAATGCGGCATGCCTCTATAATGCCAAACACATGCCTCGAAAAATATTGATAATGAAAATATCATAGATTAAACTATAATATATGTAAAAACATTCCTATATATAGTAATAAAAAATATTCCTACTCTTAAATCCATGTATGGGTAAAAAGAAACAATCATAAATGTCAGAAGAGGAACTGCTTACTTCCTACTCAAAAGTCTGGTCTTGGTTAAGTTCTCTGTTTACATAATGATAATTTCATTAAAATTTCACATTTATATCAAAATTATAATTTAAATAGTTAAACTAAATGGGAAAATAACTCTGATCCATAAGGTTCCATAAACTAGATAAACTTATAATATGGCATCCACTAAATCCAATCTATAACACGTTAAATTCTGTGAGGCTAATGGTCCACGACTCAACATGCCATTATTGATTGGTTAGGGGGTTTTATATGGTATAAGTGGGTAAAAATGATTAGGTAATAATAAGAACTATATGTAATAAATTGTTTTCCCAGTTTCCCACACAATGAATTCATCAAATATTTGGAATATCATAGAAACACATATCAAAAAATCATAGAGTCAAGCAATGTATCCTATATGGCATGGAGTAATGCATGGAATGTGAATTATGATAGCTTTCAAAAATTATTTAGGAGATGTAGACCCTCATCTCATCAGGGACACAAAAAATATTGAATTATAATATTAATCAAACCATAGGTGCATCACCCAATTATGGAATCGAATAAAATCTAATAAGAAAAATTTATAAAACAATAATTTCAATTCCAAGAAAGTTGATTTTTTTCTATACACAGGTTAGATAATCCTAGGAACAAATCAATAGAAAATTCATATACCATCATAATGTATTCTACTATCCCAAAATAGTAATTCTAGAATAAGAACAGCTCTGATAGTATATCATAACATCCTTACTAGGATGCCGCTGAATGGTGCCCAAGCTGGTGGGTCCCATGGCCTCAGGCAAGACTCCATATACACCAGATTATTCTGAATATAAGTGAAGGCTAGGGTTTGAAATTGGATAGAATTCGTACTCAAGTTTGATTTCACCAAAATACAATAATTACAATAATAAGAAGTGAAGTTAGTAAATCAATCAGACATAAGATAAACATCCATAGTGGGAACATATAAACAATGTAAGGAGTATTTTCATATACAAAATGATGTGTTATTTCTTGTCTCTATAAATATGGAAAACTTTTGAAAAATAATATTGTATAATAAGTGTATATAAATATCAAAATGGAAAAAAATGTACAATAACAGTGAGCATCAAAATAATATCTCAAACTCATGCTCCCCTTCTCATAATCAAAGAACAAATCAATCATTATATAATGAGATCTTAACATGGTCCCTACCAACATCCATGAATATTGTCTGTGTACCCAACAGTGGCCCAAAAAGTGTGTCAGATAACACTCACTAGGACACCACCAATAGTTTCAATAACAAACCCAGTCTGTGTATATTGGGAAAAATAATGATCCACATATAACATGTATATAAGTACTAAAAATATTTTTTTAAAGGTATATGTGATAAATTAAAGTGTTACTGTCCATCCAAACCAGGTTCCCAACAAATAGTAGTCAATCTCCCATAAACCAGGGTGGATATAAATAGAAATAATGAAGTGATACTCTCTAGACTAACAACAATAAATTGATACCCATACCAATGATATTTTTAATTATAAAATAATCCATTATATCCATGTTATGTAATTGTGTGTATAAAATATACCACAACCCTACTGTATAATATAGTTTAAAATACCAATAACAACCAAACTGTATAATCAAGAGTCATCCACTATGTCCTCAACATGTAATCCAATGTGTAATACCATGAAGGGTCTAATCCAGTGTATAGGGGACCAGGACAACCTTTGTGAGTTTGAGGAGCATATTGATGGAAACTCAATATTGACCAGGTTAGAGTCTGTGGATCATGTCAACAAACATTATCCAATGTGAGTCCAATAAAACCACATACCATGGCTAGTAAGGCCATAGTATCCAATAGATTTTGAACCTAAGTAGAAAAAAATTCTAAAGAATACACTACCATAAAATAGTACCATTGGAGAAATGTCCATGGAATTTGATGGAATTAGGATCCAAGGTATACTAATAAAGGAATATAATACCATTTCTATTCATCATTTCATTCATTGATCATTTCATTTTTATAAAAATTCTTTCAGTTTATAAAACTATAGAACAATTTTCATATAAATAATTTAATAAATTAACTAAATAAAAATTAAGTTATCACATGGAATATTAGTGATCAAAATCTCCTAAAAAATACCATCAAATCAATTTTTAAATTCTTCCTCTAACAGGTAAAGCACTCCCACACCCAGTGGGGTGGTATAATGTAAGGCAGATACAAAGGCACAATCCAGGTGTGGCCCAGTTTTGGGCTACCTACATCTAAGAAAATCAAAGGTGTTAGTGGGAAACCTAATCAGGTTCCAATTCATTTAATCAATGAATTAAATAAATTTTTCGGGAAATTCTAGAATTTCAAGTGCATAGGACATTGAAAACTAGCTACCTAAACCACCAAAATAGCGCAAAAAGTTATTGATCACCTACTATAGGTCCCAAGTAGTGTAATAATCCATTATATAAATTGTAATTGGTCCATATTTATTGAAAAATAAAAAACGGAATAAGAAACTAGAAATATGGAAAATTATCTTTCCCCTTAAAAACTCCATCAACGTTAATTCAAAAGATGAACGACACAAGGGGAATGTATCATAAACATAAAGGTATCTAACGGGACTAAAGACTTGAGAAACATAGTGAAGATTGAGATAAAGAAACAAATCCAAGATTGAGGATCCCCGGGGAAGCTCTGCAGTGGATCATATATTCGTGAGGAAAAGAAATGTGGGAGGCGGGCCATCTGTTGAAAATATTTCCCCTTCCTATACTTTTAAGAATTTCCCTTGAGAATTTACATGGAGTGTAAGTGATTTAAAAATCATGTAAAGATTATGGTCATCCAACATAGTGACAACCCTATAAATGACATTAACTGGCCTGCCCTGCATATTACACATCATGTATTGAATAAACACAATGTTTCCAATTACATAATGTGTAATTGGCTTACAATATTCTTACAGATATCCTACTTATTCTTTTCCAAAATCTACCTGACTGGACTGTGACTGAAAATTATGTTATAAAATAAACATAAAACATTACAAAACATTTATTATATACTAAAATATTCATACCTCAATGAAAAATCCCAAGATTTTACATCTTACTATAAAAGGATGTTAAATTTCAAGTATTGGCAGACTTTTTTACAGTGTGTCCCATTACATGAAGTACACCAATGGAAAATAAATTTCACGATGATGAGAGAATATACAATAATGGAACTCCTTATACTATGGGTATTAACAATTATTGTTCCTCCATAATCAAAATAGTAAAAATCTTGGGGAACCGAAAGGGTAATAGGTTCTGTCAGATAATTATCCAAATTTCCCCAGAAAAGGAATTATTACTCCATTCCTTCATATTATTAGAATTTTGTAGCAACCGTGAGGTAGAGTAATAATATCATATTTTTAGTTTATAATTATCACTTAAAATATTGTTGGTCCACCTTAATATAAAGGGTAATTTAAAGTTAGTGATCAAGAATATTAATTAAGAGAATACCATTAAGAAAGATGAACTGATTTCATAATTCAATTTTGTGTGAGCATTGATGGAAGCATTCCTTCCTAGAACAAATTTTCTAGTGCTTCAAATTCCCAAAATGCTAAAATGGGAATGTTGAAAAATGAAGACACCATCCTAGAATATCTATAATGAAAAGATACAATTATAATAATTTTATACTATTTCAAAGTATCTCAGTTATCCGGAAATGAAAATATAGGGATTTATGAGGTAAATATCACATATAAAAAAGGTTTGATGATATCCCTTCATAATTATACTATTATTTTATGGATGTAACCTATATTAAAATACATCCAAGTGGAAATTCCCTAGTCGGAATAAGAAAATAATGAACATAGTCAATTATTACCAATCAAATTTTACTCAATAAATTCTAGGAAGATCCTCTATAAATTAGGCTTTAATGGCAACCTCATTAGATGAATTGAATGCGGATAAACTCAAACCATTATCAAATAAGTACATATATGTGCATGTGGTGATAATAAGATAGGATCTAATATCACTCAACAGATTAGGTAGATCCGATATTTTTTTCACTGAGGAGAAATGATTTCATGGAATATAAAAGGAAATTCCATTCCTTATAGATTTATACGAACATCATCTATTAACACAAATAATTTATACATACCACAAAATAAATTACTCTTTTTCTATTTAGGTAATAGAAGATATGGGGTTATATCCACCATCTATAATCACGTAGTTTATGTACATCTTTACCGCCATTGATTTCTTATCCTTGTGGGCTATGTCTATATACCTAAAAGAATTTCGGATAAAGTCTACAGTCATAATTTTGATTAAAATCATTATTAATATATTTGCATACCCTCATATAAAATTGATAGGCAATAGAACCAATTTCTTCGCTTATGAGTTTATAAGGATGAAATATCAATACGGTATTCAATATAACAATTTATCTCGGTACCTTGTAAAAGAAAACATAGAGAGTAATGTGTTCAATTAGACCCTATCTAAAATCATCTATAATATGGTGAATAAAGAGATGAAACACTGGCATGAAAATCTTATACAAGATTTGTTGTCCTATCACCACACAAAATGTACTTCATTGAATGCAACCCCATAGTTTCTAATATATGGGAAAAGGTAAAAATTCACATCATGATCCTTATTCCCTCGATTTTTTAATCCCATATATGACATTTTTCTTGAAGAGTAGTAATATAAAATGTGGTTGGGTGATCTTTAACGAATTGATGATAAAATCTTACACATGTTTCAAGACATGGATGTTAATCAGAACCAATATGCATAAGATTTTTATAAAAAGTTTTCCCTTTATTCATTTCTACAAGAGAATATGGTATTGGTTCTTGGATCCAATATTTTACTCAAAATAAAGACTCTAAATATTGAATCAAATTGAATGAGACCTTACATCATACACAAGATCAACTCTAATGGAGATTACTCCTTGGAAAAAATGGATGGAGAACACATTACACATAATGAGACCCAGAAATATTGAACATTGATAATACATATTGGTAGATGAATATTACCAAAATATCATTATTATCCATGATATAAATATAACATTTTATTTTATTTTGGGACCAGATACATAATCATGTTATTTTTTGAAACATGTTCAACATATACCATAAGATTCTTATCTCATAATACCATTCTTTGACACTTATTACTTCATACTATTCTTCATAACGTTAGGAATATGGAAAACTAATAAAGGGTGATAAATTATGATTATTTATAATGAAAATATGTGATAAAAATCAATGATTATATTTGAGAATAATGACGAGGGTTTGATTAAATGATCATAACTTAAGATAATTCATACCCATAAAACATGGATCATAAATCCTGAATCATGGAAGAAGGTATTTCTAATAAAAATACAAAAGATATAAAAGTTTGTAATCATTAATAATCAACCACGAGAAATAAAAATATTCCATATTCATAATACATATGTTTGTGGCATAAAAATATGTGTATAAGATTATTTCTTTAGTCAAGCTTCACATACAAGTTTGTTACAGTGTGTTGGGTTCACTCATAATTCCATCATTTCTATAGTCAAGGTTCACTCCCACGACAGTCATAGTGGATTGGCTTCACACCCCATACTATCATTTTATTATTCAATGTTCACACTAATTATTATTATATTGGATATAGTCCCTTACTAATTTGGCTTCACACCCCATTCCAATCCTTATTGTATAATGAAATATCCATATTTACCAAATTCATTGGAGGGGTATATAATTTGAAGACCACTCATCACATACTCATAATCCATTCATTTGTGTTCCATAAGAAGATAAAATATTAATCATATAATCATATCACAATCTATGTAAAGGTAATTAGTTTCATAAACAATTCATCACACCATTTGAAATTTAGTCGATACCAACTGTTTTTAAATTTTTTCAGGCTAGGAAATAGTTGGTATAAAATGTAAAAATTGTTCCTTAAACTGTTGAATATATATGTGTGAGGATAGAACTATAACAATTTATTAAAGGAAAGAGGTGTTATAGGTGATATTGATTCAAATATATCAAATGGTTTCATTAAATAGTAGTGAAGGTATATACCAATGGTTTAGAATATCATTGGTATAGACTTCTATAATAATGGAAAAAATAACACCTTGTATCTTGCACTAGAACTATCTCATTCCCCAAGCACCAACACCCACAACACCAAGAAACTGGAATCCAATATGGAATAATTTTGAAACAATTTAACAAATTCAAACAATTATAATAAATATTTACAATAAAACATATATTCAATCACATTTAATCTCCAAACACTATGTTCAATAAATTTCTATAAAACATGTAGAGGATAAATCACTCTCTCATCATAACCACTATCATCACCATCATCACTAATTCACTCACCACCACCATCATCATAACCACCTCTACCACCACCATCATAAACACCAACATTACCATCACCATCTCCATCAACAACACCATCCCTATCATCGCCATCACCGCCACCACCACCTAGATTTTCCTAATCCCGACCTCTGGTAAGAACATCATCACCACAACTCAGTATATCACCATTCCCCAATGTATCATATAAGAAACACATCTTTGAAATGGATACATAAAAAACCCCGGTGGTATCTTCTTTATGTGACGTAAATAATGATTCCATAACCTTCATAAACTACTCATTATATTTTTGACTTTGTTCTCACTACTTCATGGCTATTTTTTCAGCCTCGAATACCTATATATTGGCCTTTTCTACCTCTTAATGAGCCACATCCAATATTATTCTATGATAATTGTTAGAGTATCCTAATGTGGTTGAATAACATGTGTGTAAAATACTCTTTCTTTGCCAACAACATACTTTCCAATGGTTCTTGTCTCCAAATATATGGTTAGAATGATAATTTGGAAGAAGTTTTTCACATTAATTATCATCAAATTACTCAAAGTAAATTGTTGGAAACAAAAATAAACTATTTAGTTTAATGTTATATATAAAAATTTGAAATTACAATTGTAAAACTAACAATATTTTGTTGTCTCTGTTCATTTACCACACATCAATCTTTCTTTTTTCCACTCGAGTAAAAAAAATCTCAAGGAACATGCCATTAAATATTCAATTACACCCTATACAATGGAATTTTAGGTTTTAGAGAATTAATTTAAACATAATATTCATTGAATATAAATTATATAAAATCATATTATACAACCTATTTGACAATTTTATTAGAAATGTACATTATACATTTCAAAAAACCTCATTTGGTTCATGTATAAAGTAAAATTATTAATTTTAATTTTTACAAATAAAAAAAACCATTAATTGATATAAATATATTGGGACACTATTTTTCAAATATAAAAATTAATTTTTTAATTTATTTTACTTATATAATCAAAATTAAATGATTCAATTAGTAATAGATATTATCAAATAAGTGAGAGGGATATAATCTCCCACTATTTAGAGTCGGATAAAATTCAATGTGCAATACCTTGGTAATACAACCCATTAAAACATGGTGAACTAAAAAAATATAAAACAGAAAATATAAACAAAAAATTTTGATAACCAACATCTGAAATTGATATTTCTTAGTAAAAATTATCATAATAAAAACATATAATTTAACTAGGTTTTGAAGGTAGGAAGTATGATGGTTTGACCCTAAATATACATATCACTATGATATTTTTGTCTTTCTACTTTTAATGAAAAAGTACTAATATATCATGAAAATTAATTAGAGATATGATTGTTATAGTGTCTTGGATGTCCTGAAGTCTTGAACATTATGTATTATGTTTTTAGAATTGTTAGATAAGATCATGAAACATATTTAAAGGATAATGGATGTTTATTTTCATAATAAGTTCCAAAATACCCATTTGAGTTATGGATTATTCTATAAAGTTGTATTCATTCACGAATTTGGTGTGGATTATATTCTTTTTTGATGTGTTAGGTGTGATGTCATTTGAAACAGCAATTTTATTGGAGCACTTGTTATCGAGGGTTATTTATTCTCAATACATAGTAGTTTTATCATGAAATATTATGAGTTATTTTTATAGGAATCCTTTTATGATAAAATAATGGTAAGGAAGATCATTTTGGAGGCTGTGGGGGAAATACACCTATTTCAAAAGGATTTAAAATGTTGTCACCCACTTACCAAGAGTGAAATGGAGAGGTAAAAAACAGTTGGTCAAAGTGGGGTTTGAATTGATTCGATGTCTTTGGATAATATTATATCTCAATAATCCACTGTTTCAATTAATTGGTCAACAATTATTTTAAAATTGTGAAATTGGCCATAAAAATTCATCGGATATTCTATTTTTAATTCATTGAAATCTAGATATCCATTGAATGAAATGAATTATGTCATTGTGTGTTCCCCACTATAACATGGCGACAGTAATTATAATCTATTGATGAATTTAAATAGACCTGTTTTATAGATCAATATATTTTGAATTATTAATAATGAAGCTAAGAATCAGATATCTATAGGATAATAATTGTCATTTTTAAGGTTTTAAGGCATGTGGTTCTCATTAGTTCTTAAATAGATTCCCCTAATTCAAATGTTCCTTAGTTTTTATTTCATTATATTATATTTATTTCTCTATCATCGATTATTAACAGGGGCTATTGAATAGGTGTTTCATTGGATTTCGTGTGATTGCAAATTTTTATAATTAGACTTGCGACATCCTAATTCTAGATCCAATAAATAGATTCCCAAGCTGGTCGGTCATAAGGAATCATGATCACCTCCACAGACACATGAGGCTACTGAGTAGATATAAAGGTCTATTATGGTTTAATTGGGAGACTATACACTCATGAATTTTTTGTAGGCCAATGGTATAATAATATCGATCAATAGAGAAAGAATATGAATAAATGAGTAGTGGAAGAATAAAATCTAAAATTCGTTAATTATAATGATAAGAAAACCATGATAGTATCATATAAAAAATTATTTATATCTTGTATAAATATAAAAATAGTTTCAAATATCAGGAAACATGTATCAATTATAACACATGAATCAAAAGAACTATAAGACCAAATTGAAAAATCTCTAAATAGTATAATGGGAGTAGCTTAGTCTTATAATCCCTTAATCCTAAGAAGTGTTCAAATTATGAATAATAAATTGGGTGGTTTACTCGATTCCTATGTATATCCAGGAAGTCTATCTGTGTACCCCACAATGGATGAAATAGAATGTGAGATAAAAATTCATAGGACCCCAAAATTGTGTCTATAATATGACCAATCTATGTATATAAGATGAAGTAGTGTAAAATATATAACATAAATGATAGTAATGTATGTAAAGTCATAAGAAGGAGTGATACTGTCCAGTCATCCAATTGTGGTCAATCACACAAACTACAGATATTTGTAATCAATACACAATAATCAAAACTAACTATAAGTCATGGTAAAAAATCATCATCGACTGATCCCATGTAATCTACTGTCTGAACTGAAGGAATGAATCCACAGTATAAAATGACACATTAATCCTTGTTAAGTCCATGAATAATATCTGTATAAAAATCTATAAAGACATGGATTGAATAAAAAATAACATCCATGGTGTTAGAATAATTCCAAATCCATGGAGTTGCAATTTCCTTGGAATAAAAAATATTCTAGGTGTATGGAGTTAAATTTCCCATGGTGTCCCTGGAGTATAGATCCATGGACTATAAATGCTTGAGGCATCTAATGGAATCATGACCCAAAGAGTTCAAATGTCCAAGGAGTTCACTATCATCTTTCAACTCATTCATCATTTCAAATTTGTGTTTAGAATCAAAATCAAGTAATGAGTTCAACTAATCGATTTCACATTTTCCATATAAACCCATTTAACCAATTCATTCAACCTTTGAGAATTTTAAAAAATTTAATCACACAATAAAGGATACATAAACCATCTCATATTGAATCATATAATTTTTAATTAATTCTATAAGGATCCCACAAAAATACAAAGCTCACAGACAACCAATGGGGTGGTATAAAAAGGGGAATATGAAATAACACACCTCATGGGTGGTTGGTGTAGGTGATAACAACCTCAGAACATAAAATTTAACTATGTGGGAAACATAATCTGGTTCAAACAATATATTGAATAAGTTTAATTAATTTTAGGAGAAACATTGGGAGGTTCGATTTGATGTAAAATAATATTGAGGTATATAAAACACTAACCATTAAGGGAATGATATAAACCCCTTACCATATTCCCATGGTAGAACACTCATCTAGTATCAACTTCTAACTAAACCCAAATTAAAATAAAATAGATGAATGCAAAAACATCATAAAAAGATGGAATTTTATCTTTCACCAAAATAACTCATTTGATACAAATACAAATTAAAAAAAGATTATAGAATAGAGAAATCACTAACCCACAACAAATGAGTCTGAAAATTTTAGAATCATAGTCCCCATCGTCAAACAACACCAAATCCTATATTTGGATTTATTGTAATCTCATATATGAGAGAGATGGGAGGGGATTGGTTTCTATTGAAAAAAAGGATATTCTATTTATTTTTAGAAATTCCACTAGGAATTTTCATCGTATTTAAATGCATAAGAATTCATGTTGATATTGGGATTTCCCTTTTGGGTAATGTTCCTTACATTTTACGAACAAGAATTCTCAATCCAATACACATTGTGTATTCAGTACCTAATATGTATTCCAATTACACATCATGCACTTTTCCTTCATCCTGCCATCATCCACCTATTTTCTTCTCTAGAAAATCCAAACTGAACTACAACTCAAATTCAGTGTCTAAAAAAGAGAAAATAAAAATGAGTTTTACCTGAAATAAAAGGATCCATAAATTATAAAAAATCAAATGATCTTACCATATTCCCCCATTAAATCAATTTATCTTAGAATTACCCCTACAAAGTTGGTGAATCAATTTTTGAGAATAATATTCGCCACAGAGCATGTAAATCTACCTCCCACTACCATGCCTAATCTAATATATGGTCGTGCTACCGTAGTACTCATAGTAGTGGAACTTATTGGACATGAAGATCATTATTATCATGTCAATGATATAAATAGGATGCTCCTCAAAGGATCCATCTACTAGTAACTGAACCTCATCCAGCTAAAGAGTATGAGATAAGCATGATTGATAAAATTATAGCTTAGATACAACGAAGATATCTTGTATAGATATGTACCTGTTAGGTAACTACAACTGATAGAATTTTAGGTCAAATATCTTCAAAATATCAAATGGCCAAAAATATCATGTATAAAGAAAACCCTATATCTGAATCTGTCTATGAACCAACCTTGTTGAGATATGCAAAATGACATGATCCCCATCCTCAAACTATAGAGGTCAACAAATTCAATTGGAATATGATTTATGTGTAGACTGTGATGTATCCATACAATGTCAGATTAACTAGACTTAATCTGATGTCTCCTACATGAGATGTAGTATGAGCATTACTACCTATCCTTTAAATAAGTAGCATGGGGGTTATTAATATATCATTCAATAGAGATCCTCATAATGTTCCATTTCTATAGTCACCATAAATCTATTGTTGTAGGAAAACTCAACCAGTTGTATATTCCTCTCCATAGAGCCCTGAAAATCTAGGATGCATGGTCTAAGCATGTCCTCCAAAAAATGATATCAAGCGGTATGAGTAACCATCAGTTTGATTGTGGTATTCTATGCTCAAAATCAGCAGTGTACCCAATTCCCTCTATAATATTTTAGAGAACTGTGATGAAAACTGGGAGACCCTATCCAATACCAAATTATGAGGAACCTCATGAAGGTGAACTATCTCGTGGATATAAAGTTTTCCATGATCATATACTGAGAAGGTCTCCTTGATCCAAAATAAATTCATGAACTTCATGAGCATGTCAAAAAACCCCAAAAAATAACAAACATGATGTGGCCTCAACAACCAAGTCATGAAATCCAACACATCATCATCCCATTTCAAATAAGGAAGTGGTAGGTACAATAAAATCCCATTTGGTTGCTGGTGTTATCCATTCACATGATAATACGTGGAGAACCTCTTGAAAAAACAATCTACCTCTCATTTCACCCCAAAACACTAGTATTGATAGTGTAATTCATGATACATATTGTTAATTTTGTGATGTATTTCACAAACTAAGGCATAAAATTCCCAATTCAACACCTCACATATATATGATAGAACCAAAACATGACCTTGTATATGTATAATCTCATCACACAAATAGTGAAACCCAGAGGTGGGTCCTCACCTATAATTATCTCCAATAAGACTAATCAAAAAACATATAAAACATTTCTCATTCTCACCCTATCCATAATTGTGGAAGTCACCACTATAGATTATTTAAAAATATTCTCTTTACTAACCAATACAACTAAGTGAATCACCAAAAAAAGGCTATAAGATTCAACATACTATTGGACTCCTAAACTTCCTATATCAAAGCCCTCCTTCTTAGTGCAATGGAAACAATATTTTCCCTTTTAAGAACATAGGAAAGCTCAAAGTTAATGGAATGAAGGTATTCAACTCACCTTTGTTTTCTCAAATTAATATCCCAGTATGTAAATACGTAATTGAGGATTTTTTTGTTATGTGCCACATTAAATTATATCCATGTAAGTAATGCCTATAATATCTTATGACATGAACAACATTTGATACTTGAGATCATGTGTTGGGTACTTCCTCTCATGTGACCTCCACTGATGATACCCATACACCACAACTCTCCCATCATACATTTTAATTTCTCCTAGACCAATACTTGATCATCAAAACATAATTTATCATTTATTCGTAGATTGAAAAAAATTAGTATCAGTACTGATGTCACTCTCTCTTTAAATTAATAAAATAATTTCTCAGAATTTTCTAACCATACAAACATCACACCCTTCTTAGTCCAGTTTTTAAGAGGTACAGTTAAAAGTGAGAAGTCTTGTGTGAAATGCATGTAATAACTAGATAGGCCCAAGAAATAGTGAATATAAAATAAATTATTAGGATGATACTAAGAAACTAATTCTATCACCATATTTGGTCAAATGATACTTTTTTTCTATGATTATATTCCATAGGAAGTGAATCTTTGGACTCCAGATGTTTCACATTGGGAAATTTTCATACATCCTACGCTCTCTCAGTGTATTTGTAATGATGTCAGGGTGTTCATCATGGTAAGGTCGATTATGAGAATACAATAAGATTTCATCCTGAAAAACAACTGTAATATAATACAAATATTAGTGTAAAACCCAATTCATCATGGCTATAAAATCCACCGACATTTTCATAAGGCCAAACATCCGCAGAAGATACTCATAAAGACTATAGCTACTAAAAAAGTTCATATGTTGTATGTATTCATGTCAAACATAAAAATTAATTTAACCTAATCTCATATAAATCTATGAGAACACTCAATATATATAGGGATATTCAATGAAATCAGTAATCTGAGGTGAAATATACTTGTTCTTAACCATCAAATGGTTCAATTTTTTTCAATCTACAAATATCCAGAGAGTTCCATTCTTTTTTTGAATAAATGACTGTTGAACCCCACAAAGTCATACTAGGTTTTATAATCCCCATTTACCCTGGGTCCAATATCTTTCTTTTGATCTCTAATATATATGTAGTAGCCATCATATAAGGAGGAATGGATAGAGGTACAAGTCATGGAACCAGATCAATAGGGAACTCCACCTCTCACTCAGAAGGTAAACCGTTGAAGTCTTCCAAAAAAAATCAAATAAATGATCTACTATCAAATGTAATTATACCTTTTATATTCCCAAATAATATTGATATAAAATAGATATTTGGGTTGCTATCCCACTGATCCCATGGTACTCCAGTCTAGATATACCTAACTCGACATCACATTCACCGTTGTGAATAAAAATCCCACCCTATAGTGATGTGAATGTTACTCTCTATCAATAGAAATCGACATGGGAATGATAAGAAACTATATAGTCAATCCCATGTTTAATTGAAAACTGTATCATCTAAAGGGGTGATAGATTCCATAAGAAGAAACACCAACCTATCTCATGGGGGAATTCTCTACACTCTCTTATATCATATAATATGATTCAAAATAGAGTATCAAGCATCATATATGCATTTGAATACTAAAAATAATGTCCAATACTCTCCAAAACAAGCCAAAATATGTACGAATTTAGAAAAAATATATAAAAAATATACAATACTAGAGTAGAGGATATTAATATCATACCTATCAAAGTAGATAGAACATACCACTACTCCATTGGTGTAGGTCATACCTAATACATCAATCCTAAATGGTGGACCTTGAAAACAACCTCACTACCAAGCTTAGGACCATTCTTCTATCGTAGTATAAAGGGTGTCTGGATTCTTTATTCATGACCACCAAAGATTCTTAAACAAAAAAAAACTACTCCAACTCCCATCCTAATGCAGAGCTATAAATTACAATTCCTTAAGCTGAAGTCAAATTCAACCCCATCCACTAACTGTGAGAGGTAAGGTCCAATAGAATCAAAATATATAGACCATCCTTATATATTCATGGCACATTACAAGATCTTTTTAAAACTGGATCCTCATATCTCTCCCTCTCCAACAATGATGACATGTTACATAACTACTATAACTCACAATCTATCTTGAATTCCCCCATGATAAGCCCCAAAACACCTCATCCATCTAGATATCACCGATCCACTATGTCAATAAGTTGTGCTTCTCTACTAGAAACACCATTCTTCCCACATGTTATTCTTAGTGATGAAAGCATGATGGAGTACTTCTATTATAGTATTCAACTGAAAACATTGAAATAAAATCCAATGGGATTCTTGAGACCCTCATTGAAGCATCTCACCATCAATGGATCATTAAAAATATAAATGATTGAAAATAAAAAATTATATATAATGTTTTCTGAATACCCTATAACGGTCATCAAACCCTTCTAAACATGCATAAATTCACTAGCATGATCATATCTTAGAGTCTTAATAAATAAGTAATCATAAATGCAGGATTGGAAATCCCTCCAATCCATCTCTTAATGACCATCATTATGGTTTAAGAAATCCATACAATTAATAGCTTCTTCCCAATTAATATATATCATAAGCATAAATCTCATATCATGTGGTTCACTAGATTATCAAGAATCGATAAATTAGTCTCAATCCATTTCATAGCATACTATAGAACATAATATCCGAAAAACATGGATGGCTGCTAGAAGTGGAATACACACATCATCTCTCCCATAGTCATAGAAGGATATGATACTCCCTGAACAGTCAGTATTAAATGTACGAAGCACTTGTAGAATTGGGGATCATTACTCGTATCTTATACAACCACTGATTCCACTACTATAACTCTGGTAGCTTCTACTGGTGGCTTAGGGATCACCACCTTCTGATAATGGTTTTTTATCCCCTAGGCATATGACTTGATTCCATTATAGTCGAATATAATGATTATTCCAAAAAAACCACATAATATAATCAAGTAGCAATAAAGTAATAGATATAAATCCATATGATATGTTGAAAACTTCCTATAAAAAACACACATTCCTCTACCAGCTCTAAAAGATAGGACTAGGAAATAGGTCTAAGTAAAATAATACTAGAGTCACTACCTGTTTCCCACTCATAATGTTGGGCATGGGTGAAGCTCCATATTTCACAAAACGTTTCCAATAATATGGATTGGAAAGTGAAATTGAAAATCTATTTGTTGATGTCCTTTGAATTTATGAATTCAATTTATTTTATGTTCATTCTTATTTATTTAACCATTATATTTAAAAGGTCGAACCAGATGAATCAAAACTTCCAATCTATAGGTACCCATACACCTTATAAATCGAAGTGCATTGTTTATTTAGTCCGAACCGTGAAAAGTTATAGTCCATGTGACCAATAGTCCATGAGCTGATGTGCCGTTATTGGATACTTAAGGTAACTATTGTAGACAATGAATGAAATCACTTTTTAGGTTATGATAGAAACTCTAAGTACAAATTATGTTTCTAAATCACTATAAGAATCGTTAGAAAAATAAAATGTATATCACTCAAGGAATGTATAATAATGTCACACAGTCAAGAAATATATCCTATATATAATGTAATATTCATGGTACATATTTCTTAAATGGTGAGTAAAATGATGCATGAGATGGAATGCCCTCATCTCATTAGTGCATGGTAAAATCCAAAATCAGAAGGAACATCAAAAATCCACTACGTCAAAAAATATGGATTTCAAACAAACTATAACAATATAAATACCACACAACATTACTATTCAATGAAAATTTTAATTTATCTATATTTGGGTTAGCTTCTCCCAGGTAGTGCTCATTACCAAATTCGAACACATTCCAATTTCTCCTTTTTACCATCCCAAATAGTAAGGAAAAAGGTAATGAAAAGAAAAAGGCTCACATAAAAATTTAGAAAGTCCCAGAGCATGATCCACTAAATTGTGCCCCAGGTAGGTGGGTCACATGGAATCAAATAGGCCTCCTTATATAAGAACGGTTACCGACTAGTAGTGTCTGTCTAAGTTGGAACCATGGGGAGACTAAACCCTCATGGTTAGAGTGTGGAATAACAGTATAATAATATCAATAAATAGAAAAAATATGGATAACTGAGCATTTAATGAATAACATCCAAAATAACAATAATAACGATATACAAACCAATTCAGTATCATATATAAAATCATGTGTGTCATGTCTCTAAAAAATGGTTATCAATACATGGAAACATGAATCCATTACAATACATGGATCAAAAGACCAAAAATACAAACATGAACTCTATCCATCAAGCATATAAAGCATAGATTGTTCCTGTTCTCCCATTTTCTTATTTAACGATCAAATCAAGCATCATAATGTGGAAAATTTCCTAGGTCCTTAACTGCATCGATGAATTATGTCTATGTACCCAACAGTTGTTTGAACAGGGTGTGAGATAACACCCAGTTCTTCACCACAAAAAATTTCAATAACACGTACAATTTATGTACATAATATTAATTAGTTTCAACATATAGTTGATAAAACATTAAGGAAAGTGAATTCATATGTATCAGTGATACTATCTAGTCTACCAACATTGAAAAAACACCAATACCAATTCTATCTATAATAATACCACCATAATCTTGAATAAATATAAATAATAATAAAACATCCACATAAACCTATGTTATGTAATCTTCTGTTAGACCTAAATAGGTGGATCCAAGGTATAAAATTAACTGCTAATCCTCATCTTTTCCACAAATAATCTCCATAGAATACTCAGTAAAGATCTAGGGGGAATCATAGGGGCATGAAAAATGCATTCTATTAAATTTGTATCCAAGGAACAAAAATTTCAATGGTTTCCTAAGTATTCCAGATCCATGGAGTAGAAATTTATATGGTATCCTAGGAATATTAATCCATGAAGTACAAATATCATAGGCTTCCAATTGAATTAGGATCAAATGAGTAGAAATTAAAAAGGAATCTAAAACGATTTATCAACTCATTCATCATTTCACAACCCAGTTCATATTCAAAATCAAGGAATGTGTTCACCCAACACATTTTAAATTTTCCATCACTATTGGAATTTTACCCTTTACCAACGGTTCTGAACCGTTGGTAAAGGCTTGGAAACCATTGGTATATTATATACCAACGGTTTCCCAAAATGTGGCTATGTAATCCATTTGTATAGTCTTATACCAACAGTTCTGGGTAAACCATTGGTTTATGTAATAAAGGAAGAGATATACCAACGGTTTCAAAAACCGTTGGTATATGTTACCCTTATACCAACGGTTTAGAACCGTTGTTATATAGTATAAAATATACCTGAAATGGATATACCAACGGTTTTGAAAACCGTTGGAAGATGTTTATACCAACAGTTATAAAAACCATTGGTAGAATATATATCAAAAGGATATACCAACGGTTTTGAAAACCATTGGTATACATATGTTGTAGCTCCACAACAGCAACATCCAACAACCACCACCAACCAGCACTCCATGATTTGCAAGAAGACATACACTCAGAGTCCAAAAGGCTACATGGGACATTTAAAATTCATCAAGAATTCAGAAATTTAGAAATTCAAATTTCATTACTCACTGAAACCACTACAAAAGAGAAAAATCTAGAATCCAATACATCCACAATCCAATACATCCCGAATTGTAATGAAATAACAACCATAACACCAATACAAAATTAAAATCCAATACATCCTGAATTCAATACAAATAACAGTATTCAAAATTTATAATTCAATACCAATATAGCCAGAATCCAATACATCCAGAATTTAGAAATTAAGAATTGAAAAGCAATAAATCCCATAACTATATTAAAAATTCTGAATTAACACCACACTCAAACCACAACACCAATACACACAAAGGAAAAAACCAACATATTATTTGAATCACATGGGATGTTTACTCATGGTCTTGGGATGACTATCTTAAAACCAATAGAAAAACATGGGTAGAGCGGAAAAGGATCACGATACCCATAAGATAAACAATGTTAGTGGTCATGTGTTTAGACCTAGGTTGTTTTATAGGAAGCGAATGGGATGTTTATATTCCTCTAATGACTATGTATCCATGTATAAATGATTCCGGATGTATTAGTGGGAAACATTGCCCAATCTCGACATATTACCAGAATAGTCTATATGTTTTTCATAGACATTTCAATTTGAATAAGGGTGTATGTGGATACTTGTAATTTGGTCCCCTGGGTGTGATGTGAGATGAATCCCCATTTTGGGTAGAGGGTATGAATATTCAATTATGTCTTTTGTATTGGGTTCCCAATGGGACTTTTGATTGGTCCATGGACCCACTATTTGAGGATGGGATTGGCGTATTAAATGTCATGTGTTTTAGAATAGGTTTAGGAGTTCCTCACATGAGAAGTGAATTGTGTGAGGCTGGACCATGGATCATTGTGCTAAAGTATCAACACAAACCAAATACGTTTGGTCGGTTTTCCGTATACAATATGTGGTTTTCACTTAAAATCCAATCCATTCCAAATTAAAGTGAGGCATTTTGAGTGGTACTGGACAAACCGTTCCTTATATTGAGGTATGGTTGACTCGTACACATCAAAAATTATCCATGTATCGTTGTCATAAAGTATCAATAGAATCCGAATTCATTTGGCCAGTTTACCGTATGTCGGTTGTTGTTTTCTCTTAAAATGTTTTCCATTTCAAATAAAAGTGAGACAGATAGAGTGGTACTGGCCACACAATGTCTTAGATTGAGATGGGGTTGACTCGTACATGTCACAAATGACCCATCGATACTTGTGGAAATGTATCAAGACAATCAGAATACGTTTTGTCATTTTTCTGAATGTTTGTTGTTTTACTTAAAACAATGTCCATTTTAAACAAAATAGAGACACTTTGAGTGATACCAGCAACACCGTACCACAGATTGGGGAGTGGTTGACTCGTACCCAATCCAAATGACCAATGGATCATTGTCCTGAAGTATCAAAACAATCAAAAAGCATTTGGTTATTAGTCCATATGAAAGTTGTAGTTTTCACTTAAAATCATGTCCATTTCAAATAAAAGTGAGACATTTTGAGTGGTATCAGCCACACCATGCCTCAGATTGAGGATAGGTTCATTCGTACATGTCACATATGACCCATGGTTTGTTGTCCTAAATTTCAACAGAATCCGAAAGTGTTTGGTCAGTTTTCTGTATGCCAGTTGTTGTTTTCACTTAAAATGTTATCCAATTCATATAAAACTGAGACACATTGAGTGGTACCGGCAACACCGTACCTCGGATTGAGGAGGAGTTGACTTTTACAGATCCAAAATGAACCATGGATCCTTTTTTTAAATTTATCAACACAATTTATGATTGGTCAGTTTTCCGTATGCCGGTTTTTTACATAAAATTGTGTCCATTTTAAACAAAAGAAATACACTTCGAGTGATAACGGCCACACCATGACTTAGATTTAGGTGGTGTTGACCCATACACGTCACATATTACCCATGGATCATTTTCTAAAAGTATAAACCCAATCGGAATGCATTTGGTCAGTTTTTCGTATGTCAGTTGTTGTTTTCACTTAATATGTTGTCCAATTCAAATAAAAGTGAGACACTTTGGGTGGTACCGGCCACACCGTGCCTCAGATTGAGGCGAAGATGATGTTTACACGTCATAAATGAACCATGGATCCATGTGCTAATGTATCAACAAAATTAGAAATATATTGGTTGGTTTTCCATATGCCAGTTGTTTTTACATAAAAGGGTGTCCATTTTAAACAATAGAAAGACACTTCGAGTGATACCGGCCACACCATTCCTCGGATTGAGGTAGGGTAGACTCACACAAATCACATATGACCCATGGATCAGTTTCCTAAATTATAAACACAATCCGAATGCGTTGGGTCTATTTTTCGTATGTCAGTTGTTGTTTTCACTTAAGATGTTGCCCATTTCAAATAAAGGTGAGACACTTTGAGTTGTACCGGCCACAACCTCCCTCAGATTGAGTCGGGGTTGATTCATACACATCATAAATGACCCATAGATCTTTGATCAAATGTATCAAAAGAATCAGAATACCTTTGGTCAGTTTTCAATATGCCGATTTTTTTTACATAAAATAGTATCCATTTTAAACAAAAGGGAGACACTTAGAGTGATACCGGCCACACCATGCCTCAGATTGAGGAGGGGTTGACTCGTACATGTCACAAATGTCCCGTGGATCATTTTCATAAAGTATCAATACAACGAGAAAGTGTTTGGTATGTTTTTCGTATGCATGTTTTTCTTTTCACTTAAAATCATGTCCATTTTAAATAAATGTGAGACAGTTTGAGTGGTACTAGCCACACTATGCCTCAAATTGAGGCGGGGTTGACTCGTACATGTCACAAATGACCCATGGGTCATTTTCCTAAAGTATCAACATAATACAAATGCGTTTGGTTGGTTTTTCAAATTCAACTTGTTGTTTTCACTTAAAATATTGTTCATTTCAAATAAAAGTGAGGCAGTTTGAGTGGTACCGGCCACACCATGCCTCAGATTGAGGCGGGGTTGACTCATACACATCTCAAATGACCCATGGATCATTTTACTAAAGTATAAAAATAATCTTAATGCATTTGGTTGGATTTTTTTATGCATGTTCTTGTGTACAATTAAAAAATTGTCCAATTAAAATAAAAGTGAGGCACTTTGAGTGGCACTGGACAAACAATGCCTAGGATTGAGGCGGGGTTTACTCGTACACGTCACAAATGACCCATGAATCCTTGTGCAAAAGTATCAACACAATACAAATACCTTTGGTCAGTTTTCAGTATTCCAGTTGTTTTTACTTAAAAGGGTGTCCATTTTAAAAGATCTTAGATTGAGATCCAAGATGCTGAATAAAGAGTGGGATTGTCTCCAGAATGAATGTAGGTGGTCCTTAGCCTTTAGTGAATTGTCGTGATTTTTTATATATGCTGAATTGCTACTCTCCCAATTTTGGGATATCAGGTTGGGGGGTTATCCAAGGTCCAGGGAGGAGGGTGGGGGATGTCTGGGGGCTATTCGAGGGCTTTACAGGGTCCAAAGAGGTGGGTGGGGGGCTACCTAGGTTCCAAGGAGGTGGGGGGATGTCCGCAGTCCAGGGAAGAGGGTGGGGGGTTGTCCAGGATCTAGGGAGGAGGGGGGGGGGCTTCCAGGGTCCATGAAGGAGGGGGGGATATCTGGGGTCCAGGGAGGAGGGTGAGGGGCTATCTTGGGGGCTGTTAGGGGGGTTGTCCAGGAGGCTATCTGGGGGGCTGTCTAAGGGCTGTCTGGGGTCCAGGGAGGAGGGTGGGGTAGTCCGAGGGGCTGTCAGGGGGCTCTATGGGGTCCATGGAGGAGGGTGGGGGGGATTTATAGGGTCCAGGGAGGACGGGGGCTATTTGAGGGTTGTCTGGGGTCCAGGGAGGAGGGTGGGGTGCTGTCCGAGGGGCTGTCTGGGGGGCTATCCGGGGGCTGTCTGGGGGGCTATCCCGGGGGTTGTCCTGGGGTTGTCCGGGGTCCAGGGATGAGGGGTGGGGGGGATGTACAGGGTCCATGGAGGATGGAGGGATGTCTGGGGTACAAGGAGGGTGGGGGGCTACCCGGGGTCCATGGAGGAGGATGGAGGGCTGTCTTGGGTCCAAGGAGGAGGGTGGGGGGGCTATCTAGGGGGCTGTCTCGGGGGTTGTCCGAGGGATGTTCGGGGTCAATGGAGGAGGGTGGCGAGGATGTCTGGGGTGCTGTCTCAGACACATGATATGGTATTTAGATATTTTTTAAGAAACTTCTTCCATGGATAAAAAATAATTTCAATATATCAATTTCTAATCAGACCATCAATTTAGAAATTCCACAAAAAAATTACAATTTCATTAAAATAGATAAAAAAATGAAAATAATTTCACCTACATAATCACACATATATTCAGGCTCAATAAATCAATAAACATCAAATATCAGTAATATTAGTAAAAAATGTAATGGATCAATCTGTCCCTTATGACCATCACTATCATCACCATCATCATCACCCTCACCATAATCCTCATCATCATACCCATAATCTTCCCCTCCCTCCTCCTCATCCTCATACTCATCCTTGGCCTCCTCATCACCCTCCTCCTCCGCCTCAGCCTCCTCCTCTCCCTCCTCCTCTACCTCGGCCTCCTCTTCGCCATCATCTCAACCGCCACTACAACATTCACCAAGTGAACCATAGATAGAAGGGTTCGATGATATATATTAATCACAAGGAGTGCTGGCCTCTAGTAAAAGTGTTGGACGTAAAACTTCCATCAGTTTCATAAATGTAGTGCTTTCCCTAGTATACTATTATGTCATCTATGTTTCCCTTTCTTCAGTCTGTTCTGCCTATTCCTTAACCAGCTTCATCTCGGTGGCAATACAAATCATACCTGAGGAGGGACAATACCTTGTCAGAAATACACTCATCCCAGGTCGACAGAATTCTCTACCAGGGGGCTCATCTACCAACACCTGATGTAAGTGATCGTTTGGCCCAAAATTTTCAGGTTCCTTGGCATCAAAGGCCTCTAAAGCAAACTATTACAAATATAAATATATTATTAAATTAAAAAAACAGGGAATAAAATTTTAAATCTAAGAAGTAAAACTTAAAATATTTTGTTGAGTCGGTTCATTAACCGCACTTCCATATTTCTTCTTTCAACTCAAGAAAAACTGTTTTTCTCGAGGCACACATCCTTCTATATTTAATTTATGCCTCTACAATGACATTGAATGTAGAAAACCAAAGCTAAAATTAGGATACCAAATAAAACAAAGTAATTGCATAACTAAAATTATATAAAAAATTTAGCAATCGAATAAATTATTGAGAAAGTAATAGAAAGTTCAATTTGTAAAGAAAGAGTATAAACTTTCATACCTACTATCTCTCATGATCTGGAATCGTAGTATATCCCAATGTGTGGATGTATTTCTTCGTATCAATGTTTTTTTATTTCATGAAGATGCATGCTAATTAAATTTCAATAATTAGTATTAATGAAAAACATGAATATTTTCATTTAATTACTTATAATTTGATTAATACTGTAAATTGGCTAGTCTCCCAGTGGGTTATTATCTATCTGTAATGTTCTAATGGATAATCATCCACGATAGAGACTGCCTCAAACTCTTTTCCCACTCTACCATGCTATCCAATGTACAACTCATGCTTATAGGCTCTCCAAAGCTCGCCTAAATCCTTTAGACTTGTTGGTCAGGAACCCTCACCATTGGGGAAATTAAAACACATCTGAAAGCAAAATATTAATTCATATAAATACAAAAATTAATATTTTTAATTAAATACAATATATTTTTTTACCCATATCTCTACCAAGGATTTATCCTTGAATTCATTTGGCAGCTACCTCCATACGAGCGGGTTGACCGGAATGATGTCGGAGTATTTGGCAAGCGTCGCCAAAAAACTCTGACATTGATGCCCAGATTTTTCAATCTTCTGACTATCTTTATTATATCCCACCATCAACTTCGTGAGGTCGTTCCACGCCAAAGGCAAGCGTGTACGCCCCCACCACCTCCTTCTATTAGTAGATGTATCTGTTATGAAAGGAAAACAAATATTTTGTCAATACATGTTGTAATGAAAATAAATAATGGTGTAATAGTTTATTCGGGTTGTATAAGAATACATGTTGTTGTTTGATCAATGGGCACCGCTGGATCCGTAGAAACTGAAGGAACACCCTGTACAGATGGAGTGGGTCCCAATGTATGCTCCGTAGGGACTGACTCTGGTGGAGCAGTAGTCAAAGAAGATTGAATATAAAATCCCAGAGATAACAAAGCAGTAGTAAAAGAAGATGACAGGGATGGTTGGCCAATAGATGGATAGGGAGTGGGAATCATCATCGGATATGATACAGATGGGTGAGGAGGGTCAGATGTAAAGGGTGGTGAAAACATGGGTGGCATAAATATCTCGTGTGTGCCTAACGACACACCGGGATCAGAATGTGGGATGGATGGTATGTCAATGGGAGGGGCATGGTCTAATCGGGTATGCCAACCAGATCATCTAGCTCCTATACCACCCCCTCGTATGAACACCCTAAGTACTAGGACCACTACTCGGTTGCTCCTCAAATAACTGTCTCCTAATATATGGATCCTGAAAAAATGTTAAAAAAAATTAATCACATGACATTTTATATAATTTAAATAAATATATTTGAAATACAATAATCACTGTAGGAACTAGTGGTGGAATTCCCAGCTTGGTCATGGGACGATTGTTGTCCATAATCTGTTTCTATTGCCGCTCTTCAATTGGTTTCATTTCCTACATTTGAATACAAATATGGAAGTAAATAGAAAAGGATAACTAATGTGTAACCAAAAAAATGAGAGGGAATAGGGGGATTCATGGATAATTTAACTATCCATTATATTAGGTGAGCTTGAAAAAATATATAATGAAGTAAATAAATCATACATGATGTAATAATGAAATTTAATTTTTAGTAGGATGATTATTTACTAGGTGTCATCAATCTATTAAAATCATGGAACATTGATTCTACCAGATTCATTAGTGGAAAATAAATTGTTAAAATTAACGAAAAATTTAATTTTTTTAGCTTAGGTAGATGATGCAGGTTTCAATATTAAATCAATTTTAATAAAACAAACCTTAAGAAACAAACTCTAGGTAAACCAAAATAATTGAGAACATGAATGGTTGATTTTATATTTTTCCCTCAACAACTTTAGGTTCACAGTCAACTATGACAATTGAGCTATTGGAGTAATCCAAAGAAATAAATGTATTGGTTCTAATGGTAGTTGGGATGGTGTCAATACTATCATCACCATCATCAAAAATATGTCTTGGAATTACTTCAACTATGACACCAAATTCAGGTCAAAGATGGTCTTCGACATAAAAAACATGTTTAGCCATTGATGCCAATACATATCGATGTTCGATAGCAAGAGTTCAAGTCATATTAATTACTCGAAATCCAAAATCATTAATAAATTTTCCATTTCTCTTCATCAAATCAAACCAATGGCATTTCATCATCTTGACTCGTCCATGAGGGTAATAATCTAACATTATTATTTTTTCAATTTCTCCATAATAACCCACATTTTCAAATCGCTGTATACTATCTGAGGCACTGGCATAACAATTTGTTGTGGCAGTAACCATAACACCATCATGTTGTGTTCTCATGTTCTTTACTCATTTAGTGAAAATAAATTTGTACCCATTGATAACAATCGATTTACAGTCACAAACCATGGTATTAGGACCAAAAGACAAATCTCTTATTTCCTCAGAGTCAGAGTCATCTAGAAAACTCAATAACTGAAATATAAATGAATATTAAACATAATTAAATATTTATTTATTTATTTTAAATAGTAATATTTTTAAATTTAATTTTAACCAAGAAGAAAAAATTTTTCTATGAAAAGTCTCCCTCCTCAAATATAAAGAACGACGCTTTCTATTTATCATTGTTTTATGTTCCCTATAGATAAATAATATGAATAGTTTAATATATACATATATATATATATATAATATAGATATTCAATTTAGTTACCTTATGTAGTCATCGAACAAATCACAGTTGAAGAAAACTATGCGATGTGCCATCTCCCTCTGTTCAAGGCTTAATGTCTTCAATGTATATGATCCCATAATTCCTCCTATTTGAAGAGGTGATAGAAAACTAGGTTCAATTTTCTCATACTATTATTCATTATTTTTCATTGTTCTATTAATTCTTGTAGTATGATCATAAAAATACATTGAGTACAAATCCATACATTCTTGAGCCAAGTAACCATTCATAATAGAACCTTCGGGATGATTCCTGTTTTGAACATAAGACGTTAATGTGTACATGTTTCTTTTAGTTGGATACATCCAACAAAAATAAAGAGGTCCTCTAAGAAGTATTTTAGTGGGAATATGGAAAGTCAGATGTAGCATGCATGTGAAAAATGATGGAGGAGATATTTTCTCCAACACACACAAAATTAATGGGGAATCTATCAACATTTTTTGCAGGACATGGACATATTCTTAGCACAAATATCTCTAAAAAATGGCTCAAATGGATAATAGTCACCCTTACATTATTGTGAAAAAGAAGATGGATTTATATTGGAATCAACTCATGCAGAAGAGCATGATAATCATGAGTCATCAAATAATTTATCTTCAAATCTCTTCTGTTTACCCGTTTACATATGTTGCTTGAATAGCAATAAAGAACTCTAATAGTCTGTAATACTTCTAGAATTTGTTTTCCGTAGGTTTCATCACATAAGATGCACATGGAACATTCCATTTATTTTCACCGATATGCACAGGATGCAATTCTTGTCTAATGCCCCAATACACCAAGCCATGACGAGACCGTAAATCATCTTTTGTCTTTCCCTTAACATTTAGAAGTATCGAAAGCAACATTTCACATATATTCTTTTCAATGGGAATTACATCTAAGAAATGATGTTACAAATTGGTTGAACAATAAGGAAAATAAAAAAAGACACTCCTCTTCCTCCATTTGTAACATGTTTCAGTGGAAACATTGTTTCTCTTTCCATATTTCATTTGACCCTTCCCAAATAAAAAACTGAAATCATTCAATTCATTAAGCACATCAGTTCAAAACATACGCTAAGGTGGATAATCGGTCTCTATGGAACAATGAAATATTCGACGATTATTTCTATATGGATGGTCCATTGGAAAAAAATTTCAATGTCCCAAAAAATTGATACTACAGTGATGTTTCAATCTTATGGATCATGTATTCTTCATACAAATAGGAAATGCTAGTTTTCCCTTCATGCTTCATCAAGACATCATTGCGCAATCAGGAAAATCATTGATCATCCACATAAGTGCATCATGCATCTGAAATATGTCTTTCAAATATTCATTGTATGTGCGCACACCCACATCCCAAAGAAGTTTCAACTCTTTTATTAATGGTTCTTTGTATACGTCAATATCAATTCTGGGATCAGAAGGTCCAGATATGAGTATACTCATTAAAGTGAAAGGTTTGTTTATACAAAACCATGGGGGAAGATTATAAATGTGTATAAAAACTAGCCATGTGCTTTGCAAAGTACAAATCTTCCCAAACAGAATAAAACCATTACATGAAAGACCCAGCCTCACATTATGCACGTCAGCTAAAAAACCAGGATATCAAGCATCAAATCTCTACCATGAAAATCCATCTGTAGGGTGAACCAACTCATTAGTACTCTTCTTTCTCCCGGTATCTTTCCATCTCATTTGTATTGATATTTCATCATACATAAAAAGATTTTGGAGTCTAGGGATTCATGGAAAGTGCCACATTGCATTCTGGGGCATAGGGGATGGTGTTCCATCAGATTTTGACTTCTAGTGGGATGTGCCACATTTAATACAATCATTTCGTTCAACGGTTTCCTCCCAAAATAAAATGAAATATTTTAGGAAAGCATGAATTTTGTTTCTTGAAAATCCAAGTTCCTCCACTAACTTTCATGCCATATAGTGGTTTGAGGGTATATCTACATCATCTGGAAGTAAATTCTTCAAGAAGGTAAGTATGTAATTGATTGATGTATTATAAATCCCATACAAATTTTTCCCATGAAACAATCGGATTAAAAAATTCCATGGTTTTAATTTTATCACAATGTTAATATACTGGTGTCAGGGCAGCATTAGTCAATTTTTTCACCCTGACAATATTGTCATTTTCATTAGATGAATCATCATTCCTCATATCCAAGCCTTACAAAGTCGAAATCCTTTCTTTTTAATGATGATGAATAAACAGAAACCGGTCATATAACAAATTCTCCAGTCATGTCCTTTCATTTTGATCATCAGTAATTTGAGATTTTCTCCCCAGTGTGATACCACATATAGTAGTTTTCTTGAAAAGCATATTTGGTTATGTGGTAGATGACTTCTTCATGACTCAACCAAGGTCTACCAACACAATTGGAATATGGGCAGTGTATGTGACCACTATCTAAAGCATTGTGAAATGAAAAATCTAAGAACCTCTTTAAATTGTTTTGAAAATCGCTAGAGATCTGATCAGTTTCATACATCCAACTTCTATACATTCGGTAAAAATATTTGTTATAAGTCATTTCTTCATAATCAATTCAATAAGATTGATATTTAACTGGAAATATATTTAAGTGAATGATGAAGGAAAAAGTTTCTAGTTGATTTAGTGAACTATTAAAACAATGTAAAGATATACTAATTAATTCATTTATGTGTGCCTAAATTTAAGGTGGGATGTGTTTAGTAATTTTTTCATTTATCACATACCAAGTAGACACCATGGACCTAATAAAACATTGTTCAAGATATTACAATGTGAAGGCTTTTCATGAAAGATGCGGAATGTGTAAAGAGAGTTTCTTAAATAAGTCATTGATGATAAAAAATGGAAATATTGTGAAAAGTTAGTACATTTCATAACACCCAAACTAAATTCCACAGAAATTACCATATAACCCCACTAAAAAAAGAAGAAACACCTAAAAGGAGTGTCTATGAAGACATCAAATCAATTGGATTCATATAATCATGACACTTGAATTGTAAAATTATAATAGAAAACAAATCAAACTACACTTATTGGGAAGGTTGTCCAAGGTGTCGGAGGGCTGTCCAGTGGGTGGGGTGGTGTCCAGGGTGGCTGTCCAAGGGGTGGGAGAGCTGTCCAGGGGGCGGGGGTTGTCCAAGAGGGTGGGTTGGTCTCCAGGGGGGTTGTCAAAGGTAGGGAGAGGGTTGTCCATGAGGTGGAGTGGTGTCCATGGGGGTTGTCCAAGGGGATGGGGGTGTCCAGGGGGTGGGTGGGTCTTTGGGGGGTGTCTAGGGGGGCTATCAAGGGGGGTGGAAGGGCTATCCAGGGGGTGGGGTGGTGCCCAGGGGGGGTTGTCTGGGGGTGGGGGACATCCAGGGGTGGGGTGTTGTGGTGTCCAGGGGGGCTATCTAGGGGGTGGGGGCTGTCCAAGGGGTTGGGGTGGTGTCCAGGGGGGTTGTCCATGGGGGTGGGGGTGTCCATGGGGGGTGGGGGTGTCCAGGGGGTTGGGTGGTGTCTAGGGGGTTGTCCAATGGGGGGGTGGGGGGGGGGGTGGACAACTCCCCTCCCCCCCGGGATAGCCGACACCCCATCCAATGTGAAATTTTTATAAGAAAATCATCATCAATTTTCTTATACCATCCGACCATATACCATACCACCCAATGAATACCCTATAACTCAGAAATGTCCTAATGTTTTACACAATACCATAGGACATAATCGATATATGGACAATCTCATCATCCACCCTCATGCACATCCCAGCATAACACCCCTCTGGGTTATAACCATATCCCATAGGCCACAAGGAACTCACATAAAAATTTCAAACATACTGAACTCACTCAACAATATAACACCAAAGAGTCACTCAGACCATTATCCCTTTCAAACACATTCCAGGTACTACATGAATAAAAAATAATGATGTCACCATATATCTTCTTATGAAGAGGTGTCACTACAAAATGTCTACCAAAAAAACCACACTAAGACTATATCTTACCTTTAAAAATAGATAAAACAAGATAAATAATACAAATCAATGAAACAGGTTATCACATTATACATGAAATCGATGAATCATATTTATACTACACTATACATGAAATCCCCCACAAAACAAGATTTATTATACAATCAATACCTCTCATAATTGAGATGACATAATGCACAAAAAACAAAACCACAATTATTCAACACCACAAAAGGGTTTTCACTATCCAAAATGTAACACTAGAATGCATTAATATAAAAATGGAAAGGATTCCACTAGAAGGAACTTCTAACCAAGGCCCCCATCACATTAAATAATATAAAACCTCACTCTCATGATCAGATCTTATATACGGGTCTTTTGGGAAGGGAACATGATAGGAGAAATATAAATAAAAGTAGAAAACACGAATATCATTTATGAAAAATCAAAAAAAATAACAAACAAAAATATATGCACAACTTTACACTTACAGATTATAAATGTAGTATTAAATAATTACCAGATTTCAGAAAGAGATTTGAGAGATACCTTTAGTTGAAGAGAGAGTGTCGTCAGCGATTAGGTTTATGGATGCAATCGGGAGGAGGGATTCTGGAAGTGATGGTATTTGGGGGGAAACATTCCAAACGGTTTGTTAAAACCATTGGAAAAGATTGTATTTACCAATGGTTTTTAAAAACCATTTGAATATATATTGATTTTCCATGATTTTCCCAATAGTTTAAGTAAATGGTTAGGAAAATCTAATTCTCATCCCATTATCGCAACCGTTTGGAGAAGCTGTTGGGAAAAATTAAGTATACCAATGGTTTATTAAAACCATTGGTATACAAGTGTTGGGAAAACACAATTTTCCAGCATCGTATATAAACCCACTCTAAAAATTCATTCTACATTTCAACATTTAATAGCATATAATCACATGGAAGGGGATGAATAACCATTCGCTTATCCACTTATTTAATTATCACTTAATTCTATAAGTTTCCCACTAAAATAATGAGATAATAGAAACAATGGGGTGGTATAAAAAGGGAAAGATAGAATAAAACACCTCACATATGGTTTGGGTTGGGTCTAATATCCTCCTACCATAACTTTCAATATGTGGGAACCCAATCAGGTTCCAGCAATTTATTCAATACATTCAATTAATTTTAAGACCAATGCTAGGAGGTCCAATATGTGGAATAATGAAAACAAGGAATATAAAACACCAATAATTAAGGAAATGGTATAGATCAATGACCATATATCCATCGTTGAAAACTTATCCTCTACAAAGTCCTAAGATGAATTGAATCGGAAGAAAATGAGAAAATAAATTCAATCCTTGAAAATTTGGCCATTTAGCGTGCACCAAAATAACTCCATTGATATTAAAAAAATTAAACAAAAAACCCTATGGAATATTGAACTCTCCGATGTGCATCCAATTAGATAAATAGGGTAAGAATTAGAATAAAAATCAGGAAACAACAGAAAAATATAGATTAGGATTCATGGGAATCTCTTTTCCAAGAGACATTAGAGGGTATTGGGTTCTATCAAAATGTTAAAGGACCTGGCTCATATTTTAGAAACATAATATATAGATTTACATGGATTTTAAATGAAATATATTATTTGTAAATCATGGGATTTACATTCTATGGAATTCTCATTAAACGTCGTGAATTGGAATTCCCTATCGTGTATTGAGTATATACAGTGTATTCTGAATACACGTTATGTACCGAGCCTAAAACCTTTATTATGATCCCCTTTTTACTTATATCAAAAAAATACATAACTAGATCATAGTAAAATTTTGGGGTCTAAAAATATGGAACTTAGGCAATTTTTTAATAAGAAATAAAAGGATCCATAAATCATAAAAAATACAAGGATTTTACAAGAGTTTTTTTGAATAGGTTCATTAGTGAATATATTTATATTTGGTAGTAGATCAACGTTTTATGGGCTTTATATCTATGAAAAAATAATTTAATATGAAATATAGATATGGAATTAAATAGAAAACTTCTTATTTACTATGTTTCATTATGTAATTATAATACATATGATTGCACTGAGTATATATTTATAATTATAAAAATAAATATTTTTTCACATAGTGGTCATCATGGGGTTTGAATCCCTGACCAAAAATTATAAAACCAATTCATTCCACCAAAGATATATATCATATGATGAATTGATTCCTTCAAAGGGAAAGATTATATGGTTAATGATGTTGTTGGTGTATTTTAATTAATAATTTTTTTCATTTGTTTTGTAGAGAGGGTTGACCATGAAGATGAATTATGGTGAAAAGTTCATTAGTAGGGTAAGATTATTATATAATTCATCGACTATTATTGGAATTGGAATGTCTTTATATCTCAACCATGTGTCTTTAGTTCTGATGTTTCTCAAAAATTAAAATAATGTCTTAAAATTGGTTTATCATTATAGTTACTTATTTCATTTTTGAAAATATTTTTAATTTTTTAATTTATTGAAATTGATTTAATTGAAGTAATTTCAAAACATTCAATTCATTTAATTTGGAATCGATACACATATGTTATTGTTAATATCCTTAACATTACTTCTTTCTAAAGTGGGTTTTCTTAATATTTTAAGAGATATATATTTTCTATAATTTCATAGTTACATTAAATTCAAACTAAAAAAACAATTTATTTTTTCATATGAAGTATAATTTTGATGGGTCTCTAAAATATTGATCAACATATTGTTCTCGTGCAGCAGAAACCCATGTCGTAAAAGGGAATTGAAAACAAAGTATAATATCAAATATACTAAACCAACATAACTCAAGAAAAAAATGTTTATGATGAATCTGAAGAAATGGAATCCCAGTAATTTACGAAGAATGGTTCATTCCTTAAGGATTAGTTTTACAATGCTATTAATAATAATAAAATCTAATATTAATTTTTTTCAATAAAATTTGGCTAAAATTATCCTTTTTAATTAGTATTGTATTAAAATATGGACTCATATGAATATATGAAGTACAATATCATAAAATAAATCCATGATGGAATTGGAAACAATATTGAGATCAAAGGAATTTCTATGAAGGAAGAGAATGGATCATCCATTAATTTGATTGAAGAACTAACTATTGGGAGAGGTAATTGTGGGTTGTGGCATTATATCATGTACATATTGATAATAATAAATTAATTGATATTATAATGGGGATACATTAAATATTATTTGAGTAATGGTGACTAAAAATATTAAGTAAAATAATTAATAAAATGAATAATAGTTGTTAGTTGTTATAAAAATATACCTCCATATGTAGTTAGGGTTTAATGAGTAAATAAATTTCATAGTTAATATAAAAAATGTAGTTTACTTGGTAAATGAAATTTTATATAATTAATAATAATGTATTATAGTGGGAAATTATTATTAATTTAAAATTCTTACTTGTTGACGGTGTATTAATTTGGGTATTGGTTTGCTGTGGGAGTGACTGTCGTCGTGTATCAGTAAGGATTATGTGATTACTATAGGTCATAGTAATAAATGTTTCAGATCAATGAATTTATCATTATGACAATTATATATATATATATATTTAGTATTTCATTTTATATTCTTATTTAACATCAATGTTTGGTAGAATTATCGATTCCAAAATGAGTCCAAGGGTTCCTAGTATTTTGTAAAAAAAATTAATTTTACTGAATTTCTTATATATTTGTTATAGTTCATCAGTTTTCAGAAATATATATTACTTTATTTTCTCAATGATAAACTGAGATATAGATCATGTAATTTCATGCCTCTTCTTGAATTGTAAATACTTTATGTTTACCTACATTTCATTAATGTATGATGAAGTATGAATTGAATGTTATAATGCTCTAACAATCAGTTGAATTTCAAAAATAATAATTACACAATAGTTTTAAAGATAATATTTTCATATTTTATTTCGAGATATCTTGTGATAGATGAGTTGGATTATGTAATGTCTTAATCCATTGGAGGGTCTATGAAATGACATAAATATAAGTCAATAAGGCCAAAAGTTGAAGTTTTTAATTAATGGGTGTATGAATTCATCAAACCTTAAGATATTAAGATATAATAATTATCAGAATTTGAACATAATTAATAGTTTCAATGAAAAATACATTATTTCCCTCCTGTTATAGAATCTTATTTCACCCCAACTAGTGGAGACACTCCATATCATCCTTCTACTTTTATTCATTTTTTATGCTTCCAAAAGATACTAATCTATAATATAAAGTAGGTTATTAATTAAAATCATAATCATTTTCAAATAAAGAACCTCAAATTTTATTAATACCTTAATCACATCACTATTACAAGGATAAATAAATTCTTGATAAAATATTTCTTTATAGTCATTTAGTATAGTAATTTCCTCTAAATCCATTACAACTCTAGCAACCTAGCCATTATTCAACCCATGCTTATATTATCTCCATAGCTCACCAAATTAAATCATCTCTATAGTTCATGTATCATCACAATATATAATATTATGAAAAATATTCAATGAAAATATTAATACATATAATCACAATAATAGTATATCATAAAATCTAATGAATTTCCATTCCCATATTTGAGCACAATCATAATTTTTTGTTTCATTCTCATGGTATCTTCCAGAGAGTGGCTTGATGGGAATTAAATAAGAATATTTAGAAATTGTCACCATAAAACTCATACATCATCTTCCTATTTTAAAAATCATTTGATTATTAAAATTCTACGTGAATATCTCCTGGGTGGGGCAGTTCCACATAACGTACATTCATGTAATCCACCCACCTTATAATGGATGATCCAGAAATGAATGAATAAAAACATACTAATTTAGTACATATTTTAAAGAAAATATATTTAATCCAATTTATTTAGTATTATTAAATCCTTTTAATAGTTTCAAGATAATCACTAGGATTTGAGTGATCCAATGGATATGGAGGATCATCGACCTATGTAGTCATGGGGTCTAATGTATTTTCAGGATGAATAAAATTCTCGTGGGGTTCAGAAAGAACTGGAGTCGAATTCCTTGGTGAATGACAATAAAATCCCATTGAGAATAATTTATTAGGAATAGGATTTAACATAGATGTCTATGGAAAGATATAGTATGGATGGGTAGTGGGATTAATAATCAGATAATGAGAAGATACATGTGTATTACACTTAAATGGTGGTGAAATTATATGTGAAATAAATACCTTGTGAGCCTCTAATGGAACCATGTGATAATAAAATGTGAAGCATGGTGTTTCCAATGAAGGGTATAGATTTTTTAGGGAAGGATGAGTATTTTGAGTACCTCTTGGAATACCCCTCTCAAATCACTCTATTAATTATCTATTCCACACCGTTGTCTAGGGAAAAGTTCTCTCCTTAATGATGGTTCCTATATTAAATTTTTAAAAATATAAATGGAATGACATAATATATAATTCATATATATATATTTGTTATAGTATACTCACAACATGAACTATAAGATTAATTCCAATATCTATCATATATAGACTATTATCATTCATCCTCTCCTTATCTCTTAAATTTTTAATTACCTATACTGGAAGAAGTATTACTTTAATTAAAAACATATAAGTAATGTGTAATCCAAACAATAAATAAGAGGCGATGTAACTTAATTAAGTCATACCAAGTTTCATTCCACATAAAGGATATTTAGTGACCTAATATAATTATATCATATTTAATTACCATAATATAAAATCACAAAAGGTGAGTCCTAAAAAACCGACACATTCAAATTAGCTTGTTAAATTGGTGTATGGTATTGTTTTATTAAAATATTTTCAATTCAATCCAATTCAGTTTTTTGTTTGGTAATTTTTTTCTTTTTGGTGGTTTTATTAAGTCATTCACAAATTTTATGGGTTAAGTCATTTGTTTGGTATTTTTTTATTTCATTTGGCCATTTTTTGTTTAGGTCATTTTTACCTATTGTGATGGTTTTTCATTATAATTAGTTTAATGTTTATAGCTAAAATAATCTTGTTTTTATAATATAATTGTTTTCTGGTTTTCATGGTATGTTATTATTTATAAGGTTAAATTCAATATTATAAAATTATCCTCAAATAAATATCAAATCACATTATGTTGAAATATACATGAAGGTCATGTTGGGTACAAAATTATGAAACCAACAATAAGAAATTTTGAATAGTACCAACTAGAAAAGTCAAAGTTGATCTATGAAAATAACTAACACATATCGATGATTTACTATATTACCCAACATATATTATCCTTACAATAAACTATAAAAATTAGAATATTTGGGTCATCATATATAATAAATTGATCAAGAACAATGGGGGAATTAATTTTATTAATTTCATCCCAACCATATTAAAAAATATTTCTTTGTATTAGAAAAAAATGACACTAATTTTAGGCCTAAGAGGAGCATTCAAATAAAAACCTATTTCAACAATTAATACAAAATATATTACTCATATGTATAAATAATTCAGGTCATGTCAATAAATTGATATTCATACTCATCAAAAAAATTAACACATCTCATCATTGAATCATAAAATGTGCATTTCATCATAGGGACTCTACCAAGAGAGTAATAATAAAGTAATAGTATTTTCTCAAGAACTCAGTAATAAGATAAATTTATATATCGATCCCTACTATCTGATGCACTAGCACAGTAGGGTATTTTCACATTTACCATAACAACATTATGTTGTGTTCTCACTTTCACTTATCCTTCTTTGGTAACACATTTCTACCCATTTATCATGCTTGATTTACATTAAAAAAACATAATTAGAACCAAAAGGAAAATATCATATTTCTTTAGTGATAAAGTCAAAATTTATACTTAATAAAATAAATATAAATTAATAGAAATGATAAATGAAGTTTATTTTTTTATTTTTTAGTTATACCATTACCGTCAAATTCAACCAAGAATAAAAATACTTTCTATGAAATGTATCTTTCCTTGTCGAATGAAATATATAATGAATTTTATTTATGAATTTATATGTTCCCCAACCAAAAATATATAAACAGTTTAAAACATATGAATAATTACATGGTACGAGATGACGTATACATGTTCAATTTACTAATTTGATACATTAAGAGAATAAATCCCAGTTAAACAATACTACATGATGTTCTATATCTCACTCATCATGGTTTAATATTTTCAATTTATATGTTCACAGAATTTTCCCTATTTTGGTATGTGATGGAAATATGTGTTCAAATTTATTATACTTCTCTTATTCATTTCTGATTGGCTCGATATGTTTGTTGGTCACATTAGAAAAAACACATTGAACAAAAATACATAAATATATTAGCTATGTAACATTTCACAATGTTACCTTTAGGATCATTCATGTTTGTGACATAAGGATTCAATGTTTAAATTTTTATTTTAGTTGGTTTAATCAAATGAAAACCAGTAGGTCCTCCAAGCTGTATTTTTCTTAGAAGATGGATAGTTAGATTCAACATGAATATGAAAAATGATGGAGGTGATTTTTTTTCTAACTCGCAAAAAATTAATGGTTCCTATACCTATTTTTTCAATAATCACTTTTAAACAATTTAGCACAATGATATCTATAAAAATTTAATAATTTGATAAATACCATTCTTAAATTATTGGATATTAGACAACATATTTCTATTGTAATCAACTCATAAATAATTTTGTGATAACCATGAGTCTTCCAAGATTTATTATTCCACTATATTATTTTGACCTATTTTTATATGATACTATAATAATCACCATGAACCATGATAGTCTCTAGTATGTCTAGAACCTGATTTGATTATGATTTTTTAATCACATATAAAGTAAATAGAACTTTTCATAAATTTTCACTAATACACGTAGGTTTTAATTTGAGTTTAATACACCAAAACACAAAGTCGTGATAAAATTATAAATCCTATTTTACCTTAACTATGAAATTTATAATAATTTAAATCCATATTTCACATATTTGATTTCAATATAGATTACTTATAAATGATATTGTAACAAATTGTTTGGCCAATAATGTAACTCATAAAAGATATATTTCATCTTCAATTATAATTAGATTTTGTGAAAACATTCTTCCACTTAATAGATAATTTATGTCATTTCCTGAATAAAAAAATGAAATCAAACAATTCATTAATAACAACAGTTACATATAAACATTGAGGTGACGTAGTAGTCACTACAATATTGTAAAATATTTGAAGATTATTCATATATGGACGGTCTATTGGTAGGAATAATCGATATCACATAAAATTAAAAATAGAATGGAATTCAAGCCTTATAAATCATGTATTATTTATATAAATAGTAAAAGAATGTTTTCCATTCACACTCCATCCAGATATCATTTTATAAGATAGAAAATAATTTATAATCCACATAATCAAAACACAGACATGAAATATTCCTTTTTAACAAGTATCATATGTGAAAATACCCACATTCCAAATAAAATTAAACAATTTTATTAAAGGTTTCCCATATAAATCTATAAAAAAAATTGGATAAGATGGTCCAGATATAAGTATTGTTATTAATTTGATTATTTTTTCATAAAAATCCACAGAGGAAGGTTATAAGTGTGTATAAAAACTGGCAATGTGTTGTGTGAAGTAAAAATATAACAAAAAATATTAAAACCATTATGTGATATACCCTCCCTTACAATACGTACCTCAGATGTAAAATTAGGATATTGAGCATGAAATTTACGAAACATAAACCCTTCTAAATGATGAATAAACCTGTCATCATCCTTATTTCTCTCAGTATAATTCTATTACATGTTTGCTAATATTTCATAATACATGAATATAGTATAGAGTGTATAAATAACGGTAAAATTTTACATTACATTATGTTTCTCATGAGATAGTGTTCTATTAGTATGTAGATTCTATTGATTTATACCACATGTTATACAATCATGAATATAGTTTGCAGTGTGTAAATCAATTTCATAGAGTTTATTATGTGTAATCATACATTATATTGTTTCATTATCATACATTCTTTCTCATGATGTGGAATAGATTGTATCAAATCATATAATAAATTATCTAATCTAGTCCCCACCATCCGATCATAAATGTGTTGATATTTTCTATTCCTCCCAATTCTGATAACTGATATAGTAATTTGAATGATTTTTTTAATTTAGAGATAAATTATTTAATAATTAAATAATGTCTTCCAACACAATTATAAAATTGAAATTGAATACAACAACTCTCTCAATCATTTTAATATAAAAAACATAAAAATATCTCTAACGTTTTTTGAAAATTACATGAGATCCGAACAGTTTCATTCACCCAAATTCTACCCATTATACTAAAAATTGGTGTTTTTACTATCATAAAAGTGTTGGAATGATATTGAAGTAAAATAAAAAATATATTTAATGAAACAATAATTTTTCACTTTATATAAAACCATATCCACAAGATAGACTATATGATAATTATAATCTAAAAGAATGAAAAATACTATATATATAAATACTCTATAGATTTTAATATATATGAAAACATAATTTTGAATTCCATTATATAAATGGACAATAAAGACAAATAATAATACACAAAAATATATAGTTATTTCATAACTGAAAATCTAGTCCTTATTTGAATTATAATATAAAATAAAACAATGTGTTATAGAATATGATCCATGGTATATATAGTTGTCTAAAACTCACATGCTACAACCCAAACATGGAATTTTCTAAGGTTTCTCAATAACTAGATTACAATAGTAGTAAACATGGTAATATTTTAGTATGGAACATGTCATAATGAAAACTTAGTAAAAACCCATATGAGTCATACAAAATTATAAAAACCATTCTTTTAGAATATCAATTGAAAGGAAATCATCCTCTTTATAACATGCCTTCAATAAAATTAACATATGTTAAGAATGTTTTTCATTAAACAAAAATAGTCCATCAATTATCAACTTCTCTGAACAGAATACCTATCTATAAATTCAAACCATATAAAATTTTTAAATCCAATGATGTTTTATAAATTAAATGAATATTTTCAAATATTAAAATGAAAATTTTAGAGGAATAATTTTATAAAATGATAACATATTCACAAAATAGATAATGTACAACAAAACTTTATTGTATATTTACCACATATAATACACAAAATAATTAGTTTATATTATATTTGTATATAATTAGTGAGTCACTAAACTAAGAAACATTACATCACCCAAAATAATATTCATTACAAAGTAAAATAAAAAATAAAAAATAATCATTGTTTAATGAATCTAGAATAATACAGAAATAAAAGAGTCTAGAAAAGTGTTTAATTCATAGAAAAAAAGAAAATGATTCATTTAATAAGAGATGATGAATTTGAAACTTTCTAAATTTATGTTCATTAATGACATAATCAAAACACAATGTGAGAATTGATCACCACTACTGTGGATGAAATTTTTTGGGAGCCGATCATAGGGTTATATATAAATGGGACTCATATGGTAGGAGGTGTAGGTCATAAAGATTGGATTTGTGATGAATTCTAGACCATTGGGTTTTTAAAAATATATTTCTATCATACTCAATACCAATTTTTTTAAAAAATAATTGGTATAATTTAATATATTCCATGATTTTAAGTAATCTATTGCTATATCCTTGCAATATACAAGCTATAAAAATGGTTATGCATAACCCTTGGTATAATTTGGACCTATAACAAGGGCTTTAGATAACCATTTGTATATGTACTTTAGTATATTTCCAATTTCATGATGTTCCATTTCATCTTAATATGACCCATAAAAACTGTTATGTGTCATAAAAACATAACAATAATAAAAATAATCCAAAGAATAAATGAGTATGGTATAATTGGATTATATCCCAAAAAATCATAATAACATTAAAGGATTAAAACATATATTAATAATTCCATTAAAAATAATAATACAATAGTTCTGGATGAAAATACCAATTTTATATTGAAACCACTTATTTAAAATCTGAAAAAATTAAAAATATTATGAAAAACATTTTATTTTATAATAAACATGATATAATTCAAATGAATATTTAAATAATTGATTTAAAATGATGATATATAAATTCATTCATGTTGTATATGTTAATAGAAACCATTTTTTCAATCATTTACAAAAAAAACAGATACAACCTATTTGTAATATAATTTCATTAAAAATATTCCCTTTTCATTTTTTTGAACAATGTAAAAGGTAGTGAAAAAGATAGTTTTAAATAATTTAATGTCAAGGTAAAAACATTCATAAAAAAATTAAGTGTATTAACATGGAAGAAAATTTTCATACACCAAAGGGTAAATAAAATAAACTTTTATTTAAAACATTTTTATGGTCATTTTTTGTTAAAAAGAGAGTAAAATGGTACTAATATATGGAAGTTAACAAAATTATTGGAAACAAATTTATAGAAATTACCCTAGAAATCATAGAGCCAATTTCTATAACTATTACATTGTCATGATTACAAGCAATAAAATCTCAATGGACCAAATAGTTTAGTAGTATCCTTATACCATATAAATACATGATACTTGTATTACAAAAAAATAAACTAATTATAACATAATTTCTTTCTTTTTGGGATAATAACTTTATTGGATATTGCATATCCATTCTTATATTTCTTAGTAAACTTCTTAGATTCCTAGGGAAAATAAATAAACTAAGGGTGAGATCAAATGATCAGTAATGGATTATCATAGAAGAAGAAATGATGAACCATTGAGAATATGTATTTTGATAAAGAAATAATTTGAATCAAATTTCATGACATTGATAAACTAAGAAGAATGTACATAAACAATATAAAAAGGTATATAACTGAACTCATATTAAATATAATAAATAAATGTAGATGGAAGTGGAAAAAATATGGAATGGTAATAACATGAAACACAATCCCTTAAAATAACTGGATAAAGAAGAATAAAAATAGAAAGGTATGAAATTTAAAATGCATTCAATTTAATCAATAATAGGAAAATTAAATTTGTAAATAGACATTTTCAAAGTGAGAATATAAAGGCTAACAAAATTTGAATAAAAATGAAGTCAATTCAAAATTATTTGATGTCATGTATAGGAGACACATAAGCCTAAACTATTAAGACCATCCACAAGAAAGTTTAAATATACAAATATAAATCAGTTTAATTTAAGAAACTAATTTTTCTAATGAGGACTTGTCGATGCATCAAGGGGATATATTTTTTTGGGCCCCACCAGTCACTACTTGTCCTAGAATTCTTCATATCAAGTAATTAATTTAATTAATAAAAAATATGGGTAATCATATATCCATTTAGAAATAAGAATATATTCTTATTAATAATTCCTCAATGGAGGATTACTATCAACAAGTGATTCTAATGTTGATGAATGTAGATACCATTCAAATAAAATCAAAAAATTCACGAGGAAATAATAATTGAACATTCTAAAGTGTTCCATACCACTTTGAATCATTTTAATAATAATTTTCCACGAATTAAATAATACTTATTATATCATGACAATATGGAGATTTATGATATAACATGTCAATGTAAACACTATATATCAGACTGAAATATGGTTTAGGAAAAAATCATATCCATGATAAATAATATGGATAATTAGGGGAAATTAAATGTCAAATAATCATAGAAAGTTGAATATTTAAAAGGGTACTAACAAAGGAATAAAAAAAGTTAATTTCAATATTATCCATATATAACTCAATCATAAACCATTAAAAGGAATAATAAGGAAGGTATAATAAAAAAATATCCCTAGTGGCGTAAAATAAGAGATGATTTCATTGATGAAATAAAATAAGAACATTAAAAATATTATTGAAGAAAATATCCATAGTTTTGAAAAACATTTTCTTGGAAAATCAATTTTTTAAAATGTTTCATACAAAATTATAATATTATATTTTCATAGGAAAAATCTATGAAATAATGGTGGGTCAGTCCTTATATTCAAGACATTGGAAAAAGAACATTCCTTTGGAATGATAAAAGGATATATTTTTTTTCTCGAAAATAGACAAGAATATTCGTATGAAAAAATTTGTAAAATACAAAAAAAGTGAAAAAATTTATTTAATAAATTAGTTTGGAATGGTTAATAACATTTTAAAAACCAATTTAGAATATAGAGTTCTTAAAAGAAAATAGGTTCTCTGACTAAAGAGCGTAATGAGGTCAGGTATTCTTGAAAATATTTTCTAAAATATTTTAAGGACCAAATAGTGGGAAATTTTTAATATTACTTGATAAATGTCATGAATTATAAGAGGATAAGAAAAATGAATGGTTAATTGAATAATTATATAATAATTACTTATGATTTAAATTTATATATAACCAATCATGAAAAATAGGATTCTGGGTTAAACACAATAAAATACCATAAATTTGATGTGTGAATTGATCAATAAATATATTATAATGTTCCAATGTAACTCCAAATAAAAAAAGAGGAAATAAAACCATTTATAGTGAAAATTAATTACACAAATAATTTTATATTTTTAATGAAAATGAGGATATAATATAACCCATGGAAAAGAAATTGGGTTGTGAAATTCATTTTCTCTTTTTAACATTTAATTCAAATCCTATAGAAGAAATATTTCAAATTGAAACTCAAAATACTTGAATATAAAATAATTCACTATATAATATATCAAAATGGGTAGTCGATACAGCACACATAGGTTAATGTCACATAAAATAATTCATGATATAATTCCTGATATAATTATGTGTTGAATTTGACATTTATCTCATTGGTGCCAAATGTGAGATGAAAATCCCTTTTGATATCCTTCCTTCTTGTTGTGTGGTCTTCATCCACCTATATTGTTGTTTAAAACATGTTACTAACTTATTCAAGAAACATATTAATATTTATGATATCATATATGATATTTTTTAAAATAAATTATTAAAAACAATGATTTCCATTAGAATAAGAATGAAATATCATGATCATTATATAAACTGCACAAATTAAAAAAGTGGTGAATATAAAAAAAGTCTCACATAAATAAGCATGTGATGACAAATCTATTACTTCAAGTTTATCCTTTTATAATGTGAATTAAAATATATTTCCCAATAAATATATATTAATTATAAATATATTCTAAAACTATATTTGTACCTAAATTATTGTGTATTATTTATTTATAATTTCCTACTATCATTTTATTAACAATTTTGTCATCAAACTAAACATTTTGATGAATCATTATCTATTTTTAATGAATGGTTAAATTAGATGGTTTTGGTTATTGAACCTTGGTTATGATTTAAGAATCTAAAAAATTGTAATCATGATGTAAATATCATTTTTATTCGTCATATATGCTTTTATAATTATACATATTTTTCGGTGATGAAAAATTAATTACACCACATTGTACGTACATCAGTCCGTACGTATGAATGAGTGATGTTTCCATTTTTTGATGGATAAAATCAAATAAATTTAATAATTAATATTTATAGATTCATAATAATATCATAAATATCATAATTTGTTTAAAATATATAGTGATTATCATACACATTAATAAGAAATGAAAAATAAATCACATCTCAACCTTTAGGTGGTAGTCCACATGTACGCACAAGCGACGTTATTACATTCCAACAGATGGAAAGGTAATATTTTAGATAGTATATAATAACTATATAAGTTATATTATCTCATAAACATTATATATAAACATTAAATCCATCATATTATCAATCCAGAAATTATAGTGATGGAAAATAAATCATATTGCTATGTGGGGCGATAGTCCACATGTACACATGCACGGTAGTTTAATTTCCACATTGATGGAAATGATTGGGTAAAATTGTAGTTACATAATCATAATAACATTTATATATATTAAGGATAATTATTTTATTTTTTTATTATAAATACCAATAATTTAAAAGAAGTATAAGTAGAAATAAATTGAAAGAGATTTTCTTGGATGATTACCACTTCTTGAGTAAACCTCCATTGGATCCCTTCATATGTACCCTTGAAAAGGACTCTTAAGAAGACAATCTCACAAAATTAATGGATATGTCAATTTAAAATAGAATCTTGTTTGGTTTTTTGATATAGGATTGTCATTAATGATTAATTAAAATATTAGAGGGATGTCATTTTATGTGGGGAGGAAATGGCATAAATTGAATTAACAAAAAAATTGAGTACACTAAATCAATTTTCATGTGAAAGTGGCACAATGTTGATAGAATTTTGAATATGAGATATGATATTGTTTAAATAACCTTAAAATATTTTTTATAGATTTACGTGGTATTTTCAACCGTATCTTTTTCTTTCAAAACTATTTTAACTAATTTTATCCTCACTATAGTAAAGTCTTTTTGAAACAATATGGGATATAAATTTAATTCTCTTTAAAATTTATTACAATAAATGTTCAAGGGAAAAATTTCAACCATTAATAATACAAATTTTCATATTTCAAAAATATTTATGATTTATAAATAATTTAATAATATAGTATTTAATATAACATATTATTCAATTAATTTTATGATATATTCCCACAATTTGATATTAATGACATCGATAAAGAAATAGAATAAAAATATACTAAATTTAACCATAAATAATAAATTATTATTATTTATAATTTTTTTGGAACCATAATTCATCTACATAAATTACTTTAAACGATTTAAAAATTATTTTATATTATATTTCCCCTGAATGAACAATCCCAATGTCAGCATTGTATAAGCGATGAAGGAAATTATATGATTATTAAATATGATAAATAAATTAAAACAAAAAAAACTAATTTAATTATTTTTAAAACCCAATATGATTAATTACTTATTTATTTGTATCTATACTTGAGATAAAAAAATTAAATGCAAGTGGGTGACAATATGTATTTTTCTATACTTAATATACATTACATGACATTATCAAAGAAAATGGGTGAGAATGCATATATAAATTGGAAAAATAGATCGGTAATTATGACCTATACTCACCCAATATTGTAATGGAATGTTTTAGCTATATTTTAAAGCATTTTCACATTAGTTTTAACCCTAATTAACCCGATTTACACTTTATTGTGGTTTAAAAATTGATTGGAATTACTATTCATATTGGTGAAAAATAAACTATAAATTTTTAGAATAAGTTAAACTCATAATTAAAAAATAGTGAATAAATTTTTAGGATTAATATTTTTTGATATGGTATAAAATAATTTAAAAATAAACCCACAATACATGATGAAAAATGATTTTTAGAATGATGCATTTTCGGACATTAGATGTTATTAAATTAAACATATGGACAGTAATAGAAATGAAATTAGTTTTAATTCATATAAAATATATATTTTTTGTTTAAATTATTAATCAGTATCTGTTATTAAAAAAATTAAATTAGAGAAATATTATATATTTGAAAACATTTTTCATAAAAAAACTTTGTTGAGAATAAATAATAAACTTATTCCAAAATAGAATATAATGTTTATTCCTATGGAATTATCTATATTATATTGAATAATATTGATATTATGTTTATTTAAAGAAACATCCAAAACCTACTGTGACTTTTTAATTACTTTAATTAATTAAAAAAATAACAGTTGTACAAAAATTAAAATTTTACAATATTTACTAAAAAATAAATTATTTTGGAAAAGTCAAAAAAATCACCTTCAGAGAAAATTAGGATGATGATTTAAAAAATGATATATATTTTTTAAAATAATAATTATCATATTGGAATTAATTAATTATAATTTCCAAAATTAATTTTTAACAAAATAATTTTTTACAAACACATATTTCGATGCAAAAAATGAAATTACTAAATATTTTGTACATTTTTTGAATTAATCAATGAATTTGAATTATAATAAAACTTTATACATATTGTTAAAAATGTATTAATTTTTAATCGTACCATTAATTTTGAAATTTGGTTACAATGACCACATTTACTAAATTACAACTCAATAGTATATGATAGTTTGTTTCAACTCAAAGTTGCCTGATATGAAAACCACTAATCACAGACAATTTATTTGACTAGAAAAAATATATTTATGATATAAAGTATCATGGTGTTATATTTTCACCATTGAAAAATTAATCCCTCACAATTTTATGTATCATGTAGTAGAATTAGTGTATCATTTCATAGTGAAAAATATAATGTATATTCTAGCGTGATAATTATTTTCCATTAAACTACAAAGAATATTTGTATTTTATAATTTATTTTTTCTAAGACTAGTTATGTGTCTTTATAATACTCATGAGTTTCCAAAAACCTACCATTATTGATTAGTGATACATTCCATAGATGACTTGTGAGATTTATTTTTCTCTTACTTGAGTTGAGGAAATAATTTACTGTCAAGGTAGATATTATGAAAAAACATACATAAATGATTTATTTTCATATGATATATACAGTTTCATCCCTTAATTATTATTAATGTAGTTTTATATAACTTATTAATCTCACATTCCATATGATAAATATCCATGATGAATTTTTCATATTCCTAAAACACTAAAATTTACTCATAGTAGATATTGAGATTAATAAAATAATGAATAGTTTGTCCTCTAGTATCTAAATGATTAGAAAAATGGAAATGGTTAGAAAATCATATCTAATATTAATAAATATACATAAACCAATAATGAAAATCCTAATAATATCAACTAATGTTCAACTAACCTTAAATATAATTAAAATATTTGAGAAATAAATTAAAACAAAAGAATTATATTGATTTGTCCCATATTATTTACAATATTATTAAAATTTATCTCAAAAGACATTAATTTCTTATAGATTCATATTCCCAAAATGTTAATACCCAAATCATATATTCTAAAAAATGGAAAGATCATTTTTTAAAATAATATGAATCACAATAAAGTAAAAATAATACCATATATGATTCTAAACTATTACTCAATATTTAATCCTCAGATAAATTGACATACGAGACTTAATTTAGTATTATCTGTATTCAAATAATATCCAAAATAAAGTGAAGTTATACAAAAGTATCCTTATTAACTATGTATCTAACTAAATTTTAAATAACATATATTCAAAAAAATTGATAACTCATGTTCCTATTGACCATAATAACTTGACTAAATAATCAAAATGTTAACCTTAAAGGGATTTTGTTTGTTCCAACATCTATACCCAAAAATGATATTCCAAAATAACATCGCACTAATGTTACATGTTAAAATTGAGGGTTAAATATTTCAAATTGATCTATTAGAAAATTTAAACATCTCCAAAAATATAAATAGTCATCTTAAAATCATATAACATAAAAACTCAAAAGTGTAGCTTTAGCTTTAAACATAAGATCAAACTTAGACATATTAACCCTTGACACTTTATTATTATCCCATATCAATATTTAATATAATAGTTTCCTATATGTCATATTATCTCACTCATCATAATGGTTTGGAAATAAAATAGAAATCATCTAAATTGTATCCTCAAGAGTGTCTCACTAGGTTCGTAGTATTATGACAACTCATTATACACCAGTGATGATAGTGTTAATAGAAAATCCAAAACATTTAATTCTTTTACCTCTAGGTGAATATATAAAACAACCACATCCACTATCTTGTATATATAAAGGGATGCATTTTCTTGTCAAACCACACAATATGTGCTTTACCAATGCTTCAGGATGGTATCTTATAATTTGACCTATCATCATGGGTTTCACTAAAGTTTTCTAACCATAATTTTCCTGTATTAAGTAAACCCTATCCACATACCAAATATAGTGACCAAAAAAATTTATACATAGATATTATATCTTATGAGAAGAATATTCATTAAATATCATTATGATTCATAATAGAAAAATAAAGGCACGGTTTCATTAGAGGCTGTATAAAAATTATCTTTGTTTTTGAAATATTTTTCTACATATAATACAAGTTAATTCACTAATATCAACCTTCTTAGATAATTATTAATTAGTCCCAATCCTCATAGCCTGGGGAATATTGAAACTTAATAAATGGAAATATTAGATCCATAGTAAGGGTAAAATTATGAGATATGAAACAATGATCATATGTGAACAAAATAATAATGTTATAGGAACATGATCATAACATAAGAGAATTAATACCAATAAAACCCTGATAAAAAATCATTTATCATGTAATAAGATATTTTCAATCGAAATAAATAAAACATAAAAGTACTAAATCATCAATAACTAATCATGAAAAGTGATAATATTTCATATTAATATGTTATAAATTTATTGAATAAACATAAGTATAAAAAGTATTTCCTTAGTCAAGTATCATTTTCTTGAATATTATTTTGGATTGGGTAAACTCATATTTGCCTCATTTTTTTAGTCAACGTTCACAACCTGAAAATAATACTGAATTGGGTTCACTCTATTTTCCATCATTAACCTGGTAATGTTTTGTTTGCATGAATATCATAGTTGAAGAAGTCACATACTGAACTGGGATCATTCCACATTCCAGTCCTTAATAATTCAAGAGATACCCATATTTAACCAATACATTGGAGGGATAAAAAACTATAGGTCCACCAATATCATCATAACAATCCATTCTTATGTTTGTGATAATATCATAACACATTCAATGTATCATCATACCATAACCCATGGAATTGAAATTTGTTACATTAATATTTCAACATTTTATCGTTGCACAAGTTGTGAAAACCTTATTGGTTTCATAAACATCTCATAATAATAATAAAACATAAAATCATATAATAATGATGTTATAATTGAATCATATCCAACCAACAAATAATTTACATAAAATTATTCTATTGATGATAAAAATGATTTTAAATGATTAATGCAATATTTCTTGAGGATAATACCATTTCAATGTTGAAATAACATATTTTAAATCTATATTTTTTCTAAATATGAAGGATTTTATTCCTTAAAATGAAATAAAGAATATATTAATATATTATTCAATGTAAATAAGAGTCTTGGTTATTGGGAAATTACTTATTTCCATAAATTTTTAAAGAAAACATTCCTTTCTCATCTTTGTGAAAGGTAACACATGAATGTTTTATGAAAACATTTATTTAAAATGATTCCTTTCTAAATAATTGTAAATGAGTTAAAATATAGAGATAATTAAATTTTTAAAACATCATAATTATATTCAATTACCTTCTTAAATAATTTTTTTGAAAATTATGGTCATCGAATAAATTTCCTCGATAAAAGAAGAAATAAGATAGACTTTTCATTAAAAACACCTTGTCGATCATTTTAAGTACACAAGAGAGAGAAATGGTATTAAAAATAGAATCATAAAAAATAAATAGAGTAGAATAAATAATTATGTGTTTAGGGAACCAAATCTATATAATTTCCCTCAAATGAAATTCGAGGATAAACAATCCCAGTTAAATGGATATTGAAACAAATATCCTTTAATAATTTGTTATCTTTTGATTCATTACCCATGTTATATAAGTGAATTCCAATAAAAATTAAAATAACATAAATATAAAGGATATTTAGGGTACAACATATCAAATTGGTATTAGACACACCTCATAGAATGAACTTGTGTATAATAGAACATATGTCCCAATGATGAAATTTCGAGATGATAAACCGTTACAACCTTAGTAATATTTGAATTAAAAACTCCATAAAGAGAGAAACATTTATGTATTTTTAAATTTCCAAAATTTTCATGAAATAAATGTTATAATACATTCATGGGATGTATTTTCAATATAAAAATAAACCAAGAGATGAGTATAGAATATCTCTAATTGAAATCAATATGAGATCCCTTGCCTCATATTTCATATTACTTCGTATGCATTAAAATATCATGTATAAATACATATTTATTATTATTATATTATAAAACCACATTCATTCATAACATTCTACGTATCATTCATTTATAATTTGTAATTATCATTTTATTAATAATTTCCCCATTGAATTCAACATTTAGGTGATAACTTGTTAATTATATTTTAATGTTTTGCTTCGATGGTTCTGGTTCATCAGTGTTTTCCATGGATTAATCATTTAAATAATATTAATCTGGAAATAAGTATTATATTAATTCATCATATAAAATTTTATAATTATATTTATAAGCTGGTGATGAAAAATATATTAAATCATTTAATGGAGATGGCAGTCCATATGTATGCACGAGTGATGATTCAATTTTTTAATGGATGAAAGAAAAGAAATGAAAATAGAATATCACTTATCCAAAACCATAACAATATAATAAATATTATATATACTTATTTAATCAATCCATATAATCATCCACATAAATTGGAAATAAAAAAGAATCACATCTCTTTTTGGGGGTGGTTTCCACACGTATGCATGAAAAAACTTTTTTACTTTACAATGGATGGAAAATTTTTAACATAGATAAGATATTGTGACTATAAAATCATAATTTTCTCAAAAATATAATATATTAATCTTTAAACCATCATAATAACCAACCATTAATTATGTTGATAATAAATAAATCATATTCCCACAAAGAGGCGACAATCCACACATATGGAGGTGTGATAATTGCATTTCCAATTTGATATAAATGTGTGTGAAATATTGTGGATACATAATAATAATAATAATATTGAAGTATATTTATAATAACTAAGGTATAAATTTATGATAAATAATAGATATTCATTGTTGGTTTAAAAATAAATAACATTAAATAGTTCAGATAATAAAATTACCTCTTCTTCAGTAAACATCCTTTAGATCCCTTCTTAATGACCCTTGGATTTGTCTTTAAATAAGTATAATAACTAAAAATCATGAGAAGTGAAGTTTTTTACATTAATTATTTATGGTTTTTAGTAAGATAATATTCTATAGAAGGTTTAGTGAAAAGTCCGTCTGGGTTTACTTTTGAAAGTCAGAAAAAGGGAAGACACAAATTTAATAAAATGATTTAAAATATAATAAATTAATTTTCTTCTAAAAGTGGATCCAAGATTCTAGAATATTGAATCTACAGTGGGATACTGTTAATTTTTTTAAAATAATAATATTTGGATAGATTTAAGTTGTATTTCAAAATATAAATTTTGGTTTAACTAAATAATTAACATTTTTTACATTAATTGTACAAATGATGATTTAAGTAATTATTTGTAATAAGTTTACATATAAGGTAAAAATATACTCAGAAATTCAAAATAGATGACATTTTTGAGAAATTTATTTCCACTTTTTCTCTATTAATATTTTTGTGAATTTTTAAAAACTTAATAAAATATTATTTAACATAAAATATTGTTAAAGACATTTTAAGAGCATTTCCCATAATTTTAATTAAAAAAACCAAGACAATAGTTGAATTAAAATATATCTATTTAAAAAGAAAAAATAAATTATTATTGACTATAAATTTTTTTCACCATAATTCATCTATATACATTACTTTTAATATTTTTTTAAGAAATTTACTTTTATTTTTTCTACTACTTGTCAAAGCACTATGTCTTTATTGTATAAGAGTTTAATATAATTATATAATAACTGAGAGTAATAAATATATTAATATCATAAAAATAAATTAACTATTCTAAAAAATTTATTTAATGTTTTGTAGAATTTATTTATCCCTATGTGAACATACAAGAGATATTTAAAAGTAAGAATGTGAAATTTTTATTTTTCAATATGTATAATATTATATAAATCATTATCAAATAAAACAGGTTCTAAATGACCATAATTTCAAATATTTCATGTGTATTGGTGTAATTTATTAATACATTAGGGTAATGAAATTTATATAGTATATTATAAATCCTTTTCACATATGTTTTAACATTACTTAACTTGATTTACCATTTAGTTTGTTGATAACTATTTAATGGAGTTACTATTTTGAAAGACAAAAAATAAAAGTGACATATTTACTATATTTTAACCTCATAATTTAAAATATGGAATCCATTATTCAATATTAAATTTTAATAAGTTGAAAATATTATTTCAAAAATAACATATAAAACGTGATGGAAAAAGAGTTATTTGAAAGTTGAATTTTTCACGAAGAAGTTGAAATTACATTAACATTTTTACTATTAATAATCATTACATGAATTTTAATTCATATATAAACTATAACTTCCATTTAAATCACTAATAATTAGAGATTATTTTAATTTATTAATACAGAAAAACACTAAAAATATTAAAAAAAATTAATCATAAATGTGTTTTAAGAATAAAAATATACTTATACTAAAATCAAATATAATATTGATCACTATGAAATTATTTTGATATTTTTTAGAAAATTGAGTCAGATGTTTCTTTAAAAATAAATTCAAAATAGAGTTGGAATTTTCAATTACTTTATTTAAATAAAATAAATGATTATTTTATAAAAATCATAATTTTTTAATATTCACTGAAAAAGAAATCATTTTAGAAAAATCCAAAAATCATAACCCTAGTCTAACATTTACTAGAATATTTAAAAAATAATATTTATAAAATCGGTGGAAATTTATTCTAATATCCATACACATAATTTAATAAAAAAACATAATTGTATGAAATGCATTTTGAAGCATAACATGACTTTACTGAAAATTGAGTTGTAATTTATTATTCATTAATCAATATATATAAATTTTAAAAAATATATACATACTTTTCATAATGTATTTATTCGTATTAATACAACCAATTTAACAACTTGGTTATATATACCACATTTAAATAATTATAATTTAATTATATACAAGAGATCATTTATACTGAGTGTTTCATGTTAAGAATGAAGTGAAACACTTATAATTTATTTGAAGAGAAAATAATATATAATTTAAAATATTATTGTGTTACAAAAATGAACACCTATGAAAGGTTTATCAACAAATACATTGCATAATTTTCAATTCAGTCCCCAGAGGTCCTTCTAAAACAAACTTAAACTATATGGCATTATCACCCCTTCCACATGACGCTAAACTGGAAAATATAAGTCCATTTTAAATTAAATTAAACAACATAGAATATCTCCCTAACCATAAGATGTTAAATTGCATTGGAATTTTCCTATCCAATATATGTAAAAATGGGCGATGACTTCATCACCATGGGATATTAAAATACATTTTTTCATTCTCACCGAACAATGTTAAACTACATGGTCTTCATTATTGTCTGTTGATGTAAAAATAGAAAAAAAATGAATTTACATTGTGATTTATAACTACATGGATCCATCTATCTTATAATATATTAAACTACATAGTAAATTTCAAAGTAACGTGAGATTAAGCAATATAAAAACTGTCGTATCATGGATTCCAAATATCTTGGTATGTATTTAATGTTCCCCTATCCTATTCCCTAGTATAGTGTAGGTAATTCTCCAATAAATTTTTCTTTCTCACGATAGGAATTAATCACATATGTTTATAAGTCTTGGTTGATCATAGCATTTGGTGTAATAAGAAGCATTGTGACCAATAATGAGTGAAAAAATAGGCTACCCGACAAGATCTTAAAATGCTTATAGTGGCCCATAATATATATAATAATTTTTCAATAAATTATCATATTATCTATAAGAATACATGGCACAAAATTATCATGGGCGCAATGTATATCAATTACCCAATCATTGAAAATGAATTATATTAAATAAAGTAGATTATAACATAATAATTAAATATGGCTTGATTCCATATTACATGAGGATATTAAGTGATGTTTATATCGTTTATCATATACCAATATATGAATAGAAACAATTTCATATTTCCTTACACGTGATCCATAATATTTATAAAATTTATTCTCAAGAACAATGTGTGGATTATTTCCTCTTTGTATAGGATTCCTAGTGAATTCATGATCATGAATCTTAGGGCTTACTGAAAACTCAACACAAATGTCACCCTATCATTTTCTCATGTATTTGAGTGACATCAATATATGGAGGGCTCATAATAACTCCATGTTACATGATTTCCACTCCGAAATTATATGTATTGACTCTTAGATCAAATATTATGGTAATATCTATAAATTCTAATAACCAAACTGATATATTGTCTTATATATTATATTATTCATAAAAGATTAGTTTTTAAACACGCACCAAGAAAGGAAAGGACATAAAATATCACAATCCTATAATTGGTGATAAATATATTGATCAATGATAAAATAAAAATATACCTATTTTTAGATAATGGAATTTGAGTTCGTAAAACATAATGGTAAACTACGAGAAACATGGTACACTGTACATATCATTAAAAAACTCAAATTATTATCCTTTATATGGCCCAATTAATTGTCTCGAGAACTTGATCCATGTAAAGGTCACTAATCTAGGGTAGCTCCCAAAATAAAATTCTGAATAAATTTACCATTTCCATGTATTATATCTTAATGTTTGGAGGCTTCATAATAGTATAAGAGATATAAACGGCCCGAATCCTATTATATCAAAATATGTGTCTGAACTATATTTCCATGACCCGTCCAAAAGTCCTCATTCATTTCAGCATAGTTCAAGGGAACAATAATAATTCAGACATGGAAAAAACAAATTTAAAATTCCTTCACCATGATTTTTGAATGCATTATTCTGAAGAATAACATGTAATGTTTGGAGTGTCTTGGATTAACACTTATATTTCTTTATCCATTAGTAATGAGAACATTCCACTCTAGGGAAATCTTCTAATTTACTATATATATTATAAAAATGATATGTATTTTTATAAGACCTCCTCATAAGGGAAATCAATCATAGGGATCATTGTTTTAATGGATAAGATTATATAATTTCCATACGCCTTCATAATATCACAGTAGAATCTATTTTTCAAATTTGTTCCATGTTCCTCTCATGTGTACTGACTCTACCTCACAAATCCTCATCCATGAATATTATGTTATGATTTTTAATGTCACCAATTATTATTCATAAGGTGTTAAGATATTCTAATCCATTGATCTCTGATTGGATTATTATTCTGAATCATTATTTCTATGCATTAGGACCACGAAATACAAAAAATCTCACCTAAAGATAGTGTATAGTTCCATTATGTCCTCCTTTCAAATCATATAACCATTGAATTTTCCAATAAATTGATCGTATCATCGCATTTTGATCCAAAAACTATAAACATAAAAAATATGAACCACCACTACTGGATAGTCTATATTGGAATTAAGAGAACTATCTACATCAAGTTTTCACATCTCCCATTCCTTATATGTTTTCCCACATTATATGTGGTCAAATAAACATAACAATAAAATATCTCTCCATTGGTATAGTTTGTATAACCTTAAACTCTAGACCAATAGTGGTACATTCTATAAGACCATAAATTTTACATGAATAGGTAAAAAATTGTCTTGTTGAAATGTTGTAAAGGGAATACTAAAAAAATTCAAGTTTATTCTCTCTAAGACACCCAATTTTTGGTGGTTTGAAAAAAATTAAACATAAATTAAAAAATAGGAACCAATATTTTAGATCCCATCATATAACCCTTTTCAAATTCAAACAATCCTTACTGGACTCATTGATTCAATAAAATGATAGTGTAGGGACAACTCATGACTCTTCACCCCAATTATGTGGTATAATAAATGGTGGATTTCACATTACTGTGTTATAAACCTTCTTTAATATTCCACCACTCCATGATCCTACTTCATTTAAAATGTACTTAAATCCTCCAAATCCACTCCATGGATATCTCTAATCAGTATATTTTACCCTTAAAGACACCATTTCCTGACTATTTATACTATTACCCTAATATGGATCTATAATATATACCAAAATATGGCATATCAACTTGAGGAATATTCATCACAAAGAATATAATCACTTAATTTCTGTATTCCCTGACCCCAATATAGTATAATCCATCATTCAAATATGGTAAATTGTTATCCTCAACATTCATGTTCTATTTCATCACTCCTGATTCAAAATCATTGATTTGTGGTCGACATTATTAATAATCCAATAATTCATGTTTATTTAATAAATTCAATGTTACATACATGGGAATCAACTAATATTTTTGGTGAAATACGTACATCCCTCCCTTGAAATTTTAATTCATCCTAGTCACCTGACTATAAAACATATTAAACAATGGTCCATGCTTCATTATAATAAAATGAATTCCTATTTTTATAGTGCATTCTATTTTAGTAAAGGTAACTCAATTCTAATTAGGTTTTCCCTTTTCCTTTCCTGGTGTATTATCACATATAATTGTTCATATCATTGATATCATAATATAAAGCAACACCTAGTCAAACTTTCCTAACCTAAAACACATATACATTTATGTATTAGTACACAGACATTAAACTACATAGACAGAAACAAATCTGCAATGATAATGATCCCTCATTCACAAATGGTTTCCCTCAATAATACAACTACATATTCTTCCACACCCAATAATTAGTGAAATATATGTTCCCTTAAACTATATAAAAATATTACAAATCTATTTGACATTAAATATCAACTATGAGTTTGATTTTCATGTCCATAAACTACCTAAGGATAGAGACATGAAACTTACTATGTTGAAAACCCAAAAAGGGTATCCTGGGTTAATGTAGGGTCTCTATTATCTAGAAAAATGCTTCATTAAATTTATAAAAAATTTAGGTTTTGAAAATTAAAAAGTTACTAATACCTATTAGGATTAAAACAATAAAGGGAAATAGAGTAAATATAAAGTCCTTTCCATCTATTCCTACCCACGGGGTGGGACAATCGCCACCTTCAGAGGGAATCCAAAATCATTTTCTTCCCTTCTTAAACCTGGACTATCTCCCATCAATTCCGGGAATTCCTATCGTCCCTAAGGTGTGTTATTTTCCAAGGGAGACGGAAGAACCTTATTTCTCATTAAAAGTTCAATGAGGCCTCCTTTTCTTCTCTGGTTGACACTAATCATGAGATTCAAGGACTGACGCCAATCGATGGATGAGTTCGACAGGTTTTTTTCGTGTCATGGAACCTTCAGGATCAAGTGACGGTGGGGCTCCTCGATGGTCATAACTTCATGATTCGCTTCACCTCATAATAGTATTTGATTAATTCCTGGTCTTCGGCACCTCGTATTTTCAATGTACATTGTTTGTTTCTTCTTCAATGGAACTACGACTTCCACATGAAATAGGATTATCCCATGATAGCCAACTAGGAAAGTTTCCCATAACTTCCCCTCCCTTTCCAAAACCCCTCCATTATATGCATGTAAGTAAACTTGGTAGGAAGATTTATCTGCCCATACAGTAAAACTAGATTGGTATACCATCTAGTCTCACCCCAAGTATGTGTTAAAGTTTACTTTTCATATAAACACATCGATTTTATATGGATTTCTATTGGATATGACCTCTGGTAAAAGAAGTCGGTAATCTCGGAATCATGGGTATGTTTTTGTGAATCAGGTAAGAAGTTGGGGCTCGATTTGGTGAACTGTAGGCGTGGAGGTAGGAGCAATGCTAGTAAGTAGTGGGTGGGGGTTTTACTCTAGGGTCGAAGGATGTGGCACCTGGAGATGAGGCATGCCTTCAAAATAATGCCGAAAGGGATGTTGGTAGTGGTATTGCTGATGTTGCAGTGGTACAGAAACAATTAACGACGGAATCTTCTAATCCAAAGGTCACTAATATTCTCAACAGACTGAAGCTTGATTTGGCAGGTCCTTCAAGGGACACTAATACTATAGGGCTATTGTCTTAGGGCAATGGGAAGTGGATAAGGAGAATGACACTATAGGTGCAGATTTGTGTTCTTGGAATGGTAATGGTGATAAAGATCAAGAAGATGATATTAAGGAACAACGAGAGGATTCCAAAAAAGGTTCTTTAGTGGAGATGGAGGGGTAACAGAAAATTGATTCTGGGAAGCTACAGGTCCAGGAAGAGATCATAATAGATACATATAGAATGTTCGTTTCAGAGTACAAATTTGAGGGTGGAAGGTGGATTAGACCTAAGAAGCGTCCAATGTAGCAGGTGGTGGGACACTGGGTTGAAGGGAATTCACATAGCCAAAAAAACATAATGACCGGCAATCATATTGTAGTTCTGGAGGGATTGTCCCAAGATCAAAATATTGATAGTGAAGTTGAAATAATAGGTGGGATAGAGACTGATGTTTTGTCAATAAGGAAGAAAAGGAAAGGGCACAAGTATTATTCGCACCTTCCAAAACCAATGGATACCAGGTCAGATAAAAAGATGAAATTCAAGGAGAAATAATTCATAATGATATATAGTGTTGAACTACAAGAGAATATTGAAGAATGGATGGTTGATGTTGTTGAGGCTAGAGAGAGTGAAATGGGGGTAGAGGAAGTAGCTAAACAGAATCCCCTAGAACTGCTTTTCCACCCTTAGGAAGAAATGGTGGTGGAATTTCTCTACATTAATCGTATACCAGAAGTGCCAGAAAAGATTATGGGAAGGCCGCTTCATGTGGATTTCAATAGTGATAAAGAAGCATGGATTGAAAAAAAAGACCTTATACTGATATGGGATTTTAATGAAGGGATACTAAGTAAGGAGGAGTACTCTCAAACTTGGGGAAAGCTGGCAGATTTCTTTGAGGACTTCATCCTCGACAAGTTGGATCCACAGGTGCATTCTATCTCCTAGAAACTACATATGGGGGAAACTCCTAATAGACTTTAGTTCTATTTCAATAATGTTGGGATATCTTTTTAGGTCATCCCTACAGGTTGAACATTTTTGGATTCTCACTTTTCTTTAAAAGTGTTTTATAATAAAATTTTATCTTTCAGTAAGATTCCACCTTTGTTATCCTCATCACATTTACTCAAATCATTATTAAAAATGGAATAAATTTAGTTATACAATTTTGATACTTATATATATATATATACCCATCTTTGTGAAATTATCTAAGGGAATTTAATCATCCATAATGGTCTAAATCTAGTTCGGTTGTGATAGTACTTATGTCTATACCCTTCCATGAGACATGATCAGGAGGAGATCATCTCGAATCATGTATCTGTGATTTATTATTGGGTTAAAACATATTCAATTTAATATGTGGGTTATATAATTTGTATTCGTAAAGAATAATTTCTGATTGAAAAATAATTATTAGTGTATAGAAATAATTTCAAAATTAGAAAATTTACTAGTGATTGAGGTTATTTTTTTTTATTTCTAAATATTAGGAGAGGAGTAGTCTCTACACGTTAGAGAACTATTCATTGAAATTATATATTGTAAAATTATATCAATTTATTTATAAGTACGTTGGATAGATAATTGAGCAACATCAACAATTTTTTGAAGCTTGACTAGCTCCATAACATCTTGCTCTTAATTGAGATAATGATTTTCTATCATAGAAGAAACATCATCATTTCACTGGATTAAAATTTATCTATGATACCACCTGATCTATAGTATTTTTTTCATGATGGAATCCACATATTATTGAATCATATCACCTATAGAGATTTCTCCTCAACATGATTTCAATATTTTGATAGCTCCTTATAATGGCTATGTTATTCTTAAGGAACTGCATATCAGTGATTAAAATACTTTTCTATCAATCATTCTTTGATATGAATCTATTGTGATGTTTTCTCTTATATTCTTCACTAAATGTACACCGTCATAGAATAATGGATATTTTTATTATCAAACCAACCATATCTTAATGTGGTATACACACTATAGAGTAGGTAAACTTGTGAGTGTTGGTATTCTAGGGGAATATTTGAAAGTTTACTCCGTATAACTGACCAAATAAATTAATGGCATGCATGATAAAATTTTAGGGCCTCTAGGTACACCTCTAAATTACTCAAAAGAGGTTATAAAATCCCCAAAATCAATTTAATTAGGGATGAAATACATGTCACACTAATAAAGTATGTATGTTTTATATTAGAATCAACCCAATCTTTCTATAATAGTTGAATCATAATGGGGTCCTATTTTTGAGGTACAACAATTGAATTAGATGCTGATAAAAGTGATGAAACAAAGATGAAGGTAAAATATTATGACAATAGGGAAATAGACAGGGATAATTAGTTAAGTGTTCAATATTTAACTACCTCTACATTGCTAAATGGGTGAGTTAATTTACCTCTCCACATTCAGTACTTCATAATCCAACTAGATGGGAAATCCTAGAGGTTAAATTATTTACTTAGTACTTTTAGGGTCTACCTCAAATGAACCATGAGAATCCACTATTTTTAGATTTTGGGAAAGTTATCCCTCTATTATAAGGTCATGCATGGGAAGTCTCAATCTCTTATTGAGGGATTTCCTTGCAAAAGTTTTCCACCAATATGACATTGTAATTCTAGAATTTTGATTAGAACACAATGAATAAAGAAACTAATTGAATATGAAAATGGAAACATAAATCATTAAAAATCATTATTAAATATACAAAATTCTTCTAGGAATCTAGGGATATAAACATTTGTGAGGTTGTACTCTACTATCATTGGGTTATATATATAGTGTCAGTCTATATTGTATATCTGTCAGTTGGACCAACATTCATGACACATGGATCACGATGCTTGTTTCTCCTTTCTTTAACCCCATTGGCGATCGCCCTAGTGGATTCTTCTTAACATTGTATTGGAACCATGATTTAGTAATGTATTTTTAATGTTACAATAATATATTTTTAAAACCCATGAACCATTAGGAAATATATATAAATGAAATTTTTACAAATTATAATATTGACCCATCGGTCGTGGGAAGAGATGGGGTTATAGTATGTTATTCTTCTTCAATTTTCTGACAACCTAAATGGTAAATTTACAAGATGTTATGTTTGGAGAAGTCATAGGGATAACCTCATAAGAATTGAGAGTTACATCCACCATGTCCTTTGTCATACCCTACCATTGTGTAAATGTCGACTGAGTCTCAAACATAATCTCTAATGACAAGTCACTCAATATTTTGGGTATGGATTTTATAGTTGGTATGACCATCAGAAATAGAATCATTTTTGCATGTGACAAACTAAATTATTGATTAGCTATTTTGGGATAGTTAAATAATCGATTTGACTACGGTTTCTGGGATATTATTCTATACATATGGGGATTATTGAAATGAAAAGAGACGTCAAAAATCATTTCATAACATCATAATCAAGTATTATTTCTAGTCAAGTATTATTTTACCCCTTTAATTGTTTAGAGTAGGAGGGGTTCTATATTTTAATATATATTACATCCAAGGTACAATCATATCAGTAGGGTTAAACACTAAACCCAATTAAACATCCCCAATATCCATATATTTTACCTTATATATCTTATGTGAAGAGAGATATTTATATTATAAACTCAATAAAAAAGTTTTTGTTTGATGAAAAATCAATTACAGTGTTAGAGAACTAACCATTATGGATGATGAATTCTGAAAACAATTATTATCTCTTCCGAAATATGACTTCAAATGGGGGAAGACTAGTATACACCTTCTCAGATACATGCATCTGATGATGTATGAGAGATTAAAATCCCTTCACATTTTATTATATGAACCTCTATCTAGGTATAACTCCCATGCTTCTAGATGATATGATCTCTCCATGCTAATAAATATTGTAGTGGTGGTATTCCATGGTGATTTCATTATATAAAATTTTATTTCAACCCTTTGAAAATTTAGATGATATATTTAATCAGATATAGTTTCCCATTTTAGAGAAGAGAGGAATAAGTATCATTTTATAAGAATTAAATCATCAAGATCTATGAATCCATCACTGTATCTAGAAAATTGGTCGACCTTGTAACATCCCAAACCTGAATATCCACCAGAATAGTTATATCTTGTTCAGTGTTACTGACCTTAGGCACACTTCCCAAAATAGAAAAGTATATAGACTAAAAGTGAGGGTGTAAATAGGTATAGTGGGGAGGCTATACCATAGGGGAGGAAGATAAGGGAATTTTTAGAGTATAATAATATAACATGGATCAGAAATAAATGAATCTGCATACTCTAACCAGAACTGCAGATCAGATGCACAAAAATATCATAAAAATTGTAGAAGAGATAAATAAATAGATGCAGTCGAAATTAAATAGAAAATATTCCTAAACACCACGTGTAACCACTATTAAAATATAGAAGGCTTGCATCCATATATGGTCAAACAATATAATATCCAATGTTATATCTATGTCAGACCATAGTAGCAAGATATATAATCATGATAAACCAAAAAATGGAAACTAAACAAAATTAAAACACATTTTATTCATGACCTCATGTTCCATTTCAGTCCCCTTTCCAAACAAAACTATGATCCAACTCCTGAATCTGATCGTTTACCTATATGTAAATAGATAAAGTCCACAAATGTCCAAAAGGGACCTTGTATGGTGTGAGAGAAATCTCAGTTGGATACAACCCAATGGTACGTACAATGAAGAAGTTTTTCAATAGACACGCATCTCTATGAAAAGGAAATAGTACGATGTAATAAATAAACTCTACCCCACTGGTTCTCAACAGCCACCAGGGAGTGCCACATACTTCATCCATTGACAGAATATCAATTATTGAGAGATTCCTTGGTCCATGGAAAATAGTACCCCTATAGTCACAAAGTCCCAATGAACCGTTAGGTTCAACCTCAATCACATAGCTTGGCACCAAGTGTCTCCTGACACCTTGTGTCTGAAAGTATAGACGTCCAAAATCCATGCCCAAAATATAGTAACTAGATCAATGGACCCCATCTTGAAATCTCACTTCATCCCATGGAAAGATAACCGGGGGAACATCGTTATATATAATCAAATAAATTTCCAATCCCACAACCTTGATCACAGTGAGCCTCAACCCCAAACCCAATAGAATCATCGTTATCCACCAAAGGATCCTAACCATATACAAGGATTTCTGTGGGGAGCTCCCCCAAACCAAAAATACCTAAAACACAACTATCGAGGGCCTCAACCACATGAGTTGAAAAAATTACCTCAGAACGGAGTCTACCTATGTACACACTACTGAATCAATGCTTTGGCCGTCATGGGTGAGCAGAAATCACCAAATTAAAAACCCAATACACACCATCTATGCAACCTCAATCCCCTATGACCATGTCACTCAAATTAGATAGTCATTCCATCCATATATCTCAGTCCATGCCTAACCTGATAGTCACATTCCTCAAACCGACATCCACAACACCCAATCCCATGGTCAAAACCACCCAAAAAATTTGGGCCACACCCAACCAGGGATCAACATTACTCAATCAAGATGGATATTCCTTCCCAATGTTTGGTCATTCCCACCACAACCCCAAGGGTTACAACGTATGTAATATCAAACATTTCTTAAATATAAAACACATTTAATCACTTTGAACATGAAATCCAGTTTAAACAGTTGAATTGCACTAGCTATCACCTATAACATATTACCATAGTGGTATTTAATGCATCTAACAAGCCTATTAAAGCGTAAAAAATTTAAACAAACCATTTTAAAACAAGGAAAACAATTATTACCATTTTTCCACCCCTTTAGAAAACAAACCAATGAGAAATGACCTCTTGCATGGCCTCGCTCAAGGAATTCAGGTATGGGGAAATCCCAACGACATCCCACCAGTCTAATAATCAATTCAATATGAAACAATAGTTATAACTAGGTCTCTCTCAAAATAATAGAAGCTGCATTAATGGCTGCACCACCTAAATGCCTACAAAAATCACAAAACAACGTATGAACCACCTACCTTATACACATTCGACACTTATCTTCCAGTGTCAACCTCTAATTCAGATTAAAATGGGATAGATCTACAAAACGATAAAAAACCTCATGTTTTGATAACTAGGTCGATAAGTGAAATCATGAAGAATGACTCAAGAAGAATCATGGGCATTACAACTAGGTTCTAATAGATCTGATGGTATTTGAACCAGACTAAATATGATGAATCAATATACAAAACATGGTACAGTAAGTAGGTTCACGAGGGCTATGTCAAAAATAAAAAAATGATGATAATTAATATTTTAACAAAAAAATTATGAATTTACATGGCGTACACTATATATATACACACACCGTGTATATGTGTGATGTGGCCAGTTTCACCAACTTACTTTCCATGTCATTAATATGACATGTTGACATGACAACACGACGTGTACTGGGAGTACATGATGTGTACATGGTTAGTCCACAATTCCTTACTGACATCCCTAAATTCCATGTATGGCCTTCACAAATGGACACTCACCATGAAATGTACATTGAATTACATGACATGTAACCCTAAGCCAAGTCATGTAATAGTGTTGCATCCAATATATGGAATGTTTTCCCATTTGTTTCAAAAAACCCAAAAAATGAAACCCACGCCTCGAAAGACGAACTGGGTTCTTACAAACTTCGCCCCTTAATGAAATTCATCCCCTAATTTCCCATATAACGGTGGTGAAGGAACATTATAGAACATCTCTAGCCCAAATCTCATATCAATCAAGGTCCAATGACATGTTTCTGGTCCCACGTTCCTCTCGTGACGCACATATAGCCCATCACCACATCAGGTGTTCCTGTGTCTCTTCCGACACCCAATCATATACTACACCACATCAATATCCATCTCAAGCCCATGGAACACATGGCACAAGGAGTTACCGCATCCCATGGATTATCAAATCAAGATGGTTCCTTGAACCTAAAAAAACGGCTTCATCGCTGCACTGATGCCCAATGCACCTCAAGTATCCTACATCCCTTAGATGCACTGATACCTTCGCACCTCATATATAAATAATCACACACCTGAGATAGTGAAAACCTACCGACCAACGTATGGAAAGTCCATATACATCATGAAAACCTCATGCACTGAAAACTGATATGCTTCAAAAGGTAATGCCAAATATATGAAAAAGGAAAAATATCACAGCCACACCCACAATGTACCTCTAACCGTCATCGGCTAACCATCCTACTAAATCCCTAGAACCTCCATGACATGAACATGGCCTAACACATTGGTACCTGAAGCCTAAACACCTTGTGGTGCTGCACCAGCCACAAGCCACAGACCCCACTATTGGGTCCCATTGTCTCTACCACGTCCTCTGCATGCAGATGTACTACGACTACCCTCACCCGATACGGATCCTGATATGACCTCTAAAGTATGTTCCTGCTTCAATCCATGTCTTTCGGTTGTCTAAGAGGGCTTCCTGTATAACCTCTCTGGATTCTCAACCTATCCACATTCCCATCACTCCTTTGGAGGCCTAACACACTAAATATAGATATTCCCTAGCTTTCCACACTAAATGAAAACCACTCTTGAAATTCCATGAGGTGGTCTAGCTAAGTCCTTGGCCTCACTTCCCCACTTGACCTCATCCCATCCTCATTTACTACCAAATCAATCATCACCAGAAGCCTCTTCTTGTCCCAAGTGAGACATGTACATCAGGTTGACCTCGACTATGAGTTCTTGGTTCAACACCTCTTATAAAGAGTCCTCTGTAAGGATGTTTTATTGCACCTGAGTGGAATGTCGTAATCCATCTTCAAATCACCTCACCCTCGAGTTGTCATTTCTTACCATGCCTAATGAAAAGAAAAACCACTTAGTGAGACAATTTTCATACACCATGATATAAATGTCACCCTACTAAAAGATCAAGAACTCTCGAGCTCTCTCGTCACTCTGTTGCACTGGGAATAAGTGCTCAAAGAATCTTTCATCAAATTCCTTCCACAAAAGTCCATTGTTTATGTGATCCTGAACCTACACATCCCACTAGAGCTTCCCAGGTCCTCTATGTATATATTTCCCTAGATTTACCCTCCACCCAGGACTATTCTTGATCTTATTTAAGATCATTTACATGCCCTCTAACCAATTTTTAGCTGCCAGTGGACCACTCGCACCCTGAAAAAGTGACGAGTGATACAACTCAAACACCAGAGTAATGTGACCGTAGATGGATCTATTCCCTGATCACCTCAGTTGATCCACTTCAAAACACGTACCTGATTCGATTGGAGTTGCTCATTGATCCTTACCCCAGATGCTATAAAATTCGGCATGTGCCCTGCCTACAACAGATTGTGAACATAATCCGATAATTAATCCGGTACTTGCGTCTCATGCTCTCAATTGACCCTCCAAGGTCAAAACCCGATCGTAGTCCTGTGACACTGTACCATCACCTACCTCACGCTCCATCTTTTTCGACTAAGAGGAACACACTAAATACAATAAGTGGTCTGAAATCCAATATATATACTATAATATATTTATATATATAATGCAGATAGGGAATGTAGTAAGGAGGTAGTGAATAAAAACTACCCTTACTATCCCCCTTCAAAACCATGCCCATGGAATCCCGGCATTTCAGCCTCCGTACCATCCCCCAATAGAGCCAAGTATCACAAAATCCTTGGGACACACCCATCATAACAACCATAGTTTCCTCAGTCCGACATCCTTATCACCCAATTCTGGCGACCCAAATCACCTCAAACAATGTACCTTCCTGCTCTTAATGAGCCAGGCCCATTCACATACAACATGATACTTTTAATAAATTTAAAGCATGGAATTCCACATTGTAATAAAACAAGCCATTCTATTAGGAAGTTCTCATTTTCACAAAGAAATAGACATATATCCCATGGTATTTTCACTTTACAAAAAATATTTGCATATATGAAATTTAAATACCCTAAAAATTTTCCTACTAAAAGAAAAAAAATTGCACATTGCCTTAACGGGCTAAGGTCCAATTCTCCCTTACCGCACCGAGTCAAGGGTCAAATATCACAACCAATAATCATCACAAAACCAGTGACCCATTAAGGATGAAATCATATAAAGTGTAATCTAAGAAAAACAAAAACCATATAACCCACCGTAGGTAAATCGGTCTGTCCATCATACTTGGGGCTGCATGCACCCTTGAACAATTTAGAAACCTAGTTCCAATTACAACCTATCTATAGTATACCAATTCCCAAATAGTAAAACAGTAGAAAAAAAGGTAGTCTCAAAATACATAGTATCCAGTCAAAAGTTGGTACTAAATCCCCATCAAGAACTACTCTAATACCACTTTTTAATGTCATATACCTGAACAACCACCCCAAAAGTGCTACCGGGTCAGGTGTTACTGACCTCAGGCACATCTCCTTGAACACCAAAGGTTTCCAACTAGGAGTGAAGGTGTAAACATGTATATTGTCGAGGATATACCCTCTAGGAGGATCATAAAGCACATGTAGGAGTATAATAATATAACATGCAGTAGAAATAAAGTCCTCAACAGACTCGTACCAGACCCGAAGAGTGGAATCCCATCAATATCATATAAATATCAGAAGTGATAAATAAACAAAAGCAGCAGAAAGTAAAGGGAGAAGCAATATAAACACCACTTGTAACCACTACTTAAACAAACAAGGCGTGCATCCATAATAGGTCATACAATATAATATCCAAGGTTCTTCCCATGGTAGGACATAATATATATATATATATATATATATGCACGATGAAACTAAAATAGAAATATAAACAAAAGTAAAACTCTAGATAGGCATGGCCTCAAGGTCCATGCCAATCTGTTTTCTAAACAACACTATGATTCATCTCTTTATACTGACAATTTACCTGTAATTAAATTCATAAAGTCTACACATGTCCTAATGGGACTGTGCAGGTATTGATATGTATCTCAGTTGGATTCAACCCAATGGTGTGTTCTAAGAATAACTATTTAAGAAAACATGAATCTATAAGAAAAGTAAATAGTATTATGCAATAAATAAACACAAACACCACTGGTGCTCAACATCCACTAGGGAGTTACACATGCTTCAGCCATCATCAAAATCTCGAAAGCAAAGAGATTACATAGCCCCTATACGAGGATAACCCTATAGTTAGAAATTTCTAGTGAACCCTCAGGATCGACCTCCATCATATATTCTGACAACACGTTCCTCCTGACTCATGATGTCTCAATTTAGCAACATCCTGAAGGCAATACCAAATAATAGTAACCCTGTCCACCGATCCTAGCTCAAAATCTCATGTTGGACCATGGAAGGACAACTAGCAGAACATTAATGCATATCCGAAAATAAATATACAATACTTTGGCCTTAAAAATGGTGAGCCTCATCCCCCAACCTGATAGCATCATCGCTACCAAACGAAGGCACCTCACCTTCCATGTGCCTATATATGGAACACACCCCCAAACCAAAAATACCTAAACTGAAACTGTTGGGGGCCTCTACCTGCACGAGTGGTCAAAACACCTCATCATGGAGTGTACTTGTGTTCACACGCCTCAATCAGTGGTTTGGCCATCATTGGTGAGGGAAAAACGCCAAAAAAAGAACCTAAGAAACAACGTCTCTATAACCTCATGCCCCTGAGATTAGGTCACTAAAATATGATGTCCATTCCATCCATGTATCACAGGGCATGCCAAAACTAATAGTTAGACTACCTCAAACTGACAACCATGACACCCAATCCTATGGCCAAAAACACCCATGAAAATATGGGCCACACCCAACCAGTGATTTACATCGCTCAATCCTGATATCCATTACGTCCCACCCTTTGGTAAATCCTATCACGACCCCAAGGGACAAAACATATGAAATATCAAACATTACATAAATATAAAATACATTTAAACACTTTAAATAACCAATTCAATTTAAACAGTTGAATTTCACTAGCTGTTAGCTATAAAAAATTAGCACTGAGGTATTGAATTCATATAACAAGGCTAATCATGCTTAAAAAATATCAAAAACATTGATTAAAATAAGGAAAAAAACTATAACAATTTTGGAACCCCAGGACAAAAATAATGCAATGGGAAACAACATCTCTCTTGGCCTCGATCAAGCAATTCATGTATGGGTCATTCCCAATGGCATCACATGGGTCTAAAAATCATTTTAATACTCAATAAAAGTCATAATAGGTTCTCAATCAAAATACCCAATGATGTTAAAAAGACCTCACCACCTAAAATTCTATGAAAACACAAAACAAGGAATGCACCACCTACCTCATACATGTATGACTCTTCTTGTCCACTGTCGATCAATAATTCTGACTTGAACTAGATAAATCTAAAAAATTAGAAAAAAATGTCATGGTCTGATTACTAGTTTGGGAAGATATATAATGGTGAATGACTAAAGAGTAATCACGAGCTTAACGATTTAATTCCAATAGATTTGCTGACGTTTGATCTAGACATAGGATGAAGAACCGGGAGCCAAAACAAGGTTCGACCAGCTAGTTCACGAGGGTTTTCTCTAAAATTTAATTAATGGGGCTTCGAACAATTGTAAAAAAAATAGAAATTACAAAGAGTGTTCTATATATATGCACACACCTTGTGTATGGGTGATGCGGCTAGATTCACTGACATACTTTCTTGGTCATTAAAATGTTATTCTGTCATGACTACATGATGTGTATTGGGAGTACAAAGCATGTACATGGTTGGTCCTATCTTCCCTTGCATGATCCCTACATGCCATGTATGGTCCTCAAACATGGACACACCACAATGAATGTACATTGTATTAAATAGTGTGTGACCCTAATCCAAGGTGTGTAACATCTTTTCATCCTGTACATGTCATGTTTTTCCAACATTGTGTCAGAAACAACCCGAAAAAAGAAACTTGTACCTCAAAGGAAGAACCAGGTTCTCACATACCACCCTATTAGAGGTGCATCATGCCATCATTTCCATTAATAATTTAATTGCATGGATCATTCTTTCAGTGGAATAAATGAGAATTTCATGATTTAAAATTCATATTCCATCATCAATATGATTGGTATCAAAATTGAAGTCAAGTGATGTGAGTGTAACCCATGAGTTAACAAATATAACCACTGATATAGAGAAAATCTCATAGATCCCTATTGATGATGTGAACATTCTAACAAAATTGGGATGCATTAGTCAACACATAATCTGAATAATCCACATATAGTTTTGATGAGGGATTTGGACCCCTCGAATTCACTGTTATTCAAAGGCATACACCCTAGTTGGAGTCTGAATAACCGAGCCATGGTTCCCATCCGAATGATGATTATAAAACCATATTATCCCAATTGTATGTCTTGGATTCAATTTGACTTTGGGTTATAACAACACTTGTATTTGAGGTCATTTTAGTGTTATTAGAACATCATCATTATCAATCTCTATACAATCCCTTTCTTCATGGTTTTAATTTCATTGAGTCCCAATGAAAATAACACATGGAATGCTTTTTACTAACATCCCCTGAGGGTTAAATGAAATCATAGGGTTGGCATAACTAGTGGATAAACCAAAAAAATTATCATCTTGGGAATTGTGATCTCCAAATGGAAGGCTTGCTAGGTCATTATTACACATATTTTTCATCATACTATGTGATGGGTTTATAATCAAAGATATGTTATAGGGGAGATAGTGGGATAATATAAAATCATCAATTGTATTATAAAATTATATGGGCTATATTCATTATAAATAAACCCAAACTAATTTTTTCACCAATAGATAGTCTCTCATTTTTTTATATATGATCTTGTTTCAAATTCACTAATTTAATTATCAATAGATTAAATTATTGGGGATCACCTTACATGAAGATGTTGAACACTATGAATAAACATATACTATTTCACGTTTATCTTTACATTATATATTGAGACCCAATATCGTAGAAAAATTAATATAATGGGTTGAACTGATAATTAGAAATAAAAAATTCACTAATTATTGTATATGCCTTAAAATGAACAACTATACCTCCCCACAACATCTGGAATGTACCTGAAATATAAAAAGGGGATTTACCATATAAATATGCATCCAGAATGGGTGAAAATTTTCCAAAATAAGTACATTCAATCCCAAAATATATTATTTCTCTAATATTGAAACTATAAAAAATAATCCCAGTGTCACACAACCAATAATGTTTCAAACATCAAGCATATAAGATCTTAACCACATATCTAGAAATCCAACAATTCATGTCCTCATTATGACATCCAGATCGATGGTATAATCTCACTCTTTATAATAAAATTATTCTATTACATGATAATACATTCGTATTATTAACCACTTCTCCATTGTTGGGTATCACGTTTTGTGGTTAAAGATTTATCCACTCCCATGGGGACTCAAGAAGATATTCATCCTTACTTCAGAGTGGCTATCATCTTTTAGATGAGGGTCTCTCCCTATGACCATCAAATGCAGTTTTAACAATGTTTGGGTACCAATGAGTGTATATTCATAATCCATTAACATCAATTTTGGAGGGATGAGTTCAACATACATATCATCAATGATGGTTTTGGATGTTATATTATAAACAGACCATAAACCAATTCATATATCACCATTCATCATATGTAAAGTGTTTGTGTAAGGCCTCCACCAATTGAACAACATTAGGAATATGTTAGAGAGTTTTGATATATTCATTTGATAGATATAGATGACTTAATATATGCATAATTCCTTAAGATTATCATAAAATATGTTGTATGTATTAAAAACATAGTAATCCCTAATCCATTCAGGCATTAATCAACCTCTAAAAAGAAATTTGTGATCCCCATTACATGATTTTGAAATTTTGATATAAATAATTGAATAATGGATGAGAATTCATGTGTATTCAGTGTGAAAATGTGATGTTGACTTTGTTGTTTACTAATTCTCTTATGAATAAGTCACAGAATGTGCATTTTCCCAGCATTGAAATAAATCCCCTTGTTATAAATATCTTCTTTATCCATGATCTTATATTAACTAAAATGAGAACAAGATGTGTATTCATTAAATCTCTATATAAGAACATCTATAAGATTCTCATGGCCATATAGTGGAATAAAATTATTTATAGGATACTCTTGATGATTCATCATATCATACATTGGATTTGGAGATAGTAAAATGTTTCATTTATCTTGGAATCTTATTATGAAATTCTCAAAAATCACTTTGATTTGAATACAAACCTTGGTATCTAAAATGGGAATCGTGTCCTCATCCACATGAGTTATGAAAAAAAACATAATGTTTTATTAGAAAAAAAAATTGATTTATGGAAAAAAGAACTAGGGGAAGAAGATAAAAGGAAAAAAATACCAGAATTAAATTTTTTATATTCTTAATATATTCACCATATAACACACCAATGTAATTCTCCCAGGAAATTCTTGTGGTTAATTTTCCAATATAGGAATGTTCACCTAAGTTCACCCCTTATTATCCTATCTATAGTCTATCCCCTCGGGAAGAAATTCATGTAATAGTTTTTCCAAAACTTTTGAAAATAATTAGCTGTATTTGGATTAGGGGATATCCATAGGATATCATGTTCCTTGAGCTAGATTGGAGGACTTTGTAATAGACACATCATTAAACCCATTTCTATTTGAAAATTCATCCATAAAAGAAAGGGGTTGAGGATGAAACTATTATTTATAGTAACTAAGTAAGGAGATTACACATGATGATAGATTGTGAAATAGATATATATGACGTAAGGGGATGATTTTCACATAACTCTAGTGGAATACAGTGTATTATGAATTGAAAATCCAAATATTTTTTTTGGAATTGATTCTTTTCATTTTCAATTTGACCAATCGAATAAATTCAAATTGGGTGAATCCGATCCAATCTTGAGTGGTGGGGATCTTTGGGGCTCTGGTTTCCTGAGAATGAAAGGGATATTAAATAAGGAATATCTCAAACATGTGAAGTAAATTTCATACAAAAATGTGACATAATCATCCCCAAAACCACTGATGTTTATGAATGATTCCATTGTGTGCACCACTTGTGAGACAAAAACACCAGAACATTTCACATGTACAATCAAATGGTTTGAAATACCACCTTACCCCATTTTATATATTTTATCTATAAATATGACTGTTAGGATTCTCATTTTCACCTCTATGATGTTAGAGATGTCTGGAAGCTCTACTCACCTTGGTCTCTCCCAAATGCCTTCTAATCCATGAAGCTGAATATTCAATCCCTAAATCAATGGTCAATGAAAAATAAATCAGTTATTTATGTTCATAAAAGTATCAAAATACTATTAAAATTTTTGAGGAGCCACTTCAGCCCTAGTTAGAAAAAAAATAATGATAGAACTTTTCCCAAAATTTCATTTCTGTGCCACTCTTTCAAATTCATCTTCAAAGACCCCATAAAATAAGGAAAATATTTTCCCAAGTAATTAATTCGAGAGGATAACATCTCCCTATCATCTACCAAGCTATGTAATTATCCATTTACCATAATATTACTCATGGAAATTCCTCATTAGTTCACCCTAGGATTACCAAGGTAAATGAATCATCTCTGTAACAACCTAGAAGTTACATTTAAGAATTTGAATTATGAATATATATTTGTTTCATATTTGGTAATATAGATAATAAAAACTGTCATGAATATATATCTGATTTATAATATGATATTTTTATACTATTAACATTAGAATAAAATGAAATTCGATATAAAAATAATATAGATATATTTCATACATATAAAGTGCAATTAAAAATGTTATTTTTTCTTATGTTTTTAGAATATGTATATGTTACTACATTTAATAAATTATATAAGTTATATATAATAATTTTTGGAACCATTATTTTAATATGAGGTTAGTATTTATTTTTGATATTTTTCCATAAAAAATGATTTTTGAATAATTATTTTAGTTTTTTATAAAATGGTTGCTTTTATCAGTAAATGACTAAGAATTAAAATTTCATTTAAAAATATTTATTTATGGAATAATTTTTCTCATTTTAAATATTTTTTTATTAATAAATAATACCTTTTATCTTTATAAATAGGTTATATTTCCATTATAATGCACAAAAATTATTTTTCCTTCAATTAATATAAACATTACTTTAGAAAATTTCAATTTTTACCTGATTTCAAATCCTAATAAAATTTAATTGTTTAATAATAAAAAATTTATGTCTTAAAAACATTTATAATATTTTCCAACACATAAAAGTAAATATAAAATAAAAATATTCTAAGAAATGGTTTTTACGTTTTAGGTGTGCTAATACTATAAATAATTTATATAAATCATAGAAATTGTATTCAAAATAATATCTACATATAAAAAATAATGTATTAAAATTATAAAATAAATTCATTTTTAATTATTTTTCTATTTAAATTTGTTTCCAAGGGTGAAGTTTTTATTAAAAAAATGAGGATAAATTAGGTTAAAAGTTGTTTTACATAGTGAATGTGGTAAAAATGAAGAAAACATATGGGATATTGGATGGTGGAGGGTGGATCGGCCGGATATCATTCCTCACACCATTTTTTGTAAATTATGGACTCTTCTTCCATCAATAATAGAATTATACTACTAAAAAATAATTAGTTCTTATAGGAGTGACCTTATATTATCTAATAAAAAGAGACCACAACCTCCCCATTCCATAGAGTTGTCACAAAAAAAACTTTCCTAGAATCTCCTCAATACCCTTCACAAGAATTTGTATCGTTATCCTCACTAAAAGACCATGAAAAGGGTCCCTAAGGAGTTACATAAGGAAGAATATCCAAGAGAGAATTAATAATCTCAACATAAATTTTATATATTCTTTTCTCATTCTACAACCCTCATCAAATATCTATCTGTGAAGATATTATAACAAAAATATTTTTAACACGTTGATTTTTTATTCTAATGGAATATCCTTTTTATAATTTCATACAAAATAATTGATAAAAACCAAAACATCATCAACCGTGTGTGTCAAAAATCAACTCCATAAAGAAAAATCTTTTCTTCCTATGACCACCTAACATAGATGATATTAAAAATTTATTTTGTGGGTACAAAATAAGACTATTTAAAATACTAATATTATATAATTATCTATTTATAAAGAATAAAAAAAATAAACAGTTATAGTAACTTTAATCACCTTAAATTGACTTATCAAGAAACCTTTCATAATTTGGAACAATTTAAAATAACCACTGAAACTGTATAAGTTTAATAAAGGAAATAAAGATCTAAAAATCATGTGACGATGATGTTATTTTACATCAAATTTTACGATAGTAAACTAACTAAATGTATAACAAATAAATTAACCAAACAACCATGAGTGGCCAACATAATTGTTAATTATACTAAAAATAAATAACAAATTTAACATGTAGAACTTATAACATTAAATATAGATGAAAAAAATTAGGTATATATTTAATGAAATATACTTAATTCTTCTGGATGTTACATTAAACTATGGAGCACTTTTGTACACGAGGTAACAGATGTTCTTAACCATCCACTTTAAATGATGATTATATGGTGCCTCTATTTTTTGTGATTTTATATAATATTATTCTCATGTAATTAATCTAATTTTTTATATGTTGCATATATATAAACTGAATTAAATATCATTTTTCATTTGTTATTTTATACATGTTTTGTGTTTCCTTAAAAATTCCAACTTTTAATTAATTCGGATTTAATGGAACATTCCCATTCATTGTCTCATGTCATGAATTAACACTATTAAATCATTTTAAACCATTAATTTCATTTAAAATAATTATTATTTTATAGAAAACCCTATTGTTTCAATTAATGTTTCATGGAAAATAATATGCTCATTTCTTCTTGAGAAATAATATTCATTATATAATATATTATCCCCAAAATGGATTTTAATTCATCCTTCTACTAAATCATTTTTATCTATTTTATACATTAAAACATCGTGATCCAAAAAGATGTACTTTTTTCATTTATGAATGTCAAAAATGCATTCATTCATTTCTTATATGAGAATAATTAAGATTTTATTATTATTTATCCCATGAACCAGAATTATAAAAGCCATTTATTTCACACAAGATAAATATTTCATAATATTTATGTATGATATAATTTATTTATATGGAAAAAATATGTATGAATATCATTTCTGTGTTGAGTGATACTATAATTATATATCCCTAAAATTCATTGAGTAGAGCATTATATCTCATGAGATGTTATATATGGGATTAGGGAATTATCCTAATCCACAATGTGAATTATTCTAATATTATTGGTGTTTGGGCGGTTAGGCAAAGCATGCTATATGATCAGTGAACCTGAATTTACATTTCCCTATAATGTATTGGGTAAATATTTATACCTCTTGAGATTATATATATGAAATTATGTTCTGAATGTAATCTACCATGATACATTCTCCAATATATGATGATGATCTTGCGAGTGACCCTTGACATATGTTAGTGAATTTATGACTTATATTGTTACTCCAGTTTAAATAATTTCATGATCTTATGCTTTAATTTCTCTATTCCATGTCTTCAGGATTACATTCATTCTATTTGTGATATTTTGTTATACCTCTTGAATCTCATGTAATGATTTATTTCCATATGTATTCCCTTACATGGATTCTTAGATCACCTTTTTTCCATCATTATTTTCCATAGGTTATCTTATATAGTTTAAAAATATCAAGGCAATTTATGAGATCTATGTGGAATTTTGTTGTAATTTTTTTGTATTTATGATCATGATACTGTAATTATGTGTCTAATTGTCCCATGAAAATATACATGTATATCTCTATATTATAGTATCTGTAATATGTGTTTCTAATTAAGGCATATTTTTTTATATAATAATAATTATAAAATTTATAAAAAATTTCTAGTTAATTATGAACATTAGAATAATTGAAATTTGTTGAAGACACCTATGAGAAGTCTATGAGATAAAAATATTTATGGGATAGGAACCTAAAATTTTTGTAATGTAGAAATTGTGGGGTTTCCCAAGAAATTAAATCATTTTATTTATATAGGGAAGTGGATGAAGGCTCTACCATAGTTATAACCAAGGGTAAAAACTCAAATGAAGTTGTTTTGTGTATTAAATCAACTGTGACACAGTGTATATCAAGGTGGTATAACTTCAAACCTATCTAGACACAATATGAGGATATTTTTTCATAATTCACATTCTATTAAAAAACAATTACGAAGGCCTAACAAATATTTTTTATGGAACACATTTATGTTATGGAACCTAATCAAAATGAGACCATGGATAATATATATTTAAACATAAAAATACATAATCTATGATCGTGAGATCATGATTGAGTTACTTCTTATATGTTTTTCTTTTAACATTTAAACATTTATAAATCCAATTATTCTTATCCCTAACTATACGTTCACTACAACAAAATCAGATATTAGGAGTGGTTTATTAGCTTCATTTAAAGAAATCACACTTAATTTTTCTTCAAAATATTGAAGCGTTTTATAAAAAACCATCTTTAATGATTTTTTTCTAATGATGAAACTTCTTCCCCACCCCTTCCCCACCACCAATTCTAGAAACCTCGACCCTTCATCCCTGATCCTATCAAACCCTCATGTTGTCCCCCTTATCTTCCCCCCAATTTTTTCCCTATCTACCGACTCCCCTTCTACCCCTCGCCGCCAGCACCCTTCCACTACGAGCTCCTCGAGCCCATGCATGAGGTACCAGGCCCTCTCTCCCCCAAATGGTCACTATCATTACTCCCTAGGTAAGGAAATTAAAAAAGATGGCTGTTGGGATTTTATTTTAATTTGTTTCTAAATGTTTTATCACCATTATTCTATCTAGAGAGTTAGGATTTGATTATTACATTCTAGTATTTTGAAATTTTGATTTCATATAATTAATTTATGCGTGTTTAGGTTTTATTTTTTCCCTTGTGACCCATTGGAGGTCATGAGTGCTCTTATGTGTTGTGTGAGTCATTGATTGATATAGGTTGTTCCAATATTACATTTTAAAATGATAACCATTGATTACCTTTTTATCATTAAACTATAATTCAAGATTATAAAGGCTATGACATATGTGAACTGTGATCATCACCAAATGTTTGTGGTTTGGACTCTAGTTTTCTAGTTATTTATAGAATGGGGTTTAATCTCTTATGTTTTCATAGCCATTACAAATGAATTTAGATTCCAATTAATGAAATTTTAATTTCCTATCCTAATTAAAATTAAATTTTTGGAATAAATTTTTTAAAATTAATAGTGGGAATAGTTTCTTTATTGTTTACATACATAATTATGGTTGTTTTGATATTAATTTCAGATTTTTTATTGTAAATTATCATAAATTTGGTCAGGTAGAATTTAAGAAAGACTATATTGGTTTTAAATAAATTTTATGCATCTTTATTTTATTTTGGTCTTTCAAGGGATGCTTGTTATATTATACTTTATATATAAAATACAGATTTAAAAGCTATGTTGTAACCTGGTGTTGTAATTATGGATATAATATAAAATGGTATACATTGGGTTAAAAGAAGAGTTTCTTTTATATACCTCATTATCTTTTCCATTGATATTTATTTTTTATTTTAAATATACAGCCTCAGATTCTCATGAATATCTTTTTAAGATACATGGGGTTCTTGTGTTGCTAAAACTTGATAAAGATGGGGTATTTTCCAATAGTTAGGGTGTTTCATTTACAAGTGATTTAATTTTGTGTGCATCCCATTTTCCCAATGTAGTAGTTATGGTTACATTTCACTGGTTGAGGGATTACCTAATTAGTGATATAGAATTACTATTCTCCCCTAGTTTTATTGATCATAGGGGTTCTTCCATGTTATTATGTATTTCATTCCCTTTTATTGAGTTATGTCAATTATATTATCATTTATTTTTTAAAATTATTTTACATGAGTATATGTTGTTTCAATTTATATTCAGTTTTCATCTTTTTATTGATGTTCAAACACTAATTATAATGTTTTATGAATTACCTTTTTAAATTTGATGTTTTTATTTCATGTCACATAATAATTCCCTTTATTTTTCACTTTTACCTGATTGTTTTTCCAATGTCAGTTATTAAATTGATATTATGTTATAATTGTTCATTTTTTGGAATTTAATTCTTCTAGGTTTTTGTCATGTGGAATTTTATGTTCATATAATTATTTTCATTGATTGTCATACAAGTGTCCTTGATAGATTATGTATCAAATACATTGTTATTTAATGAATAATAAAATCCATTTGATAAATCAAATGTAATTTCAACTCAAGAAGGTTGGATAGAATATTTATTTTTCCCCAATTATTTTTGATCAAATTTTCATATCGTGATGTATTTCCCAAATGAAAATTTTAATATATCAAACAAATTTTTTACATGGATTATAATCTTCAGAATGTGAAATTTCAAAAAAAAATTAGTTCTCTTATTATGTTTAAATGATGGAATCAAAAATATAAAAGTAGAAAACATTTTAACAAAAATATCATATTATAGTATATTCATGGAAATTTATGACTGCATATTTTATTTCGAGGAAAGGATTATCCAAGATAATAGGTGGAAAAGAAAAGTCCATATCCTCCTCTATTATTAAAACATAAAAATCATTAGGGAAGATCAAATTATTCCCTCAAAATAAATCATCTTCAAATACTCTCACATAGATTATATTTGATTTGTTAGATAATTTTAAAACCATTATTGTTGATTTGAGATGTACTATAAATAAATTATGAAAAAACTTATTGTGAAATACATAAATAAAATCTCTTAGATCAAATCTAGGAATGATTGTAAAGCATTATGTGACACCCCCTCTAGTTAGAGATGTGTTAGGACTCTAAATACACTACAATGGTGATAGAGAATTATTAGGTTCACCTAGATATATTGACCCTATTCTATTTCTCCCATGATTCCTTTTTAAATTATTTAATATTTTCTTCCCTTTTTATTTTATTTTATATAATAATATCAATGATTTATTTCATTTTTTTACATTGAAATTTTTAGTACATATAAAACTCTTCTTATAACTACTGGGGTTGTGTTTTTCTCACTTTCATTTCTCAATTTTCCTAATTACTAATACTTATGTGTTTTTTAATAAATTTTAGGCACATTGTGACATGGACAAAGATAGATCACATTACCAAAAAAACACATTTGTATGATAAGGGTTTGGAGGAGTGTTTAGATATTTTAATTTCTGATCGATACATTGATGGGACAATAATATGTGTATGTCCAAAATGTAAATTTAGAAGATGGTTAAATAATGATGATGTTTATGAACACATGATATTTAATCTATTCTCTACTCAATATTTGTGTTGGATTTATCATATTGAATTGAATGTTATAGAAATATTGAGAACTGATGTCAATCAAGAGAATGAGATCCCATGTTTTTCGACAATGTACAATTGAATGAAAAACATTAAAAATGATGCATCTGACATTGCAGGACACACACATTAACATCAAGACATATCAGATAAACTAGACAAGGGTGTTATAAATAAAAAAGTGAAAGTTATTTTTTTAGTCTATAGGATAACGAGATCATGATTTTAACATATAATTTTATCCTCCTCTTGATTCTGTCGAGACTAACATAAGAGAAAATCTCATTGAAAAGGCATATGTGTTTCATGGTATAGTTGATGATATAAATCAAGACCTATGTAGTGTATGTTTGAGATATTTAAAACCCGTTATTCTGTATAAGTTTTACCATATCAAATGCCCATGTGGAATTATAAATAATATAATTTCCTTGATAATGAAATTATTTCTTGCTGCATTTCCTGAAACAACGATCTCTAAGTCATTTAATGATATGACAAAATTTGTTAAAATTATTGGTCTGATAAATACAGAATTACCTACATGTCCTAATGATTATTTTCATTATTAGTGGGGGGATTCATGAAAATAGGATTTCAAAAAATGTTACTCTTCTAGATGAATTTAAATAAGTGACGTTGGAATACTAAATCAATACAATACTATGAGGAAGAATAATAACAACAAAACTGCAATGTATTTGCATTAAATTCAATTACATACTCGATTGCAAAGATTATGCACTTCATTGAAAATGGTTTGACACATGAATTAGAATTATATGGATAATAACAACGACGTGTCAAAAGAAAATGAAAGAGATTCACAATCGTGGATGAATTATGATTCATTATATATAGATTTCTCATATGATACAATTGAAGTTAGATTGGGATTGGATACTGATGGATTCAACCCATTTCCGAATTTGGGAACCAGTTATAGAATTTGGCCAGTTATTTTGATCCCTTATTATCTTCATTTATGGAGTCTATTAAACCAACATCTTTTATCTTTTCAAAAAAAATTCGTGGAAAAAAATTTCTAGGAATTATATTAATGTATAATTGTATCCTATAATTGATTAATTATAGGAATTATTGTGAAACGGTGTTGAGACATTTAATGAATCTTATGAACAATGACCAAAATGAAAGATTCTTTAATGTGGACCATTAGTGAAATCCCTAGACATGGGAATTTAGCTGTTTGGAAAATGTAAAAAGGTTTGAATTTTCCTATTTGTTACATTTATTTTGATCCTAGATGAATAAATCATAATAAGAAAATTTTCTTCTTGTGTCATTGAAGAAATATCAATGAATCTCATAGATTATTTTTGAAAAAGTAAAAATTCAACTATTCAATTGATCACAGACCACCTCCGATGTTGTTAACTAGTTTTGAAATTTGGTTACAACTTGGAAATGTTGAAACAGAATTTGGGAAGGTGTATCATTTTAATGATAGTGGGAAATGAGTTTAATGTTCATTTTCAATTGAAATAGGAACAAAAAAATGTATGGAAAATGTATATTCTTTAATCTTATGTATTGGAAAATTAATTTTTTTTATGAATAATTATGATGTAATTCATATTGAGAATAATTATTGTGATAATTTTATCTTCACATTTCTTAATGATCATGTAAAATCAAAGGACCATCTCAATGCTTAGAAAGACTTATAAAACTAGAACATAAAATTGGATCTCTGGACAGATGAGCATGAAAAGTATGCTTCAAATTTTTTTTTCAATGAAAAATTGGGATAAAGATACATTCCATAAAATTTTAAAACACGTGAAGGTATATGATGTGTATTCAACTAATATCTCATGGTGTGTTGATAAAATGTATTGTAGGTTACATTGATTGAAATGTCACAATGCATATATTTTGTTACAATAATTTATACCATTGGTATTGGGTACATTATTAATGAAAAGGTTAGTACTATTGTACTTCAATTTTGAAAATTCATTAGACCACTTGGTGAGAAAACTCTACAACCATTTGAGCTTAGAAACTTTCAGGACTGATTTTTATTGAGACTTTGTGCAATGGAGATGATCTTTCCTTCATCATTTTTTACTTTCATGATTCATTTAACTGGGTATTTTGTGGAGGAAGATAAAATAGGAAGCCACATACATTATCGATTGATGTATCCAATTGAGAGGTAATTTATTTATATAATATTCATCTAAGTAAAAAAAATTGGCAATTCATTAAATACAAATTTTTTTATTTTCTTTCACAGATATCTTGGTCATTTGAAATCATATGTGAAAAATAAAGCTCAATTAGAAGGCTATATTTCTAAAGGCTATTTGGAAGATTAGTGCATTAAAATTCTCTATAGAAAAATTGAATATATAGATACAAGATACAATTGAGTAGGAAGTGTAGTGATACATTGAACCAATCCCAACTACTTGGGAAAATAAAAAATCATTCCTGATATTGATTGATCATTTAGTGGGAGAAAAAATGTTATGCTGATAGAAATAGAATCATTTTAGCAACATAGATATGTGTTGCGGAATTCTGAAATTGAAAATCCATTTATTCAATAGTTGAGGATACCAAAAATTATATGAATTAGAGTCTGAACACAAAATGAGAAAGTTACAACAAAAGATGTTAATAAAGAACTGGTAAAATGGTTTTCAAGACGTGAATGTTCATAAATATAGCAATCAATATAGTTATTGGGTAGAACAATATATTTAGTAAATCATATAATGTATATTTATTTTTTATGATTGTGAATAATATTACATGATTTGAGTAGATAGAATATTGGATGTTTCTTGCTCAATGTCCTCTGAAATAGGCTCGAATGTTTGATGCATACAATGTGAATGGATTTAAATATCATTCAATCAATTGGGAAGAGGTTTTGAAAACATATAATAGTGGTATATGTAGGTTTTCCAAATTTTTATACTATGTAATGTTGAGTGATAATATTGAATTAATCAATCATGGGAAGTTCCCAGTTGTTTTATACAAATAAAATTGGGTCGATATTTTTAGGGGTGCTAAAAGAGATTCCATTAAATTGACTTCTATGAACTTCACTTTCTTGATGGATGTCGTTGACCATGAATTACCTGATCCGTATATCTTATCATCGCAAGAGAAAATGGCATATTATGTGAAATATGTCAATGATTAAGGGTAGAGTTAATCTCTCACATAAAACAAAGAGACTTATTTGATATGAGTGATGAAGTGTAATAATTGAACTCTTACATTGAATACAATCAACAATAATAAGTGATATGATTTTTGCATCATGATATTGTAATTTTAGTATAGAAAGGGTTGTTGAAATTGATGAAGTAATGATAGAGTAGGAAAATAACATGATTAAAGGTTAAAATGATTGTATGTGCTATCATCCTTTCATTTATAAACCATTTATGTCATTTGTTCATTCATTCATTATCATATTTATGTATTTTTTTCATTAGTGTGCATCTATTGTAATTTTAATTTTTTTCTGCATGAATATTTTGAAATATATGTCTTAACGATAATTTTGTTGGATCAAATTATATGAATTGCAAGGAGGAAGCGTTTTGCTGATGGCAGTTAACTATCAATCAATGCTCCCTCAAAAATACCGATAGATGATCATGTATTTTTCTCCCTCCCTATAGTACCTGAGACAACATCCACTTTCCCCACTCCATCGTATCTCACACCCTCTATCAACATTCCATCATTATCCTTGCTGACACCTCCCCATTTAGCAGCCTCAACATTGATGGAGTAGGCTTCCACTACTTATTCATCATGGGGATATTGGAGTTGACTATTATTGGTAAAAATTTTAATATGAATAATGTTATTTCACATTTTATAGTACTATTTTTTTTATAAAATTTGGAAGCAATGCTACTATAGAAAAATTTAAAATCATTAAGTGTCTAGAATATAAATGGACTAAAGATAGTTGATCCATTTGACTGTTATGGGGTCCCTATAGATTCCACTATAGGAATATCTAGTAACATTATAGGCCAGTTGGAGGGGGAGTCAGTTACCCTCCCTATTACATATGATGACTCGAGGCATGTTCCTTCATATTGGGAAAATAAAGATTCTGATTTCCAGTTAAATGTAATTTTGTAACATTATGGTGTCATTAACTGTCATGGTATTATTAAATACTAATATTTTCAAGATTAATATATTATTTAGATGGGTTTTCAATTTCACTTTTTTGAACTAATATCACGAAAGTAGAAATTGAACAAATTGGGTATAAAATGGAATAGTATTAAATATATATTATGAAACAAATTCAACGATACATCATTGAGTGCCCAAAAACTATATAATAAGGTTCCCAATGGGATACCTTGAGAAAAAAAGGAATGTTTTCATTTATAGACATAGTGATGAAAAGAACATGGTATTTAACTATATATTATTCTATTAATATCATTATACATTTATAAATTCAAATGGCAAGAGATCATATTGCATACATTACTATTAAATTACATTACATTTATTTCAAGATGTTTCAAGGAAAAATGCCTTGAGTCGTGCTAAATAATCATCCCTCACACTGTGGGGATAAAGTGTATTTCTAGAATCTGGTCGACTCTGTTAATATTATAATTTGTTTAAATATTTATAATAAAATATTATTTAATCAATATATAAATTATTTATTTAACTTTGTTTAATGCAGTCACAGAATTTAAGACACCAATTGTAAGAACCTAGTTCTTATTCTTGAGGTATGTGTTTCTTCTTTTCCTTTATCTTTAAGTGTTTTTGAGAAAATAATGAAAATGGTAAAAAATACCAAATTTTGTGGGTATACGCCATGTACTTTTCCACACTCCATGTACTTTTTCCGTGTGGGATGAGTACACAGGGCGTGTAGGCATATCAGCAATGAAGGTTGTAAAAATAGACTACATGCCATGTACGTTGTATTTTCAAGCCGTGTAATTAGTCGACAGGTGAACAGTAAGGAAGTGGAAGTAGCCACCAGCTAGGCGAAGGTACACACCGTGTATTCAGAAATACACATTGTGTACTTGTGTCGATAGATGAACAGTGCAGTAGTGAAAAGTAACTGCCAGAGGAACAGTTAAATGGTGAAAGTACACGCTGTGTACTTGACAGTACACGCCTTGTAGTTTTTTTTCTTAAAATGGGCATTAGACTGCTCTTTGAATAGAGGAATATTATAACACCATAGGAGCTTGGGATAGGAGGCCGGATCATGGGAGAGCCTCTGACCGCACATCGGGAGTCGGATTCTTCCACCGTTGATCTTGTTGGAACCATGCGTGTAAGAGCTTCCTTCTCCATGAGATGTTCTTACCAATTCATTCCCGAGGGGAAGTTATTTTAGGTTGAGAGTTTAGTTGTTTATATTAGATCAATGCTATTCTACTATGTTTTGGTAAGCTTCATTCACGTATATCAATCAGTGGAGATCGAGGTAGGTGGTCTGGTTTTTATTTTAAATTGGTGAGTTGAATTTGTGTACTGTTATGATGTGATCCCATGATTGGGATGTTGTATAGATGTGGCCTTTTGTTGTAAGTTATATAGAATTGCATAGATAAAATCTTGATAAGTTAAAAAAGCTGTTTTGGATCATTGCTTGGATCTAGGACCACCCTGGGGGTGCATTCTTATGTTTAGCCATTAGTCCAGGATACCTGTGGGTATACCATGAATTTTATCATGCTTTGAATTTCCTTGAGAGGAATTGTATATAATTTCTTGATTATATGTTGGGATCGACCCGGTTACTTGTATAGCATGAGGGCAGTGTTCGTTTAGCATGTGGGAATCATTTAACATGCCTATGGGAAGTAGTTCCTATTCCCATGGGTAGTAGTTTTTTTGACTGCGGGTGACACCTCGTTAGCCTATGGGAAATATTCATTATGCCTGTGGGCAGACACCTATGGGTTTCGATTCTGATTACATTAGGGTAAGTATTGTATGTCTGAGGACAGTGTTATCATGAACATTCAACGTGGTGATTTTAAAATGTTATACCTTCCATGTTAAAGCACAGGCTCAGCATGGTTAAATGAATATTATAATGGAAATTTGAAAGGTAAAGTTAGATAATTTTGAGTACTTCATAGTTTATTGCATTTATTACTGCTCACTGTTGTTGCACATTTTCACTAACAGTTGGGAACATGCCTTTGGTGTTTACCTACTGGGATTTATTTCTCCCACCCTATTTGGGTTAGGTCTTCAACTCAAACAGATTTAATTTCTATAGGTGTCGACAAAGGAAAGGGTCCATATACGGGTACATGATTGTAGTAGTGGAGTAGGAGAGCATGGGACTGAGCTTAGGCTTGCGTTGCTGCTGCGTTCTGTTTACTCTTCTTTGTTCTGTTTGGTTGTACCTTATACTTTGATATGTAGTGTATTGTATTGTTGTGTATCATGTTCTGGCTATTTTCATAGAATTAGTGACATGCTGCATCTTTATATATATATATATATATATTACTACTGGTTCTCCTTTACTTCAGTTGTCCATTTCAGTTGTGTATTATTTACTACTTCCGCTATTGTATGTTATTTATCTTTTACACTATGCTAGACTTTGAGAAATGAGGGCACAGTTTCCCCACTATCAGACCTGAGCCCTCACTTCTAGTCGGAAGCCTCTGTCATTTGGGGAAATGCGCTTGAGGTCATATGACCAACTGGGTCTGGGGAACCCGTTGAGAGTCTTTCAGATCCAAGATGTTACAAAGGTGGCATCAAAAAAAATATTTCATGACTTACTGTTTGGAGACTTAGTTTGGGATAGGAAGGGGTTTGTAGTTGGTAATAAGGTGTGCCCGGGAGTAGCTAACCCATGTACAGGGAAAAGCCAGTCTACCTAGTTTATTGCAATTTTTCAGATTATGAATATTTTACAGTTGACTTGATTTTCACCATTGGGGGACACACTTGTCTTTCTGTTGTTTATATGTTATACATGGGTACTACTTAGTTTCAAATCTATGAAATGAGGGTATGCCATCTCATGCATCATTTAGGAACACACTAGAAATCACATGTCATGAATAGTTTCCATGCCATGTAGGGGAATTATAAATTGAATGTTGTTGTGATAATTGTTGTGAAAGAAAATCATGTTGTTGTGATAGCTACATTGATAAATACCTTCTATTTGATATGGTATTATTGTAAGAGTTTGTTGATAGAATGAACTCCAAACTTTGGTTTTTGGGGAGTATGGGCCCTCAATAACCAGAATTTGGTGGATCATTGACAATGTTACTTTGTTATAACATGTGTAGGCTGCCAAGCTTTGATTCGCGAGGAGTATGGGCCCTCAGGGATCCGAATTTGGACCTTAGATATTTGTTTCAGTTTTATTCTGTGTTCTGGATTAGTTATTGAGTCTTACTGTCTGGAAAACCCAGGATACATGTCGTGTTGTTCCTTGGATACACGCTGTGTTTTTTTCTGTTCAGGAAAAAATGAAAACTTTTGAACAACATGTCGTATACCCTCAGTACACACCATGTAGTCTCCTCCCATGTCATAGACCATCTGGTCGGGGACACGGGGTAGGTAATGGCTTGGGAGAACACGTCGTGTACCAGTTGTACACACCATGTAGTGTTCACCTGGTGTCCGCTCATGTAACTAACAACACAGACGGGGGAAACCTTAATACATACACACCATGTCTACCTTGAACACACATTGTAGTCTAACCCAGGTACCTGGCCGTGTCATGAACAACACAGGTCAGTGTTATCTTTCCTCGTACACGTCGTGTCCGCCTGGAACATGTCGTGTAGTGTCAACCATGTAGTCGGCCGTGTAGAGAGCAACACGGGTCGATCTGGGGCTTCTTTGAACACACTATGTCTTTTTGAAACACGTCGTGTAGTGTGACCTAGGTACAAAGGCCGTGTCACGAACAACACGGGCCGGTGAAAGCTTGTAGAGTACACGACGTGTACCTGTGGGACACGACATGTAGTCTTATTTTAGGAGATCCATGTGGCTTAGCCATGTAGAAGTACTAAGGCAGGGAGGGAGGAATCAAGTACATGTCGTGTATTTAGAAGACACACTGTGTGTTTGGGGTGTTACACAACCAGTTTTAGGTAAAGTACACGCCCATGTGGATGGCCTATGAGGACACTCCGTGTAGTATTTATACATGTCGTGTAGTCAGGTTTTGTAAATCAAGAATGCTTTTCTACTCCTGTTCCCTTCTTGATCTCCTAGTTTTCGTTCAGTGATAATTTTGATCTAAGGTGTGCTTTGAATTTGTTGAGTCATTCCACCGAGACGAGCATCGGTTCTTCGCCTAGAGAGCAGCAGCGATTATACTCCTGAGATGGTGGTACATGGGATACCAGTGGATCCTCCAGTAGAGCCAGATGTGGCGCCAGCCGTTATACCAGACACAGGCGCAGATGCGCAGTTCCGTGAAGGCTTCATGCGGTTCATGCAGACCTTTTAGGGAGCACCTCTGGTTGCCACATCTATGGAAGAGATGACACATATTTTCCTGTAGCATCATCCACCTACGTTTTTAGGGGATGGTGGACCATAGACTGTGGATTCATGGCTAGATTCACTACAGACGATATTCAAGCATTTGGAGACGCCTCCTGGGAGGAGGGTCAAGCTCGCTACACACATGCTGTGTGATTCTGGCAAGAGGTGATAGGATGTTACCACCCAGTCTGAGAATTACTATGACATGGAATGGGAACATTTTCTGGTAGCCTGCTGTGACTTATTCTTCCCAGAGACGCTAAGGGAAGATCGATCTCGAGAGTTCATGAATATGCAGAAGGGCGCCATGTTAGTGATGGGTTATTCTGCACACTTAACCGAGCATCAGCGTTTTGCACCCGTTCTGGTGGGTAATGATACGTTGAGGGCTAGAAGCTTTATGGATGGTATTCGGTGTCAAATCTGAGTGTTGGTGAACGTTTTCAGGTTGCGTACCAGGCATGATATTGTGAACTAGGCAATGATTACTAAGCGGAACCTACGGGAAGCTAGCGGTGTGGGCCAGGGCGGTTCAACGCCAGTTTCTGGTACTATTTCTACAGATAAGAGGAAGAGGTAGATGGAATTCTCCCACGGTGGCAGTACTATCCATAAGAATACTTCAGGTGTCTAGGTCATGTGCTACCAGTGTGGTAAAGAGGGGAATAGGAGACCGTAGTGTCCACGTGACCCAGTGGAGTGCTGAGCCTGTGGTAGGATGGGTCATCTTCAGTGTTTTTGCAGGGAGTTTCCACTAGTGGCTAGTGAGAGGAGTTCTGTGAAGACTCCACATGTGGGATCAGGACCAGTAGCTTCATACAAGTCAGGAAATTGGGGTACGTCAGGGCGTGCAGGTAGAGATGTTGGTCGTGGCCATGGTAGCTAGACACCAGTATCTTAGAGGTAACAAGATGGGTCAGGTCAGGGTGGCCAGTCTGTGTCATAGGGTTATAGCACTGGGCAGGCATATATAGTGCAACGGAAGCAACAGGAGTAGGATCTCAGACCTTCTACTATCAGAGGTACAATTCAAGTTGCTTCTGTTTTACCTTCTGTACTTTTCGATACAGGTTCTACACAGAGCTTTATATATGTGCTCATTTTGGAGAGCCTTGGGCTCTTTGTTTCTTCTGCTTCTTCTGATGTTATGATGCAAGACACTCCATTGGTGTCTAGAACGAATTGTATGTGTCAGTGGAGGGAGTTCCCTCTAGAGGTTGGTGGGTGTCACTTTCTACGAGACCTTTATGTCTTAGATATGACAGCTTATGATGTCATTCTCAGGATGGACTGGTTGGTACCCATTCGAGCCTTTGTAGATTTCTATAGTTGCAGGGTGAGTTTCACATCACAAGAGGAAGGAGAGTTTCTATACAAGGGCGAGTGGGATGTCTAGGCGATCCGAGTAGGACCCCAACATCATGGGAGAGGTGGAGTGATAGCCCAGATTGCGAGTTTATATCTGGATGATCAGGGAACATGTCAAAAGGATTTCCCTCCAGTGGTTGATCATTTCAGGGATGTCTTCCCATACAACTTTTCAGGTATATCTCCAGATCCAGAGGTGGATTTCTCTATTGATCTTGTTCCAGGAGCGGCACCGGTGTCCATTCCTCCTTATAGGATGGCCACACCTGAGTTGCAAGAGCTCAAGAGACCATTGGAGGAGCTACAGGAAAAGGGTTTCATATGAACCAATACTTCTCCTTGGTGTTTGCATGTCCTATTTTCAAAGAAGGCAGATGACACCCTCAGACTTTGTGTGGATTATTGGAAGCTGAACCGGTTGATGGTTACGAACCGATATCCCTTGCCAAAGATTGATGATCTTTTTTATCAACTTCAAGGTGCATGAGTGATATCGAAGATTGACTTGAGATCCAGATATCATCAGTTGCACGTGAGACCATCGGGCAAACCGCTTACGTCTTTTTGGAGTAGATATGGACTATACCTGTACTTGGTTATTCTATTCGGACTCACGAACGCGCCAGCAGTTTTCATGGCTATGATGAATTGTGTGGTTCATCCTTATTTGGATTCTTTTGTGGTAGTCTTCGTGGACGATATCTTGGTGTAATCTCACACTCTACGCGACCATTCCACCCATCTTGAGATCATATTTAGTACACTGAGAGAGCATCATCTATATGTTATGATCTCAAAGTGCCACTTTTGGATGGACCAGATTCACTTCCTGGGTCATATCATCTCAGAGGAAGGAGTAGCAGTAAACCCAGAGAAGGTGAGAGCAGTAGTTTTATGGGAGCATCCTAAGAACATGTTTGAGATATAGATATTGATGGGGATGGATGGTTACTACAGGCGTTTTATACATGACTTCACCCACATTGCAGCGCCATTGACAGGTGTGACTAAGAAGGGGGTGAATTTCGTCTGGTTAGAAGCTTGCAAGATATACTTTCATGAGCTGAAGGGAAGGTTGACATCAGCACCAATCCCGATACTTCCAGAACAGTGGAAGATCTATACAGTTTATAGTGATGCATCAGGTATTGGGTTAGGATAAGTGTTTATTAAAGGAGATCGAGTAGTTGAAAACGAGTCTCAGTAGTTGAGGCCACATGAGAGGAATTATCTGACGCATGGCCTCGTGTTGGCTGCAGTTGTTCATGTGTTTCACTGTTGGAACCATTATCTCTTGGGAGAGAATTTTTTGGTGTTTACGGACCACAAAAGACTGAAATATATCTTTACCCAGCGTGACCTGAACTTGAGACATTGAAGGTGGGTTGAATACCTATAGTCCTTCGACTTTGAGTTTGCCTATACACCTGGTATGGGTAACACAATTGTTGATGCATAGAGTAGGAGGACTCAGTTACAGGCAGTGCAGGAGGCCAGTATTGAGTGGCAGCTTATGGATTTATTCTCTGAGATGAATTTAGAGGTGCACAATATTCAGGGGAAACCTATATTTCATATTTATCTGTGACTTATACCCTCCTGGATAGAGTGAGGAGAGACAGCTATCGGATTCATAAGGCCTAGTTCTATGGGATTCGGTGGAAAGTGTGGACCCTCCTCCTGGATGGACGTTAGGTGATGATGAGGTACAGCATTTCCAGGGATGAGTGTGGATTCCGGGGTATATACGAGAGGAACTGACGCTGGAGTTCTATGCTTCATCTTGGATAGTTCATCCTGGAGTTACCAAAATGTACTGTTACTTTAGACGTCAGTATTGGTGGCTGGGTATTAAACGGGAGGTAGCAGGTTTTGTTGCGAGATGTTCCACTTGACAGTAGGTAAAGGCGGAACATTAGAGGCAAGGTGGGATGTTACAGCAGTTACCCATTCTGGAGTGTAAATTGTATGATATCACGATGGAATTTGTGACTGGGTTGCTGAGGTCACCTCGAGGCAGTGATGTCGTGTGGGTTGTTCTAGACAGAATCACAAAGGTAGCTCACTTTTTGCCGATAAAGGAGACCTTCGTTGTTGAAGAGCTCAGAAATTTGTATAACCGAGAGGTAGTACGTCTTCATGGGGTCCCACGTTCTATCGTTTCAGATAGGTACACCAGTTTTACATCTCGTTTCTGGCAGAGCTTTCAGAGGCCACTGGGTACATATGTGCTTCTGAGCACAGCTTACCACCCTCAGACCGAAGTCCAATCAGAGCGTATGATTCTGGTGCTAGAGGACATGCTACGTGCTTCCTTCCTAGACTTTAGGGGCTCTTGGGAGAAGCACATACCCCTGGTCGGGTTTGCCTATAATAATAGTTTTTAGGAAACTATTAATATGGAACCTTATGAGGCTTCATATGGTACGCCATTCCAACCACCTTTATACTGGATGGAGGCAGGTGAGACAACTTTACTGGGACTATATCTCATGCAGGAGACATCTGAGTAGGTCCTATTGATTCATTAGTGGATGGCTACAACACAGTCTCATCATAAATCTTACACTGATCGCCGCAGAAGACCCTTAGAGTTCATGTTCGGGGATTAGGTTTTCTTGCGTGTTTCACCAATGTTGGGACACAGGTGGATTAGGAGATAGGGTAAACTTTCACCGAGGTTTTTTAGGACATTTGAGATTTTTGAGAGAGTCGGGATGGTTGCCAATCATTTGCAGTTACCACAGAGGTATTAGGCTATGCACAACGTCTTCCATGTATCTTAGTTGCGCCGCTATCATTCAGACATGTCTCATGTTTTTCAGCCCGAGGAGGATGAGCTTCAGCTCGATGAATCCTTTGAGAAGCATCTGATTCGTATTGTTGATAGGAGCATGAAGGTTATCTGAGGTTGATCAGTTCCTCTCTTTCGGGTGCTATGGCAGAATGGTCGAGTGCATGACGAAACCTCAGAGCGGGAGACCGACGTTCGTTCTCAGTGGCCAGTGTTGTTCACAAATTTATCTTCACCACCCTTAGAAGGGTAATTTAGGGATGAATTCCTTTAAGGGAGGAATTTTCTAATAACCCGGTTCTTATTCTTGAGGTACGTGTTTCTTATATTCCTTTTTCCTTAAGTGTTTTTGATAAAATAAGGAAAATGGGGGAAAATCCCATATTTTTTGGGTACACGCCATGTACTTTTCCCCAGTCTGTGTACTTTGGCTCTGTGGGATGAGTACACAGGGCGTGTAGGCTTGTCGGAGATAAAGGGTGTAAAAACTAGATACACGCCATGTACTTGGTATTTACATGCCGTGTGATCAGTCGGCAGCTGAACTGTGAGGCGGTGAAGGTAGCTGCCATGTGAGTGATAGTACTCACCGTGTATTCAGAAATACACACCATGTACTCATGTCAACAGATGAACAGTGCGTCAGTGAAAAGTAGCTGGTAGAGGAATAGTTAAATGATGAAAGTAGATGCCATATACTTGAGAGTTCACGCTGTGTAGTTTGTTTTTTAGCTTAAAACAGGCAGTATCCTCCTCTTTGAACAGAGGATGCTTAGAATTTCAGAGGATCCTGGGAGAAGAGGCCGGATCTTGGGATAGCCTCCGACCACATAGCAGGAATTGGATTCTTCCACCGTTGATCTTGTTAGAACCGCGCCTGTAAGTGATTCCTTCTCCTTGGGTCATTCTTACAAATTCATTCCTGATGGGAAGTTATTTGAGGTTGAGCGTGTAGTGGTTTATGTGAGTTCTATGCTATTCTAATGCGTTTCGGGAGGCGTTGTTCACATATAGTGATCAATGGAGATCTAGGTAGGTAGTCTGGTGATTATTTCCAACTAGTGAGTTGAATTTTTTTACTGTTATGCTAAGAACCCATGATTGGGGTGTCGTATCATTGTGACCTTTGCTGGAAGTTATCTAGATTTTCATAGATAAAATCGTGATAAGTTAAAACTGCTGTTTGGGATCACTACTTGGATCCAGGACCACCTCAGGGGTGCGTTCCTCTATTTGGCCGTTTGGATAGGATACCTGTGGGTATACTGTGAATTTTACCACACTTTTAATTACCTCGCAAGGAATTGTATATAATTTCTTTCTTATATGTTGGGCTCGTCCCGGTTACTTGTATAGCCTAAGGACAATGTTCGTTTATCCTATGGGAAACCATTCTCATGCCTATGGGTAGTAGTTCTTGTGCCCGTGGGTAGTAGTTTATGTGCCTGTGGTCGACACCTCATTAGCCTATGGGAAATATTCTTTATGCCTTTGGGAAGAAACCTATGGGTTTCGATTCCGATTACCTGAGGGTAATGATTGTATGTCTGAGGAAAGTGTTATAATGAATATTCACCATGGGTTTTTTTATCAGTTATACCTACCAAGTTAAAGCACAGGATTGGAATGGTTAAATAAATATTAAATTGGAAATATGACTGGTAATTTTAGTTACTTTTTGAGTAATACTTAGTTTATTGCATATACAACTGCACACTACTGTTGCACATTTTCACCGACAGTTGGGCACATGCCTTTGGTGGTTTCCTAATGGGATTTATTTCTCAGACCCAATTTGGGTCATGTCTTCAGCCCAAACAAATTTCATTTCTATAGGTGCCGATAGGGACAAGGGTCCCAATACATGTACATTATTGTAGAAGAGGTGTAGGAGAGCATGGGACCGAGCTTAGGCTTGCGATGTTGTTGCGTTCTTTTTACTCTGCTTTGTTTTGTTTGGATGTACCGTATACTTTGAGATGTATTGTATTGTATTGAGGTGTATTCTATTTTGGATGTTTTCAAAGAATTAGTGACATGCTACATCTTTATTTATATATGACTGCTGGATCTCTTTTACATTAGTTGTCCATATCAGTTGTATATTGTTTGCTGCTTTCATTGTTGTATGTTATTTATCTTTTCCACTATGCTACACTTTGACAATTTAGTTCATTGTTTCCCCACTATCAGACCAGGGCCATCACAGCTAGTTAGCACCCTTAGGAATTTGGGAAAATGTGCATGAGGTCATGTGACCAACCTGGTCTGGGGCACCCATTGAGTGGATTCCGGATCCGATATGTTACACCAATCTTCCTAAATAGAAGTATGGTTGGATGTTCTTTAAAAATATGATGAGAGTTTTGATACTGAGTTTTACAAAGAAGTTGGGGAATGAATTAATTTTTCATTATAATAACTTATTATTATTTTTCACCATGTTAATATATATTTCTACTAATATGGCTGATATTATATTTGTAGTTAATAACTAATGAACTATGGGATGCCAATCCTATGAAGTCATACTCAGTCTCCCAGGATGACCCATATGGTAAAGTCCTTTAGAATAATACCTCAATTTAGTGAGTGGGATGATTTTGGGAACATTACCATTTGCGGTATGTGGTATGCCATCAGGGATTGTAGCTACATATACTCATGGTTGTAGTCACTCCCTACCCCAATATACACAGATAGTGTTTGATTATTTTCAAATCACAATCCAAGAACATGGGGCTAAAATATCCTATTTGAGGAAAGTGATGGTTGATTTATGTCAGAAGACGATTGGATCTCTCCCTAGGGATATGGCAGGGATGACTAGTGGTGAGAAGGTAAATCCCACAACATCAAAATCATTTAGCTGAAAATATTTTATTGTTTTTATTTATTAATAGAAATAAAAAAATGTTTTATTTTCAATATAATTATCTTACTACTATCACTAATAGGATGTAGAGTCAAATATGGTAGGGGTGGTGGGAAGAGTACATCATCAGACAATGATTAGTGGAGACGGTTTTTTCATTTCTCATTTTTGGTGCAGAGTATTCCCATGGAATTTTAGATGGGGTTGGGACAATGAGGGACCTATATATGTTATTTATAACCATGTTTCTATAAGAAGTGTTTTATTTTTTGTTTAATTATGTTAATTATTTATGTTTACTCTAATTATAAGATATTTAAATTTTGGTATTACTGTCTTGTAGAATGATCTTGTTTGTGAAATGTTAGTTTTTTAGGGTTTCTCTAGCTACCGGTTTTGGGGATGCAGATTTTGTATCTTTTTTCTCTACTTATTCATTTACCGGAGGTTTAAACCACCTATTATAATAGTGTTTTTTCATAGTGGTTTAAACCAAAACTATATAATTCTATTTTTATAGGTGGCCCAAAATGCCTATAAATATGGAAAAGTTTTATATAGCGGTGGTTTTAACCATTTTACTAGAAATTAAAACATCCACTAAATTCTATTCATTTTTTGTCCAAAAAACCGCTGCTAATACAAAGAAAACTGCTGATAAATGCATGTTCTACAAATCATTACATAAACTGCTGCAAAATGGAAGAAACCTCAACAAGTTGGATGTGGACAAAAATTTTAGAGGCATTTTTTTGAATCTGTAGTAGAACTATGTTGTAGTGGTTTTAACCGCCTCTATATGGAGATTTTTTTTGTAGTGATTGTTTTAAAAACATCTAGATTTAATATAGATCATATTACAATTATCTGTAATGTGAAATGTCATGGAATCCCTATTGAAATTTATAACACGGTGTGAGTAGGATAAGATATCCACATTGATGTAATAACAAACTGACATAGGTTGGGAATAATAACATTAATCTTGTGGAACACCCTATAAGAGAAAAGTTGAAATTAAGTCATGTATTTTTTCTTTGAACTCAAACTTTTTGTGGATCTTAAAATCCTATAATATTTGAACAATGGATTGACTTTATTGAGAATATATTCCCTATATTTATAATATCTATGAAAGATAATATGATTCAATGTTTTTAACACCTTGAGGGAGAAGTGGATCATTGGTGGACACTAATCAAGAATACAAAGCATATGGAAGAAAAATAATATAGAGAGTGGGATGAAGTAATGTTGTTGTTTATTGAAAAATATTTTACTCACACTCTACTCCTAAAAATGGATTTGGATTTCCTTGTACTTAATCCAATGGAGGAAAAATCAATCATATATTTTGAGGTCATCATTATTGGGGTTTCATGACATACTTCTAGTTTATTCATTAACACCATAAAATTAAATTTACTTATTTTTACTAGGGAAATGATGATTCTATGAAGTGATTTATAAATTTATTTGGTTCAATTCTATTTAAATGTTTTTTTATTATCTATATAATTTCATATGAAAATTGTTTCATCATAGTGTCTTTTTGGGACTAGAGATAAGAAAACGAGAATGAAATTTGATTTTGGGTGATCACCAAATAAATAACAAGTTAATAATAATATAAAACATCCCACAAATAAAATATTTTTGTAGAAGAATCCTAGAGCCATTATAAAGGTGTCCAGGAAATGATTATTGTGTAGAAAAGAGGGGTATCAAAATAACACTTGTTGACGTGAGAGGAATAATCCGACTACTATAGTTGTACAAAATAATGTCCAAATAAATCCTAATCATTTTTCCAATTATTTTACTATATGTAATTTAAAAACTAAGAAAAACAATGAAATGTGATAAAGGTTATAAAAAATGAACTACCAAACCCCCAATGCTAAGAGAGAAAGGGTTGGATTATAATATTACTATTATTGAGGGGGGTCAAGAAACAAATTAAATGACATGTAGACATTTTTTTAATTAAATAGTAGTGAACACAATATTTTATTCAAGATCTACACACCATTTAATATCATTAATTATTAGTAGAACTATTTAAATATGATCACAAAACATGGAGTTTTTTTATCAATTAAATCTGAAAATGGAATGATTATTTCATCACTAGTAAATAAATCATACCAAGTTGATATATGTATAATGAATCTCTAGGGAAAAAATTCATAATCCCTTGAAATGAACATGATTCTATACTAGGAATGGACTAGTTGACTCTATATAGAGCACACATCCATTACAGGGAGACAGAAGTGGACTTCTATGCGCTTAATTTCCCTCTTATTCATTACAAGTTTGTGTAGGATGATGTATCTTTTTTTTCGTATTCTTCACCTGAATGGTTATTGAATCCTTATAAGTATTCATGTCTATCTCAAATAATTGAATGAAAATATAAAACAAGACCTGAATACATGCCTTTTATATGTGATTATATAGATGTATTTCTAATAATATTTCCTGGTATTCCTCCTAAATGATAGGTTGGGATCTCAATTGAACATATACATGGGTCTCTATAGATATTAGAGACTCCATGTATAATAATTCCCTTCAAACTGGATGATATAAATTCATAATTATAGGATCATCTGGACATTGAATTCATATTCCTGAGTACTCCTCCATGGGGATCACTATTCCCACTTATGTAGAAGAATGATAGGATGATGTATCTATGTATTTATTATCATGAACTCAATAAGATGATAATATATAAAATCTATCCACTTCCATATATTGAGATTTTTTTTTGAATAGTTCTGTGGATCATAATTCTTCTCTAATGTGGACATTCTGTCAAGATATAATCAGTTGATGTGGAATAAGGAGGTTATTATCAAGGAATCTTTTCATAAAAATTATAGGCACTTTCTGTTCAGAGTCATTCCATTTGTTATTATGAATGATCATTTTCTCTTCATGGACATAATGAATATATTATTTAGGTTCTTCCATTATAATTTTTTATTATTTATAACATTTATTCTTTTATAATCCAAAATAGAGGATGAACATGGGGAGAATTTTATTACCATGTCTAAGTATTTTAAGAAGTTGAATTTATATAAAAAATAAAGTAAACCTAAATATAGATGTTTTCAATGTCATTCTTGGGGAAAGTTTTCACTTGTGAGGCATATCTATAAAAGGAAACGACCTTAAACAATTCATAAAGTTGATTCTCCAGAAAAGAATTCATTTTATAAAATTTTCATTTATATTATATGTTTAATGTTTAATATAATTTTGGAATAACCCACATATAAATAATTATTATATAAACAAGTGGAAACATCTTCATAATATCAATATTTCCCATAATACCAAAAAAATATGATGTTACATGTTCTAATTTCATTAAATATATTTAAATTTTCATCTTAGCCTCATCCTTGTCCCTAATTATATTCAGAGTTCCATGAAAAACATTTGAAATTCTAGGATAAGAAGAAAAATATCATTAATGGAAATGTAAAAAATAATTAAATAAACCTGTTCTTCCATTAATTATAATAAAAATATTCATTAATCAAAATAAACATTGAGGTCAAAGATAAATTTTCTAACCCAAGGAATAAACATCACTATGAAATTCATTTCATAATTCATTTCATAGAGAATTTTTAATTCATAATTATATAACAGTATTTTCTCTTCAATCACAAAAAACAAAGGATTTTTTTAACAAATTTATACATTTTATTATTAATTAGTTTTATAAAATTCTTTTTAAACTTTTTATCAATAGAATGCCTTGATAAATCATAAGATTTCATTGAAATCCCAAATAATTTATTGATAAATAATATTGATAAAATGGTATATAATCTTCATATAACTACCAAAATAAATTTTAAATTTGGAATAACATACATGAAAAATGTTAATGTTATTATATAATAATCTAAACTAGTTAACACAATCCCATTACATAATTCATTGGAGAGGTGTATCAGGGTCACATGACATCTTATGTTATATCTACCTCACCCATCATCATAATTAATTCATAATAATCTTAAATTATCATAAATAATTAAATAGTTAATTTCCATCAACAAATCTATAATCATATCCTTTATACCCATAAGAAAAACATTTTTGGATATTAGAATAACCGTTCCATTTAAACATCATTTTGAAAATACCTGAAATAAATGTATGAATTATTTTTCGTTGAAGAAAATATGGATTCTAGTAAAGACATATAGACATAAAACAATGGTTATAGTGGTAGGAAATACTATTGATGTCATATATTCTAAAATAGAATATTCCTTTCACCTTTTTGTTGAAACAATCTATATAAATTTTTAAAAAATATTCCTTTTTGAAAACCGTTTGAAGAAATAAAAAGGGAAAATTTTCCTTTATAGTTAATTTCTGTCCACATAAATATATTCATAAAATAAACTTAAGAATAGAGAGATGGATTAAAAATATTTTGAAAATAAATTTTTTAAAACATAAAAATGAGTTTTTAAGTCAATGTGTCCCGTAACTAATGTATCGATCATCACATACATTTTATGTCTCCATAAATAATAAAATAATATTAATTATGTACATTCTAAAAAAATGATTTATTATTTAGATTATTTTATATCACCATTTTATATAAAATTACATAATCAATTAGGATCATGTTAGATGTTTTAACGACATTTGACTCATATGTCCAAAATTACAATATAATGTTTACAATGGTCAAGAGGGTAATTATTATATATAAAAATAATAATAATAATAATTTCATAATTATAATTTCTATTAATTAATTATTTTTGTACAACCATCCATGTAGGAGTTTTATAAAAAATGAACAACAATAAAAGGATCAAGATGGTAGATCATACATATACATGAGTTATAGTTGCATTTTTTAAAGAATATGATGTAATTGAGGTATGTTTAATTTTATATCTATTGAATTATGATTATATCATTAATATAATATTATTTTTTTAATAAAAATATATATTATCCATGTGATGTGGTCTTGAAAAATGAATCAATTCACTTCATGGAGTTGGTAATCTGCACATACACATGATTGAGGTTATCAATTTTTAATGGATATAAAGGTAATAAAAAAGACGATATATTATATTTTCATAATGATAATTATTTCATTAATATAATTTATATACCATAAATAAATAATTATAACTATTTATGACATGTGATGATGGAAAATTAATTACATCATTTCATGAGGCTCTAGTCAGTCATATTTAAAAAAATGAAGGTTTCATTTCCCATTTGATGGTAGAAAGAGATGGATATGGGTTAATACAATAAAAAATTAATTATATAAATAATATTGGTGTTATTATTAATAACATTTGAATAATAATTTAGTGAGGAAGATTAAGTAATGAAATAAAATGGCTTGGTGAAGAACTATACCTCTTCCTCAGAAAACCTCTTTATTCTTATACTTATAACCCTTCCTAGGTTCATTTTCTAATCAAACTAGGGAATCATCGACATGGGGTGTGGTGATTAGAATCTATTTTTTTTTGTTTTTGGAAAAAAACCCAAAAGGGCCTTGATGTATGTTATGTTTAGTAGATTGGGTGACTTTTTAAAAGTGGATTAGTTGAAAAAATATTATTTTTCTAAAAAAATTAAAATATTTTTATTCCTTTAAAGTGAAAAATTTCTAAAAAAAGTCGATTACATTGATGAAACTATATGGGGATAAAATATGGTAAAAATATATACTTTTACATGTATTGATATTATTTCAACCCATATTTATTTATTTTAAACCCATAGTTATAATGTTTTGACATCAACCATAGTAAGATATTTTAACAATTTTTACTATTCAAAATGTCCAAAAATTTAGTTTCAGTTATTATGTAATATAAATTATAATGATTTTAAATATTTAATAATTTTTATGAAAATAAATTCATATATTTTTAATTATATATACATAATTGAACTGGAAATATATAATGAAAACTATTTTTAAAAGAATTCTTTTTTATGAATATAATGGGTTTTATACCTAGTTAAAGTATAATGATGATTCCAATGAAAAATATTTTAAATTTTAAAAATATTAATTATATTTTAAAAATAATTTGAAATAAAATGTTATGTTGTAAATACTTTAATGAAAATTCTGTTTTCCATAAAAATCATTATTTTGCACAATTCAATGAAAAATACACCATTTTAGAGAACTCCCAAAAATTAATCCATAGTTAGTTTATAAATTATGAATTCAATAATGAAGTTTATTTTTTAAAATTGAAATGCTATATATTTTAAATAAACATTTTAAATAATTCCATATAATTGCATGAAAATCCAATTTGGTTATGGTTAATGCTTTTCTCCTTTTGACTAAAAACTTACATAAAAATCTTATAATGATTATAAATCTATAAAATATAACTAATGGATACTTATAATATATGTAAGTGGGTTTATACATACATTACCCAGGTTTATTACATTTTTAGACCCTTTGAGGAAAATGGTTTTTGATGAATGAACTAAACCATCATTTATAAGAGAGATTCATCGCTTCATCAGATTAGCTAAGTAATATTGAAAATTTGTGAGAAAATATTCATGATTTTCAACCAATTTATAAAACTATTTCAGAAGATAGTTAATTATGTATAGATAGATGAATACAAATAGATATTCATGGATTGGCTGAAGAGTTTAACTAATACACATATACACACACTACTCATAGGTGGGGACACATTTTTGATTTATAGTGAATATTAAACAAAGGTTTTAAGCACTGAACACATGTAGGATAATAAATTCATATTATACAACTTAAGGCTATTGATTTTGCAGGATAAAAATAAATTGATACATGATCATTAACTATCTTAGACAATGTTTTATTGAATATGTGAAGGAATTAACTTTTCAGATAGACAATATATATATATAGACAAAAAGATATTAAATTATATATATTCACAATTAAGGATCTTAACATAAACCAATAATTATGGTTAGATCTAATAAATGATTGAGTATAATAAATACTATAATATATATTTATGAAAATAAAACTAGCATATTCTTTTAAAAGAAAATAACTATTAAAATTGTATATGATGGTAATTGAGAAGGGTTTTATCTGTTTGGAAATCAAATGTATGGATATAAGAATAGTGAAGAAAGGATCATCATTTTACCTTTTTTAAATCAATTTCTCAGCCATCCCAACAAGAAAAAATTCAGAAATCATAAATGGATAATGTGCAGATACAATAGAATATGGATAACATAAGGAATGGAAAGACCTATAACATAATGGGTTATGATAATGGATGTGTTATTTTTTGGAAATGAAATTTAATTTCATCAGATCCAGAGATAAAGCAGGTGATATTATGTGATGCCCATAGATCGGCCATCTCTATCCACCTTGGAAAAAACAAAGATGTTTAAACATCTATGAGAAAGCAATTAAAAGGAAAATATTATGATAGATATTATGGAATATACATCTATATTCATGGTGTGTTAAATGGTTAAGGCTAAGTGGTAAAAAACAATGGATTTTGCAACCACTTCCCATACTTACATGAATATGGGAATTAATCACTATTGATTTTGTGATGGTATATCCGAATTATTCAAAAGGAAAAATTTATATATGGGTTATATGAGACTATATTATAAATAATTATCTCTTCATTTCCAATAGAGAGGACTTATTACTCAATCAACCTAGAAAGTCTATATAATGGGGAATTGGAAAGGCTATATAGAACACTACTATCAATTGAATCTGATTAGGATCCATATATTAACTCAATGTTCTATAAGAGAATTAAATATTATTTAAACATAGAGATGAGATTGTGTATGATCTATCACCCCCAAACTATTATAAAAATAAAACCAACTATCCAAACACAAGATTATATAATAAGAGATTACATTTATGGAGGCTATTAAAAATATATTCCATTAGTCGAGCTTTCGTAAAACAAAAGTATCTACACAATAGTTATGATGGAACAATATGAATCCCTTATTGGGAAGATAAGTTAAACACCTACTTATTGTGCTGAAGTTGGTGAAAAAAATTTTCTTGGGTCTCATATGGTAAAAGTAATGGTATAAAAGATCAAAAAAATTCAACAATGCATAAAATTTGATCAAACTCTATTAAAGAGTTATTCTTATAAACATCCACAAAAATATGGATTAATGTTGGTGATCTTATTTCATCAACTTATCTCCATGCAAGAGATTAATACGGTATGGGAAGAATGGGAAGCTATAACGAAGATATATTATCCCCATAAGATTCTTGGTCACAGTAGATAAGTGGAATACCAATTAAATCTTACACAAAACCTATCTAAAATACATAATTTTTTCTAGATATCACTCTTATGTACATATATAAAAGGTACATTTCAATTAAAAAATTCCATTTTTTTAGAGTTTCAATATGATATCTCCTACAAGAAGCAGTTTTCAATGATCTTAGGCCATAGAGGGAAAGTAATTAACTATAAAACCACTCACATTGTAATGATAATTTTGATAAATTTTATTTATTAAGAGGCCACATGGTAAACAGAATAAAAAATAATTTAGAAGAACCAACATTTTTATTCCATATTGTAAGGAATGATAGTTTGAGGGAGAAATTTCTTAAGGGTGGAAAAATGTGACAAACCCAAAATTATATATATAAATTTCCCTTATTAATATATATGTGTTTGAAATTGGGTAGTATGTAAAATATAAACTAACATCACCTACTATTTTATTTTGAACATAATTTTTTTATAAAATTACATTTCAGATAAAAATCTAATTAGTGCTAAAAAAATAACATTGATATATTTTATGATATAAATTAAATTTTCATAAAAAGTAATTATTGTGTTTTAATCACTTATATATATATATATAATTTATCTCATATATATAAATTATCTCATATATATAAATTTAATATAATTATCCAAAAGTGTCATATAATTTATTTTTTGTATAATAAATCAATTTATAACATTAAAAAAATGATAATATTATCACACAAACAAATATTAACATGATAGTAATATTTTTGAAAGAAATTATTTTTAGGGATCAGATATGATAATAGTATATATAATTTCTCTAAATCAATGTAATTTTATTTTGAAAAATGAATTAAATTATTAAAATCACCTAGTTCAAATTGTTAAATAATTTTAATTTTATTTTTCCGTTAAAATTATTTCCCATAGATGATAGTGGAGTTACCACAATATGAGTGAGTTAGTTTAAGTGTGATTTAACCTATTGAATATGGTTGAAACATGTAGAAAATATTTTTGATATTGTATGATAGAGGAATTATCAGCCTTACAATTTAAACCCCCCCTTAATATAGTGCATTTTTATCTAGTTCCCTTAAATAATGGAGTGATGTTATTGACCAATAAAGAGTTTTTTCAGGATTTTTATTCTCTTCACATTTAATTGGAGACCACCTCCTCCACATTTATCCACCCAATACAAATACATTACTCAAAAAAAATCCCCATCATCTCTCCGAAACACACTTCCCATGAAATGGAATCCTTAGTCTCACCAAAAGAAAAATATAATGATCCTTAAGGAGTTACCTGAGGGAGAACATCCAATAGAAATGCAATACACTCAACCAAAAGTTTATATCTTATTTTATTCTTCTACACCCCTCAAGTACCCATAATCCATGATAATATAATAATACTATAATTTTAACTACACATAAATGACATTATTCTAATGAAATATATATCTAATATTTTTCTCTAATATAATTGATAAATTTTAAAATATCATCGTTCATGTGTGTGGACTATAGCCTCTATGAATGACATGTTTTGTTCCCCATGACCACAAAAATGATTGACATTTAAAATGCATTTAGTAAGTAAAAATGATATATTTAAATATATTTATATTCTACAAAGTATAATATATTCCTCTATATATGTCACAAAAATAATAAATCACTTTTTCTAACCTTTATATCCGTAAATGGACTTATGATGGTACCTTTATTATTGGCGATTTTTTAGGAATACCTTTGAAAATGTAGATGTATTGGGGTATTCTAATAATAAATCTCATAATAATTCAAAATTGTTGATATTAGAATGGTATTTTACATCACCTTTTATCATGGTATGGAAATATAAAATGTTTGGATGAAATTAACCAAACAACCTTAAGTGACCAATATAAGTGTATACTGTTATAAAAAAAATTAAAAATTGTTAATGTATAATCCATAGAAAACTAAATATATATAAATATGTTTGTTTGAAATATAAATGAAAATTTTAATATAATTTTTAGTGATTCTATGTAAATGTGTAGACTTATTTGGGACATGTCTTAAGGGATCTTCTGTTTAACCTTCGTTACATGATAGTTACTCATTCTCTTTAATTTTCACACATTTAGGGAATAATAACCCCCGTTAAATTGTTCTTGTTTTTTATATATCCCATGAATTAATATATTTTAATATACTTTTCATTTAAGGTGTTATTTTAATGACCAAATCTTTTCAAACATAAATATTATATCTGATTTATGGTTTTACAATCCAATGAAGCTTTTCATTTATGGATTTTTTTTCATGGTGTTAGATTAATATTCAATACATTTCACAAATACACCTCCAACGATCATAAAGGGGTAGTTTATTTAAAAACTAGGAACACAATATTTTTTTAAATGAATGATATTAAACATCCCCATAAGGTTCATACATCTTTATAATCATCATAAAAATAACCTACATAAAAAATATCTTCAAAACATTTGGAAATGAAACATTAGAGTGGTTAAGATTAGATTCTCATTAAGGGTGAATGTTTTCGATATCATTATATGATGTTATGAAAAAAATTAGATGATCATAATGGAAAGTGATAATTTACATAACATAAAAGTTAATGCCAACAAATCATATATCATAAGCATGAATCATTCCATAAAGCTTTATTATTGAAAAAGGTTTAATTCATAAGAGTGTGAAACCATAATAATTCATAAACCATATGCTTATTTCATAAAGGTGTTCCTACAAAATTAGTATATAAACCATTTTCTTTTTAATAGTTAACTAACGGGACCTTCAAACATAGTGGATTAGGCCTCATAACATGGTTCCCATTATAGATCAAACCAATTGGCATGATTCCTATTGTGGATCAGGCCCTTCGGACTATTTCCCATTATTGATCAAGCCCATTAATTTGTTTCCAATTTGTATCTCGTGATATATAAATATTTACCAAATTTATTAAATTGAGATATTATTCCCACACATCCTTCATTATAATTTGAATATAATCATTTGTTATCACATTAGAAATGTCATTGGTTATAATATAACCATAGTTGAATATTGAAAACCATACATAAATTTTCCACAAGATCTGAAAACATTAATCATATCCTAACCAATGAAAAGAAAATGTTCTCATAAAATTTCCATCACAACATAACACATAGAAAGGAAATGTATCTTATAATCATCTCATTAGTTCATCATAGAATAACCGATGGAAAATGAAAAAATATCTTCTTCATTACCAAAAACCAAAACAAAAAATAATAATTTTATAATAATTGGAAAATATACTTTTTGAAGAAAAATAAACATTGAATGATGTTATTTTAGATGAAAAATGATTTTGAAATATCACAACAAACCTTTATTTAGGTAATGAACTGTTTCACTTTGAGGAAAAAAATTATTAAAAATAAAATAGAAAATAACATTATCAAAACACTTTTCTTTGAAAATATCATTTGAAACCTATAAAGTTATCATTAAATCATTTACTGGCCAGAATAGTGGAAAATTCTATTTATATCATAAAAATTAAAATAAATATTTCTTTCACATCTCAATAAAATAAAAATGGATCTTTTTTGAAAAATGAATTGAATTTTAATTTGAACCCATTAGAAAAAATAAAACATTGGAAAAAAAATTTACAAAATAATATTATAATATTAAAATATACATTGAATCATATTTAAAAAACATTGATATATAAGAAAATGGTTTTTGGACCAAATGTAGAAATATTGATGATTTTTATTAAAAATATAATTTTGGGATTTTAAATCTTTAAGATAGGTAAAATAAATTAAAACAAGTAATTTATAAAAAAACATGTTTACAATATAATATATCAGTTTAATGTGAGATAGACAATAAAGTATTATTATTTGGAGCATGTCATAAATAACCTTGTTAAACAATGAGATTGTAACATTAAACCATTACCAATTTAGTATCACTTGAGTAATAATACCCCGGAAATAAATCAGATTATGTGGGAATTTATTTCCCATAATTATCATGATAAGGATATTAAAATACATTCATTGGAATTATATACACCATAAAAAAGATACTAGTGGTTTATAAGTCATTTTTTTTCACATAAATAAAAGTGAGATGAAAATACCTTAAATTAAGTCTCAACATCCTTAGTACATTTTCAAATACCTCATAAAATAAATTAATGTTTATTATAAAAATATTATAAAACAATAATCATTTTATCATTCCATATATGATTAAATTATGACCATTTTTAACACTTTTATAAAAATTTCTTATTGAAATAATTTTTCACATAATAAATTCTTTTGTTATCTTGTATGTTTTGGTTTTGTATTTTTTTCCAATGAATTTGGACCGGGTACCATCATTTGAAGAATGCTAAACAAAATATAAATATCATATATATTAATTATTTATTCCAAAAAAGTATTTTATTTTTGTCAAAAATATTTTCAAAAAGACTCAAAAATTGAATTCATTATATTTTTCCACAAAAATTAATAAGCATCAATTTTTTATGAGAAGGAATTTTAAAATCATATAAAGAATTTAGTAAAACTTAAGTGCTTATTTATAAATATATTTTACTTATCTAAAAACTATATTCATAGTTTTCATAATGTGGTTTTTCATAAACATAAGATCATATTTAATAAATATTTTATTATGGTAATCAATGATGATAATAGTATAACACGGTATGTAAAAACATTGTGTTACGTGTAACATATTCTATTGAAAGAATTAAATCTCAGCTATTTTTTTCCATTAAATTCCATGGTTTCACATTATACCACCCCTTAAAATAAATTTTCTATTAAAATTCATCACTCTAATAAAACAAATAGGATACTGATACCTCATCAGATCCATAGGTACCCATGTATCTCTTTCAAATTAGTGGTTTCAAGAAAGAAAAATTAACTTGTTAAGTGGTCTTGTTTTATAGAAATTTCTCTCTATGATATATAATCTCAAAGGATTGTTCCTCATAACAGACCATGATGTAGTGTTATGACCTATGAGTTCAATAAATATTATGGATAAGGAATGTACTTCATCAAGAGAAATACATGTAACACATCATGAACCAAAGATAGTTTCTATTAATGCCTAATGAAATAACATATGATTTGACATGATTAATAATATCAGGGGAAATTTAACTAGGGATTATTTTTCACTCTTTTTCTGATTCCAAATACCTTATTTCATGGAGAAATTCATTGAAACACTTTATCACCAATATCAAATCTAAGATCGAACTATGGTTTTTTTGTATAACATTTCTGTTGACATTGTTCCATCCATGTGTGTTATTTAATGGATATAACTTTCTATTCTATATATTCCACTAGATTTTGTTCCAATAGTTTTCTTTCTCTAATTTCATCCCCACACATTGTAGGTCTAAAGTTCATTCTATAGAGGGATTCATAGTGATCCATTTGAATGATCCATTTAAAGCTATTGTGTTATGTAAACTCAACAACATGAAGTTATTGATCCCAAACACCGTTCAAATCCATAATAATGATCTTACCATGACATTTATGGTTTGAGTTGTTCTCTTAGATTTGGAATATTTCTGAGGATGATACCCAATGTTTAAACCCAAAATTATATATAGATAATGTTTAATACATTGCTAGAATTTTAAGGTATACCCTAGATCACAAATATATATAATAGAGTCTGGTACTCCTGGAATCCATACCCCGTTCTTAATGTACATCATAGAAAGCTGGTCAAGAGTTAAATATTATCTTATAGAGTTAAAGTGTGATAAATTTTTAAGGTGATATACTAGAACCCACATAACAATATGATCTTTTGATTCTTTGAGGATTAAAATGAAAAAATTCCCTTGCAATAATTTTCTATTTTTATTCTGGTATGGGGAGAGGTTATAAAACATCCTTATATATTTTTCTCTCATCCGAAAATTATTGGCATACCAAAAACTAAGATAAATCTATGTGATATCTCCTTATATTTCCTACCTCTATAAATTAACATTGAATCCCTATAAATCTTTGTACATATCGGATTAATATAGAATAAATAACATTGAGGCTCTCCTAGTATATCATTCATAAAATCAGGTATGTACAAAACACATAAAATGTTTCTAGTACTTATAAAACCATTATAATCATATCTAAACTCATAAAAACATATAACCTTCATTTTTATCTCTTTATCTTCCTTCTACACCTCTTTAATCATAACATATATATATGGTTGAACAATCTTTTTAAAAACATCAGATTTATCCCTTTTTATCAGGATTTATATATCGATATATTTCAAATATAGAAATATTATATCATTTTTTATCCTCATCATATTTAAGTTAACATGATCCCTTCAACTCAAAATATCGAATAACTAGTTTTCTTTCCCATTATTATATTGCATTGAGTAATGATAATCATTAATCAGCTACAACCATATTCTGTAGTGGTTGATAAAAAAATCATGTGTAAATATATAAATTAAAACTTTATGATCAATTTATATATCTCAATTATCTTCATAAAGTGAATTTCACTATATTTTTAATGATATTATTATAATGGATAACTCCAAATCTGGAGTTGTGTAATTTTTCTTAGGAAAAATCAATTTCCAGGAGGAATAAGTTATAACTATGAAATTCTATTTGAGAACACGTTCCAAAATGTTAGTGGATGAATTATTATTTATTAAAACCCATTATTTACTACATGTAAATGTAATAATATGTTCGCTGACTAATCTTATCTTTAGTTTCATGAAATATCCCTTACATTCATCTTTAAAAAGGAACTTGTTACCCGTCTGAGTCAAAATGGTGAGTGTATTAGATAATCATGGAAAATAATACCAAAAATATTAACAATATCCATGAAAATGAAGGAAAAAAATTGTATCTCAGTTATCATGGGTTGTCTAGGAAAACATTGAGCAGAATTCATCTTTTATTGATTCAGCAATATACCCTTAATTAAAATAATATGACACAAAAATGAAAACATTTATGGCTAAAATTCACACATTGTAAAATTTCCAAACAATTTATCATTTCTTAGAGTATTTAATAAAATTTTTATGTGGTGTTAATTCTCTTTCTTTCTATTTTAATTGATAATAATATCATTAATAAATACTACAATAATCTAATCACTGTAATATTGAAAAACTCTATTCACTAAATATGTGATGAATTTTTTGGAATTAGTATGGCCAAATGGAATACATATATATTAATTTTGTTCACAATTTTTATGGAATGTTTTATTGTGTTTATCTTCCATATTAACCCTAAATTGATGATATCTAAAGAGAAGGTAAATCTTATACATTTATTGAGATTTATGCAATTGATCAAACAAGTAGTTGATAGAGGGTTGATGATACTTGTTCTTGATTGTGACCTTGTTAATTTATCAATAACTAATAATGATTCTCATTATTCTTCCTTTACTCAAAAAAAAATACAGTGTACACCATAGGGAAAAACATGGATGAATGAATACCTTATCAATGTTCTACTACAGTTTATCCTTCGATTTTCTACAAATAAATCAATGAAATTATTTAGGGATTCATTGATTCAGGTGAGGAAACAAGTATGAGATCTATTGAGAACTCAACATCACAAATTAGGGAATACAAGAAAATTATTTTGAAAATACATATATAAACTCCCACACAATAGGAATACCATCAATATTGATTTTCTTCCCAACCATATGAGATAAATGCTAAATTTGAGTACAAATAAAAACCCATAAAAAAGATGTGATTTATATTGGATGTTCATATCTATCATATCATGGATACACTATCATTGGTTGGTTTGAAATATCAAATGTGTATTCCCTTCCTTGGAAATTTATGTGGGATTTATATATATAAATCCAATAAATGCCATAGATAACATCAAATTCAAGATGAGGGAAAATAACAAGATTTTCAGGGTTCACATTCCCACAATATTCTACTTTATATGAATCATATATATGAGAAGTGACTATTTTACTATAAAAGGTTTTCACTATAAATTCAACATATAATCATTGAGTATAGTAATTAATATATCGAGATACTGTTCTTGAAATACATGAACTCTTATAGCATAATACAAATAAGTTACTTCAATATTTTAGCAAACATGATACCACATCAAATTTATTATTATATATTCAACACCTTTGTAGAAATGAATATTTAGCATGAATATCAAATACATTTCATCAAATTGATCATTCATGAAAAATAATTTATTATATGTCAAAATATTAACCCCATCAACTAAATATATGACACCATAGGTTCATCCTAGCTCATTCGTTGCCATTTATTCAAATTCTTCATGATGTTTCATAGTAATTTTTTGACCTTATAAAGCATATCCCACATAAGTGTTAAACATATTGTGTATTGAGTCCTGTTTTTATACAGTAGGTGATGATCTATCTCAGTGATTCATTTTTAGAGTTATTACCCTTAGCTACAAAAGTTATAGAGACACATCCTAATGTAGTATTCAAACATGTATAGAATTTCCGAAAAACCTCTCACTCCATCCTTCAAAAAATTCCTAGATAATTTTCTATACTTAGGATCATCCATATGATTCTCACTATTGTTTTATCTTCCTAGTGTATAAGTGATAAATATAAATATTATCTGATATTAAATATTGAATCCTAGGATTATCATATATAAATATTATATATTATTATATTAATAGTAAATAAATTTCACAAATACACATATGAGGCTCATAATGGTACCGTGTCATTGGATACTATTTATGTTCTCTTAATATTTATGGAAATGAATTCAAATGTTCCCATGATGATCTTCCCCTTTGGTAATATTTATAAATATACCCTACATAAATACTTTCTTAATGGCTCGGGGAAATGAAATATATGGTTGAGCTCAAATTCACATTGAGGGTGAACATGTGAAATATGATTCTATGATCGCATGAATGTATAAGATAAGCTTAATTTCATGAGGCCATTAACATAAATTACAAATTTCACACCCATCCTATAATATATCATTAACATATGTCATGGAATAACGAATTATCATTCAAAAATTCATGACACATAAGTGTGTGAAACCATTATAATTCATGAACCCAAATCTCATTTCATAAAACTATGGCACCAAAATAGGTATAAAACCCATTTCATATTTCATGGATAACTACAATGACCATAAAAACATGGTGGATCTGGACTCATTACATGTTTCACATTGTGGGTCAAGGCAATCAGCCCTTTTTGCAATGTTGATTAAGCCCATTGGCCTGTTTTACATTGTGGATCAATTTTTCAACTTGTTTCCTATTATTATTTAATGAGATATAATGCATTACCTAATGAATTAAAAAAAATATAGGTCCCACCCATACTTTTTCATAACATTAATACCTTCCCTAGTTATGACATAAGAACCATCCTTTTATGTAATGATACTATTGTCCTTAGCTATAATATAACCACATTCACATAATTAAAACCATAAATAAGTGTCCCACAATATCATAAATAATTAATCATATCATAACACATGAAAATAAGAGGGTATCATAAATATTCCATCATATCATAAACCATATAAATAAACTAGGTCTTATAATTATATTTTCATTTAAACATTGCATAATGCGTAGAAAATGAATGGATTTTATAAAGAGATCCTAATAATTATCATGAAACAACTGGATAAATAATATGTATAGTATAATTGTATCAAATCCCAAATAAATCATAAGAAAAATTAAATGATTCTATTATATGTGGAAAATTAATTTGAAGTAACACTTTGAAAATTCCTTGTGGAATGTTTTCCATACAATTTGAAAATGACTTTTAGAATCTAAAATTTAAAAAAAATCAAAATATATTTCATCAAAAATATACATCGAAACATTTAGAGGAATATTTAAATCAGATAGGTCATGATGGTGAAGAAATATATTCATTCTGTTCACATAAAAACAATGACTCCTTTCAGGTTTCGGTAAAACAAAAATGGGAATTTTGGAAAAAAATTAAGATAAATTTTAAAACATTCAGTAAAAATTAAAAAATTGGTAAAAATTTTTTAAAAAATTTTAGAATAGTAAATAGTTTCTTGAAAAAAAAATTAGAAAACAAGGATATAAGGGGAAAACGTTTTTTGACCAAAGGGATAAATAATGTCGACATTTTTAAAAGTATTATTTGGGATCAATTCATATTTTAAAGGAGTAAAACGAAATAGGGAAAATTATTTTCAATAAATATATTTAAGACAAAAACATAATTTTCTTGATAGTTATATCGTATGATCTAATCATTGGAAGAAAATTATAAACAATGATATTATCACATTAAAGCATCCCCACTTTGGTATATTTTTAATTACAAGCACCTGAAAGTAATATCATTTAATAGATATGTTTACCCCAAAAATTATATTTGTAGGTACGAAAAAAAAATTTAGTATATACATAAAAAAACAATAAAGTGGTGGATAAGCCACGTGACCACCTAAAATAAATGTCTGAAAAAAAATCCCATAACATAGGTGTCTACTTCCTTTATAATATGAGAATATCCTAAATAATAAATATATGTTTCTTATTTAAATATTAATGTAAGAAAACATGTATATCATTAAATATATATTTTTTCTGTGATATTTTATTACATGATTATTAATAATTCATTCTTAAAATCATGTTTTAGGCAATAATTAATCAGTTTTTCATGTACGTTTTTGTTTAGTTTCTTGGTCCTTTTACTTTGATCATGGTTTCATAATATCTATAATGATAATATTTAGATAAATGTTATATAAATTAATTATATATGTATTTATAGTAATCCAATAAAATTAGGGATAGATAATGAATTACATCATTCATAGTGACAGTAGACCATAAGTACTTATGAACAATGATTTAATTTTCTTGATGGATGTAATAAATTAGTGTAAAATAATATATTAACTAAATATAATCATTTTTATGACATATATATATAAAATTTAAATTAATGATATTTTTATTGCCTTCCCTGTAATGGGTAAGTAAAGAACGGATCACATCACTTCGTGATGCGGTAGCCTGCCGTACACATGAGTGGCGCTATCGTACTGACATAAAATTGAATGAAAGAAGATATATATATGATATTAGAATTTTAAAAGTATATTTTTTGAAAATTATATATCATATAATTATGTCAAATCCGTCATTATATCTATTTGTGATAGGTGGTGATGAAGAAAAATTACATCGATTCGCGAGGCGATAGTCCACCACACACACGATCGACAATTTCATTTTCAAAATGATGGATGAGGTGAAATATGTAATTAATTAAAATAAAATTATAAAATATTATTATTTGGTACATTTTTATTATATTTTATTATCATGGTTAAAGTATTTTGGAAGGATTTAGAAAAATTAATAAAACATAAACAATAGTTTAGGAATATCACCTCTTCTTCAACAAACCACATTAGGATTATACCTAAAAACTTCATATGATTGTTTAATAGTTAACTTAAGGACTATATGATATTATGAGGTAGTTATGGAATATATTTGATAAATTTTTGGCCTAACTAGAAGGTTTTTTAATTGTAAAGAGGATATGAGAGTGGGTGGAATTTTATAAGTGGTGGTGAGGACACACAAGAATATTTTAAAAAGAATAATGTATACCCACATTTATAACATTAATAAGTGATAAAAATGGTTCTTTATAGATACTAAGACAATATAGGACAATTATAGGGCCATAAAATTGTATTTGGAAATTTTTTAAGGTCATTTTAACCATATCTTTTATAATTATCCCAGGGTAAAGTCGTTTTAAACATAACAATGTAATTAATTATAGATGTTTTTAATTTACATTGTGAAAAACATAATGTATACCATATAATATAATATTAATTATTCTGATTATAAAATATATAATAAATTTTACAAAATTAAATTCACAATGGAGTTAAATTTAAATTTAAAATTATACCCACAGACAAGATGATCGTGTTTTTTGAAAGAAAAAATTTTCATTAGTAAAGAAAGTTTTAATTACAAAATTATTCATAAATTTGATTTAAATAAAATAAATTAGTCTAATAAAATCATAATTATACTAATTTTAATTCTAAATATCTTTTAAAACCAATTTTGATTTTAAATATTTTAAAAACATGGAATTTTTCAAGAGAAATTCACAATTTTCACTATTCAATGAAAAGTTATTCTTTTAGAAAATTTTCAAAAAATCATTCGAAAACAATATTTAAATTTTGATTCAAAAAATTAATTAATTTTATGAAAAAAATTCCAAATCTTTACAAAATTATTTTCCTTATTTTTCACAATAAGCAAAATAAATCATTTTTATGAGAGAAATGTGTTTTTCAAGCATATAAATAATTTAATAAAAATTAGGTTATTATTTACAAATATATTTTCATTATCTTATTATTTTATAGTTATTTTTATAAATTTGTTTATTTTTATTTATATATCTAAATTTAATGGCTATGTTATAACGATTATTCGTAATGATAATTATATATCACAGTTTGATAAAACACGGTGTATCATGAAACACAAAGTATTAAATATTAGGAATTTTTACAATAAATTTCAAAAAATTTACGGTTGTTATATTTAAACATGTTTTTTGTTCCCTTTAAAAATCCCACTATTAGGTATACCATATTTAATATATCTATATTTTTTCTTGTCCCATGTTAATTGTTACCCCTATTAAATATCTTTAAACTAGGAATTCATTCTAAAAACCATAATTATTTTGTAGGGAAACCATTTTGTTCAATTCATTATTATTATACAAATATATTTTCTTTACTATTTAATTAAATTTTATTATTTTATTATAAATTAACCAATTTGTTTGTTTTTATTTTTTCTTCTCCAAAATCCTTCTCATGAATTTTATATATTCAAACTTCATGTTCACAACATATGTGACTTTTTAAATAATTAATGATAAAAATGAATTAATAACTTTTTTTCTGAGTAATAATTATGATTAATCTTTTAGTTATATCCTATATCATAATTAATACACATAATTCCTTTTCAGAGTTATGATCCTATTATGATTTATGCATGTTTTAATTTCTCTATATGGAAAACCTATATATGATTTCAATTTATATAAATTGTGGGACCAAAATTATATTATGCTCTATTGAATGAATTAATTCTTTATAAAACATAAAATATTATGTATGTGCTTAGGTAGTGAACCTAATTCACTATGCGACTCTTTCCACTATGTGTGGTGCACAAGCAGTTAGCCTAAACACACTATTTGATTTATAGGACTAAAATTATATAAACATGGAATACATTGAGTAATGTTTTATATATCATGAGATTCTATGTAAGGGATTATAGAGTCGACCTAATCCAAACTAGGACATTATCCATTATGTGATGATAGTGTTTGGAATGACAAATGACTTATTCTAAAGAGGTCATGACTTGTGTTGTTTCCACATATTCCATGATTCTCTGATTTTATGATTTTATTTTAAAATAATATGTTTTCAAGATTATTTTCATTCCTTTTATGATATCACGTTATGCATCATGACTCTCTGGTTATTCTTACTTCCAAGATTATTCCCTTACTATATTTTCTAGGTTACACTTTTCGTTTTTCATTTTCTAAAGGTTTTCTAATCACAATTAAAAGATCAACGGGGTTTAAGAGTACTATATGTGGTTTTAAAATAACTATATTGTATTTTTGTTATGATTATGTTCTTATATATATAGTCTTCCAAAAACACTATACCACATGATCCTTGTCTTTTATTATTGTCAATGTGTGTTATAAATTATTAAATCAATATGTTTAATTCATGGGTCACTATAAGAAATTCACCATAGTATCACCAAAGTGAATCCCTCCTCTATTTTTCCTTACATAACTAAGGAAAATCATTCATCTCTTAACCATATAGATGCATGGGAAAATACTTATAACTCCCTCCAGCATTACTTTTCCAATGTTTTCTTTCGTCCCATTACAATGGGAATCCATACGTTTTCCCCTTGTAAAAAAGAATCATGAACACTTTTCCTTTTATGAAAGATCACTTTAAAATTTCCATTTTGAACTTTTATTATAAATGAATCCTTTAATTCCACCAAATGTATGGAATTATGGTATGAATACCAGTGTGAACCAATTTCAATCTGGAAATACCATGATAAAAGATGTCTCATGTGTGTATCCCCAAATATATTGGTTCCCTATGGGTTTTTCAATATTCAATTCCATTTATAATTGGGGAATTTATCATAAGGGATACAGGGTTAAAATTACCCTAAACATACAACAATTCTAGGATGATACATATCTGAGCTCGATCTACCTTGGTGATTGGTGACCCAATAAGTTAACAAAGGAGAGAGGTGGATACAGTTTGTTGAATTTCCAAATCTATACATCAAGTACCCTAACTGAGATTATGCCTATTACATTCTACATGAAATGTATGGAATACATTCCTTTCTCATTTTAACCACATTAATAAAAGAAATTTTTATGCACTGGTAGTGGAACTGTTAATGAGGATCACTCATCCACTCCTCATTGGAAATGGGTATCTTAATGAATTATCCCAAAAAAATGTATATATTGTATAAACATAAACAAAATAACACCACATACAAGTCCTATGATGTAAACCATTGTGATATTTCCTTCACCACATGATCAAAAATGTCATTCTATTGTCTAGTCACCTGACCTTTAACCTCGAATCTTGATCTATATGTTCTTTTTTCCATGTTAAACATGATACATAGGATGAATCCCCAAGGATTTAAAATAATATCATCCTCCAAGCCCCTTCTCAGGAGTCCTTATTCAATAAGAGAGATTCTATGTATTTCCCTCCCCTAGCTACATCCACATGAGACTATATGTCCCATTAAATAGGTCCATATTCACTGTTCACCATACTTATAAAGATCCATATTCTGAATAATATCACACCCCCCAATGGTCCATATTCCTTCTAGGTGAAAACCATATTTACCTAATCGATGCCACATTTCAGATGGGATAATAATTACAATTAATGGTATAAATTATTTTATAAACCAACTCATCCTAAAAAGGGCCTCTCATGCATCATTCCCACACCAACCATTACTCGACAAATTTTTTGCAGTCATCCTTACTATAAGGCATTAATCTAAATAGATCGGTCCATGTAAATTTTTCATAAATGGTATGAAGTACCTTGTTAAGTGTCATAGAACAACATTGGTATTAGTTCAGTTTACATGGATATGTCGAAAGTACATTTCATGGGCACGATCTGAACACCACATAAATTTACTGCTTTCTATTGTGATGATAAACTTTAGAGTACCAGCTATGGGGATTTATACCATAGTGAATAATAAATCAATTTCATTATAAAAAACCTAAAAATATAAAACCTCTAATACATATAGATGATATAATTGATAGATGTCCTCTAGTATATATATGTGTGTGTGTGTGTGTGTTCACCCTTGTGGTAAAACTATGATATGTATAAAAATTTAGATTGAGACATTCTGATAACTGATTTCTATAATGCGTTTAACCGATCTTGTACTGGTATTTTTGAAGGATTAAAATACATGATATTAATTTATTAGAGAGTCCCCGAGTAAGAAATAATTCTCCCAAATAGGTTGTGATGAACTCTACCACCCATAGTCTTGACCAATGTTATTTCCAATATTAATTGGAAAGAAACCCCAATGACCACCTTCCACATGAAATTAGGTACATAGTAACATCTCTAGCATGAATGTTGGAGAATTTGGGTGTCTCTGGTTCAATTAATAAAGACCATTGAATACAATCTAAACTAAGAATAGTGATTAAAATGATGTTTGTGTAGCCACAATAATACCATCATAATCAATAATTAGACTACCTTATTCAGGGTTGAAAAATAATATAATTATGTTGTATTCATGAGTAATCAGTCTAGAATATTCAATTTCCCTTTTGATTCAATATTAAAATATCAATACCCATTCATCATACTTGTATTTTAATGGTGGGAATAAGTATCGTATCTTACCATGTTTTGTTCCTGTCCATATTTTTTACTAAATTAATACCAAAAACAATTGATGATGCATATTAACTAAATAAATTGGAATAAAAAAGGAATCTTTCATATTTTTTTATTAAATACATAGTCAGTATTCATAAAAAATTAATTCCTCTGGTTTAAAAATACCATTTCAAATTTAAGAGATAGTAATTATCCTGTTATACGTGAATCATTTCCCTTTTTAACAATATTTTTATTAGGTTTTAAAATTATAAATTATTTTTAGTGGTTTTTTTACATTATCAAATTATTAATAATATTAACTAAGGGAGAGTGGAATGATGGGTTTAACCTATCATATAATTTAATTTTTTTTGGTATTAGGTTACCTATTTTTGGAAGAGACATGATATTTTTCTATAATTAATTATAGAAAATTTATAAGGATGATCACTTCCTAACATAAAGGATAGAGAATGTGAGAATATTCCACAAGAGCTAATTATATTCAATCCTCGGTTATTGGAGGGTCCTATAAATGTTTTCCATATATCCATTCATGGGACTCCCCGTAGGACCATATATACTCTGATATTGTGAATGAATTTTTGTTCCACCATTATCTAAATTTTTTGGGTGATATATATTCTCTTAATGTCACTGAATAAGATAATCTAGTCCATCATATTTTTTATGTAATTGATATTCAAGTAATTTAGAAAAATACTATCGTACAAATTCATGATACGTTGGTGGATTGTCAATAGAGGGATGTTATTTGTGGGGCTATGAAAGTCCTGATTCTCACCTATTAAATTTTTTATGACTTATTCTTCATGTAATTTTTAGTAAATACCACTGTATATTGAAAGGTAAAGTGTTTTTAAAACTCCAAAAATTAAATATGAATGTTATGTAATATGCTTCATTGGTCATGGTTCCACTTTACTTTTATCCCTATCTGAGTAGTGATAAGTAATCAAATTGAATGCACTTAGAAATGGGTTACAATTTTTTTTAAACTCTCTTTATTATCATTAATATAACAAAAATATCAGAAGTTTTATTGAAAAACTTCCTCACTTATATGAGATTGAAAATAAGTCTTCTAATGTGTCTACAACTAACTAGTTAGAACTCATGTGATTAATCTTTTAGTAGTTAAATGAGATGGCCAAAATAAGATTGTTGTGGTGGCTCTCATTGGGGAACCTGGAGTGGGGGTATAACTTCATAATTGTTATATCAAGTTAAATTAGTTATTTTGTAGTTATATGCGTTGGGGTTTCTACAGAAAAAATAGTATTAAAAATATCCCATTATATATTCCATGGATATATCTATTATTGATGTTGTAGTGGGGTATTTTATTACTAGATTTATAATCCTAGTATCATTGACTTTATATTGTGCCTTATTTGACATCAGGGAATCACATTATTTCATTTATGAATAATTTTAATCCCATATTGAAATTTAATTGAATTACTTTTCCATATTAAATAAACATTCATACCCTTTAGTGATTATGATTGAATAGACTAGAAAGTGAAAATTCATTGAATTTTTTTTAATTATTCTAGATTATTTTGGATTTGATGGTTTCTAATGTGGATTCGTGGTATTTAATTCTATAAATGGACTAGTTAACTCAGTACAAATATTTCAATTATTTCTTTAATAAAATATTATCCTTATCATCTCATTTTTGAATTCAATACATTATTCAATGATAGTCGGAGTTCATTGTAATTTGAACTAGTGTTGATCAATGAAATATTTTTGAGATCATTATAAAGAGTACTATTTGTCTCATGGAGTAATTATATCCAAGGGGTAGAACATCATACCTCATGTACATTATTTTTATCCCAATGTTTTCCCTAACATCTTCTTAGGACAACCTCTATAAGAGGGAAATATAAATCACTATTGAGATTATTCCAAGAGTTAAACCAAATTCGATTCATTATTAATGAATAGAATTTACTATTCTATGTGAGTTATAAATTTAGTATTAATATATATAAGATCATGGATAGATTAAAGAGAGAACATATCTTTGAGGTTCTCTAGTCCCCTTCTCCAAGATATCTAATTTTAGCCTATATTTATATGTTGAATATCAAAAGTAAAATTATTTAATGAGTAAGAACCATTGTAATTTTCCTATGATTGATAATATTTTTAATCATTTTTAAGTGAAGAATTAGTTATATAAATATAACCTATACTAAGGTTACCATTCAAATTTAGTTAAACTAGAGGATATTCCCAATATCACTCTTAACAAATTGTATACAAGATATTAATATCTAGATATTCCCAGTGAAATAACTGATGATCATTTGGATTTTATCTTTAATAAATAGGATATTTCATACATTGATAAACTCATTAATCATGATTTTTATGGTTGATAACCTTTTTTATTCGAGTTATTTTAATAGGAATGGTCAATTTCCAAAGACCATTTTAGACACATTATGTGATCCTCAACTCTATTCCAATTTTAAAAAAACTATTATTTTTTATATGATATAGCCAATTATTTGAGCATTTGGTTTTTAATGTTATTATTTTGGTATATCCTATGTATTGGGAGTTGGTAAGATCCTAAAACATCCCATTATACATATTATATATTAAAATTTGTCTTATGATGGACCTGTATTTTTGCTGATTTATCTCAGATTTATCTAGAATTATAACTCCTATTTAGTCTTTTGACATAAATTTTGTGTTAATTTTTTATGATTTAAAAAAACATTTATTTTTATTTTCTCTAGGACAAGAGGAGTCAAGATTGATCTCAGGGAATTTCCCTTTCCAAATTCCATGTTTTCACATGCAGTTGATTAAATGATGGTTTAATAGGTCATCTTGTTTATGAGGTCACATTATTTTTTAAATTGGATGGTTGATTCCTTCATGTGGTCACTTGGGTTAGTTGTGTAGTCACTTGCGTTGTTCATACAATGAAATGGGTTGGCTGTTTGGTCAAATGGGTTGGTTGTGGAGTAGGTCAGCTTTTTTCACGTTGTTTCGTCTTCCTTTGTGAATTATCAAGGCTTGGTCAGGTAGTCACATAGGATGTTCATGTTGTCACTTGTTTGGGTTACATGGCCAATCCATTTCTTCATGTGAACAGTTCATGTGATCAGTATACATCATGTGGTCAATCCTATTGGATGGTATCTTCCACAGTTTGTATAATAATAAATTTTGTAAAACAAAAAACATTGTCCAAATGGATAATTTTTTTATTCAAAACAAATAATTTAAGGCATAAATAAATATGTTTAAATCCTTTTAGTATTATTTCAACTCTATCAATGTATTAATTGACTCCCAGTCAATTTAATGGGTCATTCAACATATCTTAATGTATTAAAATAAATGATAGAAAATAAAATTAGAGTTGGTTTCATTAATTATTTGTGTTATTCAATAATCTGTATACTGCTTCATAATGTATGATATTCCCTCTATTCGAGCCTTTTATTTTTTCCTTTGAGACCGAATGAACCAAAACCTTTTTCATTATCCTTGAGAGTGGTTTTTTAACTCAGAACCCTCCTTCTAACATTTCCAAGCTTGTACACCATCTGCGTACTCTAACTATTATATGTAATAGTGTATCAGATTTGAGGTATGAGTTTTTTCCTCAAATATTAATTTTTTCTCTAAAAGTGTTATGTTCTTCATGTATCCTTTATCCTTATGATATATTAGAAGAAACATCATATCCCATCCCCCTAGTTTTTTTGTATCATGACATAAACAAAATTATAATTAAGGGTTCATTGTTCTCTCATTCTATTGTTAATGTATAAAATTATCATTATTTTGTTTTCATTGGTGTGGGGGTGGGGAATGATTATATAAGGATGATAATGAATTGGTTTTTAAAAAACTTATAGGGATGATTTTTTTCACATCAAAAGTAGTCGTTTCTACCAAAAGAACTACAAATCTGTAAATTTTTATGGGGAAATAGTGTAAAGTGTTTTGAGTTTGGAATTCAGGCCACTGAGTTTAGTTTTGGTGTGGAAACCGACGTAACAATACATAAGTACGCGTAATTTATTTTCAATCCCAGAACATGAAAACACTAGTTAAAGGCATATTGAGTGTTTTCCCATGATTTTTTTGTTAGAGTCAGCTCACAATGTAGAAAAAATTAACACTCGTTCATCTTTATTTTCTTTCAAGATGTGTCCACGCAGATAGCCATCCAGGATTCAAGAGCATGACCACAAGGATTGTTCACAGAGTGATTAGACTTCGGTGAATGGACTGATCCTCGAGATGGATCCCTCACATGGTGTCCAGGAGATACCACCTCTCATTGGTCTGCAGTTACTACCGAGACAATCGATAGAGGACACACATAGGATCAATGCATTACACATGTTTCAGCAACAATGCCCCCTCAGGTTCTGAGGTACGCCTGACTCACGGGAGGCTAAGTACTGTCTTATTGTGGTGACTAAGTTTTCCATCTATTTAGGTCATCATTCGACCAGATGGTAGTCCGGGCACTGAACCTTCTACATGGATCTGCATGGCGATGATAGGTTTTAGATTACCCAACCATACTATGGGGTATATTTATGCATGGATTTGTACCTTGGGACGACACTGATATCTACACCAGCATATAGTATGGCTTCCGTAGAGCTATTGGAGCTTAAGGTATAGTAGAGAGAGTTTCATACGAAGGGGTTCAAAAGTCCCAATGTTTCACCATTGGGAAGACCCAGTGTTGTCTGCTAATAAGTAAAATGGAATCTTGATGTTATGCATTGACTATCGGTGTGAGGAACATGTGACTATGAAGAACATGTATCCTCTACCGAGGATGGATGAACTATTCGATCAACAGACAACAGTGAGATGGTTTTCAAAGATAAACCTCAGACCAGGATATCACGAACTTCGAGTACGAGATGAGGACATCTCAAAGATGCCTTTCAGATGATTCTACAACCACTATGAGTACTTAATGATTCAATTTTTCATGAAAAAATCACCAGTAGTGTTCATGGTACACATGAACATGAAATTTTAATCGTACATAGACCAGTTTATAGGGGTGTTCATTGATAACATCATAGTGTATTCAGTGTCCGAGGAGGATCGCGCGATACACAAGAGGATAGTTATGGACACTCTGTGAGAGCACCTGCTTTATAGAAAGAACTCGAAGTGTGAGTTGTAGATACAGAAGATCCAATTTTGGGGACGTGTCATCTTCGAGGATGTTGTTGTAGTGAATCCTGTGTTGATCGAGGTAGTGCTATCTTGGGAACCAACAAATAGCATTATCGAGATGAGGTGTTTCCTTGGGTTGGTTGGGTACTATCAGAGGATTGTACCCCACTTCTCTAGAGTGGAAGCACCCATGGAGGTATTGAAAATGAAGGGAAAACCCTTCATGTAAACAACATGATTCCATCAGAGCTTTCAACAACTGAAGAAGAGCTTGATGATTGATCCTATATTGAGATTGCAAGATGATGGTGTCGATTGTGTAGTGTATGGTGATGCCTTAAGAACCAAACTTGGTTGTGTCTTGATGCAATGGAATGTAGTGATTTCTTATGTCTCATGATATTTGATACTATAGGTGGACAACTATGCGACTCATAACCTTGAGTCGGCAGCGGTAGTCTTTTCACTAAAGATGTGGTGACACTACCTTATGGGAGAATGATTCATCATCTACTCTTACCACTAGAGTCTCAAGAATATATTTTCCTAGAAGTATCTAAATAAAATACAATCACATTTCCTAGAGTTCCTCTTGAATATTACTTCGATATATTCTATACTCTTGGGAAGGGGAACATGTTGGAAGATACTCTCAAAACAAGATCGAGTTCATAGCTTTTAAACAAGGCCTCAAAGTAGTTGGACATGATTCAGATATCCTTTTTGGATATATATGAGAGAGCTTATCTTCAGTTGATGGTAATACCCCCTCCACTCATACAACTAGTAAGGGAGGCGTGACTCGATGATTCCAGTTGTGAGACTACATGTGCCCAGATGTCCACAGGGTGTAGTCTTGTTGGATATTCGAAATGTGGAGACCACACAATCATTTTTAGAAGATATAATGTAGTACCAGTGTTGTTTATGGATGTGGTGTTGAGGGAGTTCCATACATCCCCTTTGGAGGAACATCCATGTATGGAAAATATGTACCCGGACCTCCGATGTCAGTACTGGTGGTTGAGGTTGATGAAGGCGGTGGCAGAGTTTGTCTCGAGATGCCGCACTTGACTATAAGTTAAGGCCAAGAACCATGTTACAAAAGGTTTGACACAACCCCTCGAGGAACTGGAGTGGAAGTGAAATGTAATATCGATGGATTTAGTGATGAGATTACCATGTACATACCAAGGGAACAATACTATCTGGGTGATCGTATACCGACTCACCAAGTCAGCCCACTTCCTACCAATTCGAGAGCATGGTTCAGTAGAGAACATGAGACACCTCTACATTAAGGATATAGTTCAACTCCATGGAGACCCATCTATGATAATCTCATATTGTGACACACACATTATATCCCAATTTATAAAGGGATTATAGGAGGACTTTGGGACTCAACTGTGGTTGAGAACAACCTTTAACCCACAAACTGCTATTCAGATAGAGATGAATATACAGACATTGGAGGACATTCTTCATGCTTTCGTTCTTTCTTTTTCTCATCGTTGGGAGGACCACATTCCATTGTGGGAGTTTGTGTGAAATTACAACTACCACTCCACCATCGGTATGGAACCGTTTGAGGCACTATAAAGTGACCTTATAGGTGACTAATATACTGGACATACCTTGAGGATTCATCTCTCATGGGTCCAAAGAAGGTACATACTAACAATGAAATGGTTCAGGTCATATGATAGTGGATGAGGATAATAACAATCCAATAGAAGTCCAATGTTGATAAGCGACAGAGACAGCTGGGGTTTGAGGGGGGACCACATATTCCTATGAGTCTCTCCATGATGGGGGGGTATAGAGATTTGGCCTAGGCGACATGTTATCTCTGAGCTTCATTAGACCTTCCTAGATTCTTATCAGTGTTGGATAGGTGGTGTACCACCCAACTCTACCCCCATAGATGAACTGGGTGCACAATGTTTATCACTTATCGCAGCTAAAGATGTACATGCATGATCCATCACACTTCATCAACTTGGGAGAGTTGGACATCGATGATGGGATGATGTTTTTGGATTTCTCAGTGGATATAGTGGATTGTTAGGAGAGTTTCCCTCAAGGATGTTTGATCCCTATGGATCATGTTCGATTGTATCATGGAAATCTCCAAAGAGGATATGGGAGAGGGAGGCAAAGATTCATTCTTAGTACCCCCATTTTTCGTTATTTTGGTTTAAGGGTATGTGATTCCCTAAAGAAGTGGGTAATGTAGTGTCTCAGAAATTACATTTATGTTTTATTATTATTATTTATATGGAATTTTTTTAAGACCACACACTAAGACAACATGCGATTTCGAGGCCCGGAGTGCCCGGAATGATCCGTTGAAAAATATTATGTTTTAAATATTGCACATGAACAATTTTATTGAAAAAGTGGAAAGACTCTTAAACGGGTGACCATATCAGAAATATAAGGCACTGTTACATTAAAAATGGTGGGTTTACCCTAGATGCAACATAGGTTTAATCAGCATAGACATCAAATGAGAAAACCTGAAAAAATAATAACTGTAAATAAAATTATTTAATTTTTCAAATGTTTATAACTCATGAACGGTAACTTGGATTGAAAATCCATGATAACCATTGGAATTGTGAGGGTATTTTTCCCTTACATAGATCCTAACGTTGGTTGGTGCGGGCCAATATTGGATGTTAGTTTCTGACAGTAAATAAAATAATAAAATAATAATTATTTCATAGTCTAATCCTTATAAATCATAAATGGTAAATCAGATTGGAAATTTGAGAGTATCACTGAGCTAGAGTGGGTGCATTTTTCTTAGTAAAATCTTAACTTCGACTAGCACAGGTCAAGGGTGAAATATAATTTTTTGAATTTTTTAAAATAATTAAAATGACGTAGGTGTGTGGCTTTGGAAACATCTAAACGTGTGACCGGATTGAAAATATGAGGGTAATGTGGAGTCTGAAATATAATAATTACCTAATAATGGACCAAACTTTTACCGACATGCATCATGGGAAAAGATAGTTTTCATACATTTCGAAAGAAACGTAAAATAACATAAAAAGTTATTTTATTTGTTTCTCTCCACTATTGAGCAGTTGCATGTCTTCACTGTGGTGAGGATGAGGTGACGATGAGTCACATTAAATGAATACCAATAATGGGGATCTTAAATGATCATCATGATAAATCATTAATCAATGTGAAACAACGTGATGATGCATCATAACAGAAACACTGCGATGCATTTCACATTTAGTGACATAACATTTTGGAGAACCAGGGTTGGAATTTCACTGATGAACGGAGATGGATTAATCTCCAATGAATAATTTCAGTGGATCAGATAGTGGAAATGATTCATGGAAGGAAGGATCCAGGACTGGATACCAACGAACAGCTGTGGTTTCAAATGGATCGACACCAATGAAGAAACATCCCCAGGCAGGGGGTTTATTTTTTAAGTAAATTCTTATATATCATGTTCTTCATTTTTAGAAGATGCATGTGAGTTAACTCACGAACATGTTAACCCATGGTTCAAATGTTCATAGGGGATGGTTAATATGTGAGGGATAAAGAGAATATTTTATCTTATAAATTTATTTTTATACTGTGTGTTTCTACTATCACGAACAATCTCAGTCCAACACGAACAAAGGACAGTTGTTCATTTGTGTGTTCTTGGTTATTCCTCCATCCATATATATATATCTCTCTCTATCTCTATCTCTCCTTATCCTACACATTCTTCATGGTTCAACTTCAGTGACACAACGACCATGGAATCGCCAGGCGAAAGGGTCACAACCAGGCGGGCTCTGGTACCAGCGGTAGGAGGCGACGAAACCAGCCACAGTGAAGGCACCCGGTCGCGGTGATGCCTCCCGCCCATGAAACCATAGCCATATAGGTAAGAGGGAGGCGACATGATAAAAGTGTGCCGCGTCGACAGCACTGGCCACCCGAAGGTGGAAATAGCCACCAGAAAGCATCAGAGGTACCACACGGTTCAAGACCACGCTAGTGAACTGGACCAGTGGAAAAGCCACAAGAAAGGTAGGGGAAACAGGTCCATGTGAGAGGACTGGTGTTGGAGGGTGGAGCCACTCCAGAGATGCATGGAAGAGTAGCATACGCCATGCAGGTCATAACAAGGGGCTGGCATGCAATCCATGACCTTGTCCAAAGGAGGCCGCCAGCTTCTGTCGGTCGTGTACCATTGGACCAAACACGCAGTAGGCTTCCGGGATGTAGAGAACCGCCCTGCCATGAAGGTCAGGCTGAGGGTCGTGAACCAGACTCAACTGCAGAGTAATTGTCCCACCATTGCAGGCCGTATCGTTGAGATAAAATCGGGCCACTAGGCGGACCGAGGCACAGATGTTAGGTCCACAAGGCTGAATACCCTGAGAGGGGGGTGAATTAGGGTATGACTAATTTAAAATTAATGCCCATTCTGATCTTGTTTCGCTGTTGAGAAAAAATCTCTTCTCTCTTTTTCATGTTGCACAAAGTAAATAGAAAGTGAAGTATGCACAGGACACAACAATTTTACTTGGTTCACCGCAAAGGGCTACGTCCAAGGAGCATACGCCGACAAGTTTCCGGTCGTACCAAATTCCACTAATCTTCACTAGTTATGGATTACAAGGTTTTGGATAGATCACTTCTAAGCTCAGGCTCACTGCCTTTACAAGTTTAGGGTCAGCTCACTGATTTCCCAAGGGTCACTCCCTGTTTCTCTCTCTCTCTCTGGCTCACTACCGGTGGAGAGGATCACCTTCTTCCTCTTCCTAAGCTCAATTCCCATAGAAGGAATCCACTCACAGTTTATAGACCTGTAGGTCTCTTCATTTGCATGAATGAATGCATCTTCCTCTGTGTGTAGATGCTCTGTTGAAGTACAAGTTTCACCCGTAGATGAATATCTCTTTGCATCAAAGGTATCGGGAAACGTACCAGCTTCCACACAGTCTGAGAAGCACCGCTGGAACAAAACCTTACATGGCGCGGAATTCAATCTCAGCGTGCAAGTATCGGCGCGCAAGTCCCAACGAGCGCGCAATTCCTTATCAGACACTTGCGCGACTCAAGCTTCTTCAACTCTAAACTTGCGTGAATCTCTTCCTTTTACGCCCAAACCAATATTGGCACACAACTGCCAACCGGTGTGCAACTTCTAACACCGGCGCACAACTTCAACTACTGGCGCGCAAATTCACCTGCGCGACCCACACTCACCACTTGCGCGACCACCACACCTGCACAATGGGAGATCTGATTTCTCAAAGTGTTGAACTCCGTTGAAAATGAGGAGGGGTGGTCTAGTATTTATAGGCAATCTGACCACCCTGTGCGACGGCGCGCAAGTCACCTGCGTGACCCAGTTTCGGTGCGCAAGTCCCTTGTCATTTTAGACACTTGCGCGACCAACTCTCAAACTTGCATGAACCTCTTTACATTGCCATATTTTGATCTTCTTATATTGAAAAACATATGGAGTGAAAGTTTCCTATACTCCAAGTCCTCGGTGCGCAAGTCCTTTTGCCAAAAACACTTTTCTTCATTTGCCAATTTCCCGGTCCTAAAATTTGGCAAACACTGGAAAATGGCGCCACCTTGTATCTGTTCTTTTGTACTGCCTCCAGATCGTCCATTCATTTAATCGACGTTCTTGAATCAACCATGGATCGTTGACCTCACTTCTTGAACTCGACATTCCACCATGAAATCCTCTTTGTCAAAAAATTTGTATGTCATTGTTTTCCTTTGTCAACAATCACTACTCAGATGTACACTTTGTTAACAAACACAATCACCTCAAAAATGCTTCAATGAAACCTTGAGGGATTTTTTCCCAATAATCTCCCCCTTTGGGTTTGTTGAAAACTCTTCCAAAACAAAGATATTTCGATGATTCTTCAGCCTCCATTCGCCTCATTGTGATTCTGATAGCGACCAAGGATTTAATCAACACATACTCTAAGCCCACATGAGCACTGCTCGGCGTGAAAAACAAGAGTAAATGAAAAGTTCATCAATGAATCATTTTATCTCTGACAACCACTATTGACACCAAACTGATACCAATTTGTACTAAACTGATACCAATTGTCGATGGTCTTGTTGGAAGACCAATGTTTGGTTTGGAAATAATCTTATCACTTTCCAACACCACTCTTCTGCTTTTATCACGATCCTCAGCTATCATGATATCTATTATTTGATCAATCAATTCTAGCATCGTCAGATTTAATACACTCCCCCTTTCTCATTGCTCCCCCTTTCTGGCTGCTCCACCTATTAGCTTCTCCCCGTATCAATTATGATTTATCAAATCTCTGCACTGTCTCCCCCTTAAACAATCACAATTTTCTCCCCCTTTAACAAACACTTTTCTCCCCCTTTGTAAACGAACCCAAAGGACAGTTTTTTGCATTCTGTAACATAGTAGAGAACACATATCATCATAATAGGGAAAACACATCATACCTCGGGGAGAGGGTGGGGGGTCCCACATCCACACTATTTCAAGTGTGGGGAATCGACTAAACTCCCAGAGCCAGTAGATGCCTCTCAAAAGCTTCCTTGGGTAAGTCCTTTGTCAGAATGTCTACAACCTGTAGCTCTGTAGGCACATACACCAACTTCACGATGCCCTGCTCAACCTTCTCCTTGATGAAATGATACTTGATCTCATTGTGCTTTGTCCTGGAATGATGGACATGATTTTTGCTAAGATTTATAGCACTTGAGTTGTCAAACTGGATTCCGATCTGAGACTTCACTTCAACTCCCATATCTTCAAGCTGCTGCTTCATCCAAAATAACTGTGTGCATGCTTGAGTGGCTGCAATATACTCAGCTTCTGTGGTGCTTAATGAAATGCAATCCTGCTTCTTGCTCAACCAAGCAATACATAGTCCACCAAGATAAAATGCACCTCTAGATGTTGATTTCCTGTCATCTGCTGAACCGACACAGTCTGCATCAGTATATCCCAATAATTCTGTCTGAGACTTGTCGTTATATGTCAGCCCGAAGTCCACTGTGCCCTTGATATACCGAAGTATTATTTTCAATGCAAGCATGTGACTTTCCTTGGGATTACTTTGATATCTCGCTTCTTGGCATGTGGCGAAAACAATATCAGGCCTTGTCATGGTCAGGTACAACAGACTTCCAATAATTTTCCTATATTCTGTGATATTAACTGCCTTGCCATCCTCATCTTTTGATAATCTCATCCGGGTAGCAACCGAAGTCTTCATCTCCTTGGAATTATCCATTCCAAACCTTCTTAGAACCTCCTTGGCATATTTGGATTGAGAAATAAAAGTTCCATTACTTCCTTGTGTCACCTGTAAACCAAGGAAAAATGATAGCTCTCCAATCATTGACATTTCAAACTCATTTTTCATGAATTTGGAGAACTGTCTGCATTGAGCTTCATCTGATCCGCCGAATATTATGTCATCAACATAAACCAACACCATCATCCGTTGATTACATTCATTACTAAAATAGAGATTGTAATCAACTCCTCCACACTGAAAACCAAGCTTCTTCAAATATTGATCAAGCCTTGAGTACCATGATTGTGGTGCTTGTTTCAGCCCATACAATGCCTTCTTCAGCCTGCAAACTTTGTCCTCATCCTCATGAATAAGAAAACCATCTGGCTGCTCAGTGTACACCTCTTCTTCCAGAACCCCATTCAAGAACGCGGATTTGACATCCATCTGGAACACTTTAAACTTTCTTTGCACTGCTATGGCCAAGAATAATCAAATTGTGTCCAGCCTTGCAACTGGTGAAAATGTCTCATCAACAACTATTCCTTCGATCTGGGAGTACCCCTTGCACACTAGTCGTGCTTTGTTTCGAATCACAGTTCCATCTTCATTCATCTTGTTGCGATAGACCCATTTAGTCCCAATGACATTCTTGTCTGCTGGTCTCGAAACAATCTCCCACGTCTGGTTTTTCTCAATCTGATCAAGCTCTTCATTCATAGCTTGAACCTAGTTTTCATCTTCAGCTGCATCGGAAAAACATTTCGGCTCCACCTGAGATAAAAATGATGTCTGATGTAATGACTTCATTCTTCGAGTCGGAACTGGTTCTGTCTGATCACCAATGATATTCTGCCTATCAATTTCAGCTCGACTCTTTGGCTTCCTTGCAGATATAGACTTGACACATTCTTGTTCATCATAAATATCTTCTTCTGAGTCAGCCTCTGCAACTTCTGCTCCCCCTGTGTTGCTTTCCTCATCATCACTTTCATCCAAGAACTGTTCACTGGATCGTTGAGTATTCTGTTCATTTTCAACTATAGTGACATCATTGCTCTCAACGATTTTTCCCAGCCTCTTGTTGAAGCATTTATATGATTTGCTTTTCCCTGTGTATCCAAGGAATATCGCTTCATCTACTCGTGCCACAAACTTCCTATGAATTTCTTTGTTGAGAATGAAACACTTACTTCCAAAGATTTGAAAGTATTTCAACGTTGTCTTCTTTCCGTACCATAGTTTATATGGAGTCTTCCCTTGCTTAGGACACAACAGATACCTGTTTGAAACATAGACCGATGTTAAAACGGCTTCCAAAATTTCTTCGGTAGGTCCTTATCAATAAGCATTGTTCTGGCCATGTTGTTGATGATCCGATTTATTCTTTCAACCACTTCATTCTGTTGGAGAGTTCTTACTGATGATACTTGATTCCTTATCCCATGTTTCTCGAGATAGTTTTCAACCTGACTGTTTGTAAATTCTATATCATTATCAGTACGATATTTCAGGATTTTCTGCCCAAGCATCTTTTCTGATTCCCTCCTATACTGCTCTATACAACTGAACACCTCTGTCTTATGGGTAATGATGAATACCCAGGCCATTCTGCTATAATCATCAATGAAAAGAACATAGTACCTTTTCCCATTTATAGCTCATGGTGAAATAGGACCACATACATCAGCATGAACCAATTCGAGCACTCTAGTCGATTTCTGTTCTTTTGGCCTGTATGTCTTTCTGATGATCTTCCCTTGTTGGAAAGTATCACACGTATGAGTGTGATCACGTGATAGTTTGGGAAGGTCTCTAGAAGCATCACATTTTACGAGATCCTCCATATATGGTTGGCATAGATGACCAAGTCGCTTATGCCACAGCTGGTTTTCTTCCTCTTTGGATAAAAGACAAGTACCTTCTTCCCCACCTACAAGGTAGAGATTTCCCTTTGACCTTTTTCCCTACAGAACAGCTGCTCCATCTTTTCCTTTCACAACACACATCTTCTTGGTAAATTGGATAGAGTGCCCATAGTCACATAGTTGACTGACACTGAGTAAGTTATGACTGAGACCCTCTACTACCAAGACATCAGCACATCTCATCTCTTTTCCCCCAAACATGGCTTTCCCTGAGCCAACAATATTTACGCCTTCATCATTTCCGAATTTGAAAACTCCTTCTTTGTCATATTTGATGCCTGTAACAAAATCCTTTTTACCCGTCATGTGGGATGTGCAACCACTATCAAGGATACAAACACCAGATGGATCTGATGATTTAAGGGCAATCTCTGCCACCACATCCTTCTCATTTTTCTTCTTCTTGGTCCATACTTTTTCTTTCACACTCGGCATGGATTGAGACTTCTGTTCTTTCTCAGAGTATGATGGACCACCCTCATCTTGCAGAGCTGCAAATCTGTTCTGAACTTTTAACTCACTTGTTGGTTTGTTGATCTGCTGCTTGCGAACATTTTGATTCTCCTTTGACACATTTCTCTGAATGGATGAAGTGCAATACCTAGCCATGTGTCCAAATCCACCACACCAAAAACAGTGTCCTTCAAAATGTGTTCTGGAAAACCATTCTCTGTTTGGCTGCCATATCTGTTCATATTCCCTTCTGTATCTCTTGGCTATGGAATACACATACTGTGGATGTCCCATTTTCCCACAGCAATAACACCTTATATAGGATGCATTCCCTCGTGATATTTCAGCACTATGATTTTCCCTTTGAGATCTCTGAATATTCTGATTCTGTTTTGTGCCCAAATCAACCTTTACTTTCGGGATGAGTGCTTTCGGTCTGACTGCAATTGTTGCAAATTTTTGTTCTTGACTAAGCCCAGAAACGACCTTAACATCTGAGCTCAATTGCTGCTTCTTCCCTACTGAACTGCTAGGCTCCGCTTTTATCTTCTCTGTCTTCTGAATGGCCTTATTTTCAGATATCACATTGGGGGTCAAGAGTTTATCTTGATCCTTAAGTTTTTGTCACAGAGTGACCACTTCTTCTTCAAGCTCTTTGATACGTCTAACCTGATATTTTCCTGTGCTGGTCAAACAATCAATTTCCTTCTTTTGTTCCTCAACTTTAAGCTTATACTCAACAATATTTTCTGAGTCCTCTGGTGTTGAGGATTTTAGTCTTTCAATTTCTTCTAATAGCTCAGACATTTCTTCATCCTGTTGTTGCATATAGAGTTTGTCATCACGAACCACTTTATTGGATTTCTTCGTTTTGGCTCTCCAAACGTCTATCTCCTCAAGAGATGCTTCCAATATGGCTTCCATATCAACTCTCCCTTTAATTTCTTCTTCTTCTTTAGCATCAGCTTCTTCTCCCTTTTGAGAACTACCAACAATCGCCACCAAGTCATTTACCCCACGATCTCTGCAATTTTCAATTTCCTCAACCTCTTCATCCTCAGACTCATCTGAACTTTCACGTTCTTGTGAGAGAAGATTCATTTTCATGAAGAAATTTCTCTTGAATTTCTTATTCCTTTTCACAAAAGCTGAAGTTTTCTTCTTGGGAATTTCAACTTCATCATCATCATCATCATCTTGAAACTTCTTTGGGCATCTTGCAGCAAGACGACCAACCTTTCCACATCGAAAACATGCTAGTGGAAGTTTACCTTTAAATTTTCCTCTTCCTCTTTGTAGATTTGAAGAAAGAAATGACATCATCTCATCTGTCTCTTCTTCTTCATTAGAATCTTCAACGGTGAGCTTCTTCATGGCCTTAAATGCCACCTCTTTAGAATTCCCCTTATCCACAGCCTCATTATCATCGTTCCTCATTTCATATGCAACCAAGGTACTATGCAAATTGTCCAATGTCAGCTCCTTTGGATCTTTATCTTCTAGTACTGAAACTTTCGGATTGAACCGAGGTGGAAGTTTCCTCAAGATGCGCTTTACAATATTTATGTCTTCAATGACTTCTCCAAGACCTCGCATATCTTCCACAACAATGTTTACCCTGTCAAAGAATGCGTCAACAGACTCATTTGGGTTCATTTTCAGATCTTTATATTTGTTCCACAACATGTGTAGCTTTGCTTCTCTGACTTTTGTGTCCCCTTAATATATATTCAAAAGCTTTTCCCACATGGCATGTGACGTTTTGCATGACATCACCTATGTGTAGATGGTATTGGAAAGGGCTCCCCCTAAGGCATTGATTTCTTTGGAATCAGCATCCAACTCTCTATGCTCAGCTTCTGATAAAGCACCACTATTAATATCAGCTGTGATACAATGCATAGCTGCTGAAAAACACATCCATTCCCAAGGATCGGAAATAGTGTTGCATCCGATTCTTCCATATCTGAAAATTATATTCATCGAAGATCGGAATCCCTTTATGATTGGTGACCTCCATTGAGAGAAGAAAAACATTCAACCTTTCGCTCTGATACCAATTGTTAGGTCCACAAGGCTGAATACCCTGAGAGGGGTGGTGAATCAGGGTATGGCTAATTTATAATTAATGCCCGTTCTGATCTTGTTTCGCTGTTGATCAAAACTCTCTTCTCTTTTTTTCCTATTGCACAAAGTAAATAGAAAGCGAAGTATGCACATGACACAGTAATTTTACTTGGTTCACCGCAAAGGGCTACGTCCAAGGAGCATACGCCGACAAGTTGCTGGTCGGACCAAATTCCACTAATCTTCACTAGCTGTGGATTACAAGGTTCGGGCTAGATCAATTCTAAGCCTAGGCTCACTGCCTTTACAAGTTTAGGGTCAGCTCACTGCTTTCCCAAGGGTCACTCCCTGTTTCTCTCTCTCTCTCTCTGGCTCACTACCGGTGGAGAGGACCACCTTCTTCCTCTTCCTAAGCTCACTGCTCTTGGAAGGAATCCACTCACAGTTTATAGACCTGTAGGTCTCTTCATTTGCATGAATGAATGCATCTTCCTCTGTGTGTAGATGCTCTGTTGAAGTAAAACTTTCACTCGTAGATGAATATCTCTTTGCATCGAAGGTATCGGGCAACGTACCAGCTTCCACGCAGTCCGAGAAGCACCACTGGAACAAAACCTTACTTGGAGCGCAAGTCAATCTCGGCGCACAAGTATCGGCGCGCAAGTCACAACGGGCGCGCAAGTCCTCATCAGACACTTGAGCGACTCAAGCTTCCTCAACTCTAAACTTGCACGACTCTCTTCCTTTTATGACCAAACCAATATTGGTGCGCAACTTCCAACCGGCGCGCAACTTCTAACACCGGCGCACAACTTCAACTACTGGCGCGCAAATTCACCTGCGCGACTCACACTCACCACTTGCGCGACCACCACACCTGCGCGACGGGAGCTCTAATTTCTCAAAGTGTTGAACTCCGTTGAAAATGAGGAGGGGTGGTCCAGTATTTATAGGCAATCTGACCACCCTACGCGACGGCGCGCAAGTCACCTGCGCGACCCAGTTTCGGCAAGCAAGTCCCTTGTCATTTTAGACACTTGCGCGACCAAGTCTCAAACTTGTGCGAACCTCTTTACATTGACATATTTTTATCTTCTGATCTTGAAAAACATATGGCGTGCAAGTTTCCTATACTCCAAGTCCTCAGTGCGCAAGTCCTTTTGCCAAAAACACTTTTCTTCATTTGCCGATTTTCAGGCCCTAAAATTTGGCAAACACTGGAAAATGGAACCACCTTGTATCTGTTCTTTTGTACCACCTACAGATCATCCATTCGTTTTATCGATGTTCTTGAATCAAACATGGATCGTTGACCTCAGCTCTTGAACTCGACATTCCACCATGAAATCCTCTTTGTCAAAATATTTGTATGTCATTGTTTGGCTTTGTCAACAATCACTACTCATATGTACACATTTTCAACAAACACAATCATCTCAAAAATGCTTCAATGAAACCTTGAGGGATTTTTTCCCAACAACAGAAAAAGCCTTCCTGGCTGTGCAGGTTCGGGCTGGGTGGAACTGGGTCGTTGGGAGACCTAGTAGGCTGGAACCATGGACATACCAGGAAAGGTGTCGCAAGGCCCCATGGGGCTTTCCCAAACTCCATGCTGGACTGGGCCATCCCAGATCCAAACTAGTTCAGGTCGGACCGGTCGAGCTAGACCTAGTCATGAGGGACCCCCAGGCTAGTATGGTTGGGTCGGTCCGACCAAGTCCTGAAATGACCAACATCTGATTACTAAAACATTAATATCATTCATAATAGGCATATGATTGATTATCCATTTGTGGTGTAGGAACTCGTGTGATGAGAATATTATTTTGGAATACTCTATAGAGGCTTTCAGTGAAGCTGAAATGTGACGAATGGATTGAGGAGTGGATTCTCCCAGAATCATGAGTGCTACGTATGAGAGTCTTACAGCTGGATGAGACTCGAAAACTACTGGTTAGTGGGCCCATGTAACCCTGTAGGAATAGAAGGCAAGATAACCTGAGTGGATTAGCTCATATTAACACTATGTGGATCAGCTCCTAGAGACCATGTGGGATCAGTTCCTAGAGGCCTTGTGTGGATCATATCATAGTGACCATTCATGGTTGAACTCTATGATAACATCTGTGGATCAGCTCTAGGATCACGATGTTGATCAGAAAAATTGAACCTGTGGGGACAAAATAAAATTGACCTTATCTTTATTAGCTACAATAATCCTTGTTTCAATCAGCTCCAAAAAACCTTCTATGGATCTGCTGCAAGTGTCCCATGTGTAGACCAACTATGATGGTCTATGTGGGAAACAACTTTCTGTGACCCAGCAGAACCATGGTACTAATCAGGGATGAGTACCTCACTAGTCCAAGTGGTTCATTGTTATGACTGATAGTCATTCATTTTTTAATTCATATTATACATGTGTGAGATTTCTTTCTTCACGATCAGGATTTTTGGTTTTTGTAATGTTGTCTTTTCTTTGTGGTATTTCCTTTGTGGTGTGGGTCCCTACTAATAATTGTGTCACTCACCCCTGCATTGGCTTCGCCCACACGTGTCATGTCTCATGCAGGTTATCGACGCATCGATGAAGACATTGGTGGTCTGGGACCAGGTGGTGTTCAGTGAGACCGGACGGACGAGTGCACTTCTATGGCTACAAGTAGCTACCCATCACCTGCCCTTCAGATGGGGTCTCGAGAAGATGGACCATGGTATTTGTACATTCCTTTTTTTGTTTTTCCCATGTATTCTAGCCCCTCTGTACTTTCAGTATGTACCATACTCTCAGTAGAACTCAGTGAAAATATTGGTTTACTTTTTGTTTACTTAATACCATTTGAGCTTTTTGCATGTGTACAGGTTTTAAATAAAATTCCTTACCTTATTATGAAATGACTACTCGGTTCTAGTCACCACCCCTAAGCCTAGGGGAGGTGGGCTTGGGGTTGTCATGTCACGGGCCCTGGGTGGATAATTCATGACAATTAGATCTAAAATATCCTCCATTTAAGATAAAATTAAAACAAAATTAGATATTTACAGAATCCTTAATAGATTGAAAACTAAATTCATTGAAAACCCATAATAATGTTTTATCACTCAACTATATAGAGAAATAACCTATCCTTATATTTTCCGGTCTACTTAGAGATATTATTGATAGTAATCTAGTGACTCTTATTAGGATTGAATTGGTATCCACATTTTATTCATAAATAAAAATCTATTTCAGGTTGAGAATATAAAATTGAAAACATGATCGATCCTACTATAGATTCACAGTGTGTCCTATAAATCCTTATATACACTTTACAAGGATCATAATTCTTACTATGGTTCATTAAACAAAATAGTATTAAATTCCCTCTCTGGGGTTCTCCAATGAAAATTACTTTATCACATTATAAATATATGTGATTTGAATATATCCAATCAATCATATTAATCTATCTATATTGATTATCATAACTAGAATACAGACTTATTCACTTATTTCTTCTATAAAGAAGCACATTCCCTACTATACCATTATTGAATTTAATGCCATGGTATATTTTCTTATAAATTTTATTCCTTTCATATATAATATTTGAAACACCATAATACACCCAATTTACCATTAGTATATAGATGATTTATCCCCATTATCATTGAAATAAAACACTTTTATTGTTTGATAAAACAAGATATTCCTACTCAAAGAAGATTCCTTTAATCTAATAATGGGCCACTGATCCTTACAAACCTTAGCATGATTGTTTCGTTCTTCAATATATTTGGGACAAAATATATACATACCACCAATAAATTATAATTACGTAAAGAGGTTGTTAAATCTATTTTTTATATCTCATAATCATAATGATCTACTATGGTAAAAATAAAATAATGGAATTAATCATTCTCACTCGAGAAAAAGAATATTCATAAGAAATAACTAAATTTTTATCATAATCTAATTTCTAAAAGAAAATACTTATATGTTGGTAAACTACCATGTAACGACCTGAATGTTTCAATTATATTTGATTCCTAATTTTTTGCGTTAAATATTTTATACTCAACTAAACTATATCCTTTAATTAATGGAGTTGGTATAATTAAAATGAGACCATTGGGTTTCGACTGTCATATGACGGTTGGTCAATATAACTATTGGAGAATATGACCATTGGAAACTATAATCTTATTGTTCTGCTTTTATAAATATGGTTATCTTGGTTAATTAATACATAAATAATATTGAATGACCTCATCTAGTAGACTTGTGCTATATGAAGCCCATCTGCCAGAGCTTGGGAAGGAGGGAGAATCACTGGGCTTTTCTCTAGGCCAAGCCCAAGCTGAACTTTAACATATGAAGCATGAACGGAATCTCCTACGGGAGAAGTTCAAGCTGATTGAAATCACCACTAGGGAAATTTTGGCAGAGCCACCCCAAGATTATATCACCATAGAACACCTTACACTTAGGTCCTATGCTGGTGTTATAAGGGGGTATGTAATGAGACCTTAGCTGCCTTGTATAATCTATTTATATAAATAAAATTATTATTTATTATTATGGCCAAGTTTTTGAATTTAAAATATCCAGATAAATATAGGATGTGTATTATTGATGAGTTTTGAAAAAAAGGTGTTTTAGAATATTTTTGTATCCTTAAATAATTAATAATGGGAAGTGATTTTCAAAAAATGGTCTTCTACATTTGTGATCAGTGAGAAATTTAGAGTCTAATATGATCTACATGGTTTTTTTGTGAATAGTAATGTAGGAATAGTAACATACCCATATGAATAATAATGAATAGTAATTTGACCAAAAAAATAAAAACATCAACCATGAATGTATAAATACATTTTAGACATCTTAAAATTGAAAAAACGATTATAGTTTATGTTATGGTATTTTTGGTACGCCATAAATATATTATTTACAATTTTATAATTACTTTAAAATTTTAAAATGGAAATTTATTTCCATAAAATTTAATCATAAATTATTACTTTATTATCTTATGGTTATACGATAATTATATGGGACCTTGATTACTTTTTTAATGTGTTACAAAATGAGTTATAGTTTTAAAGTTTTATTTTTGGAATAAATAATGATTTAATTTAAAAATTAAATTAAAAATATTTAGAAAATAATTTTCATAAAATAGACTTCATTTTTTAATTCAGAGCATCGATATTAGGTTAAGGTAAATTTTTGGGATTTTTCTGAAATAGTTGAATTATCAGTGAATAGTAAAAATACAGTTTTGAGTTTCGGGTGTTTAATGACATTATAAATGATGTAATAATGATGTATGCTATCTGGTTTACTTATGAATAGTTTTACATGTTATGAGGTGTCCCCAGTGGGAAATACCATGGGAAATCCCATGGATTTTCAAATACCACCGATGAGGTTTCCCTTGGAAATTAATAATTTATTCACTAACTTTTCCTATATATACCAAGTCATTTACCTCATTAATTTCATTCCAAAATCATACTCAACGAAGTTCAGGTCTCCTTATCTCTCAAGGATTCCTCCCAAGGTTCCCTCAAGCCTCCCAAGGTCCTAGCCTTCAAGATTTTGAAGTTACTTTCAAGGTAAGGGATCCTATCACCCTCCTCTTTTAAGTCATGATTTCCTTTATGTTGTGTCTTCTAGTTTCCATCACTTTATATTGATGGAATGTTATTATATGTTCTCACTATTTTCAATTTAATGTATAATTGTTTAGAGACCATTTCAACTCTCATCAATTTGTTTTCTGAATTTTCAAGTGACGCCGTTAGGCTCCCGATTTTCTCGTAAAAAAATAACATCTTCTCTTTCCTTTCAAGTTTCATTTTCTTGTGGTATGTCATTAAAATATCAATAGCATGTTATTATCTCCAATTTATTGTATATTTATATTGTAATTTTCGTTATTTATGAGTTTTTACCCTTGTACCCTCTCTTTTTATTATTTTCTAAAACTATGTTATATAGTCGTTAAGCTACAGAAATTTCGTCTCAAAATTTCTATCTCTTTCTCTCAAGAAATTATCTTGTTTATTTATGTGAATACCCTGACCTATTTCGTTTTATGGGTGTTCATAACTATAAAAAATTTATATATTTTATTTTGGAATGGACATACATATAACACTCACTCCCTTTCCATGGGTCATAAATGATAAAATGATCTTATTTTTAAGATCTTTTAAAATGTTAGGATTTTGAAATGAAACCCACTTATTTTATTCATTATGGGTTATTTATTAATTGTTTTATTATGATATATGTGGATCACATGAAAGTAAAGACATATTAAGGGTGCGACCTGATAGTTCTCTAATGCATTGGGTAAATAATTAATCTCTAGTGATGACAAGATTCATGATACCCTGGGGAATAACCTTGGTAATTTTTATGACACCTCGGTGATAAACCTTGGTGATATGTTCATTAATGTCTAAATGAAATTTTGTAGCCACATAATCAAGTTATGTTTCAAGTACTTTTCATTACGATATTCCTATTATTCCATTTCTCATTCCTTTATGACTTTTATCATGTTCTTATTAATATTTCTCAAGATCACATGTCAACTGTTTCACTTGCTTTCATTACTAAGCCTTCTTCTCACAGTTTTCATTGAAGTATGTCTCCAGGATATGAGATGCAGTAATTGTACATATGATGAACCTATGATAAAGACTTATAAGTTGTTTAGAATAATGTTTTATATTGTTTTCATGTATTATGTTCCTGATTTACAAGACACTAGACATTAAAGATCCTCTGTTTGTAAAATGTAATGAAAAGTTATGTAATAAAAAGTCAGGAGGTATAAAAGTATTGTTTAGTTATTTATGGAAATTAGGCTATGAAATATTAAGGAATAATCCTATATAAAACTTTAAATATAGGAAAACTTCTTGGTATTTTGGTGAGTATTAAGTAAGTGGTTTATCAAGAAAATACATCACTGTCTGGATATGAGTAGGTAGAGGTAGCTCTAGCATAGAGGTACCGAGGAGTGAAAACTCTAACAAGGAGTTTTGGGCATAACCTGGGGTATCCTAGTACATGAAAATGAGCCTCGATGAACTCTTGGTTATGACACTCTTGTAGGATATGGTTGGTCAATTATAAGCTTTTCGTGAATCATTACGAAGGATTTATAGAGAAATGTAATAATTTAAACAAGTTTTAAGACATAAATCCTTTATATTTAAAATATTCATAAATGAAATAAGTTTCTCAATAAGGTTTTATTCTTTAATAAATGGCGGGAAATTGGAGGAACCATGCAAATGGTGACCGCAATGGACCATGCACTGACGACCCTCCAATGGAATCCATAATGGAAAAATTCATGCAAATGGTGAACCAACTGATTCATGTTATGGGAAATAACTTTATTAAAGCTAAGAGACTGATCTCACCATGAAGGGAACAACATTATTTGGAGTCCTTTATGTGTCAATGTCCACCAACCTTCAGTGGATCGACTGAACCATTGATTGTTGAGTAGTGGATCAGCTCTATCGAGAAGATATTTTATGGGCCCCGTTGTTCAGAGTAAGAGAAGGTCACCCTGGTTATCTATAGCTTTGAAGGAGAAGATGATCAGTAGTGGGAGCTGATTTAAAACATGACGAAAAGAGTGATGGTTGAAGCTATGGAGTGGTAAGAGTTTAGAGGTATCTTCTTCAATAATTATTTCCATCGTTCTATGAGAACAACAATGTAGGAGTTTCTCGACCTGAAGTAGAAGGAGAATGAATCTGTGGGAAGCTACGAGATGAACTTCACAAGGCCTTCACATTACACCTCTAATTTTGTCCTGGATCCAAATGTCAAGGTTGATAGATTCTTCGGTGGACTGATACCTCCTCTGTGGAAGAATCTAGCCAGCTGAGATTATGACAGCTATAAGGATATTGTGCGAAGTGCGATGAAAGTTGAACTGGATTTTGGTGAGATGTAGGGGTCTCATAAATCCAACTACATAAATAGATCAATGGAGGCATGCTTAGGGAGGATCTATGATCAGGAAAGAGGAGGAAAGCAAATGCAACATCCCACATTTAGTAAATGTGGGAAGAAGCATTCGGGGAACTGCCTTCTCGGGAGTGGGAAATGCAACAAGTGTGGAAGAGATGGCCATATTGAGAGGAATTTTCATGGTGAGGTAAAACCTCAACTTCCAAACGCTAATGACAAGCGGAAGATGGTGCATGCCCTATATGATGTCCAGTGGTTTATGTGTGGACAACTTGGGCACTTTTCCAATCACTGTCAAAATCTGAGGGCAGTGGCAGGGAACCACCATCAGCCTCAGCAAAGGAGAAGGGAGAAAGGTTGTGATTTTTCTCTCAGGACAGGTGAAGTTGAAGCTCCAAATGATGTGGTATCAGGTACCCTTGTTTTTATATCAAAGCTATCAAGGACATTGTTAGATTCTGGTTCTACTCATTCCTTTATTTCCACCAAGTTTGCAATGAATTTAGAATCAACCTCCGACTTTCTAAAAGTAGAGTTATCATTAAAGACTCCTAGTGGTGTTATCCAAGAATCATAATTATTTAGAAACTTTAGTATTTACTTTGGTGAGAATAATATTATCACAAATCTTGTAGTCATTCCCATGCTAGAATTCGACATTATAACAGGTATGGACTCACTCTCAAAGTATACTGCTAAAATCAAATGCATAAGTAAGGAAATATCAGTAGTCTTGAATGGAAAACCTATAGTTATCTTCGAAGGAGATATATCTCAACCAGATCATTTTCTAGAAGAACCTCTTATATCCTTCTTTTTTGAATTGATCGGTGAAGAAGAAGAAGGAAATGGGAGTTTGAGGATAGAAAGTGTACCCATTTTTCAAGAATGCAATGACATATTACTTGAGGAGTATCCTGGACCTCCCCCAGAAAGAGAGGTAGAGTTCTCCATTGAACTCGTACCTAGATCTCATACAATATCAAAGACCCTGTATAGGATGGAAAATGTGGAGCTGAAGGAATTAAAGAAACAACTCCAAGATCTGTTGGAGAAGGTTTTTATCTGACCGAGTGTGTCCCCTTGGGGAGCACCTGTTCTCTTTGTGAAGAAGAAGGATGGATCGATGCGGGTATGAATTGATTATAGAGAACTGAACGAGATCACAGTAAATAAAAAATACCATCTTCCAAGAATTTATGACTTATTTGACCAACTTCGTGGGGCTCAATTATTCTCTAAGATTGATCTTCGATCTGGTTATCATCAATTGAGGGTGAAGAAATAAGATATTCTGAAAACTTCGTTCCGATCACGATATGGGCATTAGGAGTTTTTTTATGCCTTTTGGAAAGACTAATACCATCTTCCAAGAATTTATGACTTATATGAGGTTTTGTGAAAAAAATTTCACAACTTTATAATCCATTAACCAATTAAACTCGAAAAGGGGTCATGTTCATCTAGAAAAAGGAGTGTGATGAATGTTTCCAAGAGATGAAGAAGAGAATGGTTAATGCAGCTTTGTTAACACTACACTCAAGTGGAGAATGATTCATTATTTTTAGAGATGCATCTCTGAAAGGGCTTGGGTGCATCCTCATGAAAAATTACAAGGTCGTTTATTATTCATATCACCAATTTAAGACTCATGAGAATAACTATCCTAAGCATGATATGGAGCTGGTTGTGGTCGTTTTTTGCTCTAAAGATATGAAGGAACTATCTTTATGGGGAGAAATGTGATATATACACAGACCATCAAATATTGAAGTATATTTTCACAAAAAAGGAATTGAACATGAGACAAAGGAGATGGTTGGAACTTCTTAAAGAATATGATTGTTCAATTCATTATCATCCCAGAAGAGCAAAAAACGTTTCTGATGCATTAAGCAGGAATGACCCAATTGTTCTGTCCATTATGAGGACTCAAAGATATCATTTGATCAATGACCTAGTAAAACTGGACATGGGAATTATAAAGGAAGGGACATCATCAATCCTGACCGAAATAATTTCTCAACCGTAATTACTAGAGAAGATCATGAAAGCTCAGAAAGAATATCCTTGGTTATAGAAGAAGTTTGAGGCTGTGAAGGATGGAAAGTTTCCTCAGTTCAATACTAATCAATAAAGTGTACTACAATTTCTTACAAGAATATGTGTTCCATATATTCCGGAAATAACGAAGGAGTTAATGGATGAAGCCCATAACTCTTATTTCTCTATATATCCAGGTAGCATGAAAATCTATTGGGACCTTTGTGATCATTATTGGTGGGATAATATGAAAAGGGAGATTGCTGACTACACTTCAAGGTGCCTGGTATGTCAGCAAGTGAAGGTAGAGTGACTACTTCCTAAATGGGTATTGAAACCACTACCCATACCTGCATAGAAGTGGGACGATATCACTATAGACTTTGTCACTAGTCCTCCGAGAACATCCAAAGGAAACAATGAAATATGGTTTGTTGTGGACCGTCTCACCAAGACTTCCTATTTTATCTCCATTTGGGATGATTTATCTGTTGATCAACATTCCATGATTTATGTGATGGAAGTGTTAAGGTTGCATGGACTTCCACTTTCTATCATATCTGATCGTGATCCAAGGTTCACATCAAAATTCTGGAGAAGTCTTCAACAAGCTATGAGCACTGAATTGAATTTCATTATGGCATATCACCCCCAAACTGATATCCAATCTGAAAGGACTATTCAAACACTCGAGGACATGCTGATAACTTTCTCAATGGAATTTAATGGTGGATGGGATCAACATCTCTCTTTAGTTTAGTTCTCTTACAAAAACAGCTTGCACTTGAGCATTCAAATGGAACCCTATGAATCTCTATATGGGAAGCGATTTAGAACTCCAAATTGTTGGGATGAAGCTGGTGAGAGAAATCTTCTTGGGCCTGATCTTGTGCAAGAGTTGATAGAAAAGGTCCATGCTATCTAGCAACACATTAAGGATGCTCAGAGTCAGAAAATGAATTATGCAGACAACCATAGAAGGGATTTGGAGTTTGATGTTGGTGAAAAAGTATTTCTACAGATTTCACGATGGAAGAGATTCAAGAGGGTTGGGAAGAATGGGAAGCTCAACCCTAGGTACATTGGCCCCTATGAAATCCTTGATCGTGTGGGAGAAGTGGCCTATCGGCTTGCACTTCCACCAAATCTAGCACAAGTTCATGATGTCTTCCATGTATCCCTCTTGAGGAAGTACATACCAGACCCTTCACATGTACTAACGTTAGAGGTGGTACAACTAGAACATGACCTCTCTTATGAGGAGTAGCTGGTGGAGATCTTGGATCATAGAGACAAGGTTCTAGGCAACAAGACTACCCACCTTGTTAAGGTGTTGTGGAGGAACCACAAATGTGAAGAAGCTACGTGGGAACCGGAGGGGTCCGTGAGACAGAAGTACCCACACCTTTTCCTATCAGAGGGTACAAGAGAATATTTTGGGGATGAAATTTCTTAAGGGGGGAAGAATGTAACGACCCGAACTTTTTAATTATATTTGTTTCATAATTTTGTGTGTTATTTATTTTATTCTCAACAAAACTATATCCTTTAATTAATGAAGTGGGTATAATTAAAATGAGATTGTTGGGTTTCGACTGTCATTTGACCGTTGGTCAATATGACCATTGGAAACTATAATCTTATTGTTGTGTTTTTAAAAATATGGTTATCTTGGTTAATTAATACAGAAAGAAGATTAAATGGCCTCATACAGTAGACACAATCCATATGAAGCCCATCTATCAGAGCATGGGAAGGAGGTAGCATCACTGGTCTTTTCTCTGGACCAAGCCCAAGATGAACTTCAACAAATGAAGATTGAACAGAATCGCCAAAGGGAGAAGTTCAAGCTGATTGAAATCACCACTGAGGCAATGTTGGCCGAGCCACCCAAAGATTCTATCACCACAGCAGACCTTCCACATATGTCCTATGTTGTTGTTATAAGGGGCTATGTAACGAGACCTTAGATTCCTTGTGTAATCATTTTATATAAATAAAATTGTTATTTCTTATTATGGCCAAGTTTGTGAATTTCAAATATCCGGATAAATATAGGATGTGTATTACTCTTGAATTTAGGGAAAAAATAGGTATTTTAAAATATTTTTATATTTTTTAAATAATTAATAATGGGAAATGATTTTCAAAAAAATGGTCTTCTATATTTGGGAACAGTGAGAAATTTAGAGTCTAATAATGAATAGTAAAGTAGGAATAGAACACACCCATATGAATAGTAATGAATAGAAATTTGACCAAAAAAATAGAAACTTTACCCATGAATGTATAAATAAATTTTAGACGTCTTAAAAGTGAAAACATGATCACAATTTGTTTTTTGGTATTTTTTATATGCCATAAATATCTTCTTTAAAATTTTACAATTAATTGATTAATTTTATATGTAATTGTATTTTCATAAAATTTAATAATAAATTGTTACTTTATTGTCTTATGGATATATGATAATTGTATGGGACCTTGATTACTTTTTTAAGGTGTTAGAAAATGAGTTATTGTTTTAAAGTCGTGTTTTTGGAATGACTAATGATTTTATTTAAAAAATAAATTAAAAATACTTAGAAAATTATATTCATAAAATTGAATTCATTTTTGAATTCAGAGCATCGATATTAGGTTAAGGTAAATGTTTGGGATTTTTTTGAAACAGTTGAATTATCAGTGAATAGTAAAAATGTAGTTTTGAGTTTCTGGTGTTTAAAGACATCATAAATGATGTAATAATGATTTAATATTTCTGGTAGACTTATGAATATTGATATATTCTATGAGGTGTCCCAAGTGGACAATACCATGGGAAAATACCATGAGAAATCCCATGGATTTGAAAATACCACCGATGAGGTATCCCTTGGAAATTAATAATTTCTTCACTCAAATTTCTTATAAATTCCAATCCATTTACCCCAATAATTTCTTTCCAAAATCATCCTCAACGATGACCTATTGTCCTTACCTCCCAAGGAGTCATCCCAATGTTCCCTCAAGACTCCCATGGTCACGACCTTTATGCTTTCGAAGTTACTCTTCACGGTAAGGTATCCTTTCACCCTCCTCTTTTATGTCATGAATTCCTTTATGTCGTGTCTTATAGTTTCCATATCTTTATGTTGAGGGTATGTTATTATATGTTCTCATTACTTTCCATTTCATGTCTAATCGTTGAGATACCCTTTCTCCTCTCATCAATTTTTGTTTTCTGAATTTTTATGTGACGTCGTTAGGCTGCTGAATTTCTCGTAAAAGAAATCACATCTTCTCTTTAATTTAAAGTTTCCTTTTCTTGTGGTATGTCATTAAAATAAAAATAAAATGTTCTTATCTCCATGTTATTATTTATTTATATTTTAATATTAGTTATTTATGATTGGTTTACCCTTGTACCTTCTCTTTTTATTATTTTCTAAAACCATATTATATAGTCGTTATGCTACAAAAAGTTCATCTCAAAATTTATATCTCTTTCTCTCAAGAAATTATCTTGTTTATTTATGTGAATACACAGACATATTTTTTTTCTATGGGTTTTCATAAATATATAAAAAGGATATATTTTATTCTGGAATGGACATACATAGAACCCTCACTCTCTTTCCATGGGTTATAAATGATATAATGATCTTATATTTAAGAACTTTTAAAACGTCGTGATTTTAAAATGAAACCCATTTCTTTTATTCTTTATGGGTTATTTATGAAATGTTTGATTATGATATATGTGTCTCACATGAAAGTAAAGAAAAAATTAATGGTGTGCCCTGACAGCACTCCAATGCATTGGGTAAATAATTAATCTCTAGAGATGACAAGTTTCATGATACCTTGGTGAATAACATTATTAATTTTTATGACACCTAGGGGATAAACCTTGGTGATATATTCATGAATGTCTAAATAAAATGTTTTAGACACATATTCAAGTTATTTTTAATGTTCTGTTCATTATTATATTACTATTATTCCATTTCTCATGAATTTATGACTTTTATCATGACCTTATTAATATTGCTCAAGATCACATATCAGTTGTTTCACTTGTTTTCCTTAGTGAGCCTTCTACTCACCCTTTTCATTTATTTATGTCTCAAGGATATGAGATGAACTAATTTAACATAGGATGAACCTATTATGAAGCCTTACCAGTGGTTTAGAATAAATTTTTATGTTGTTTTCTTGTATTATGTTCCTGATTTCCAAGACACTAGACTTTAAAGATCCTCTGTTTGTAAAATGTAATGAAAAGTTATGTAATAAAAATGTGGGATTCCATATTCCATATATATGTATGTATTTTTTTATATAGAATGTACTTATATCATGTTGTCCATAACCGTTTAGGTGCATCTAATATGTTCTAAACATGATTGATGTAAATGGATTCAATATCAGATTTCGGGGAATTTAACCATTTAATGGAATCAAAACCATCAATGTACTCGTAATAGGTAGTAGGTTAATCATCTATAAAAATTACCTATTCCATATTTTCCCTATAAAATTCATATATCATAGGATCCTAACAAATTAGATCAGTCTGACAAGGATCTTATATTATATGACATATTTCTTCTTATATATACCATTATGTAGCTGCCTCAACTTTTATCTTTCTAAAAATTCCATTTTATTGGTCCTAAAAACCTCTTTTTTAAAATTTAACCCCAAAAAACACTCAATTTATATGTTCCATATTAAGGGATATACCAATTTCAGTTAGAAAGACTCTGTGATGTGTATGATCATTGATATAATATTCTATAGTTTCCATGAGAGCACAAATAATAAACCCATTTACTATTTTATGGATATGTTTTTAGGTTAAATATATCATATAAAAAAGTTTGACCCCATATCCAAATAAGATAAAAAAATATGATTCCTCATTGTCTATGTATTATATGGTTTCATTATGGATACATTATATAAAATTAATTTAAGTATGAATGAAATGATTTCTGGATCATATCTCTATAATGTTATATAAAGGTCACAATGAGTCAAAATTTATTAGATAATTTACATTGGGATATGATTTATTATCTTATACACAATATTAAATTATAGTTTTCTAAGATGGGTGAGTTGTTAAACATTTTTAAATAGTATTAGATGATCAATGAATTCCTGGATTGAGTATTCAATAGACTTTTCTTAGTTAGGAGACTAAATACAATTTCCATGATGATTCTATATATTTTTTTTAAAACCATTAACTTTCAAATTTTGTTAAACAAGCCTCTCATGAGAAACACATAACCTTAAAAACTAATATAAGTAGTTTAGGTTACACAGTTCCTATAAATGCCACATTATTGAGTAATCATTTTTCATCATACACCACTATGTGTATAATACAACATTAAACTATACCTATCAAAATTTCTAATAAAAGTGGGATTGGTAACTTTTGCTAATAAATTTAATTTTCAACTACAATTTGATTCATAAATTATGGAATCTGACAATACAACTCTATTGAAAATTTTAGATGAATTTCCAAATTATACTCTAAAGTAAACAACCCAAAAAATATGTTTTTTTTATATTTTAAATTTACCTTTTTATCAAAAAAATTATACATAGTAGTATTCTTATATATAATATATAAACTAGTCAACATATTCCCCAATCAATTAATCATTTCATTCATACATATTAAACAACCCCCATTTTTAATATGGAATGAAAAGACTTTTTTCCTAAACAAGAAAAATAAATCAGAATCATATTTATAAGTGAAACATAATAAGAGTTTCCCAACTCATTATTTATTCTACTAGGTAGACATAGATCATAAATATAGACCATTATTTAAAAAAAACCCTTTCCTCCTTTCTAATATGAAGTTATACTTCACCTTTCAATGATTCATTCATATTTATGACTCAATTTTTAATAGAAATAAATGTGTGATTGAAATATAATATCCAATAACCATATCCATAATTTGAGTGGTTTATTTATATAATATTCACATAAAAAATATTATAATTATTTTATTTGATAATTATTATCAATATTAATATCAATATATAATTATATATTATTTAATAAAAATAAAATTTATTATTTTTGAGGTAATTTTTTGGGGTGTTTGGAATCATGATGCCTAAAATCTAATACCTACCAAACAGTTTCTGTCAAAATATTTCAGGCCACATTCACCATTTTTTTATTTTTTGGGGTTTTTTCAAAACATTATTCCCATCATGTGTAATTATCCAACTAATTTTTTGATGGATTTCTTGTCGAGTTCTTCATTATTTTTTCTGGGACAAATTTTTTGGGATTTCAGAAACAATATGTTTGAAATTTTATACTATATAACCATTTTTTGTATAAATATTTAATATCATGTTCACCATATTTTTTATAATTAATACTATGATGCACTCATGAATATGTGATGATTATACGTGAATATTATTCTGCACCAACTTTTCAATGGAAGATGGCTTATGGGTTTTCTTACCATCGATACATTGGAATAATTGTTCATCAAGAGGATAGGTGGTCACGAACATATCACTCTTTAGTGGGGAATCATTTCATTCTTTATGAATGTATACTATATTTAATATATTATAATGAGTATTTTTTAAATCCCCGAATGATATTAGTTACACCTAATATATATGATCTAGTTGAAACCATGTGTTTATGTGAACAATTATATGTATGACATGTTCTCTATATTTGATTTACGTATTAACAATACTTAAATTCATTTGTTGTGGTTTAAATCCACACTACATAACACTATGAAAATTATTTCTATTTAGGAAGGAAATAGTTGTTACATTGGGGGGATCAATGTAATAGAAGGGGATTCCTTTGTGTCCCCATAAAGGGATTCAAAACCCATTTCATTCATTGTAACACAATGGGAAACAACCTATATTTTAAGGTGGTGTGACAAATACCTATTCTATGTTGTTTTAAGTCATGAAATATATATTTTTTTGTTAAAAGGATCCTATCAGCGGGTTTTGTGGGATTTATATATTTACATCACTTTTTGGTTGACCTTAAAGGGAATAATTCCCAATGTGGTTTGATTGTTATAATCGTTAGGTTTATATACCACTAATCATAATATGGTTTCATTTTGAATATCTCATTATTATGGATATGTGGGGATACATGTTTGGAATATGGGCCTCTAAGTTTGGGGGGAGTATCACTAATAATATATACCAATGAAAAAATACCTATAGAATTTATCCCTACTGGAAGGATGCTTGAAATTATAGGGAATATGGCCTAGTGAAAAAGGTAGTAACTCAAATCGTAGGGAATATATTCCCATGAGGGAGGATTTTGAATAAAAATGAATATAGGATTGACCCTTATGGAAGAATCATATGTATCGTAGTTAATATATAACAAATTCTACTTTATTAAAGTATTACAATTTAGGGTCATGTGGTATAACTATTAAATATAATTTAATGCCAAGTGATGTGAACATTTTCAAGTTTTTTTACATCATGTGACATGGAAATGGGCCATGTAGTTCAATATAGTGTTGTGGGGAAATTTGAGCTGGGAAAGGTGGAAAATGGATAGTTGAGTAAGCCTTAATCATTGAGACTACCCTTTATGAATTTTTTACTCGTTTAGTATTGTATAAATAAACAATTAAGACAAATTTGGGGACATAAACCTATAAGGAATACAATTATTTCTAAATGGGAATTGTGAAACCACAAGTGGGATTACAAATAAATTATTGTTTCCCACCTAGTGGCCAAATATTACTAGAATGGAGATTATTGATTGACCATTATCTATTTAGCTCAATTGATGAATCATAGTGAGGAAATTATCAATGTTATCAATCATTGGTATTATAACTAGGAAATAATCCCATCTTCATATCTTCTATAATGTTGGTTATAAGGGTCAGATAAATGAGTCCCTCAACTAGTTAGTAGACTAGAAGGGCGTGTATTGGTTTTACACCAGCTTTTTATTAATCCCTCATTGGATAGACTCTTGTATCAAAAGAGTTCCCATGAAAATCAGATTCATACAAGGGGTGGATGGATTTGGTTCCCTTTTTTATGTATGATCCCATTAATGTCCCTATGATGGGGACCTTTATTATCAATGTAATGAATGATTTCAAATTTTTAGAAGACAAGTTATAGAGGAAAAGATGAAAGTTCTATTTATAAAGGGTCCACGTGATCGAAGGAGGGACACTCTAGAGTTCTATAGAAAGATATAAAACTATTTGCATGATTTTATAGAGGGTCTCATACTTACATTTCAGGGGATTCCCTAGAAAATGATGAAAATATGATAATTGAGTATTTCACACAATAGTGTTAACGGATGGAGGGGTTTAGATGCCGAAAATGATAATATTATTTCAAATAGTTATGTGAAGGGATTCACGTCTACATGTTATGTATATTGTGAAAACTAGTCCCCATGGAATATACTTATGTAGAAGAGAAAACCACCGAGGGACCATTTAAAAGATTCTATTACACTCGGTAAGCCTTTCAATGAGGCTTACCACCCATGGAATGTGTGGTGGGCTCTCTCCACACTATAGATATTTATAAATAATGTTGAAACACACTGTAACCTCCCACATTAGGATAATTTTCATAATTATTTTATTATGGAAGACTAACCTACAAGGGAGATCTTAAGAGGAAATGGCTCCAGTTGGTTTTTGGGAGGAATATTCCCACACCATTATGGTTCAAGGAGATGGATTTCATAATGGATACAATAATATAGAGTACACATACTTGAAAAATTTGCGACCAAAGATGGAAAACCATCCATCACAAAAGAATCATCGTAGATAAAATAGTTTCACACCACTCACAATTTAAATAATTACCTTGTGAATAATTTTTTTCTCTAATTTTCCATTTCTATTATAGTTATCCATAAATGTGAATTTTTAGAGATGTAATGGGTTATTTATAGGTATGTATAAATTAAAAACTTCCAAAATTGGTGGACACATGGTAGGGAGTGTGTGACATGAGGATGTACTCATAAATCATATACAACTAAGGGTCTCTTACATTTAGGGAAAGAAATGGGAATGTTCCATATATGGAGAGACTATCCATAGGGGTCCCTCTATTGGTGTCCAAGATATGATGTCTGACCACATCGTTAATGGGTGGCCTCTATGGGGGGTATGGTATGCATCACATAGTCTTCATATTGCTTGACTATATGGGATGTTAGTGTTTTTATAGTTGGTAAATGTGTTATGTGGTATATTTGATTAATAAATTAGTTTCTTAAGTGATACGAGACCATATGGTGTCGCCAAAATTGTACCATAGAGTGGGTAGGAGGATCTATGGGGTTTCATCAATTCCTTGTTTTTGATAAGTCTTGAGTAATCAACCCCAACTTTTGAATGAGGTCCGATCTTATTAAATTGGGGTTCCTTTTGACTAGGTAAATTAAATAAAACCTTGATTACTACATAGTCACTTGGGAGGATCATGGTGTGTGTTATAATGTACTTTTATATCATTGAAATAGTTTGGGGTAGCTAAAGGGTCATGGTCGCACCTATATATTCGATTAATCCCCCTTATTATTTCCAAATATTCTTTCCTCATCGACTTTATTTTTTGTAATACAATCATGAAACTAACTACCTAGGACCACTATATTCATGAATAATTGTCTCTATTTTCTTTAAAAGAATAATCATGTATCCTTGTGGATAATGAACTATAAAAATGATTTACATGAGAATAATTTTATACCCATAGTGTTGTTGTGCCTCTATCTTGTAAACTAGGTAGTATTCAATTGTCTACATGATTAATTAGAATATTTTTAACAATCACATAATTACTTCATGGGGTAATCCATTTTTGTGTGATCAATGTTAAACATATACATAATCACTACATGAGATATTATTCTTTTCCATTTTTTGAACATTAGGATCTCACTATTTTCTTATTTTTATTTTGTAAAAAAATATCCCAAGAATGACACAATAATGCCCAAGTGGTGTCTGCATGATAGGCCATGATGACTAAGAACCCTAAAGATGTCCATCATTAGGGAATTCAATATAAGAATCACATCCTCCAGAAGCTTCTAGGAGGGATTCATTGGGATTATCCATTTTTTAATAGGCACCTCTTATATGAGTTTGGATTTACCAATGACATACCAATTCTTAGGGTAAATATGGGAATCAACCCCTTCATTGCATTTATTGGAAGATATTGATTACTAGGGATAGAAAACCAATTTTTATCTACATTATTAAGAATACTAACTACATTTAGGTATGTCATGGGATGCATTACCTTATCTCCAAGGGATTTTATAGACACAATAGGTCCTAATGTGCACAACCAGGGGTCATGTCTAAAATAATTGACAGTGAATCAATAGAATATTCTAAATATTTATAATATTTATAATATTTAGAATATTTAGAAGGAATTACACCTAGAATGGGATAATACCGAATGGACATCACCAGATTCCAAGGAGAAACAAGATTTATCCCAAATAAAAATGGGGTATAAAATTCATACATTGGTTGATGTTTCAATTAAATATTTTATAAATATATATTCATCAAAGAGACTATGAAATAATCAGAATATAAGATCCCTTAGATGTTCTAAAGTTGTCTTAATCTTAGAACTCCCAAGACTTATTGGAAAATGATGTATGTGGGAAAATTTTCCATGTGGGGTTGAGAAGTTTTCTTCATGGTTGATTTAATAGTCCATTTAGTGACTATATTAAGTAAATAATTTTTTGGATACCATTTTACCGTGCAATGGTCAAATGCTTAATTCCTTATTAGGACCATACTGATGGATTCACAACTAGAAATATGTACCAATATTAGTTTGGTAGTGCCAATGCTTTCCGAAATATACTAAAACATTTAGATTATTTGTAAAGGAATGTCATATTATGTGTCTCCATACCATTACATGTTTTGTGGGGAGGAATAGTATATCATATTGTTGTGAATGAGTTTATCAATTCCAAGGAGATCCCTTGGCCTATGTTTTCACCCTACTTTAAGTGTAAAAATTGGTAATGCAGAAACTTATTAGAGGAGTGTGATGTGAAGGAAAAGATAAATATTATAACTAGTTTATATATTCTTCATATATATCCCCCAATGTAACTATTACTAATAATGTGACTAGCACACTCAAATCATATTTTTATCAAATATTGTTATGATAAGGTGTTATTAATCTCAGAATTGATGGTGAGGTTATCTACGAGGGGTATATTACCATTTGGTTTTTGAGGTAGTATAACTATGTTTAGAAGAATTGGTGTGCCCCTAAGGAAAGTGTACACATAAATAATCATCAAATGGTAACATGTCAATTTTGGATGATTCTATCATGTTAGGAGATGGAAATGAATGCTACATTTCTTCCATCTATTTCTGAAACAGGTTTTATAGTTGATTATGTCAGAACCATGATCTTCTGGTATCTAAACAAGAAATAGGGTGTGATAGTTTGAAAATTCATGGGTCTATAAGTGGTCTGAAGTATCAAGGGAAGGGAGCCATTACAGAGGCCAAAATCCATGGGATCATTTTCTCTCAAAAAAAATGTGATAGGAAACTCCTTATGAGGAGTTCACTTTTAAGGTGGCCTCATTATTTTAGATGATGAAGAAATAGGCGAAGAATAATGTCTCCCCATCCATAGTGAGTCTAGAACCTATTTTTCTTTCTATTCATACTAATGACCAATATCTAATATCATGGTGGGAATTGTACACATGGAAACAATATTTACCCAATATGGGTAACCAAAAATAACTCTATGTTACATTTATTATTCTCATAGAGTTATTCCTGGTTATGAGTCCCCTTACAATCACTTATGAAAGATTTCATTATGATTTTAAGACATATATAATTGATTTATACATCTTAATTAATTTACTATAGGTATTACCCCACAGTCAAATAAGATACCAAAATTAATGGGGTTGTGGTAATCAATGAGGATAATGAAAACAACCAAAGGGCATATTAGGGGAAGTTGAGGAGAATTTTCCACATCCAAAATAATTTTTTATTATTGATGTAATCCTAACACTCATTATTTCATTGGATATTTATGTGTTAGAGGATTAAATATCTCTTATCATTACCATAGTATAAAATTTTAGATATGATTTGTCTTTAACAGGAATGAATTCACATTCCTGAGGTGATGGAGGAACAGGAAGTACAATCATGGAAAATAAAATTCATGTAGTAATATTTCATCCACAAATTCTATTTATTATTCCTTTACAGGTTACCACATCTAGTTTTTTTGTTTTAGTACATCCATAACTTTAATAAGGGGAAGTTATTTTAATTTTCATTTCACCCATGTCCAGACAGAAGATGTTTAATTAACTTTTCAAATATTCCTTCATGGATTCCCAGATAACGATATATTAACTTATGTAGATATAATCCTAGGCTCCATGCAGCTAGAGGTTTTAGCTTTGTTCAGTTACACAACTATTATATCTACAAGGATGTAATATATAGAATTAACGATGGGTGATATCCATAATGTGAAGGAAATAAATCATAATTTTAGTTATACATATTCAACTCCTACAGATGAAAAAGGGGATGATTCAGGTATGACAAATGAACCATGTTGAGTTGTTCTGCTAACAATTTCAAATTACCTTATATTAACCTGAATTATTTCTTTTTCTATGCCCTTAGTTACAATTGATAAAATATTTTTTAACAATGATTGCAACAACTTCATTGATGAGTCCATGATATTCAACAAGGTTAATGATCATATTAAATATTCCTCATCAATATTTGATGTAGATAATTCCATTTATTATTTTTATATTGAACTGTCAGAACTATACTTCCCTATATGTATTGGGAATTTCAAAAATACATTAAATTTGTGAGACCAGGTTCCTCCCTACACATTTATGTGATGTTTCAGAAACAAAGGATCTAGAAATGGTGGATCTAGTAGGGAAACCTGACGTAGATCTCAAATTACTAGGAAAGGACATGCATTCTTAATATAGTTTATCACCCTAGGCCAACAACACTACCAATGTGGGGTGAGGAGTATGATACTTCCAGCTGATCCAAGTTTGTCATTAGATAGTGGTGGTTATACAACATCAGATGATGATATATCATTTATGGCTGTAGTGTTTACACATGAAGATAAAAGGGACACTGATGGGATAGAGTCCAATGTTACTATTTTAATAGGGGTTGTAGATATTATAGAGACCTAGAACTCATCCATTTAGGAGTATTCATAGTTTCATTAATGTTCCTTTTTAATTCATAGTAGATAATTTACATATAAATATAACCTCAGTCGTGGTATAATTAGAACAAATAGTTGTACTCATTCAAGTGTTTTTTGTTCCCATGATTCAGAATCAAAGACATGTGGTGGTTGATTTTATTTTTGACATTCAAGCTCTCTGGGTGTACCAAAAATCATATCCTTAAGTTAGTCATCCCCATATAGATTTAACACTTTGAGAGTGGATAATAACCTAAGAAATATATTCTATATAGGATTAATGAAATATCTAAGACCCTACTAAAGAATATAAACACCACATCATGAATTATCATGAAAGGTACACTTGAGAAATACATTTTTCAAAAGTATATGTACATGTCTAGTAAATAAAGATTAGAATTTTATTTTAAAAATAGAAACTGATGATTTTAAATTTTTCATAATTATATTTGTTGAAGATAAATTTTTGAGATTATTTTAAAAAAAATCATTTTTAGGTAAATAGTTTAATTTACCATTTTTAATAATACTGTTAATTTTGTGACATTATTATTATGTATGTATGAAATAGAAATTATTGAAACCAATTTTCTGAAAACAGTTTTATTTTGACATTATAAATTTTATATCTTTATATATAATTTTCGAGCATATTATTGAGATATTAGAACTCAAGTAATTTTTTGTTCAAAAAATATTTTAATATATTATACATTTGTTATATTAAAATTAATTTTTAACACCTATACTAAATAAATAATATAAATTGATTTAAATTTTAGAATCATTATGTAAAAAATATCTAATAATTACGACATTATTTTTAGGATATGATATTATGTTACCTTATGTAAAAACTATGTACTGTGGTAAAATCATAATTAGTAAATGTTATACATCAAGGGGTAAAGGGATTGAAACACGATAAAACTAGATATATAATTGGGAGGTTGTTATATTATCAAATATCACACCCTCCAGAAAATTATTGTCTCTTTTGGAGACACATTACATGTTTTAAGTGTTCTATAATTATATTAAGTTGAATTATTTTTTCAAAATTACATTCTCACCAATTATAAAAGGGTGATCTCACCACCCCTACAATTCCACTATAATAATTCGGTTTCTTCCCAAAATTGTACCACCATTACTTAAACTAGAATCCTCTATCACTCTTGTAATATTATGTTCAGAAAAGGTTATCAAAATCCCTCCATATCCAAGGAATTCTCTAAGAGAAACACATAGTTCCCAATGAGTTTAAACTAGATTCATGGATGTCTAGATAGGTGGTAAGGGTTTTCTATATCAATTTTAAATTTTTATAAACGTTTTGTATTATGAACATGTTTTAGTTGATGTGGTAGTTAAGCTACCTATTTTAGATTCCACGTCATCAACCAATTTTATTCGTGGTATTTGAAGATCATTTTGAATCCTTCTCTTTCAAGGGGTTTTGATTGAATTGATATCCAACCCATAATATCTAGATTTTCATCAAAATATTCATTCTATGGGGCTCATTTATATTAAGAAAATATTTCATTTTTTGGGTGGTATATTGAGTTTATTAGTTTTTACATAGTCCCCATAAATTATAATGTATTCATATTACAGTTTATATATTCACCATTGATATTATTTTAATTTAATAGATACTAGAATTGTTGTTAACCTCAATATTTTCCATAGTGAAAAATGTAACATCCCAACATTCCATGGTTCACATCTTCTTAATAATTCAATTGGGTGTGATGTATGTGAAACTGAATTCAGGTGCACCATGACCTATCAAACTAGCTGTTTAAAAAGATGCTATTAATATTATTAACCACATTTTTTATATTATATATGTATCCCAAATAATTTTAACATTTATATTTTTTGTTTCTTAATCATAATATAAGTATAAATTATGTTTTTTAGATAAAGGAAATATTTTAAAAAAATGAGGTTTTACCACCTTTTAATGGAGTACCATTTTTAAATAAAATATTTGATACTTTTATGTATTAAATTTTTTGAAATTAAAATTTTGGACATTAAAATTTATTTTGGATAATTGTTTTGTAATTTTCTGATAATTATCATATTTTGATGAATAGTGAAAAATATTGAATTTTAATTAAAAACAACTTTTTTAATCAAAATAATTTATAGTCTGAAATTATACATATCAGTGTTTTTAAAGTATAATTAGATTCTATTTTTATCATTTAATACAATTTAGGCCATTAGAATAATTTTTAAATTTAAATTGGATATAAATACATACCAATATTTTGAATGTTTTTTTTCTTAAAAACCCGCTTTTTGGTTTTGACAAGTGGAATTAATTTTAAAATAATTTCTACCAACATTGTATTTTTAATTCGGAAAATTGGATTCCAAATATGTTATCAGAATTTCCAAATTGTGTAAACAATTACCTTTTAATTTTCCACATTAATAATAATAACTTCAGCAATTATTTTATTTACAATGGTTAAAGGGTAAAACTGGTAAATAAGGGTACTAAAATTATATTATAATAACACAAAATCCCGTAAAACATGTACTAATCCTCTTTTATGCGATATTTTAGACCATGGGATTCCTTATATATATTTTGGGACCCCATGGAACTATTTTTTTTCTAAACCATACATTTTATAAAAATTAATTTAATGTATTGAAAAATATAACATAAACAAAAAGCTTTCACTAAAACAATTTTTTTGGGGTTATATAATTGATATGATAAACTATAAATATTAAGTAGAAATATAAAAATATTTTCAACATCATCATATCTTATTTATAATTTCTAGATATAAAATAAATAAATTCGTTTATGACACAATTATTATCTCGTGCTTACCTCATTAATGAAAGAATAAAATAAATGAATTTAGAAATATTAAAACAATTGAAATTTGTACATTTTTATGACATAAAAATTTTTATGGATTACATTTACATATTCGGGATTATTTAACTCCATTTTTTAGAAGAATAAATTTTTTATGACTTTATCAAAAATAAATTACTAAATAGTGTCAAAATTGACAAAAATGAGTTTTTAAAACAAATGCTATTTTATTTAATGATATAAAAATCCTAAAAATCTAAGGTTCGGCCAAAAAAACTTATATAGTGATAAAAATTTCATAAATGATACACTTTAGTTTCCCCGATCATTTTATAGTAATGATATAAACCATGTATTATAAAAATACAAGAGGACATGGTAAGAGTTAATTTATTTTACAAAGGGTTAAGTCTAACGGATACTGTTATTTTTATAGCATAAACATTTTTAAAACCTATTGGTGGAAATTATTTCGACCCATAATCATATCATCATCAAAATAAATCAATTTTACACTACTATAATCCAAAAAAATTATAATAAATTAATATTTCAAGATTTTCCTAAAGTGCCCCTCACCTCTCTTATAAAAGGGCACATTCTTTTCTGTTTTATTTACACCTCCAAAGCCCTTTTTCTCAGCCAAACCCTGCCCAAATCTCCTTAAAAATTACCTCACTTCATATGAGATGAAACAAATTGGGAAAAATCCATCTTAATTTGTCATATTGTTCAAATCAAAAAGAGGCGCCCGAAGAAGTGGTAATCATTTTTTCATTCTTTTCAAAGCTCATTTCTTCGTCTACTTCCTATTACTATGTTGTTAATGTACAATAATATTTAATCTATAATATAATATTTGATTATATTTTGTTTATATTATGGTACAACCAATTTCCTATTTTTACACAACCTATGAAAAATAATACCACCTTGTGTGCGTACGTACGGCTTACCGTCTACAGGCTGTGGCGTAAATTGTATTTCCTGTGAACTTTATTTCTATGTGTATAATGATGAATATAGTGGATGTAAATAATAAATATAACAAGATATTTATTCTTTAAAATTTATAATAAATCAAATTCTATACCATTTAATCATTAAAGGAATGATATCACCACTCGTGTGTACGTACGACCTACTGTCTCCATGACACGATGAGATTCATTCTCCACTTTAACCATCCAAAAATGATTATAAAAATTATATTATTCATAATTATGTAATACATGAAATAATAAGTCGACATTAATGATATATATATATATATATGTGTGTGTTTATGTATGTATGTATGTATTTATATATATTTCATTCACTATATTCCATCCAATACGATAAGAAAAATGAAACAATGTTCATGTGTACGTACGACCTACCGTCTCTATGAATAGTGTATTACATTTTATATATCTACATGTCAAATATATTTATATTTTGAATATATATGATATATAAATCATATAATACATTTTGAAGTTAGTAAATCATGATCTATGTGATATGATCAAGATTAAAAAGTCAAAACTCTAATGATAAACCAAGCGATATTACCTGAAATTATACATTAACAAGGAATTATTAATAAATGGGTAATATAACATTATAAAAAATCATATATTATATCAAAAAAAATATTATGATTCATATATACATTAATAATATGTTTAAAAACATCATACAGGATTTTCAGAGTCGTATAGAGAGTATCAGACTTCTGGTAGAGGTTAATTGTACACTCTCATTATTATTCGAGGTTGTTGATTTGTAAGTATTTAATGGGGAATATTTATCATCCATTTCCATGTTTCATCAAAATAATTTCAAAAGGCATATTTTTAGGTTTTATGGAAGGCACTCTTTAAATATATCATCATTTTAAGTGTTCTAAAATTTTAATTTTCTAAATCTATTTATTTAATGTCAATGTTTTTAAAATGTTTTTAAGGATTTATTTATAAGGGAATGATCGTTTCAAAATGGTAATTCCTTTAAAATGTCTCAAATTGGAATGTCAAATTTTGATTAAAAAATATATTTTAAAGTAATTCCTTTATAAACTTTGCGACTTTCAAATGATTTCATGAAATAGTGATATTTCTTTCAAAGAATTTTATTGATTATTTACAACTATATCAACATACATTATTGGATATTATTCTTGATTGAGGTTGATTTATTATAATACAATGTACCATATTTTATTGAATGGGATATGGTATATTTGACCATGGATGTGTTTTTTATACCATTCATGGATTATGGTTAAATTATTGACATATCTTATGATAGTTTTAATACGAATATTTATGTTATGTTTTACCCTTTTCATATGAGGAAAACATTGGACTTAGTAAGAGACAGAAGGGTCCCACAATATCTCATCAATGCATAGGTAGATTTCATTATACAAAAAAGGGTTTGGAAAAAGGCCTTGATATATTATTTTTTAATGGAATTCATATAATTCCTTGACGCAGCAGTTGTTATGGCTGACATTATGCATTCCCTCGTTATGAAATTAGTAATTACATGAGATTATTTGTCCAGTGGAATGTTCATGTGCATGTAAATATGGTAATATTTGACTTATTTTATCTATGTTATGTTCATTATTATTGTTTAAAAGGATGATGATTTTATTATACATATTTCCTTAAAATTTTATTGCTTCTGCTGAATTATTTACCCTTACTAAGCATATGAGCACACACATTTCCTATGTTATTTTTCCCAATATTCCAATAAGTTTATTGTGATTGATATTAAGGGTTAATATAGGGAAATAATGTATTTATAAAAAGATTATTTATGTTGTGTTTTAGGTTAAAAAGTGTAATGTAACGTTCATGTATGTAAACTATCTTCTAAGACTGGTAAACTAATCGGTCATTAAATACATGATTCTTTGTAATCATGACAATGTATTAAAATAATACACTGGCTCTGGGCTTCTTGGGTTAGGGCATTAAAAAAACCATCATAAAAATTCGAAAAATAAATGTGTGTGTATTTTGATATGAATACATCCTAATCTAGATACTACAATGTGTGTGTTAATATATCCCAGATTCAGTAGGGGTAATCACCTCTAAAAGAATGGGTGAGAATTAAGCCCATCATCATCCTGATGTAGTGTGAGTTGGTGTAAGACTACACACATAGATAGACAGTAGTAGTAGTTATGGTTTGAAATATTCAAAATTCATATATGAAAATGATTAATTATTTTTCCAACAATTGCCTTGGTCTCCTACTAATGAAAAAATTTTAATCTGATTATTTTCTTTTATTGAAAACTAAACGCATTGAATGTACCATCCCAACTATATTTATTTGATAAGGGAACTTCATATTATATTGATAATACCCAACAAATTCTATGTTGAATAATAGCGGTTCTCCAAAAATGAAATATTATTATTTTTAATTGGGAAGTATTTTTTTCTATATTTCTAATTATACCTATATTAACTATTTTATTTAGCCAAAGGTTCATTAGAGAATGGTATGGAATGTCCTGTGGTGAATGTGATGTAATTAATTAGGTGAAAGGTTGGGTGAAGAATTATATTAAACCTAAATACATTGATAGGTCTCATGACACAAAAAGTATTTTATGTTTGGTGTATAACTTATTCCATATTTATATATTATCTTAGAATAAGGCCATGACAATTTGTTTCGGTGTTTGGAATTAATCATTACACATTTATGAGATTATGGATTATTTTTATCCATTTTTTCATTTATTTTCATAGATATAGCATGCCATAATTTTAAATTGATCAGGGTTTAAAGTTGTTTATTAATTCATACCAGATAAATTTTTCCATGTTTATGTTTGGATATGTTCCAACATATTCCAGTCCTTACTGGACACCTAATATCACCCTTATATATTTTCCTTTTCCTATGACTTCAATAAGATACACATATTTAATTTAAAAGGATATAATGAAAGTGATAATGTTTTTCACTCAGTGTATTCATGTAGTACATTATGATATCAAATATAACATATATATATAGTATTCTAAGGCTACTAAGCAATTTGATCATATGTAAAGTCTTGTATTTTGTACCATTTATGTAATATAACTATAGATTGTGGGTGTCTGGAGTATGTAATGTTAAAAAATACAACTCTTTATGGCCTTCAAGGAAATATATACAGAAAATGATTTCATATACTCCTTTAGGATATATTTCTGGAAAACTCCACTAGCTTCATCTGATGTTTATAAAGCAAGTATATAGTGGGTTTTACTACCACATGATCATCAATACCATTATTAAACGTCTTTAGATAATTTATCAAGAGGTTAACTATCAATATATCCTTATTATGGAATAAAAAACCTATGAATATAACAATCTATGAAATATGTAATCCCAAGAATTGTCCCACAATATAATGCTTATGTCAGAGAATAAATGATTTTTTAATTATGTGACATCCCATATTGAAAATATTCGAGGGAAATTTTACACTAATTAAGGGAAACATGCAATGAATTAGAGGAAAATTGAAAAATATAGGACCATGGAATGGAACTTATCCTATAGGGAAATATAGTTTTTATAGCTTAGGAAACTATGGGTTTATATCTCGAAATACATTAAAAAATGTTTATAAAGCTCAATAAGTGATTATTGTTCTACTGAATTATCTCATCTAGATGTCATAATTAATTTTTTTCATAAATATAGACTACTTGTTTTGGATGTTCCTTTTCTACATTTTTTAATGAATATAAATTTTTTCACCGAAATAATTTTCTATTCATTGGTGTCATTTTTCATTCGAATATAACCTGATAATAACCTATGATACTATTTAATAAAAATATAATATGGTTACAATCTGAAAAAAAATTAATGTGTAGTTTTATTCATGATTTCTAAACAATTCGAGAAAAATGTTTTCCTCTTGGGAATAGCTCATGGTTTGCCATAGGCCTAAATTAAATCACCACACAGTAGATTTGGTCCATTTTTTATGAATGATTTCATTTTATGAAGGGATTATATACTGGTATAGGATTAAATACAATAATCATACACTAGATTTGGACTATTTGGTAGAATGATTTAACTCAATATGATGGTGATCACATAAGGGGGCATTTGAAATAGAGATTGAAATGGTTAAAAGGGTTTTATTACCACTATGATAGGTATTTATACATTATTCACGGATACATTGGACTCATTTGGTTTATATAAGGGAATAGATGAATGCTATAAATTTTTAATAGAACAAAGGGACTGGAGAGCACAATTAAACTTCTTCTGGGAGAATTTTATGGACACTAAAGATTTATTTACTATATTTTTCCATAATTTTTCTATTATCCTCATCCATGGGAGAATTAGTATCTATGTACTCATTCATTACTGACTCCACCCTTTATAGGTTTTCCCTAATGTTTTCATGCAATTTCTACTTCAGAAGAATAATTTTTCCTATATAATGATTGATTAAAGTGTAGTGGGTGGAGACTAAATTTTTTTAATAGTAACATTTGTGGGTATTTAACATAGTGAGTTATACACCTCCTTCCTTGATTAGATTAAGGTATAGAATTGTTGACCAATATATCTATTATTTTATTGAATACAACATTTACAATAATGAGAGGCCACCAACATTGTTACATGAGTGAAGAAAATATATTTTAATCGAGTTACCAATATTAGGAATACAAAAAACTACATGCTATGGTGAACATTCCTTTAGGTCATAGTTCATGGAAATTTATTTATTTTTTTAATGTCAAATAGATTATAACTCATATCTATCCAGTTTAAAGTCATATATTTTTGACTAAAACGAAATAGTCTACATAGTGACACGGATGAGGTAAACATAACATGAATGTATTTCTTATTATCTAATTTTTAGATAGCCTAATATATTAATTCACGTAATTTATATTCATAATGATTAGGATACATATTACTGACACATAATGTTAGAAAACTTCACTAAAATTTGTCGGATAGTCTACCAAGAAAAGTAATGGGAAAACCCAACATGGAGGAAGGGACTATTTCTATAATAAACTTTATCAAAAAATGAGGAATCAATTTTATAGTCTTGGATAAATGTCTATCAAACCATAGGGATATGTTCTTTTGGTAGAAGATGTATAATGGTTCAAGGGTGATATGTCAACCTTCGATCTGAAAAACTGAGTGTGATGCATAAATTCATAACATTGAAGGTGTCAGAACTACATGAATTATTGGATTGTGGATTGTATAAATCATGATCAAAGGAGGTTAAAATCGTGTCTAATGGGATAATATGCTTATATTGGGATTTATCGGTAACATTATTCGAATGAATGTTTCTACTACAATGGTTCCTTAGAATATAAATATTATAGAACCCATTATTTGGATAAAAAAATCATATGGTTGGAAGTCCATACTATGGTTGTGTATGATAATCCATTTTATGGGAATGTTTGAATAGCCAAAACGGTGTCCCTTAGAGTCAAATACACACATTATTTATATTTAAGGGAGATTTATATTTATTGAAACACTCTATAAATGATTTATATTAATAAAAAATATGGAGTTGATGGTGGTTTTGTGTATCCTAATGATTACTCCCTCATGTTTTGAATAAATTATCAATAGTAAGAGATATGATATATTATTGATCTAACTTTTTCTCATACCAGTAGATCCAATTATCTTGTCTTTGTTTTTTCTAGGGACATATGATTAGTCCCCAAGCTTGTTAAATTGTTCCTATTTATGTAATAACCTTTTTCCAATCATAGAATGTATAGAGATTAGTGAGTAGAGAATTGAGTTATTCCAAGGATCCCCATTATGGGTTTTCAGCCTGTTAAGTTTTATATGTTTTTCATTAATACTCCTCTAGTCTTTTAATTTAGAATATTATATCTAGAGTCTTTGTTCACTCACCTTTGAAAATAAATTTTGTAATTTAAGTTCATATAGATTCCAATAAAACTTATTCGATACATATTGTAATGGAATGGTATTATAAAAGATGAATAATGTTCCCCTGGAAAACATGAACTACCATAGTCCATATATATATTGTACAAGGCCATAAAACATGATATATTATGTGAATGTTATATAGAAACTGAAAACCCCAAGGAGTCACAATGGTCTAAAACCATTTAATATCTTATAAAAAATGATATATAATCATGTAAATTACAACTCGATGATTTTTTATCAAGAGTGGTGACATGAGATATGTATGAAAATTATGACCACTGATCATGTTTGAATAATGGGTTCTATTGAAATTCTATGTGTAAATAAGAAACAAATTATTTCCTCCTAGGTAGGATTAAAACATGTGTCTTCTATGTGTTCTATGTTGTGGGAGCATAAGAAGATCCATATGGGGGGAATGTATACATGGGGAAACAAATTTTTCAATTAGTGTTGTATACAATCGTTGCTAATAGCCACGAAAAAATTATAGAAATATGAGACACTTGTGAAGTTATAGTGGTTTCATCAAAGGGGGATATCAGAACATGGTATTTTTGGTATTATAGTCATAATATTACCATGTATAGGAAGTTATGGTCTATAAGAAAGGAGTGACAATGGATGATGGTTGCAGGGGTCCCAAGAATTAGGGTTTTCGAGTATAAGAAAGTGTCTTATCCTAAGGGAGGATTTGAAATTCCATGTTCTCTCACATGGAACAAGCTGTAATATAGGATTTCTAGGTTATCTTTAATGGGTTATACTGATTTTTTTTATCATGAATGATCGACCATGCATCATGGACTTTATTTTCATATGATAATGACTCATATGTCATATAATTTAACATCACATTATAAAGATGTAGAAGTCATAGAATTTAATATTATAAAATATGGGCTTAGATATTGAATTGTTTAACATCATGCGATAATGTCTTGGCTCTCTTTTGGTAAAACACAGAGATTTTTTGGATTAATTTTTTCAATTTAATTTATTCTTTTGGATATTTTTCATTTCATGAAACACTGAAAATAGTTATTTTATATATCTAAAAGCACTATGTTTTGTTTGAGTTATACATAATTCCACATTAATCTTTCATGACACATAATATAATGGTTATCTTTTTCGACACTGAACAGTGAGGTTATATTACATTATATTCCAGAGTTACTTTCCATGATGACTTGCGTAACACAAAAGACTGAGTTTTACGAAATAAAAATATATTAATAAAATAATATTATTTAAATATATTTTGAATTAAACTAAAATTTAAGTTACGGTTTATGAATACTATTAATTAACTTATAAAAACCAATGGTTTCAACAAATATAAAATGAATACATTAGATACTACGAACCTATTGAATATAAAGGGAATATTTTTGTATAAAACTATTTTTATGTTAACAATGATGTTTTATCCTAATAAGTAAAATTAATTACAATTATTGAGTGATATTAATGTAATATATATTATATATTCAATTGAATATTCTTTACATTCATCTAATATATTTGATATGCATAAGATAAGAAGAAATCCAATATTACATATAAAAACTTATACTTCGATTAAGGCACTTTTACTGATTATTCATGGAGAACATACATTAAATCTAAATTTTTGAAAATTTATATATTATAAATGTCTAAATAAAGTTAATTTTTTAAACAGAAACATAAAAATTACATTGGAGTAATTTTTTTTGTATTTTTCTATAAAGTTTAATTTATTACTGTATAGGGAAAAATACAAAAAATTATTTCAAAAAAGTTTTTTCATCTAATTTAATTATTTAGGTAAATGATATTTTTAGCTTGATTAAAGTTTAAATTAGAATAAATTTTTATCAATCAATCCGTATTTATTCATTGGAATTAATTTGAATTTGAAAATGACTATAAATACATAGAAATTTTTTGAACGTTTATTACTATAAAACATGCATTGTCGTCTAGTATGTGGGATTATATTTAAATTAATTTCTACCACTTATATATTTAGAATTTGAAAAAATTGAATCAATATTTGGAATCATCATAATTTATAATTTCTAATATGGTCGGATTTTTTTTCACAAAAAAACATTAGTGAATGTAATGAAAATTATTTATAATGATTAAGGTTATATTAATCTTAATAAGGGACTAAACTATAACAATAAGGTCCAAAAAGACCTATAAACATGTAAAAAATATTTTTTTTGGCCATATTTATACCATATTTTTCCTTTTATTAACGTTTGACCATTATTGGATCCATTTTCAACAAATAAATATGGGTGGGTTTTCCTTTTCCTAAATATTTAAATAGTACCACTTCTCCATTATAAAATCCTCCAATATTTCCACTTACTAAAACCTAAAAAGACACATTGGATTCACCAAAATCTTACCAAATATCTCCTCAAAACCCATCACTTCATACTTGAAGAATCACTTTGTCAAAAATCCTTCCAAGGATGCCCTTTGGTGTAAACCAAAAAGAGTTACCAGATTAAGAGGTAACACCCCCCCTCAAACTCCTTTCATTTATTTCCTTTGTCCACTCCATAATATATTATTATTCCATACATGTATAAAACAAAAAATTACCCTAAATATAATATAATGTATTTATGCTCTGTTTTTTACTTACACTTACACACACATATATCTAATGTGTAACAAACATACTGTCTACATGTACAATGAACTACCACATCATTAAATGATTATTGTTCATTTTTCATTTTCCACCTCTCATGGTGGAAATTATGATGAAAATATATTTATAAATTATATAAATTATATTTATTATTTAATTAATATTCAATAATTATTTTATAACCCATATCATTATATATTCGATTTTCGGTTAATACGGTAAATCTGTTTGAGGAAGTGTGGACTAACACACCATCAAAGCGGTGTGAGTCATTTACACACTATATAGAATGTATTAAAAAAGATATTAGTGAATATATTTGATATATATGTTATAATAAAGTGACCATAATAATGATATATCTACATATATATACATATATGCATTTCACATTCATTCATTCAATATGATAATTAAACTGAACAAACATTTACGTGTATGTATGGCTTATCGTCCCCATGAATGGTGTATTCGGTTTCATACGTATATATTATATATATTATTATAATAAAAATATAATGAATTTAAATTATATTTAAATCATGTTTTACATTCTAGAAGTCATGATATAAATAAAAGGACCAAATATATAACAATTTAAGATACATCCGAGAAACAAAGCAGATATTACCCAAAGTGAAACCCTAAAAAATAATTATTAACTAGAGGGTAATACAAAGCCATAATAAAACCATATATGGTATTATAAGTATGAATATGGTTCTTTTATATATTTATAATAAATTTATATTTATTATACAAGAGGTTTAAATGAGTATGATGTGACTCGAGACACAAGGTATGTGAATTTTAATCACTCTTTATTTCCATGAGACACATGCCATATTCACTACTCAATTATTTTTTGTTCTGAATATACTACACAAGAATGTAACTTATTCTTATTATACATAAATATATGGTTATTTACATATCCATTTTATGATATTTCTATCACATGATTTATGTTTAAAAGTTAACAAATCAGTAAAGTAATATTTGTCTCAATTTTCCTTCTTTGAGACACATGCCGCGTTATAAACATATAATTTTACATGATCTATATAAAATTCCATTAACATGTTATAAAATTAATATCCTTCTTTTCATGGTATTTTAAAATTACGTGTAATTTAATTTTTCAATATGGGGATTATGATTCAAAGTTACCATGTTGTAAGAGTTGATTGAGGAAATCTCGCAGTTTATTGATATTATTTATCCCCACTTTTTCATGAATGAAATATTAAGATATTTCCATCAAGAAAACTAATTAATATTCATATACTCCAGTTATTCTTGATGTGTTCATTTAATATTACCATTTTACACTCATTATAACATATCATAATTATGAAAATGTTTTTAGGAAAATAATACATTATGTCTCTCTTTTCATGGAAATCTGTGTTCCTTTAAAAAAAGTCTTTCAAAAAATGAATTCTAAGAATATTCTACTATTGAACTATATTAATTAAAATAAATTGTTTCAATTTTCTTCTTTTAACAATGTTTTCAATGGAATATTATTGTCTATTTCCAAACATATATTTTTTCTAGCATTTTTCCCATGTAAAAGGAATGTTCTTTTTAACATGTATGACATTTATAGATTTACCCAAGACCATTTCATTGAATCCTCCATTGTAGTTTTCAAATGTTAATTTTTAACAAAAAACTTTTAAAAAGTGATTTTCATGAAAATATGGGTTTCAAAAGGTTTTCCAGCTTCTTTTATATGTTTTCATGGAAAAATGGGTTTCAATCGTTTTTCAAGATGGACTACATGTTTTATAAGGAAAAAGGCTTTAAAATTGTTTTAAATTATTCCTTTATATGTTTTAATGATTATTTTAATGAAATTGGGTTTAAAACTGTTTTACATTTTGAGAATTATATTTTAAATTATAATGGATAATTTCCCCATGAATTTTTTTTGAAATATCTCTCAAAATTATTTTCCATCCAAGAAAACATCTTATGGTTTACTCATGTATTTTTAAGTAAATGAAACAATGTTTTATTCAGGTTATTTCTATGAATGGTTTACCTTTTATGGTATAATATTTATGAAATCCATTTCCCTTTCATGAGTTATATCCTTAGGGGACTCAATTATTTTCAGTGGTTATGATTTGATTAAATTTTTATTAATGATTTCTCTTTTCCACAGGATAAGATATAATTACATGTTTATGAAACCCATTTCATTTCTTGGGCTAAGATATGCTTGTTTTTTATTTTTTATAACATGTATAAATGATTCAATTATGATATGAGTTAGACCTATATCTCCCACTAATGCATTGGGTAAATATTTATATCTCATGTGATAGAAATGGATGGAAGAAGGAGTTAAATCAGTTTAGTATTATAGGGATTGAATGAGGAGTAAACTCATTTAAGTAATAGAGGGATGTAATAGGGAATCAACCCAGTTCATTAAAGGGCATTATCCAGTAATATTTCCTCAAAAACAATGCATAGACTACTATAGAAATCATTATATATGCTTATTTGTTTTTACTTATTCGACATTGTATTCATATGATATGCTTTCTTGGATTATGTACTATATTTCCTTATGATTTAAATCATATTATCTACAATGATTTATTTCATGATTCATGTTTATGATCATTGATATACTGGGTATGGCTATTAATTTTCAAGATCATGACATCATACCCTTATGCTCATTAAAATTCCTATGTATCTTCTTTGTTTACCCTTATGGAGAATCTGAGCACATATATTTTTATGTTTACTTCCTCAGTTTATGATGATTTGTATTATGTATGATGTTTTTAAGAAGGTTTATAGTCATGAAAGATCCTAGTGGGAGATAATATAGATCACACATGAACCTGTGATTATGTTTCCAAGTGTCCAAAGGCACTAAATTAATACGATCTTTGGGTGTCTATTTTTTAAAATTTTTAGGTATTCCAAAAATGTAATGTAGTGTCTATGTAAGCAATGACTTGGTCATTGTAGTTAGTATCAGAGAAAATTTTTATTTGACATTTGGAACCTATAATGAGAACACCTTAGTGAGAACTCTGAGGACATGTGTAAGTATAAGTCAAAGGATAATGAAAAGTATAGGAAAAAGTCTGGGAATTATGGTAATTGATAGAGTGAGTGGTTTCTCATAAATACATCCATGTATAGATACTACATGTTAATGTGACTATGGAAGATATATAAATAGGAGTAAAAACTCTAAAAAGATGTCTCGGGCATGATTCTATGTAATCTAGTACATGAAGACGGTCGTGATGCACACATGGTTTGACACTCATGGGGGATATGCATTGGAAATTCACAAACACTTAACAAACAATTATTATGGATTTTAGAAGAATATGAATATGAATAAACATGGATAAAACTATGGTTTCACCTATTTAAATGTAGGTTTCATGATTCAGTCATCCTATAAGTAATCAATCATGATTTTGAGTTTTTCTTCTATGATATGTGTTTCTCACCCAATTATTATTGGATTTAGTCAGTGGATGGAATCAGAAGGAACTAGATTAACAGTGAATGTAATGGAAAATCTATTCATGAGAAGTCAAATGGGATAATCTCTAGTGTGATGTATGTTGTGATTATGCCAAATCAGATTTCATAGACCATGATCATCAATGTGTACCTTAACCAAATCTCAGACTCACCATTTTATATAAGCAAAGAGTTTTCTATGATTTTAGGTAATAGAGACCATAAAGGATGTATGATTTGGTTTCATTTGTGTCAATAATGTGGAAATAATCACCCGAGTAAATGTCTTATAGGAACAAGAAGGAGGTTTGACCATGGAAAATAAGGACACCAAGCGAGTAAACGTAATGGGAAAATGAAAGGTTTGACTAACCAAATGGATGGAAATAATTTCCTCTATACAAATTCATCAATGGTTAAATTAATTATTTTTGGAATGAATAGTAATTATAAAAATTGATTCTCTATGTGGAATTCCTAAAAATAGGATCAACATGGTGGTATGAGTAATGGTAATATTTCTGAGGATGATGAGACTAAAGAGAAAATGTGAAATGTGTTACATCCTATATTTTTATGGGGTTATCCCAGGAACATTTTCAGGTAATTTTTTCTGTTTTTACGTATATTTGTACTGGATTTGTGGATTGTGGTGCGTTTGGGTGAATATTTAAGTATATTTAAAGGGCATTGGGTTGTACATGGTTTGCGCATGGTTTGACAAACTGTGCGATGAAACCATGCCAATGGTGTAAAAATGGATAGAGAGGTCCACACGGTTTGCACACCGTTATAAAAAATGTGCGAGAAAACCGTGATAACCATGAAAACCTTTAAGGAGAGGTCCTCATAGTTTTCACACAATTTTCCCTAATCGTTCACCCCTGCCCAAAAAACCATACACGCAAGATTTTATTCCAATAATATATTTTAAAACCACTGAAACCCCCCGAGACTCCCATATTTTGACCTCAAATCCAGCTTGAACAATTGAAGGTAATCCTATAGAATTGCTTCGGGAACTCAAGGTGATTCAAACAACATTCTTCAAGATCAAATTCCCAGATTGAAGATCCCATATCTTCCCAGTCAGTGGATTTCATCCCGTTTATTCTCCCGTTAATTCCTCTATATTTTCGTGATCTTTTCATTGAATATAACCAATATTTACATGGATCCAAACATATTTTTTGAAATCTATATCTCGGATTGTGGATGTAGATATAGATTTGCAATATCTTGATACCTTTGATCATAATTTTGGTGTAGGTATTTAGATTTGGAGCTTGATCGATGACATTTTTCTACTCAGATTTTTTTTGGATTTTCATTGGGCTAGCATCCATCAATAAACTGAGGTAGGTGGTATAAATCTAACTCACATAGTCATGGATTTTATATGTGAAATTTAGTTTATGAATTTCTATATTTCCTTGATAATTTATTTCAAAAATTAGAGTAATTAGGAATGTATAATTGAATTGTTATTGCCTTGGTGATTATTTGTTAATTGAATCATGGAAAAAATGAGGGGGGGGTTCAAAAATATATTAGTTTTGGAGATTGGTTATGGGTTGAGATATTTTAATTGATAGATTGAATTTATAATGTTAATATACATAATTGGGCTGAATAAATTGTGAAATTATGGTGGCTATGAAAGATAATTAATTGTGAGAATTATTTATGTGCCTCAATGTTGACCACAGATAATTAATTGCGATAATTAATAATGATAAGTTTATATTTGATACGGATTATTAAATGTCAATAATTATTTATGGAATGATAATTGTGTTAATTGATTAATTAATTGATGATTTATTTAATGTATTATTTTCTTAGTAAATTTTAGAATTAACTATTGTATTTTTAAATGTTTTTCAAAAAGTTGGATTAGTAATGGAATGATATGGATAATTCTTCAGAATTAAAGAATGATTAAATGGATGAGATTTTCTGTGGTGATAGACTGGCATTCTAGACCAATTAGAAGTTGGGACATCAACATGGATTTCACCACCAATACTTATCAAATCTTGAGATTTTGGGGTGATAGGGATGAAGACCTGCACCTAATGAAATATGGAGTATTAGGCATAGATACCTACACTCAATTATATTTGGGGTGGTTGACATGATGTTTAACACCAAGTGAATGATAATTATGAATGATGATTCAAATGGAAAACATAAATTTAAATTGGTCCTAATGTGATGACTAATGATTAAATGATAATGTGATTACTATTTAATTATCCATTGTATTTATTAAACTGGAAAACTACATATAGAATCTATTTACTGGACTCATTTTAGACACCATATTGGTGGCCTACTTAGATGTACACACACCATATTCGGGTAGGCTGATCAGTACCCGAGTAGAATTTGTTTTTGTAGTACTGGATAAGGGCAAGTCCCTAGGATAGGTTACTATTTGGGATTGGAGCATGTGAGGGGGAACCAGATGTGGTTCGGGACCCTATTGGGAGTCTTTTTGTCTATAATTTTAGTGGCATTATATACACATGACATTTTCATTGTCATATAATATTTTATCTTTTATTTGAGTATTGTATTATCTTTTTTTCAAGATCATATGACATGGTATTTTTCTGGTTATATATATGTGAACAACGTGGACGATTTTCACATATCTACCAGTCAAAAGTTCTGATGCTCAGCTAATGTGTATAGCAGCACTCGGGTCGAATCCTCAGCGATGATACTTTTTAATAGTCGGTTGTTTTAGTTAATTGTATTCGGATTGGGGGGTTTGTTTGCATAGATTATGAAATAATTAATGGATGATTTTTGATTTAAAAAATTATTAAATATTGGGGTATGTTCATGATTGGGTAGTTAATCTTGTGATATCCTTGAGCTTTTTTTTATATTGCATTAAATTAACACCCATGTCACAAGAAGATGTTGATTGATATTCCTAAGTGTTAAAGATTAAATCCAAGGATTAACATAACTAGGATTTTAGTCTCAGTCAGTACTTGATTTTGGTAGTGTATTTATGGTTCCAATAATCCATGGAATCCATATTTTAAACAAAACAAGTCATTAATATATGACATGGTAAGTTCAACGCGCACAATGTTAATTTGAAGAATATTCTTCGAGCTAAAGATCTCAATCCCTTAACATACCAAAATTATAACTCATCCTAATGAGAGATTTACACATCCATTGAAATGATTAGTAATCTGGTTAAATTGATTATGATGATAAATTAAGAAGATAAGAAAAAGAAATGGATAAGAAAATAGTTTTGCGTCGAACACACACACACGAATGATTATGAGAATTAAAAAAACATTAGATTGAATGAGAAAGAAAAATAAGGTAAGGGTATTAAACTGTATTTAAACTATTTTAAGAACATTAATTTTAAACAAAAGATGTTGGTTGAGAATAATAGATATTGAAGAAGAAACTTTCATTAAAACAGAATTACAAAAACAAAGACATACAAGATTACAACAATGAAGAACAGAAAAGTTAACGAAAACAAAGAGAGGAGGAAGGGTATCTCAAGTGAAAAAAAGAGTATGGAAGGTCCTCCCAATACTTTTTCAATGCTTTGGTCGTGCCAATATGTCCTCATATCTTCTGAAATTCCATCTCTTTTGAAGGAGAGGAGGGGGATGTATTTATAGCCCAAGGAAGTGGACTGTTGGCATTCCCAATCTGTCCCTTCACTTGGCTCGACGATTTGGACATCCGAATAGTAGAATATAGAGACATATCCATCTTCAAAGATGAATCCAATAATGTTGGATGACCTATCTAAAAATTTGGATTCATGTAGACCTATGGATCCAATGTTATTTCGGTTTGATTAATCAAAGTAAAACTGTCCATTTCAATCCATGTTTTTTCGATGGAAAAAATTTGAATGGATTTTATAATAGGAAGATGACTCCAAATCCAAATTATTTTTTCAAAACAGTCGGCCAACTATATCTCCTCTTTCTCACTGAAAAATATCAATTTGATTTGATTACTAGATCAGGAAACATGTCTTGAATACTTTTATGATTTTAATTCCCAACCAGAATGATGGGATGAGATTAACTGAAACATTTGGGCCCCTGGTATTTGGGTTTGGGCATTGAAATTTTTATCCAAGACCTCTTACATTGTCCCCCAACATTGGAGGAGAATTAAATAATTTTTACTTATTTTGTGATCCCATCAATTAAATCTTCATAGCTGGTCCAGTTTCTTCAGAGATTCTGTAGGCCCTCTTGTGTGGTCTATATGGGCCTTCAAATGGCAGAATTGGCCCATGATCCCTACAAATTAAATATTTTATATTGAATAAGGAATCCTAAAAAACATGAACCACACAATTTGGATCATTAGGGTGAGAGTTATAAATAAAATAGTAAACTGACTCAATTGGAATACTTCTGAAAATGCTCAAAAATTAAACTTAGTGTTAAAACATTAATATTTCACACAAATAATGCACATTTCATATAAAATAAGTAAAGGGAGTATATAATAAGTCATGAAAATATTATTAAATTCAACTACCCCACACTTAGTCTTGTGCATTTCCTCATGTGCAACAAATAAAAAAACATGACAAAATCACTCACCAACAAATATTAAAATTTTATTTTCCCCAATCAGGAGAGGTTTAGAAAATTTCACTCATCCATTTTGAATTCCATCACATGTTATAGAAAAAATGTTCCAAAAACAATTCATTTTTTCACGCTCAAATTTAGAAATTGAAAACGGTGTCACACAAAACTTACTCCTCTCAATATGATAAAATTAATTTATGGAGCTTCACTCATTCACCATCCAAAAGTTAAAATCATATAGTTTGTAAGAGATCTCATTTCCACCCTCTATCCTAAATTTCTCAATAATCAAGAGGTCATTTTTGGGGTATTTATTTGTCTATAGGACTATAGGAAGATGATATCCAAAATATATAAAAAAGGGGTAAAACACCAACATGGAAAAAGAAATGAACATTTTTTTATTGAAATGAAACATGGAAGGAAATGAAAACACATATTTACAAAGGAATTATTGTGGTAAAAAATATATAATATAGAAAGAAAATTTTAAGTGGATGAGAAGATGAAATATTTACAAACCACGAAGCTTCTCCCAATGACATAATAATATAATGCAACTGATCTTTTTTTACTTTTTTTTCTCTTTTTTCGAAAGTTGAACTTAGAAAAGATATCACAATCATAACCCATCCCATGAATGATATCCTCATGAAATTAATTTTAATAGTTATAATAATATCAAAGGCTAAGGAAGATTAATTTTTTGCCTACCCAATAAACAACAATTTTTTTCTTCTTTTTTCTTTTTTTGATTTTTCTGAACACTGGTCAATAAAATTTACAAAATTACATAAATTAGAGTACATTACATTCCCTAAAAAACATTGAATGAAAAACTCTCCCCCACACTGAAATGGATGCTTTCCCTCAATCATATGATAACATGGTGAAATATACAATGTGTAACCAAAATGAAATACATCCACCCCCACATAAATTTCCAAAAAAATATGCAATGAAAATCCATTTTGATATTTTGTGGGAAAAGGTACTGGGCTTGAAATGTGTCTATCAAAGAAAAGGTTTTCATAGGCTTGAAGGGGATTTCAAAAGGCGGGTTAATGTAAAGGAAATTGGAGGATATTCGGCTATTTTGATTCTCATGTGGTTCAAAAGATGCCTCTATCATTTTAATGTACACTAATGTATAAAATTCAGCTCAAAGGACCACAAACTCAAGACTCCCAAATGGGAGTGAAACACACATTTTAAAAATATGGCCATAGGTGGCCTTGGCATGAAAGTAAATGTTGTTTCTCACAGGTAGGAAAAATCATTTTCCAAACCAACAAGTGAACATTCAAAATGTATTATTCTTGACACAAAATATTTTATCCAAATATATGATGAAAACACAAATTTTTTGAGATGAAACCCTGTTTTTTTACTCCAAAAAATGGTTGGAAAAAAATTTTAAAATTGAAGGAGGGTAAGTATGAATATTTTATTTTTTTTAGTTTTTTTTTTTTTTTTTAGAGTTTTTTAAAATACACACCTACACAAAAGAGAAAGAGAAAAATAAAGAGTTTAATGAAGAAAGTGAAAAAAATGAATGATAGAGGAAGAAGAATAAAGAGTGAGAGAGAGGAAGAGATAGAGAGAGATAGTTAAAGGGAAAGAGGTGCCCCCTGGTTTGGATTTGGTGGGTCACCATCTCCATCCAGTGGTGGGTCAACTGAAGAAGTTGGGTATCCAATGGAAGTCGATGGTGTTCTAGGATTGTGGGATGTTACCTAAAAATATAAATCATTATTCATCTAGTGAAAAACTAAAAAAAGAAATTAAAATTTCATAAAAGTAAAAGAAAACATGTGTTGGCTCCCAAAAAGTGATGCATTTATTTTTCTACAGCTTGAGAGTTGCAGTAGACTACGCATAGTCCGATGGTGGCCACCGTATTTCCTCAACTCCAGAGTGCTTCCAGAAAAACTTCTCCTTTGGGATGACTGATTGGTCATTGGATAATGTATCCCCTTCCTTGATGTTTAGATTTCATTTCAACGGGGTTGGAACGAGCATATGACTATCCTCCCTTTGGTCTTCAATGTGAGGAATGATGTTATCCACCATGTGATGGTTTTATATGCTTGTAAATTACAGAAGATGTCTTAATTATGATGGTTCATTTATGTAAGGTTCATATAACATGAAACCAAAGTATGAGATCACTATTGTTTTTTACTCTTTTATTTCATCACTTACCAATGTATAGTAATGAAGATCATTGGCGTCATAAGACAGAATAAAATTTTCAATATCCTTTATTATAAGGTTGTTCGCCAAAGAATGTTCAATTTCAACCTCATCAGTGATCGCTATATTAATTAGGGAACAAATTGTATAACCTTCACTCTCATTGGGACAATATAAACACATTTGTTTAGGCTTCACCTCACATATAACATAATTTTCAGAATCTTGGATAAGAAATAATAAATGATGGATAATCTGATTTAAATCATCAAATGAGAATTCTAGTTCATTTTCCTCATTATCATCCAAGCTGGAGAAGTGGAGGTCAGAGGTAAGAATAGATTCTAAAGTTTTTTCAAGATCCTTTTGATCAAAGGAGTTTGAATTTGTAATGTCAACATCAACTTATCCATTAACGACTTGGTTAATTATGATGCAATATTCACAAACTCCATAATCAGTAGAACAAGAAGGACTTGATGGATTGGGATTCAACAAGCTCTCAGAGAGAGTTTCAGAGGAATGGATAGAGAATGAAGATCCATTATCTAATGGGTATTTCATGGATTGAAAAATATCAAACATGGACAGTTGGTCACCAAATTCCATGGATAAGATGCCAGCATGGACATCAATTTTGGTTTTAGATGTCATGAAGAAAGGTCATCCTAAAATCAGAGGAGATTGGCAAGAAGTTGTCTCACCTTCCATGTCAAGGACATATAAGTCAGTTGGGAAGATAAAATCATTCACTTGGACAAGGACATCCTCAAGTATACCCTCAAGACTGGTTGTGCTTCAATTGGCAAACTGAATGACAACACCCATTGGGTGCAAGGGACCCAGACCAATGATGTAGAAGATGGATTTAGGCTTGACATTAATTGAGGCTCCTAGGTCTATGAGTGCATCATCAAAGTTTGAACACCCAATTTGGCAGGGAACAGTAAATGGTCCATGGATATTTGTCCTTTATGGGAATAGACTACTGGGTAGAAACATTTTGAAAGGTTCTAAGTTTCCTCTTGTGGGTGCATAATTCCTTAAGAAACATGGCATACTTAGGAATTTGTTTTATGGAATATAAGAGGGGAATGTTGATTTCACACGTCTAAATATATCAAGCATTTCATGATCAGTTTCAAATGACTTCTTTGTCTTATAAATGTCTTGAGGAAATGGAATTAGGTTTCTAAGTGGAATGGAAGGAGGTGACGGAATGGATTCAGATTACTTTTAATGTTTCTTTATTTTCATTTTCTAGGTCATAATTTAAAGGGGGTTGGAGGAATTATCTTGAGGCATAGAAATTTTCTTTCCTGATCTAAGTGAAATTGAACTTACATTACCCATGGTTTTGGTTAATGGTTGAGCTGGGAGTTTGGAAGAATTTGATTGTTGTTGCTGGCTCATGTGGGATGCATGTTGACTAATTTGTGATTCCATGTTTTTTAGGATAGAACGGGTGAAGGAGGGTCGATCTTCAACATTGCTTTCCCATGGTTACGTAGAATAAGAGGTCTTTCCAGGAATGATATTTCCTTGATTTTGGTTCTTGGGAAAGTGATTTTATTGGTGTGTGAATTGAGAAGGATCACGTGGATAGTGGAAGCCTGGAAAAGGATTGTTTCTTGGATGTTGAGGAACAAAAGGATAAGGTTATTGGAAGTTATCAACACCATAACCATATTGAAACTTGTTTGGGAATTGAGGAGGGAAATGATGGGGATGAGTAACAGGATTACCATACCTTAGGCCTTGGTTATAGGAAGAAGAGAAGGGCTCAGAGTGAGGTTAGTTGAAGTTTCTAATGAACTGACCTGATTGTTGAGTGTTGGTGTTCCAATTAGCATATGCTTCATTGAGCTCCATTCCTTAGGCCTTGTGGAAATGTATCTATTGTATGAGATTAAGAGTTGCATATTCCACTGTTTTTACCGGTTCCAGAAACATTGATTGTGGAGAAGATGAAGTAGGGGCTTTGGTAGCCAAAACTAGTTGTCGCACAAGACCTGTAAGTTCACTCATCCACTCTGTCATCTTGTTTGGATCTATCGACTGACTATCATGGGATTGTTTGACTTGAGCATGTGCTCGATTATGGAATTTTTTTGTGTTCACAGCCATGTTGCTTATGAGATCTGTTGCAGTTGTGGGAGTTTTATCAACAATAGCACTTCCACTTGCGGCATCAATGAGGGTTCTATCCATAGCCAATAAGCCCTCGTAGATGTATTGGATCAAAATTTGATCAAGGATTTGGTTATGTGGGTAGGTTTCATCAAACTTTTTGAAAATCTCCCAGTATTCATTAAGTGATTCACTTGGGAACTGACAGATACCACTTATTTCCTTTCGGATAGAAGCAGTACGAGAAGCAGGAAAGAATTTTTCTTAGAAAAGTCACTTCATGCCATTCCATGTGGTTATGGAACTAGGAGGTAGTTAGTAAATCCATGTCTTGGCAGTGTTATCTACGGAGAAAGGGAATGCTTAGAGTTTTATTTGTTCCTTATAAACCCCTTAAGGCTTCATGGTAGAGCACACCACTTGGAACTCTTTAAGGTGGAAATGTGGATCCTCACCAGCAAGCTCGTGGAAATGAGGGAGAAGATGAATAAACCAGATTTTAGCTCGATTTCAGATTCTATCTTTGGATATTAAATACCAAGAGGTTGGTAATTCATATCAGGGGCAGCAATTTCTTTAAGTGTTTTTCCCTAGGATAGGCCATATCTAATTCAATTGGATGTACTAGGACTGGTTCTTGAATTATATGATTATCCCTAATGTTCCTCCCAAGTTGGAGAAAATTTCACCCAATTATAGGGTCAAACAAATCCGAGGGATTTTTTGGAAGGATATAGGGAATTTAGATAGATTTGGAAGAAATATGAGGACAATTTTTTTTCTTTGTGTTTTCTATTTACGATTTAAATGAGGAAGCCAGATTTTTCTTTGTGTTTTTTCAATTGTTTTTGAAATTTTGTTTTTTTACAATAACTAGAATTTAACGACAACTTAATTGAACCATCCTCGACAACAAATCCATTTGAAAATCACTACCTATTATCGCCTATCGGCCAGTCAATGTTATGATCCTCTTCTAATGTGTATAGTAGCACTCGGGTCGAATCCTTGGTGATGATACTTTTTAATAGTCAGATGTTTTTAGTTAATTGTATTCTGATTGGGGGGTTTGTTTCCAGAGCTTATGAAATAATTTATGGATGATGTTAGATTTAAAAAATTGATAAATATTAGGGTAAGTTCTTCATTAGCTAGTTAATCTTGTGATATCCTTGAGCGTTTATTTATATTTTATTAAATTAAAATCCATGTCACAAGTTGACGTTGATTGGAATTCCTAAGTGTTAAAACATCAATCCAAGAATTAACTTAACTAAAATTAAAATCTCAATAAGTACTCGATTTTGGTAATGTATTTATGGTTCTAATAATCAATGGAATCCATATTTTAACCAAGACAAGTCATAAATCCATGACATGCTGAGTTCAACATACACAATGTTAATTTGAAGAATATTCCTTGAGCAATAGCTCTAAGTCACTTAACATACCTAAATTATAACTCACCCCAATGAGAGATTTACAATCCACTGAAATGATTAGTAATATGGTTATAATTATTATGATGATTAATTAAGAAGATAAGAAAAATAAAGGGATAAGAAAATAGTTTTTCATCGAACACACACACACGAACGATGATGAGAATTAAAAACAAACTATAGATTGAACGAGAAAGAAAAAGAAAAGAAGGGGATTAAATTGTATTTATAATATTTAATGAAAATTAATATTAAACTAACGAATCTGTATTAGAATAATACAAGATTACAACAAAGAAGAACACAAAAGTAAAGGAAAACAAAGAGAGGAGGAAGGGTATCTCCAGTGAAAACATGAGTATCTAAGGTCCTCCCATGCCTTTTTTTAAAGCTTTGGTCGTGCCAATATGTTATCCTCTCTTCTGAAATGCCAACTCATTTGAAGGAGAGGAGGGGTTGTATTTATAGCCCAAGGAAGTGGACAGTTGGCATTGCCAATCTGTCCCTCCAGTTTGCTCGATGAATTGGACATCCAGGTAGCCGAATCTCTAGATATCATCATCTTCATAGTTGTAGATAATAATTTTGTCTGACCGTACTCAAAATTTGGAGTCTTTGGACATATGGAGTCAAAGTTATTTCAGTTTGATTAAACAAAGTTAAACCGTCCATTTCAATAGAATCTTTTTCGATGGCCAAAATGTTAATTGATTTTGGAATAAGAATATGCCTTCAAATCAGAATACATTCTTCAAAAAAAATCTTCTGCATATATCTCCTCTTTCACACTGCAAAATCTTATCTTGTTTTGATGAATATCAGGAGACATGTTTTCAATACTGTACTGATTTTCATTCCCAACCAGAATGATGGTATGAGATTAAATGAATCATTTTGGCCAATTTTATTTGCATTTGGGACTTAAAATTCTATCCAAAACTCCTTACATTTTTCCCCAAACTTTGGAGGAGAATAATGGAATTTGGACTTTCAGATTGTACCCAGCAATTAAATCTTCATAGCTGGTCCAGTTTCTTCAAAGATTCTGTAGGCCCTATTGTGTGGTTCATATGGGCCTTCAAATAGAATAATTGTCCCAAGATCACTTGTAATGAAATATTTTATATTGAATACGGAATCCTACAAAAAATGAAACACACATTTTGGATCTGTAGGGTGAGAGTTATAAATTAAATAGTAAACTGGCTCAATTGGTCTACTTCTAAAAATGTTCAAAAATTATACTTTGTATTAAAACATTAACATTTCACAAAAATTATTCACATTTCATATAAAATAAGTAAAGGTAATATATAATAAGTCATTAAAATATTAATAACATCAATATGCTTCTAACCTTGTCTATTTTTGGATGAATCCATTGGTGTTTTATTCTGATAAATAAGGGTATAGTCTCCCCAAGACTGACATACCATACCCTCGATTCTAGTAAAATCCCTTCTGAGTACGGGAAGGTGTTATTGAGGGCATGTGACCAACTGGCTCATGGAATCGTTTAGTGGCACCCGTTTTGGGACGTCACAATGTGGTATTAGATGATTTTTCTTTTCTATCTTCTTATTTTTCCTTACTAATTTTGGAATGTTAGACATGAAATTTGGAAAATTTGAGCATTGATAATGATCTTGTGCATGGGATTTGCAAACCCGTGTACTAGGGAAAATCTGAGTACCCCAGGTGGGATTGATGTCATTACTATTTGTTGTTACAGTTGGATATTATTTCACCTGAGGTGATGAACTTGTGGTGTGATGTGATATTTGTTTTCACAAATATTAAATTTTGATTTTTTTCCTAAAGTGTCATGATAATTGAGTCTACATGCATCATTCTAGGCACTCATGGATGTTTTGACATGCATGAGTCTACGCACTCATTGAAAAATGGGTTTTGGGTATATTGTTGAATTTGAACTATTTTTCATTGTTGTGGGATTGAAATGATAATGCAAATTGAGAATATATGGGTGTCTAATGTGAACCTTGATAGATGAAATGAATATGATTTATTAAATAATTTTTGAATTAAATAATTGTTGATAATATGATTATTTAATGGCTAAATTAATTAATTAGAAGGTATGTACCCATATTAACAAAGACATAGGTGTAGGATGGTTAAGGGTAGTGATAAGGACTTGGTATTGACTTTGTGGAGAGAAAAAGGGGGAAAGGACATGTTGAATCTTTTTTGAGTTAGTTTATACTATTATGTGACTGTTTTAAGGTTGCATTATGCGTCCTAAGAGGTGTGATTGTATTTTTTTATATGTTCCTCCACAATGCTTGTTGAGGGAGAGTCTGATGGGTGTTACCCTGAACGAACTTCCAAAGAGGGAAGTTGAGGTACCATTGGTACAAGATGAGTAATAAGAGAAATAGTTTAGAGATAATGTTTCTCATTTCATTCAATTCATAGAAAGATCCCCAGGGGGTTACAAAAATCATGAGTGATTTTACAATGGAGTTTTAGCTACAACACCCTCATGCATTTACATGAGAGTGTGGACCTAAGGGAGCTTAATTTTGGATTGAATCCATTGAGTTGAAACATGAACATTTCGAGACTCTGACTGGGAGGAGGGTCTTGTTTGTTTCTTATATGCTATGGGGTTCAGTGAAGTGCTGGTGGGACATTCAAATACAATTTGGAAAGATTGATCAGATGTTATGGAAGGATGTTTTGGAGAAGTTCATGTAGCACTTATATCCAGAGATGCTAAGAAAAGACAAGGATTCATATTTTATGCATCTGAACCTTAGAAGCATGTCCTTAATGTATTATGCTGAATGTTTCATAGATTTACTGTGTATTTTCTCATGTATTGGTTGGAGATAAGGTTTCTTTAGAAAAAATGATTTTTTGACAGATAGAGGTGTGAAATTATGTGTGAGGTAAATATCATTAGGTTGGAGAAATTCTCATAAGTGGTTAATTAAGTTCTCATTTCAGAGCGAAACCTGAATGAGGATTATAGTGATAGATATTTATCTATCATAGGAAGATCAGGGACTTTGAATTCTAAGAGTAGGAAGCACCGTTATGAGAACCTTAGTCAGAACAATGGAAAGAAAGGTGGACAGTAAGGAGGAATAGTTTCACTGAATCTTACACATGTGCTTTTCCACCATTCAACTAGGTAGTGGAACTATCATACACATTGTCCTTGACCACTAGTGGAGTGCTAATTTTTTTAAAAAATGGGTCACCTATTGAAGTTATGTAGGAAGCTATTGTAGGATGGTGTTGAGGGATCATTTTCTCAATGTTAGAGTGTGGGAAGGGGGTATTCTCCACCATATAGGTATTTTATTTAGAAACTCTACAGGAAGTGGTGGTAGAGGTGGTGTATGTGGTGCTTTATGGTTTGATCATCTGTATCATCAGAGTGGTTCTACTCTTGGGATTCAGAAAATAACATAGGTAATAGGGGTAGAATAGATACATTAAGTGCATCCTACACTTGTGGTGAGTGAGGCTGGTTCATCGATAGTGAGAGGTACTATTCTAGTTTCGTCTACTTTATCTTCTTCCTTGATTGATACTGGTGTCTCTCATTCATTTATATATAAAAAACTTTTTACGGGATTGAGTCTAGATGTGGAGTCTATAAGCGGGGTGATGAAGATTGATACACCATTGGTAAAATAGTCGAGGGATATCTATTTATGCATTGAATGTTAAATAGATACCATATAGTATCATTTTTGTTGGAAGGACTATGTCCTTGATATAATGGACTTCGACCTCATTATGGTTGTGGACTAGCTAGTCACATAATGAGCCCTCATAGATTGTTACAGCATGAGAGTGACATTTTAATTTCTTCAGGGTGACCATTATTTTCATCATGGAGAATGTGATATCCCTATTATAAGAGTGGGTCCAATTCTTGAACAACTGGGAGAGCTCACAGACCACGTTTCTAGTATTTTGCTGGAAGATTAGATTGGTTGACTAGAAGTCCTTACACTAGTAGTATAAATTTTTCATGATGAATTTATTGATTACTTTTAGTGTTTTCTACCTTAGAGAGATATAGAATTCAATATCAAGCTCATTCTAGGGGATGATCTGTTATCTATTACACCTTTTAGAATAGACCCAATAGAGATTTAAGAGCTCAAAACTTAGTTAGAGGAGTTTGAGGATAAAGGGTTTATCCATCCAAGAACGTCGCCTTGGGGATCACCTGTTTTGTTTGAAAATAAGGCCAACAAGAGTTTGCGTTTGTCTGTAAATTAATGGAAGTTGAATAAAATGATTGTGATGAAATGATATCCTCGTCCATGTATCGATGATCTGTTCGACTAGCTGAAGGGGGATTTTTTGTTTCCAAATATTTATATGAGATCAGGGTATCATCAATTGAGAGTTTGGACCTCTGATATACCATGAACTAATTTCAAAAGTAGTTGTAGAGTTTATGAGTTTTTCTTAATGCAGTTTGGGTTAATAAATGCTTAATTAGTATTTATGGCCTTGATGAACTGTATATTTCATCCATACATTGATAATTTTGTGGTGGTTTTTTAGACGATATCTCAGTGTACTCTAAGACTCATGACGATCATTCCGAACATCTTGACATTGTCCTGGGTACATTAAGAGAGCATCGACTATATGTGAAGCTATCTAAAAGTACGTTTTGGATTGATAAGATAGACCTTTTTAGGCATATCTTATCAGAAGAAGCTGTGGAAGTGGACCCAATTAAACTGGATGCAGTGATTTCTTCAGAGTATCCCCAGAATGTTATTGATAATTGATCATTTTTGGGATTAGTGGGTTATTATAGGGGGTTAATACAGGAATTTACATGATTAGAAGAACTAAATTCAGCTTTTAAAATGATAGGGATAAATTTTAATTGGATATAAGCAAGAGATAATTATGTCCAGGAGTTGAAGAAGCACTTGACATTGACACTAATTTTGATCTTACCTGGGTTAAGTGAGGATTACACCGTGTATTTTGATGATTCTAGGATTGAACTTGGATCTCTGTTTATGCAAGGGGGTAGAGTTGTTGCTTATGGGTCTCATAAGTTGAGGACTCATGAAATAATTACCCTATATATGACCATGAGTTGGAAGTAGATGTTTTTTCTATTAATTGTTTGTGACACCATCTTTTCGAAGAAAATATTACAGTTTTTACAGATCAAAAAATCTTGTTGTTTATCTTTTCGCAATGTGACTTGAATATTTAGAAGTGAAGATTAGTAGAGTATATACAGTCCTTTTATTTTGAACTAGAGTATACACCTAGAAAGGGGAATAGTGTGACTGATTCCTTGAGTAGGAAAACTCCGACTCAGTTAGTATATGAGTCGAGTGCAGAGTGGAAGATGAAGACTTTTCTGAAGGAAATATATATGGTAGTTCAAGAGATCCAGGAGAGGATGAGTCTGGTTTCTGTAGTCATGTATTCTACAATCTTGAGAATGATTAGGTATAGGAAATATAAGTATATAGTGTTTTTAGCCTTATGGGAATTCCTTGAAGGAGGTAAGTCACCATCAGAATAGATAATACATGTTGACGAGATCATCTATGTTAAAAATTAATTTGTTGTGCCTGTGAATATGCAAGAGGAAATATAGAGATAATTTCATGCCTCAAATTGGGCGATACATCCTAGGGTGACAAAAATGTATCGTTATCTATGACGTGAATTTTGGGGGCCAGGAATGAATAAGGTGATAACATGATTCCTAATAAGATATTCACCTATTTGCATATGAAGGCATAACATCAATAACCTGGAGGCATATTGCAGCTGTTGCCTATTCCAAAACGGAAGTGGGATGACATGAATATGGATTTCATGGCATTACTTCCAAAGACACTTAGGAAGAAAGATACTATTTGGGTCATTTTGGATCTAATAATGAAGGTGAAATGTTTCTTTCTAATTAGGGTAACCGTTAAAGTAGAAAATCTGGGAGAAATTAACGTGTGAAAGATATTTCATTTTCATGAGGTGCCTCACAATATAGTTTTAGATCACAAATCACACATTACTTTCCAATTCCGGCAGGGCTTACATAAAGTGCATGGTACATAGGTTTTTTATGTACAGCCTTCCACCCACATACATATGGCCGGTCGAAGTGTACCATACATGTGTTAGTGGATATGATGTGAGTGCGTGTTCCTGACATTGGTGGTTCTTGGGAGAAGCACTGGAATTTAGTGGGGTTTTATTTTGACAATAGTTATCAGGAATCTATAAATACGGAACCATATGAGGGACTTTATGGAATACCATGTAGATCTCCAATATGTTGGTTAGAGTTGGGTGTGTCAGCGCTATTGGGACAGAGTCTCATTCGGGAGATATCGAAGAAGGTATAGTTGATTTGGAAACATATGAAAACATCTTAGAGTAGGTAGAAGTATTAGGCTTATAGATGAAGACTACCCCTAGTTTTTACATAGGGTGATCGTGTATTCCTTCAGGAGTCACCTGTATTGGGTTACCACATGATACAGAGGTAGGGAAAGTTGGAGCCCAAGTTTTTAGGGCTGTTTCAGGTGTGGGAGAGAATCGGGCCACTGGCATACCGATTATCCCATCCATATAAATTCAGTGTTGTGTGTGATGTTTTCCTTGTGTCACAAAAATGGTGATATCACCCCGACCCTTATCATGTGATTGAACTAGAATAGGATGACCATGAGATAGATGTATCCTTTAAAGAGAATCGGATATGTGTGATGGGTCATAGTGATAATGTGTTACGGGGAAATACTATTCCTTTAGTTCATGTGTTATGGCAACATGGAAGTGTTCTAGAGGAAACATGGGAATGTGAAATAGAAACAAGGGCCCAATGGCACAATCTTTTTGGCTTGGAATTTTAGAGATGTTTGGGAGTGCCGCTCGAGGATGAGCTGTTATAAGGTGGGCATATTGTAATATCTCAACTGTTACTAGTGTCAACTCGAGCGCATTTTCCGGTACATTTTGATATTTTTATATACCATTGTTTTGCAGTATTGGCTTGGGGTGTGTTTGGGTGAATTTTTAATGAAAACTAAAGGGTTTTGGGTTATTCACGTTTTGGGAATGGTTTGAAAAACTATGTGACTAAACTTTTTCAAGTGTGCAAAATTGGGCAAAGAGGTCTGGATGGTTTGCGCATCATTTGAAAAAAAAAATGTGACCATACCGTGACAACAATGCAAACCTCAATAAAGAGGTCTGTACGATTGGAACACAGTTTTCTCTAACCATGCGCCCCAACCCATGAAATAGTATGTCCATGATTTTATTCCTAAAATATATTTTGAAACCACAAGAACCCCCCAAGACTCCCATGTTAGAGTTGGTGTCCTCAGAACCAACTGTTTATACTTTGAACTCATGAATGTACACTTATTATATATTGTTAATTGCTCTGCATGATAGTAATATAATAATGTCTTGGATCATTTGTTGCATTAATAAAGTCATGGTAGGTCCCAGCCATGTTGAGAACCTTGAAATGCTATAACAATATTCTTAAATAATTTTATATGGTTGGATGGCATACTATGATAGGACACATAGTATAAATACCGTCATGTGTGAGTACTCGTAAGAAGTCGAGACTCTCTCTCATGGAGTTTGCACATGGTAATCTCCAATTGGGAGATTATGAGAACATACCTACCAGTAGTAATTCTGTATGTCTTGGTGTCATCATACATTTCTATCTATGAGCATGTGTAATGGTTCTTGGAATGGAATATTATCATTAACTCATGTCATGACTTGAAAACTTAGATTTGCTGACGAAAACCATCACGAAGACAGTTGTCGGGATGTAGGGTATGTTGGGTGTGTCACGAAGGACATGTTGATAATAGATAATTTGAGGAATGATTTTTCCCGTCCATATTTATGTAGGTAGATCTATTGGGCCCTTTGACTGAAATAAAACTGTCTCCCAAAATCCATGGCCATGATGTCATGAAGAGTTTATTTCTAGAAGTCAACAAATGATGGATCAAGCATATAGGTTTACAACACTACCATGAAACCTACTTGATGAGATATTGATAAAAAGGGAATAAATTACATGGTAATCATTTGTATGAGGTGACACATCAATGAAGTGTCAACTTCTTTCTCTTGGGTACCTTGACCCGTTTCTAGACAGTAATCTTGGACTTTAGGAAATCCCACCTAATTACAATGAGAAAGAGGCCTAGATGGTCACTCACTAAGTGTATCCAAGTATCTCAAGTAGAATAAAGTTTATTCCTACATGTGGTTTAATAATTATTCAAGGAAGCCTAAATAGTTTTAATGTTGGAGGAAGAATAAAATGAGAACAAGATATACACATCGTGTACATTAAATGTACATGCCTTATGGTTTTCATTTTCGAAAGGATATGAAAAACGAGTACACACCATGTATTAATGATTGCACGTCTTGTAGTTTTTACAGTCGAGATTTTGAGGAAATAATATCATTTTATTATATGATATTTATTATACTCAGCATGGGTGCATTTCAAGGAATTAGTTATTTGACATGGGGGTTTCAATAATTGTTAATGAAATAAATAAAACTCATAACGTGTTTATTTATTCCCATAACTCCATAACCTCAAAACCAATTATAATCAGTATTGGAGAATGTCAGGGAATTTATGATTCGACATGGGGTTTTCAATATGAGTTAATGAAATAAATAAAATGCATAACACATTTATTTATTGTCATAAATCTATAACCTCAAACCCGATTATAAATATCCATACAACCCCAACAATTTTTTCTAATCGTTGTGCACAACAATTTTGGAGAATTCTCTCAAAGATGAAGGAACTCCTTCCCCAAGAATTCTCTCAAGACTGAGAGAGATCCTCCTCCATCGAGTCAAGGCGATCTAAGGTGGAAAATGCAAGAAAAGGTTTCTATGTGATACCACCCGGAGATTCCTTTGGCGATGTCTAGAGATACATGGTGCATGTGTGTATCACCTCTAGAGGAAGTATACACTTGTCTTCTTCGACGCAACAACGAATCGGGTTGGGAAGTGACTATAAATATCAATGAAGAAAGAACGCCATAAATGGTACTTCTTTTCAATTAATTAAATTAATTATAATCAACCTGTGATGATACTCATTTGTGGTTCTAGGAATATTCTTCTTCTTTTCCTATTTCTTTGATTTGATCCATGGAGTCTGGCATTTATCATCGTATTGATCCCGGATTGATCATTGATAATAAAAAAATCCTAATGGTCACATCCACACATGATCTTCTACTACACTTGGATCCTTCATGTGGTATTAGAGTGGTCACAACGATGATTATAGTTCTATAATTTTCATTGATAATTTAAGCATTTATATTTTATTCAATTCATGATAAATCATTCTATAAAACGAAATGAATGAGATATGTTACTCCTCCTTTTTTTATCGATTCAAATCACATAAACAACCATTTAATTTTAATCTTTATTAAAATAAAAATGAGGAACTCATCTGGAGGAGCCTCTCATTCTATCTGTACAACACCAGAAAACACGGTGTGTAGTGAAGACTACACGCCGTGTACTTAGGTTCAACGAACCGGTACTGGTCCGCCAAACCACACCATGTGAATTGAGAATACCTATGTATTTAATACACTATGTTGACCAGAACTAAATGGCACTTGGAAACTGGAATACACGGCGTGTATGTTGAATAAACACGCCGTGTAGTAGGACCCAGCCCAGGTGAAAATGTGTACAAGGAGAAGTCATGTACCACGTACATAGGATTTCTAGGCTGGTAACCGTGTAACAAGAAAATACACATCATGTTTGATTAATCTACACGCCATGTACTCTAAAATTTCCAGAGTACATAAAACATGCCAAAGCCCTCGGCATGTACATTGGATAAAGGGTGAAAACAAATTCACGCCGTTTAATATAGCCTGCACACTGTGTACTTTCCAGAAATGGAATTTCACCAAGTTTCCACCAAAGTACAAAGACCCGTACAAGGAATATGGATGAGAAGAATCTCAAAGAATTTCATAATGGAATTTAAGATAAAGAATTGATTAATTATAAGATCATAATTAATTGAATACTAGCGTGACTTATCTTGAATAAATGAAGTATTAAATGGATTTGAATACTAAATATGCCTAAATTTCATTGCATGCTATGGATGATGATGAGATATACCAAAGACCCTTTGTTTGTGTATTGTTTAATTTAAATTTATTTAATTTAAATTCGTTGGCCTGCGAGATTTATTCCAATAAAATGTAGGGCATGTGTGCCCATGGTTTCATTAATGTAAACAACATGTGATGGAGGATCTCCCAAGCCAGAGGAGATGGTTCAAAATCTGAAGCTAAGGCGAAACTAAACCATGAAGATACAAAGGTGGATAGGTGGGAGCTGCAAAACATGAACCCTCAGGTTCAAGGTGTTTTTCCCTAGGTCAGGGTTAGCTTATCAAAACCCCTAGATAGGCTAACCAATAGAAGATCATGATCATGCAATATTATTTTATTTCTACCGGACTGCGTGGTTTATTTATTAAGTAAGTGTTGTTGCGATCACATAGTTGATTAAAGAAACAAGCATGCAAAGATGGAATAAAATAAAAACTGTACTATGCGTAAACATTATCATAACATGGTTAATAACTGAAACAAGAATCACTTAATATTAACAAGCATGTGATAATGTGAAACTATACATAAAGGATTCAAATCCCTAAAATTCCATATTATGTAAGACCAAGCCTTATGTTACTTGATTAAGGGAAAGACTCAATAAAACTATTTGTTTGACCAACCCTTGTTGGGACACTTACTTTTATAAAGGAATCTCTTGTGAATGTTTTGGGATGACATAAATGTTTTACATAAAGAGGTTCGGCCCTTGCTAGACTTGTTTGAAAATGGAGGCAAGTGTTGAGGAAATCCAATATAGGATTTTAGGATTTGAGAGTCCACTCAACAAGATCAAGGAACTGTAAGCTCATAGTTGGCAAAGACCTTCCAACATAAATACCTTTAAATAGCTTGACCAACCCTTGTTGGGGTTATGCAAAAGGGAATATGGATCCTTCCCACTATAATGTCAAAGAAACAAGGAATTCCTTCTACAATGGTGGGGGACATTGGGACATGATAAAATATAGGGAGAATTAATAAATTCACTTATTATTTTTCATAAAATGTAATCAAAAGGTACAGATAAAAATTCTCTTTTAATTTATAGAATCAATATGACAAACTCGTCAACCAAATTTTCTCTGTGATAAATTATTGATAAAGAAAATATCATCACCGACATTAACTTTTAAGAATGGTTTAGGCGCCTTAGGGTTATCCTACGCCATGAACGAAAATTTTACATGTTGGAGTCATCCCTTCCTAATTCTCCTGTCCAAGGGGTGAGTAATGATGATTTACTGGTCTATGATCAATATTTGAGCGATGCACTCGACATTTAATGTTTGATGTGGTCATCAATGTCTAGTGAGCTCATGATGTCCCACAAAGACATGGGTTCCTATAGAATGCTCGACCACCTCCATGGTATATACTAGGAGGGAGCAATACATGAAAGGTTTGGGATCTTCAAGGCTATATTTTAGAGCAATCTTGGAAAGGGATCCCTAGCTGGTCCACATGTAGTCAAGCTAATTGGATACATTGAGCGCTTAGAGGTTCTGGGGTTTAAACTACCTAATGAACTAGTTACTTATATCATTCTTTCATCACTCCCCCTAAGCATCACTAACATTGTTGTAATTTTAAATATGAACAACATTGAGAAGTCTCTATCTGATCTTCTAATCCTCATTCTCCAAGTGGAAAATGATATGAAACATGAAAAGCCTTCTATTGTTATGGTGAATAAAAGGAAAGTGAATGTGAAGATATTTAAGCCCAAATCTTATTCAAGGCCTTACAAGAAAAGGATGATCAAAGGAGAGGCAAGAGAACATGAGGCTGTTTGTTTTGCATGTGGTAAGAAGGGCCATTAGATGAAAAATTGCACCCAACCAAGGAAGAAAGGGGAAGCATCAAGTGTTTTTTATCATATTCAATCTATCTATTTCTACCAACTGGGTTTTAGATACTTCTTGGGTTGCTCAAATCTGTATCCAAATACAAGAACCATGTATATTCAGAAAGATTGACCGAGGTGAGGTTGATTTTCGAGCATCCAATGGAGAAAGACTCATTGTTGTAGCTGTCAGAGACTACCACCTCACATTGCCTACTGGGATGGTCTTGGTGTTAAAAGGATGTTATTATGTACCTTCTATAACCAAAAACATTTTTTCAATATCCAGATTAGTTACTGATAGATTCATATTCAAATTTGGAAATGAATCTTTCTACTTTTATAAAGATAGAAGTTGTTTTGGTAGGTAACATTTATAAAACAACCTTTAAGTGTTAAACTACACAAACCAAGTAATGGAAATCGATGAAAAAGTTAATTCACATGACTCATACAACACAAAACTTTTTCATCACCGGCTAGGTCATGTCAATGAGAAACTTTTTACAAAATTACATGTTGGCATGTATTTAGATTTGTTTGAACTAAAACCAGTTGGTGTATGTCATGCGTGTCTACAAGGCCAAATGAGAAAAGCCCCATTTAGTTGGAAAGGTGAAAGGGATAAAGAGATTCTATAATTTGTTCAAATAGATGTGTGTGGACCATTCCCATTTGAAGAAAGGGGTGTGTTATTGTACATCATAACTTTTACTAATGATTTTAGTAGATATGGACATATTTACTTAATGAGGTATAAGTCAGATTCTTTTGATCAGTTAAAAGAATACAAGAATGAAGTTGAGAACCAGCTTGGTAAGAAGATTAAGAAACTATGCTCGGACAGAGGAGGAGAATATCTTAATTAGGAATTCATTGATTTCTTATAGGAGTTTGGGATTCTATCTCAACTCACTCCTCCATTCACTCCATAGTGGAGTGTTGTAAGTTAAAGGAGGAACCGAAAACTATTGGACATTGTGAGATCAATGATGAGTCCTGAGAGTCTTCCACTATCCTTTTGGGGAAATAAATTAAAAACAACAGCACACATACTAAACCAAGTACCAACTAAATTGATAAATGTTATTCCATATGAGTTATAGAGTGGAAGCTAGGCCATGTTAACAAATTTACATGTGTGGGGTAGAAAAGCATTTGTTAAGACCATTTCAGGTGACAAACATTCACCCTGAGGCACAATGTGTACCTTTATAGGATATTCAAAGGAAACAATGGGATATTACCTATAGAACTCCTCAGATAAAAATTTTACAGTGGAAATACATGCCATATTCCTTGAGAGGGGGAACATATCCAAAAGAGATAGTGTGAGAGAGATAGACTTCGATGAAGTCGAGGCTCAAGATACATTAGATTTGGTACAAGAACAGATTCCACAAAGCCCCGTGTAAGAACAATATGTTCCAGAGACACAAGAACTGCGTCGGAGCACGAGAGAGGTGAGAGAACTAGAATGATATGGTTTTCTTGTCACCAAGGATGGGGACTCATTATTGTTTGACAATGATGATCCTCTCACCTACAAGGAAGTAGTTGAAGGCACAAAATTTTCCATGTGGAAAGAAGCCATGAATTCTGAAATGGATTCTAGGTACCAAAACCAAGTTTGAATTTTGGTAGATTCTCCATTTGATGTAATGCATATTGGTAATAAATGGGTATTCAAGAAGAAACTAGATATAGAGGGACAAGTCAGCACCTATAAGGCACGAATGGTTGTAAAAGGTTTTAGGCAGCATTAAGGAATTGACTATGATGAAACCTTTTCAATGATTGCGATTCTGAAATCCATTAGAATCTTATTGGCCATTTCTTCTTACCATGACTATGAAATTTGGAAAATGGATGTCAAAACATCATTATGTAATGGGAATCTCCTGGAATTTGTCTACATGACACAACCAGAAGGGTTTGTGAATGCAAAGGATTCCGAAAAGGTATTCCAGTTGCAGAAATCCATTTATGGATTAAAGAACACATCAAGGTCATGGAAAATTAATTTTAAATATGTTGTAACAGAATATGGCTTCGTTAAGAACGAATGTGAGCCTTTTTTCTACAAAAGGTTTAGTGGAAGTTTAGTCATTTTCCTAATAGTATATGTTGATGACATATTACTAATTATGAACGAAGTACCTGTCTTACAGTAAGTTAAGGCAAGGTTGGAAAAACACTTCTCTATTAATGACATGGGCATGGAAGCATATATTCTTGGGATCAAGATCCATCGTGATAGATCCAAGAGAATTCTGGGCCTGAGTCAAAGTACATACGTTGACAAGATACTGAAGAGATTTAGTATGGAATAGTCCAAGAGGGGATTGTTGCCAGTGTCACATGGAATTTATCTTTCAATTAAAATGAGTCCTTAGACACATGAAGAAAGAAAAAAAATGGCACAGATCCCTTACGCATCCATGATTGGGTCAGTCATGTATGTTATGCGATATACAAGGATAGATGTTTCTTACACATTAAGTGTGGTAGGAAGATATAAAGATGATCTAGGAGACTGCCATTGGATGGAAGTCAAGACTATCCTTAAGTATCTGAGGTGTACTAAGGATATGTTCCTGGTTTATGGAGGAGATGAGGAACTAGTCATCAGAGGACATTAAGATGCTAGTTTCCAGACTGATCAAGATGATATTAAGTTGCATACTAGATACATATTCAGTTTGAATGGATGTTTAGTGAATTTGAAGAGCTCAAATAAATGTGTGGTCACATATTCTATAGTAGAGTCTGAGTATATCAAATCTTCTAAGGTAGATAAAGAAGCATTGTGGATGCAAAGCTTTGTCCAAGAGCTGGATGTTGTACCTAGTAGTAAAGATCCTATCACACTCTATTGTGATAATACTGCAGCGGTGGCACTTAAAAAATAGCTAAGGTCACATCAGTGGACAAAGCACATACTTTACAAGTATTATCACTTGAGGTATTTTTCATAGAGACATGAAGTTGCAATGAGAATTATTTACACATAAGACAATATGGCAGACCCCTTGAATGAAGCCTTGACTCAGTAGAAACAAGATCATCATGTGATGTCTAGCAAACTAAAAGTCGTAGGCAGCTGGTTCTAGTCCAAGTGGGAGTTTGTTAGATTTGGTGTCCTGAGAACCTACTATTTAAAATTTGATTACATGAATGTAAACTCATTATATATTTTTCATTGATCTGCATGACTATAATATAATGATGTCTTGGAATATTAGTTGAATTAATAAGGTATTGGAAGATCCCCTCTATGATGAGAACCATGAAATGATATAACAATATTCTTAAATAAAGATCTATAGTTGGATGACATACTATGATAGGACACATAGCATACATACCGTCATGTGTGAGTACTCGTAAGAAGATTAGACTCTCTCTCATGGAGTTTTCACTTGGTAATATCCAAGATGAGAGATTATGAGAATAGACCCGCCAGTAGTAATTCCCCATGTATTGGTGTCATTGGACATTGCTATCTATGAGAATGTGTAATGGTCCTTAGACTGGAAGATTATCATTAACTCATGTCATGACTTGGGCACCTGGTTAAATCCCTCAGGAGACAGTTGGCGGGATGTAGGGTACGTTGGGTGTGTCATGAAGGACATGTTGTTAATGGAAAAGTAGAGGAAGGATTTGTAACTTATATATTTTTAGAAGTAGATTTCTCGGGCCCTTTGATTGAAATAGAACCTTCGCCCAAATTTCATGGACATGGTATCACGACGAGTTTATTTTCAGAATTAAAAGAATGACGGCTCAAGTATATAGGTTTATGAAACTTCCATGAAACCCACATGAAAATATATTTAGAATAAGGGATTAAATTACATGGTAAGTGTTCGTATGAGGTGACACATCAATGCGACATCCACTTCTTTCTCTTGGGTGCCTTGACCCCCTGCTAGAGAGTTATCTTGGACGTTAGGAAAGCCCGCCTAATGAAAATGAGAAAGAGGCCTATAGGGTCACACACTAAGTGTATCCATGTATCTCAAGTAAAATAAATATTATTCCGAAATTTGGTTTAGTAATTATTCAAGGAAGCCTAAATCGTTTTAATTTTGGAGGAATAATAAAATGAAAACAAGACATACACGCCGTGTACATTGAATGTACATGATGTGTAGTTTTCATTTTGGAAAGGAAATGAAAAACGAGTACACACCGGGTATTAATGATTACACACTGTGTTGTTTTTTCAGTCAGGATTTTGAGAAAATAATATTTTTTCATTAAATGATATTTCTTATAATAAGCATGGGCGCATGTTAAGGAATTAATGATTCTATATGGGGTTTCAATAATAGTTAATGAAATAAATAAAACGTGTAACAATTTTATTTATTGGATAAACTCTATAACCTCAAACCTAATTTTAATCATCGTGGGTGCATGTAAAGGAATTAATGATTTGACATGGGGTTTTCAATAAGAGTTAATGAAATAAATAAAATGTGTAATTCATTTATTTATTGTCATAACTCTATAACCTCTACCCGATTATAAATATCTTCACAACCCCAACACTTTTCTCTAATCGTTGTGCACAACAATTCTAGATAATTCTCTCAAGGTTGAAAGAACTGATTCCTCCAATAATGCTCTTAAGACCAATAGAGATCCTCCCCCATCAGATCAAGGCGATCTATGGTGGACAGCACGGGCAAAGGCTTCTCCACGCTAGCATCTGGAGATTCCTTTGGTGACATCCAGAGATACGGGGTGCACGTTTGGATCACCACAAAAGGAAGTCTACACTTGGCTTCTATGACAAAAGGACGAATCATATCGGAACGTGATCCGAAATATCAACGAAGAAAGAATACCATAAAACGTACTTATTGTCAATCAATTAAATTAATTATAATCAACCTTTGATGATCCTACTTTTTGGTTCTTATACTATTCTTCTTGTTTGTCTATTTATATGATTCGATCCGTGGAGTCTGGCGTTTATCATCGTATTAATCGCGGATTGATCATTCCTAATGACAAAAAGCTAAGTGGGCACATCCACCCATGACTTCCGCTGCGCCTGGGACCTTCATCGCATATTTTGACCTTGCCTTAGGCTTGATAAATTATAGGTTATCCCACAACCTCTTGGAGGTATTCCAAGGTGATATAAACATTTTTCTTCAAGATAAAATTCCCGAATAGAATATCTGCTCTCTTCCCGATAAGTGGATTTCATCTTATTGGTTATCCTACTTATTTTTCTATCTATTTTTGATATTTTCATAGAAAATATCAACTATTTCAGAGGATATACACCTATGAGTTGAGATCTAGATATTAGATTGTGGATCTAGATCTAAATTTATAAGATCTTTATGACATTGATCTTAATTTTGGTTTAGGGATTTAGATTCAGAGCTAGATTGATAACATTGTGCTGCTCAGATATCAGGGATTTATATTGGGATAACGTCCATTAATAAACCGAGGAAGGTGGTCTAAATAACACTTCCATAGTCATGGATTTGATATGCGAATGATAGTTTATTAATTTCCAGTTTCCATTGATAATTGATTTCCAAAATTGGGGTAATTAGGAATTTGGAATTGACTTGTGATTTCCTTGATGAGTATTAGATAATTAAATGGTGGACAAAATAAGGGGTGGGGTTCCCAAATAGATTTTTTTGGAGAATATTTATGGGTTGAGATTTTTTAATTGAGGTATAAAATGGATTGTGTTACAATAATTATTTTGGTGGAATTTAATATGAATTTATGTTGCCTGTGAAAGATAATTAATTTTTAGAATTAATTATGTGCCATGAAGTTGATCAAAGATAATTAATTGTGAGAATTAATTATTAATAGTTGATATTAGATATAGATAATTAATTTTGATTAATTAATTGTGGAATGAGAATTTTATTTATTGATTAATTAAATGATAAATTAATTAATTGGTTATGTGATTTGTTAAATGTTGAGTTAACTAATGGCTTATGAAAATTTTCACTAATAGTTGGATTAGTAATGGAATGATGTGGCTAATTATTTTGAATTAAATAATGATTAAATGTATGAGATTTTTGTGGTGCTATAAATTGAATTCTAGACCAATTAGACGTTTGGACTTGGACATGGCATTCCTCCCCAATAGTTATCCATGTTTGAGATTTTGTGGTGCTAGGCATGATGACCTACACCAAGTGAGATATGGTGTGAAAGGCATGTCGACCTACACTCAATGAGATTTTGGGTGCTTGATATGAAATTAAAAAACAAATGAATGGTAATGATGAATGATGATTCAAATGGAAAACATGAATTGAAACTGGGACTGATGTGTTAATTAAATATTAAATGACAATGTGATAAATGTTTAATTATGTATTTTATTTATTTCTCTATAAAATGGAATACACTAACTTTTGAATAGACATGTTTTAGACACCATTGGTTGTGGCCTATTGAGTTGTACTTTCACCCTCTTTGGGCCTCAAGATCGGAAACTGTGGAGGCATTTTTATTGTAGGACATTATAAAGGAAAGGCCCAAGGATAAGTTTTTGTTTGGGATTAGAACATGGGAGAGGGAAGATGATTTGGTTTGGGACCCTCTTATTATTTTTTCCCTCTACTTTTATTTTAATTTCAGAAACTTCACATTTTCATTGTCATCGAATGATTTACCTTTCATTTGAGTATTGTATTTTCTTATTATGAATATCATATGACATATTATTTTTATGGTTTTTTATACGCTTCCAAACTTGATTATTTTTTTATTCCATTTCTGTTTTATTCTGATAAAAGAGGGTATAGACTCCCCATGACTGACTTACCAAAGTCTCACATCATGTCGTCACACACTGTTGTATGGGGTGGTGCGCTTGCGGGAAACTGACCAACTGGTTCGAGGCACCATTTAGTGGCACCTGCTTTGGGACATCATTATAGGAAATATTTATAAATTCATCGGATGAGATATCCATCATATGAATTATTGATGATGTGGAATAATCATTGTTTCTTTGTATATGGATTCAATAATTTTTTATTATTAATGGTGAAATATGAAAGGATTGTTCTATTTGTGTTTTTCTCTATGGATTTACAAGTTGATGTTGAAGGTTTTTTTATGGACTGGAAAATTTATTTAATGACAATGTGATATATTGACTAAGGGAAGAAAACCCTTAATATTTTCTTTATAGTAATATAATTTTGTTTGGTTAAATATTTTTTTTAAATGAAAAGGTGAATAGGTAAATATTGATTACCATTGAACAAATAGAGGACTTGTATGCAAGTTTTTTATTCTATAATTTTTATAATTTTTTTATTTATGGAATATTCTAATATACATTAGAATAAGAATACATACTTGTTTTCAAAAAGTTTTTAGGTTTATTTTTCTTATTTCCCTGTCTCAATAGAATATATGATTATGGAATTCACATGTTTGAAATGTGGAAACCAAGAGGTACTTTGTGATATATAGGGGATCAATTTTAAGATGATTTTGTGACCTTTTAATGATTGGTATTTTTAACATTCATAAGGGTTAAAGGCTAACTAATTATGGAAACATTAGTTTAAATGTCGTAAAAAGTTTGAGAGAATAATGTTTTATCTTACCACAAGAGGATTTATGAATATTGGTTAACCTATTATAAAAAATGGGTTTTGGTGAAAAGTGATGACATATGGGATGGCATATCATGGATATTGTGATCTTTTAGATCATTAAGAAAGAATAATTCACCTTGATTTTTAGATAAATAGGTGTAGTGGATCAAAGAACAATAAAGGGTGGGGTTTTCCTAAAATCATTCAAGTGTGTATTTAATTAAAATTGTTTGGCTCTAGGAAACATGATATTGTAACCAAAACATTTATCCCAATACCTCAGTTTTCATTGAATCATATGGTACCTTAGTTCATTATAGTTTTACAGATTTGTGATTGTTAACTTTATTCTATCCTTGTTCTCTATTACTCACGAGTAGAACATGATGGTCATATTCCTCTTGCAAGTCCATGTATCGACTTCCAGCCTATGTTCTCTGATATAGAAACATAGTTATATATTATATTGTGTAAACATCATGTTTCCAACTTTCTTTTTTCTAAAGGATTTTTAATTATTCCTTTTTAGGATCTGGTATTTTATGAAAAAAACTTTCAATCACTAAGCCATTGATAACCTAGACATATTTCTAGTGTGAAATTCATTTTTTGTGGGTTCAAATGAAAAACCCCAAGAGTTTTGGAATTATTATTTTTTGAAATAATTTATTCTTTTTTATATTTTTCATTTCATGAAACAGTGAAAATAGTAAATATATAAATATTAAAGCACTATGTTTTTCTTGCGTCACACACATTCCAAATTTAATCATCAAACAAAACACAATATAAATGTTATCATTCTTTACATGGAACACTAAGGTTATCTTAAAGTATAAAAAATATTTTCTTTCTCGAATGACTTGTGTAACACGCATGACTGAGTTTTACCATATAATATTATATTATTAAAATATTATTATTTAAATACATTAATAATTAATGTAGCTTTTAATTTAGGGTTTATGAATAATATTAAATAACTATGAATAAATATTTATTACAAAAATATAAAAATTAATTCATTAGTTACAATGAATCAATTGGATATAAAGAAAATATTTTAATAGAAAGAAATTTTTACTCTAATAAAACATGTTTATCCTAATAAATTAAATTTATAACAATTAGGGATTGATATTAATTTAATATATATATCATATCTTCTATATAATATTTTTTATATTCATCCAATAGAATTTATTGGTATAAGAGAAGAGAAAACACAATTGTACACATTAAACCTATAATTTTATTAAGGTACCATTACCACATTTTGATGGTGAACCTTATTTAAATCTAAATTTTGGATCATTTATAAATTTATATATAAAAATAAACTTAATTTTTTAATTATAAAATAAAAAAAAAATATATGTGGGTGAATTTGTGGTATTTTTTGCGAAGTTTCATTTTTTTATTAAATAGTGAAAATACTAAAATTTTACTAAAAACTTCTTTTTAAAATAATTCATTTATATACTTATATTATATATTAATTGTTTTAAAGATTAATTAGATTAAATTTTTATTAATCAATCCTATATGTGAAATTTTAATCTATTTCATTTGAAAATTGAAAATAAAAAATAGAAAATCATTGTTGATTATTTCTTTTAAAACCTCCATTATCTTCCTGTCTTCAGGATTATATTGAAATTAATTTCTTGTACTTATGATTTTATAATTTTTAAAAATATATTAAATATTGGGTATCATAATAAATTATTCTTCCAAATATTTTCATATTAGTTTTTTACCAAAAATATTTGTGAAATTAATAAAAATTAAATACAATAATTAATGTCAAGTTAGTAAAATATGTGACTAAACTTTAGAGTTAAAAACAAAAACAACATATAAATTTTTTAAAAATACATTGGATGGCATCATGTAACCCCTATACTCTATTTAATATACTTTGGACCATAATTGGAACCACCTACAATAAAAAAACATTTGTGGGGTTTCCCATTTCCTAAATATTATAAGAGTGCCACTCCTCCTCCATTATAAAAGCCCCCCTCTCCCCCACCTTCCTATCACCTATAAATACACATTTTTTGGAACAAAATATTCCAAAAAATATCCCCAAAATACCTTACCACCTCATTTTACCCTATCTTGTTCAATAAACCTTCCAAGGAATCCCTTTGGGGAAAACCAAAATGTGTTACCTAATTAAGAGGTAACATCTTCCCTAAAACTCCTCTATTTTATTTTCTTTCTCCACACCATAAAATATTATTATTCAATTATCATATTATAAAAAATTATCCTAAATATACTTTCATTTTTTATGCTATGTTTTCAACCTACTCTTACGCACACTTCCATGTAATGGGTAACAGACAAACTATTTATCTGTACGGTGAACTACTACCTCACTATGTGATGATTTTCATTTTTCCATTAACACCTATATTGATGGTTGTTATGATGGAAAATGTGATTATATATGTCATATATTATATTTATTATGTCTTTATTGTTATTTAATTATTTTACAACACATATCGTTATACTTTGAATTTTGTTTTAATACGATAATTACATTTTAGGGAGTGTTCAATACTGCCGCTTATAAGCGATGTGATTTTTTCAAACTCAAATAAAATGTTTTAAATATGGGTTTAGCGAATTTATATTATATATATGATATAATAAATCAACTATAATAATGAAATATATACATATATATACATATATTTCTTTTACTTTATTTAATTAAACATGACAATTAAACACAAATAACATTCATCCGTACATACGAATTACCATATCCACAAATAGTATATTCCATTTCATAGTTATATATTATATGGAATAAAATAATAAAAATATAATTAATTAATATTATATTTAAATAATTTTTTTCATTTTAAAAATTATTATTTAAATATAACAACCAAATATATAACAAATTAAGACAAATACGAAAAAAGCGGATATTAACCGAATAGAATCCTTAACAAATAATTATTAACAATAGGATAATATGAAGACATAATACAATCATATATTTTATTATATGTAATAATATGATTCTTATATATATTTATATTAAATTTATATGTATTCATCAAGAGGTTTGAATGAGTACGATGAGAGTCAAGACACTAGGTGTGAGAAATTTCATATCACTATTTTGTCCGGTGAGATACATGCCTTATTCAACAGTAACTTATTTTGTGTGGTGAATATAATACCCATGAATTTATTTTATTCCTCTTATATTAATATTTATAGGTATTTACGTAACCATTTTACAATATTTCTATCTGGGTGTTTATGTTTCCAAAGATACCAATTTAGTAGTGTAATATTGTCACAATTTGAATTCTTTGAGACACAATACATGTTATACAACTATAATTTTAGTTGAGGTTTATAAAATAACCATGAAATGCTACAACATAAATATCATATTTTTATTGATATTTAATATATCCATGTAATTTAATTTTCCTACACGGGTAGCATGATTCAAATTTACCTTGTGGTAAGAGTGTATTGAAATAATTCTCTATTTATTGAGATTTTTTAGGGTCAAATTTTCATTAATGAAAAATTATGATAAAAAATTCATGAAAACTCATGAATTGCTTCTCCTCAAGTAATTCTTTAATTATTCATGTATTATTACCATTTTTTCACTATACGGTAGGTAATATAATTTGGAAAATGTTTTTAAGAAAATATGTCATGTTCTATCTCTTTAGTCTAAAATATGTGTTCCTTTAAAATAATTCATTAAAAAAAGGGATTCCAATAATATTCTAATAATATCCTATCGTCATTAAAATAAATTTCCATCATTTTTTCCTTTTACCAATGACACTTTCCAAACAAGGATTTTTCAACCATTTTACAGCGAAAAATAAATGTTATTTTTACCTCATATGACATGTATAGATTTACCCACCATCATTTATATAATTTTCCATTTCCAAGAATTAAATGATATTTTTTATCAAAATGTATTTAAAATTTAATTTCAAGGAAAAATTATTTTCGAAATTTTCAATATTTTTTTATAATTTTTCAAGGAAAATATTTTTAAAATGGTTTTAATTTTTTTTCAAGATCCTATATATATTTTCTAGGGTAAACGGATTTCATAATGATTTTAGTGCATCCTTTGTAGGATTTGATGTTGATTTTCTAGAAAATTATTTTCAAAAGGATTATTATTTTAAGAAGAATCCTTTTAAGGGGAAAGGATACTTTCCACAAGAAATGTTTTTGTAAGATATTTCAATATTATTTCCCATATAAGATGTCATCTATTGGTGCTACTCATGCCTTTCTGGGTAAATGAAATAATGTTTCAATTCACATTCATTCTCTGAATTTTTTTCCTTTTATGACCTAATGTTTATGAAAACCATTTCCCTTTACCAGGATATATTCTTATGAAACCCACTTGTTTTCATGAGTTTTTATTTGATTAAATGATTTTTAATCCAGTATCTTATAGTAAAATTAATATTCTATTACTTATTTATGAAACCAATTTAATTTCATGGGTTATGAAATAATTGGTTACAATTTTTTGTCACATGTATGTAAGATTTAATTATTATATGGATGTGACATATATCTCCTTCCAATGTGTGGGGTAAAGATTTATATCTCATGAGATAGTCACTGTTGGAAGGATGAGTGAACTCGGTTCAGTATTATATGGCTGGAACGAGTAGTGAACTTGGTTTAGTAATAGAGGGTTGGAACGAGGAGGGAACATAGTTTAGTAAAGGACTCTGTCCGCTATTATGTACATGGAATCAATGCCTTGACTACTATGGAAATCATTTTATATTCTTATGTGTCTTCCACAATTCCAATTTTTATTCCTATGTTATACATTCAAGGAATGTGTTATTTATTTTTTTATGATTCATGTCTTACGAAAAACCAATGTTTTGGACAATATTTACATTTATTATCTTTTATATAAAGGATATGATCATCTTTTTTCATATTCATGTTCTCATACCCTTACGCATGTGATTATTCATACGTATCTACAATTTTTTACCATTACTAAGCATCTGAGATGACGATTTTTCTTGTTTCCCAGCATCATTTATGAATATATGTATTATGTATGATGCTTCAAGGTAGAGTACTAGTCAATAAGAACCTAGTGGGAGATATTTTATCTCACTTATGTCATAGTATTTATGTTTCTATGTTTCCAAAGCCACTAAATTAATTCGGCCTTTTGGAGTGTATTTTTTAATCTTTTAAGTATTCCATAAATGATATGTAAGTTCTTTATATGCTATGATCGGGTCATAATACATGAAATTTAATGTCATGTAATAAGGAATCATATGTCATATAGTATAAAAATTTAAATAAGCAATAAAATTTCATTTAGTTTATCTTCATGGAAAAGGAATCATATATTATGATGATTAATTTATTTTTAGCAGGACATTGATTTCAATAATTTTAACATCATACAATAAGAAAAAAATTTATTTATTGTTTAATTCTATGTGATAAGGAATCATATGGATCAGTATCTATGATAAACTAGTGAAGATAAACTAAATGTGAATTAATGCATCCTAATAATTTAATAATATTGGGTGTTTAATTTCTAATATAGGAATGGACTAGGATATAGGATCTATTCTTCAATATGTGTTGTAAAAAAATAGAAATCATGCCATACAAGGTTCCTAAAGAGAAAAATACTTCTAAGATATATATGATATATTGGGAAATGAGAATATTTTTAATCAATAACATTCCTAGGATAATGAATCAAGTAATCACTATATATCTTATGAATAAAAGAAACAAGACACATATATTTTATGAAGGAAACCCCTTTATTGAGATCATTGAAATACAATGGTAAGAGATTCAAAATATGGATTCCCTAGTGTGATTGGAAGGAATTAAAATCTTACATCAAGTAGAAATGTTTTTATTATGAAGAAACCAATTATATAAGTGGATTTTGGGTTTGGAAATTAGATATACTCAATATGAATCACTATTATTCCTAATATTCTAAGAATCAAGACACATATAGATATTTAAATATCACAGTTTATGAGGTCATTGGGAAGGGCCCAAAATAGATAAAGATTACTATAACACTAGGATTTGGGAATTTTTGTTCCTTCTAAAAATAGGTTTGTAGATGAGTAGATGTTGGAGTATCCAATATACACATGGATAATAAATAAGAGATGAGTTATTATGATTAACATAATTTGAGGATGGGCCATTGATTGGGGAACTGGTATCACATTTTACTTTGTAATGAATAAAATCATGAAAAATATTTTTCCTGATGATTAAAGAATTTATATGTATTACCAAATGGTTTAAGAAGTCATCTTTTATAGATTTAAGGTTTTTTAATTTAACATTATGAAACTAGAACCTAAATTTATACCTTTAAAATGTATTGAACCAAAATAATTCTAACCAGAGTCACTTTTGGGGGAGTATAAGCTCACATGAGTCAGGATCTATGCGAGAAACTAGAGGTGTACAAGATATTTTCAATGTTTCATTGGAGTACATTATAAAAGTCAATTTAAATGATGGGAAATATTCATTTTAATTTTTCATGTAGAAATTTTTTTGGTAGATTACATTACAACTTAGTATGAGATAATAAAAACTTTTAATGCATAAATTAAGAGTTCTTACACAAATTTGTCTCACATGAATGGGATTCAAGTCACATGTGTTAAAGAGTTATGAGTTGTTTACGGTCTCTCATGGTGGATTGGATACTAAATATTTTAATTTCATGTTGCTAGGATGATGTGATGTAGTTAAATTTTATGCATCAATGATGAAATTCCAAAAAATTCGAATTATTATTCCCAAAACTATGTGGAACTCCAAAATGGAGTGATTTGTGTGAGAGATAAATTTTCATATTGAATAACTAAATGAGATAGGGTCATAAAACACTTTTTACAAATAAAAGGGTATAGGTATTAGTGAGTACCCTTGGCTATGTTTGGGATAGGTTATCTTATATGTCACTATGTATCAAAATGAGATAGGAATAAATAATTATGTAGTTATCGAAGAATATTTTCATAGATCTTCCTCACATGTAAGGGGAAAGGGACTTTTCTTATGTATAATTTGATGAACAATGAATCTTATACAAAATTTTCCTCTTAAGGAATGTATTATACACATGAGAGTGTAATTTTTATATTATGTTAATAGACACCCAAATGGTTGAAGACCATATTGTGTGGCCCCGACATAGAAATTTTTTTGATAGTAGTGAAATTATGGATGAGTTAAAGGTAATGAACTTGTGAATAACTGCATTTCCATTGAAAGTAATATTCATTCCACACATTATTCATGAAAGTTGTATGGTAATATTATAATTATAAGGGGATAATATAATCTCAAATGAGTATAATGGATGTTTAGTTTAAGGTCATTCAAAATAGATGATGTCATGTAGTTTTAATATCATTGGAATAGAACAATGTAATGCAGTTTTACATCATGTGACACAGACATGATTGTTTGTTTTTTAAATACATTTTTCAAGCACTATGACTTGAAATTTTAGTTATTTCATCCCAAAAGGTGATCATTTAGTTTAAAATCATAAAATAATCAAATTATACTATGTTGTTTAAATTCATATAGTTAGGACATATGAACAAACAAGAAAATTATACCAAGACATATTGCAGTAAATATTTATTAGGGGGTGCATTTTGTGGTCATCTTACATGGTGATGAGAGAGTAATATACATTATAATATAACTTATATAAAAAATAAGGTCCCTCCCAATTTAGTTCATGATTTTGTGTCTTCCTCCTAGATACAATATTAGTTATAAGAGATAAAACCAACTCTCTTTGAGAAATGAGTGGAGGTGAACTTTCTTATTGATGGACTGTTTTTGACACCTACGTAATGGGCTTAAAAATTTAAAAATGGAAAAAATAACTAAAAATGGTACTATTTTCCTCCACAAATCAAAGGAAGAAAAGGTGGTGAAAATATGAGGATCACATAACCCTCCAAATGATAAATGATTTAATGTCCTTCACAAGATCATGAAGATAGTCATGTGTAGTTCATAACTTACATAGAGAACTCATTGAGAACCATTGACTAATCATCCTTATTATTTAGAAGGAATCCAAGACACCCACTAATCTTGTAGAAATATCCATATGAACTCCCTTGAGTCACATGAATTTTCATGCAACAGATGCCTAAAAATCATCTAAAAAACCATGTAAAATAAAGAAAAAAATATCCAAAGGATGGGAGAATAATTATTTTATAAATATTACATGATGTGACCATATGGTTTTGAAGACATGATTGAAAAACTAGTTACATTAAAACCTGGTCTTGTAAGATTCCACTGGCCTGTCACCCTCCTCACACGAAGGGTTTCAAACATGTATAAGATGTCTTGTGTGCCCCCTCCAGCTCCAAAGAAAAATAGAATTTCCCCATGATAATACTCTCAAATTAGAAAAATAACCATTATTGTTCACATGATACATCACTGATAGGGAAAATCATTGTCTTTGATATCACGCATGAAAATTCATCAGATCCTTAGACTTTGTGAAATAAACAAGGAAATTATGGGATCTTCATGTGAAGGGAAAATACATTGATCTTATAAGATCAATAGTATATACTTAGGAGGATTATCTTTGATCACCTGAGTCCCCCCTCAATAATTCATCTTGATCTCATGAAGGCCCCTAGAAAGAAAAATTTTCTAGTGTAAATATCCCAGACATGTCACATTATATTAAGAAAAATCATTTCAACAGGAATCTCAATCTCACAAAGGTCCTAAGACATGTTGGCATGACAGTGTGAAATCCTGTTGTCATATACACATGATTAGACAAGGCCCCATTTATTGTCCAAAATAAATAAATGCGGAATTAAAGGGATGGTCCCATGGTCTTTAAAAATCATAAAAAACCGATGAAAGGACTTCATGAAGCATGTGAATCAAAATCCATCCACAAAACCTAGCCTGCATTTGATCAATAAACACAACACAAAGTGGTGTATAATCATGGTGGCAAGACCAATAAATCTCCCACCCCAGCATGAAAAAAGAATATTTGTATCTATGTCTCAACAAACACAAGAATCAAAGTGGTTTTCACGAAGCATCCAATATCATGATCATAGTGTCTTACACTAAATATTTCTTTTTCAGAATGATCTAGTGGATAATTCAACATGCATGGGAACTTGACATGATCACTCAAAAAATATTTTGAAGGACTTCTGGAGGATTATGTGAATGACATCCCACACATCTATTGAATCACACAAGATTTAAGACAAGATAACACTGAAAAAATCTAAGGAAAATATGAATTATGAATCTACAATAAAGACATATATATGAGTGATTATGCATAGAACATTTACCTTGATCCTCATGCGCTTCATATGATTCATCCAGATCATGAGACAACATCAAGGCCAGTTTCCTAGATCATGTGAGGTCCCTTGACATACCATCTGGATCATAGGATGTTATTAGAGAACTAAAAGAATAAAACATGGAACCCTCCAGGAATTCCAATCGAGTCTCGTGAAGCCTTCCAAGATCAATATAAATATTTTCAATGTCCTCTAGAAAATTTTTCAAAGACATCTGAATACACTAGTTTATGTCAAATGAGTCTCACAAATCTCTATGGGTATACTAGCTAAGTCTCGCGACACCCTACAAGCATGTCATCCTGGTCGCGTGACGACACCAAGGAATGAAAACATAGATTATGGGAAACCATCTAGGCATGTCATCCCAGATCATGTGACAACCTCTAGACATGTCAGCCAACATATTGCGATGGAATCTAGGACAAGTCAGCCAGGTCCCGTTATATACTCCAGATATTCCATCTTTGATCATTTGATGGTATTAAGACATGACATTGATATCATGTGATGTCCCTTGGGAAATTCAAATAAATTATGAGATTGTATTTTGGAATTTACGAAATATAGCCACAAATGTCTATACACCCTCTGACATGTCTAGCAGAAATTCAAGACACATCCGGAAGATAATCGATCATGACAATACAACAACTAGGCTCTAGAATACAGGCTTTCCAAGGAATGATAACCTTTTCTAGCCTCAATACAAGGGAAACCTCAGTTTTTAATCCTTTTTCATGGTCATAATCTTATATGACACATATATTGAGAGACCATAGTGTGTAATCTTTGATCAACTAAACATCAATAAAACTTCTTCCTATAATAAGTGAGATACGTAAGATTCTTTCTTATGGAGCCGGCTCAAAAGGGAATCCACATCAGAGTAATTCCATTATGCCTTTAAAATTTATACCCTTAGAACCCAATCATTTCCATGGGATATGATCATTCTACCTCATCCATCAGTGAATATTAAGTCAAGTGAACTATGAAAAGTCGAATTACAATAACAACTAGGATACATATGATTCCATCCAAAGACTAGATATTAAATGGGTGGACACTTCAGTGAAACAACCCCCATATATTCTACATTTCAACCATCGAGGCCCAATCATTACCATGGTATGTTCTTTCTACCTCATCTATCAGTTGACCAGTAAATTAAATGAACATTTAGATCTTTGATTCCTTCCATAACAATGACTTGTAGGACACCTTCCTAAGGCCCGAGTAACATATTATTCACCCAAAGGGTTTTATAATAATGTAATTCATGCACCCATTCGTATTGATATTTATTACTTTCTATCCCTCATTTCGAACACCAATCATATCTCACATGGGATTAGGGAGTTTCAATGATCATATCACTCACATCAGGAAAATCTACTAGATCGGTAAAACTCAGGGTGTAAACCCTGATCATCGACCTAATAGGATATGGACACCAATATTAAGGAATCCTCAGTGTGTAATACCTAATAAAATACACAATAATCGTTTCCACCCTCCACATTCTAGAATCCATAGTTGGTAATCCCCAATAAATTGAACTATGAAAACATTGATTCCTACCATAGACAGGATACATAGGATGCCTTCCCAAAAGTCCTAAGCTTAAATGGGCTTCCACCTCAATGTATATTCCACTATGTCTCATATGTTCCAACTATTAGGACCCAATCTCTCCCAGGGGCTAGTATTCCTTCATCATCCACCAGTGAATTGAGAATTCAATTGAAATATATTAACATTGATTCATTACATACCTAGTATACATTAAATGCCTCATTGAGGCAAAATCTCAATATATATCATCCATTTTCCTATATGTATATCCTTTCTACATCTCAATAAACTACAAGAGTCAAACAAAATATGTGGGTTTCTATTCCTATTATAAAACATGATATCTAGGATACCTCATAATGTCTCTATCTCATCCTCAAAATGTAAACCACCTCATTAGATGAATAAAAAACTAAAATTACTAATTTATATGAATTCAAAACACAAGAATAAACCAATGAATGGAAAATAGATGAAGAACCATAGATATATATTGATTTAATCACCCATAAGATCCTATATTTTTCATATAAAAGGGTTTCACCAATGATCATTTTATAGGGTAACCAGTCTGGTATTTGGATTATTAATTGATTATCAAACATGTATTAAATCTATAAGATAGTATGGCAGTAGGTGGAATCCCCCCCCTTAACTGGTTTGAAGATCTGGAACATCTATGCACTCAACCAATGTGAGTTCCTAAGTTCCATTGGTTGTAAAACCATAACTAAATAATGCATTTGGAAAGAAGGTGTGTACCCAATTATGGATATATGAACTATTGGGAGATTCTATGAAATATAATGGCAAAGGAGGAAACCCAGGATCTACCCTACATCCATGAAAGAAAAAATGTTTACACACATCAATCCATTTTGTTCCCATGTATTACAATAAAAAAAATATAGTGAACCATGTATGAAATCATTAACTGTTGAATCATATTTAAAATATAGGAATGATTGATTACCTAGTTATCAATGGACCATTTTGTTCCTATCACATTGGCAGTCCTTGTCAAATTTTCCATTCAAAACAAGAAATTATTAACCGTGACATATCATTCAAAATATAAAAAAAATAGACTCCACAGTTCTTACTGGAACATTTTGTTTCTATCACCTGGGTGGTCCTCATCATCATTTCCCATCAAAAAAATGGTTAAACCAAAAAAGAAACTCTCAAATAAAACAATCAACAGTTTACCATGTGTTGGGCCAAGTCTTTGGAATATCATTCACAAACATAGAGAATTTGATAAAAGTCGTATATTTGATACTATATAGCTGAGGTTCTCTCAAAATATTCCCATCATCACATTGAAAAGTCCACATGAGAATAGTGGATAAATTAGGAATAAAAGGAATTTTGTTTTACCCATTCATATGAAATTCAGATTATATCATTCTTGTAATGATGCATTGAATGGTGTTCGTGTTCCATGTTTTGTTTCTGGCTATATATAATGATCTCAAAAACCACACCAAATTTGAGATAATGTCTTCTTCCAACAACCATTATGTAAAATAATTTATGGTTGGAACCATCAATGGAATTAAAATGACGTCACCTGATTGAAAACTTCAATTTCAAGTGGAAAATTAAATTGTTTGAGAATACCATTAACATTGTACAATCCCAAACCTTGAGGCTTCCTGCGAGGGTCTCAAAAATTTAAAGCTGATAGGTTACCACCTTCTAAATAATGATTCAATAAATCCAGTGGTTCACATTTCCCCATAAAACTAATTTGAATGCTTATCCCTGGAGTGTGACATTCACCACCTTTAGTCTCTAATGATTGTTGATCAGGGGTCAACTATAGCTCACTACCATCTCATTGCTATCAAGCTAGGATCCTGTAAAATTCTATCACAAGCACCATCCAAGTGGTACTGTATAGTTATTTGATGAGGTTACAACCCGACACACTACCACTTATTATCCTCATGGATGGGAAATAATGAAGACTCATTAGGTATGTAAATATTGGGATATCCATGAATGGTTTTATATTCCTACTCCCACTGATGATGTATGGCATCATATTATAGTGAAAACAAGAGAGAATGTTCATATCCTTATTCATTCATAGTAAGTCTACACACATATTCCTACAATAATATAGGGGGAGATGAATAATCCTACCCTCACGAATGAATTCCATCAATATATCCCAGTGGAACATGGAGGATGAAAGTTGGATCATATCCGCACTTAAATTTAATATATTTTATAATATATATTGGAGGTAGAAAATGTGGAGGCTTATATTCCTATGCACACTTTTATAAAATTCCATTATATATTAGAGACATCTGATGAACTTGGATGGTATATTCCTACACTGGTAAAAATAAAAGGATAGGAATATATTCCTATCCCTATATCTAGGGCCATTCAACACACTAATCAGTATGAAAAAGTAGTTTCTCTAATCAAAGAGCAGTTTCCTGATCTTGTCCAATTGGATTTTCAACATATTCCTCTAAAAGATGAGGTTCCAAATTGATATTATATCTTTTACCAATTGGGGTTCACAAAGTGAGGGAGGCTGCTGCCCTTGGATAGGGGAAAATTCCTATCAAAAAAACTATTGGTGTATTATAAAGGCCCAAATTCAGGCCCATATCCCCTTTTCTGGAAAGGATTTCCATGTTAGAGTGACACATTCCTCTAGACATGCTCATTTTCCTATAAAATAAGAAGATAAACATATGATAAAGGCATAATATCAGTCCCATATCTCTATTAAGCATGAGTCTCAGAAATTAATAATGGAACATTCTTTGGGAAAGTCTCATATTCCAATCATTGTGTTTACCTGGTATATTCCAGAAGATCATGGAAAGCAGGCATATGTTCTTACATCCTCTGATGAATGACTACATATGAATTCCTTAGAGTCTATAAAGGAGGACGATCATAAACCATCTTTCATTTTGGATTCCCACCAATATAGTTTTATGTGGAATACATATTTGGAATAGGCTCGCACTCCAACACCAATCGGGGATCACTATGTGGGAGCCCACATAACCCGAGATAGGATGAAATTATTATAAAGAATGAATGTTTACATATTATAAAGAACTAGGATCAGGTTCATATCCCTGTTCTGAACTAGGATCACCATGTGAGAGTGCAACATGCCTCAATAAAGGCTTATATTCCTGCAAATAATTATGATGTTCATTGGAATTTTCCATCTACTTATCTACAACGGTCTCAAATACATGCAACACCAGACATTTATCAATAAGGTTAAAAAATTACCATAAATTAGGTTAATATCCCAATATAATACCAAAAGGATGGACAAAATATTCTATCCATGATTCATAATTATACTCATATTCCTAATCTTTGTTATTCCACTGTCGTTGAGTTTTTCAGAGTCACATCACCAACTTCACATGATTTTGTCAACTCTTCCCCTGAAGAATAAAATGATCAGTAATACGACATTCATCCCCATCGAAGTGTTGATATGGTTCACCTGGACTTCAATCCTAGAATCCTCTATTTTTTACATCCCTATGGTGATATCTCCCACGGACATGGAAATCCTAACATTTCCTAAAAACCTCTTTATAGAGATTTTTTAAAAACTCAAATTACGTAATATAAAGACATTTTGAGAATAAATATGTCACTAATAAATAGTTCCCTATAATAATTAAGAAATAATCCACTCTGGTAAACATGTTACCACAAGAAGACTCTTCTATGGTCTGATCAGATGGATTTGTGTGTGTCTAAGGAAGTGGAATACAACATTTCATTTGGAGAGTGTTAGCCTAAAAACCCCCAATCATGTTCTCGCCCCTTTAAAATTCTAACTATGAGATCCCAGATGAACTAGAAAAGGATTTCATGCCTTATCTATGCCAAAATATGTAAGATTTTCTCCTATGATGGAAGGCTAGACGCCTCCCTTATCCAGGATATGAGGGTCACCTTCAGCCCATAATGATACTCTATTCTTAGCTAGATGTAGCACCTCTATCCATGGCATGAGATCCAAAACTGGAAAGGAACTGTGAAAATTTGTAACATGATTTACTCCATTGCATCAAAACACATTAGTAGCTGATCATTGAATCCACATTATGAATCCATATCTGAATATGGGGAATGTATAGAGTGCAACACATCACCACCCACAGAAGAAAAAAACCACATAGATATGTCATCTTGTAATGGCATATCCTCCAGTGAGATCATGCGTCCAGGTAACAAGTGACCTATTTTTTCACGAAAATAGAATGAAATACTTCAAAGGAGGAATGAAATCATGAATGGAGGGACATTTCATCCCATAAGTCTTCAAATTGGTCTCCTCAAAGAAACAATAATCAATTTCAGACACGAAATCTAATGTTGCGAGTAGCTAGACAACATCCCATAGAAACTAACTCTAGTTATGGGATTAAATTACACCCATTTCCTAAAAGAGAAGATAAATACCTCATCAATAATTTTTTAGTAGATGTTTCCATAGATGTCTTTCATGAGTTCTCCCATCCCACAACGTTGGGGGAATATCTGCCACCGAATCCACCCATAGAATAATTAATTTCTGAGAGCATTCAGAAAATATAAACAGTAGCTATAAAAACCGGATCCCACCAAGATATGGAATTTAAATCATAATCACCATCACCAGGTTCATCAACTCATAAGAGGGTGCTCGGTAAATCAACGAGTGTTCCAAATCATATATATCCCCATGTCATGGGGGGAATTATTTCCCAATGTCCATCCTGGGGGTCATAAAACATGATACCAGAATCATTGGATTTTCAATATCATGTTCAAAAAATTACAATTGTGTCCCTAATTAGTCCCTATCCAACGGGGTTGAGGGAATTTTATTCATCCTCATCACAGTAGAGGGAGTTAGTTTTCTCCAGGATGGGAGGTGAATATTGATGGCCGATATCCCATATTTTTCCTCCCACCATATGAAAAATATTATCTATTGGAGGCCCATTCATCATTTATTACTAGAAACTCCATCATGGTCATCACCCATAGGCAATGACGGTAGGAACATATGGTGAGGGAAATTAAACATCATCGGGGTCTCAAGCCAAAACGTTCCAATATGGAAATGTATTCTAGAGAGAAACATAATCAATGCAGTGAAGAATCATTGTATTAAATTCAATGTAATGGGAAAACTACCTTTTCCAAAAAAATCCTCTATAAATATTATCACCATCAATAGAATAGATAATGTGGGTCACAACATGGATGAAAAGGGTCAAAATACAGAAAATTTACCTCAATAGGAGGATATGGATACCCCTACTGAGGTTGTATGCACCCGGAAACACCGTAGGCTCAAAAAAATGGTACTATTTAATATTGATCATCTAATTCTATAAAGGAACACTATTAATTATAAAAAGAATGTTGTTTCTACATATAAAAAATTTCATAGAAGATCCATAAATTCATCCCCATAGGAATGGTTGTCATCATATGATAATGAGATTCCAAATCATAAATAACTCAACAAGGAACTGCATAGGGAAAAAACTTTGTTGGTAATTATCTCTTGGAAGGTATGAATATTCATCCTATTAGAGATGATATGCCTAAAATAGTGGCGTATGAGATTCATAAAGGTTCAGTATCTAGGAATACAATATATATAAATGAGGAAGAAAAAATTATCATGATTTCCCCCCCTTGTGGAAACAAAATATACTTCTCTAGGCCAATCATTTAGTCTTTGAAAATATCTAGAATTAGTGGTTGATGAAAACAAGGCCACCTTATCAAACACTGCATTTTCCATAAAGTTAGGAGGTGTCTCAAACAACTATACCCTTAGAACCACTCAATTTCATTATGTCTATAGCTACTCAAATGGAATCCATGGATGGGAAATGCACACTTATGTTTAATTCAAAGAATAAACATCCTAAATTAGGGGATGAAAATTTTCCACCTCCTAATTTTAGTAAGCCTTCATTCTATGCCATTCATGGTGTAGGAGTCCCCAAAACCCATTTTACACAAATTTTATCATGATGTGGTCCAATGTTGGGGCCATTAGATTAATATGAGGTGGCCAAGATAATGAGTTTTGTATAGACTCTGGTAGGGACAACATTGGATTAATATATAAGCCTTCCATCAGAATTAGTTGTAAAATGGGAAAACCTTCATCATATATTCCATTACAAGTTCATCTCTACACCAGGGAAAATGAAAATTATCATCTTAAGGAACTGAAAGTGACTTCAAAATGAGAGGGTTTATGAATTCATAGCTATGTGGAAGGTTTTATCCTATTTTCTCATTAACCACCTCTGATAGGAACAATTTCTATAATATTTTGATGAAAATATCTTAGATGTGATACAGACACCTATAATCCCAATTAAGTATCTAGGTGTTTTTTGGAAGTAAATTAAAATGATAGAACATTATGAAAGTTTCTATTCAATGAACCCCAAATAAATATGGGCTCATTCCTTCAACACATGGGAAAATGTTTGGTGAGGAAAAAATAATTTGTTTTCCTTTAAACTAGTAATAGTTTCCATTCAAGTACCAATTCATGTCTTGAACCACCCAATATCTCTTATCAACTAGAAATAACCACAAATTAGCCATCATCTAAAAGACAAAATAAATCATTATTTCCAAAAATTTAATAAACAGCTGAATTAATCATACTAATTTTAAAATGAACAAGTTCTCAATTATTTCCATGAATCCATGGACAATAATCAGATCAATACAGCTCAACCAATGAATCCTAATAAAGCTATCCTGGAAAATAGTCCTGACTACTAACCATTCCATAAAATGATGGGTCATATCATCTAGAATTTTTTCATCTTAAAAAAAATTCTCCAAAGGATTGTCAATTCTAAAAAAGTGATGTTATATGACTCCTCAGATATGTGTCCTATATAACCATATCTCGTCCATATGTAGAAGGAGATTGGAAGAATGTTCATTCTATGTGTGAAGAAAAGGTCAACAATTGGATGAATTCAAATGAAATTGACAGGGAATATTCCACCCAAAGAGCATAGCTTCCTAGACCCACAAATGTTCCACCACCCAAGGAGTTGACATCCGATATTCCTCCCAAATGTGGATGTGATTATTGGACTAAAGTGTAGATAAATGAGGAATATTCATAATCTTTTCCAACACAAACACTAAAAATTTCCATTTTTCTTCCCTATAATATCCAGAGTACAAGCACCACTTGACAAAATGGAAGTCTCATCAGGTGAAGAGCTCATTTTTGGATCTGTTAACATGATACATTTGGAATACCCCCTCTCCCATAATTAATATTCCCTTGAGAATGAGTTCCCCACACATAATCTCAAAATAAGAGTTCACATTCATAGTATATAATGATTCAAGGGGACTGTACAAGTGTGTTCAATCCTGATATTTTTATCACATCACCTAAGAGAATATATATATAGATGAGACTCATGAAAAAGTTCTCCAGCATGTCCAATAGAGAGATAGAGTTATCCTAGAACCCTTTAGTGGTTGTTCACACCCAATTTTCTTACATGAATGCTTAGTGGAGGTGTAATTATCTGATCATCACAGAAAATGTGGAAGGATGGTGTGACTTACACCACTTCTAGAAGGTGATAACTCAACCTATACACAGGCACCAGAACCATACACCTCAAATTTATTATCACCTATGACACATAATAAAAACATCGCCACCTCTAGAAGCACCAACCTCTAGAAAAAAAAAGTATGCCATTATGAAACAACATGAAGACATCCCTGTCAATCTCTCAATCCTGGAGGCACTCAATCCTTCAATATAACTTAGAAAGACACTCATTGATTCCCTCTAGATCCCACCGGTTTTCATGATAGAAGTTATTGTATATGATGTATATTGAGTGGAGACCATGATAGTATAATGCAATGTATCTATCTTGTTCATAGACTAGGTTCATGAAGTTGTCATCTAGGGACACATCAGACCATTATATGATATTGTTTGACCGAATAATGTCAAAATACCAAGGTCCCTATTTTGAAATGGTTCCTAGATTGACTTAATCCCAATTTGAAGCCTCAAATGGTTTTGGAATTGAAAAGGGAATTTTTCTATAACAGAGCAGAGCAGTTAGGGGTTTGGTAAGAATGGGAAAATATATCTTCAGTAGTTCAAGCTCAAATACCATTTTGGGATCTCACACATGAAACTAAGTTTATGGTTATATATAGAGAAACCAAATACACTATCCTACTTGAAAGGAACTTCATCCATAAAAACATGTAATTATATGAAGAATTCAATCAGTTTTTGAAATACCCCATCAATGAGATGGTTGACATACAACATGGTGATAATGATCCCATTGTGACATTTAAAGAAACATATGTTGAGGTAGTTTTCTATAAAACCGAATAAAACAAACAACTGGTGGATGATGATATATAGGTTTCAAATCTTAATGGATTGGGGATTACCCCAGAAAATCCTTGGAGTGTGCTCAACAATGACATTGTGCTCCCCATAAGTCTAGATGAGGAAACTGACCTGATACTAGTTGTCAAACACCCTTCTATATCTAGTGATTGTGTAATAAAAAATAATCTCTTAAAAATATATACATTGAATCTTGAAGTAGTGAATGATAATTTATTATCTTATGGCCCCTATCATATTGATAGTGAAAAAAATGACCCCAGATTATTTAATTAGAAAGAAAATACCTCTATAGACTCAGAATTAGTAGAGGAAGACGATGACCTTAGGAATTCCCTTCCAAAATTTAGTGAATGAATCTCCAAAACTCTTGATGAGATCAGGTAGATAAGTTTAGGGATAGAGTAATATCCACAACCTATAAAAATTAGTTCTTAAATACCTCTTATAGAGTAAGAAATTTTTATTGAATTTCTAAAGAAACATCAAGATGTGTTCGCATAAAATTATATAGAAATTATCTAACCGAATATAAGTGTTTATACACATCATATCTTCTTCCCTGATGACTATAAAAACATTATGTAGGAATATATGAGGATTCACCCCTCTCACTCTACAAATGTAGAGGCAGATGTAGAAAAATTGATCAAATGCAACTATTTTAAAGAAGTCAAATACACATGATGGCTCTCTTACATTATCCATCTAAAGAAAAAGAATGGGAAGATTATGGTATGCATCGATTTAAAATACCTTAATTGAAAATAATCAAAGGATTATTTCCAATTATCGATCATGGAACTAATGATTGATTCAAATGTTAGCTTCCAAAACCTCTCCATCATGGATGGGTAAATAGGGTACAATCAGATAAATGTGGCCGTTAATGAAGGGGATACCACTGCATTTAGTGAACCCATGGGATATTTTTCTATCATATCATTCCCTTTGGATATAATAATACAAGAAATACTTATAAACATTCCATATATCATTTCATTAAGCCCTTATGGGAATATCCAAATATTATATCGACAATTTGGTGGTCATATCTAAACAGGGATGTGTTCACATAAATGATCTAAAAATAGTTTTCTACAATATTTGACCACATATTCTAATGATGAATGCACTAAAATTAAAATTTGGAGTAACATCATGGAATTTCCTAATCTTTTTGGTACACCACCATGGAATCAACATCAAACAAAAAAAAGACTACATCTATTTTAGAAATGCAACCCCCCATGAATCTTAATGAACTGAGGGTGATCCAAGGGAGGATCACCTACATTCAGTGTTTTGTATCCATCCTGGATGAAAAACGTATCCCTTTAACTATGATATTGAAGTTGTTATTTTCTTACCAATGGGAAATGGATTTACTTATAGACTTTGAGAGTATCAAGTTGTAACTATGGAACCCACTAGTCCTGATGCCACCTATAGAATAAAATCCACTCATCTTATATGTGGTAACCATTGATTGATCACTGGGGACCCTCATCACATAGAATAATGGTTGAGGGAGTGGAAAGAATATCTATTACTTCCTCCAAACAATGATAGGTCCTAATACCCGACACTCAGATGTTGGGAAGAACTACCTCACACTCATCTATAAAGTTAAATATATTAGGAATTATTTACAACACGAAAAAGTCCATATTTTATCTCATATCGATCCACTCAAGAATATCGTTGGTGGTCCCATTTTGATGGGGTGTCTCTCCATATTGGAAATCATTTTTCAATAATATGACATACAATTTATATCACAAAGGTCTGTAAAATGTAATGTCCTAACAAATTTACTCATGGAACATCCCTCCCCAAAATTCACACCAGAGAAAATATAATTTCTAGACAAGGAGTTTTTCATTTCCAATGAAACTACTTAATAATGGGAGATGTATTTTTATGGTTCCTCCCATAGTCTAATTGGAAAGAGACTAGAAAACCCAACGCTCAAATAGGATAGCATAGGGGTTGTTTTTGTCTCTTTGGAAGAAGAAAATTTTCTATAATACATATTAATATCTTGAAGGCTACTTGAACAATGAGGCCGAGTACCATTCCCTCATAGCATACATGGAAGTTTCCCTACAACTGTAGAGAGCATACCTGAATATCAAAATGGATTCAGAGCTAATGATAAAATAGATCAATACAGAATATTCCATCTACAAGGAAGAACTAGACTCTCTTACAAGTTACATCAGGGGACTAAAAATGGAGTCTCTTTTGAAACCCCATTCCATCATGTTCCAAAATCTATAAATTGCTATGTTGATGCATTGGATAATGGAGAAACAGTCTTAGATGTCCCTAAGAAGGAGGATATAATCATATTCCTGAAACAATGAATAATATTCTCATGAATAATCCTCATGGATAGGGAATAAATCAATATGGTCGAAATTTTCTTTATAGCATGATGTATCGAAATCTACTCCAGGATAGATGGAGCCCACAATCAGTTATTTCCGAAATGGGACTATCCTAATAGATCAATCTAGAAGGGAATAGATTCATTTCCATGTAGTAAATAATACCCTATGGGATGGTCTAAATGATCCAAAATCCCTCAACAAGATAGGATTTGATGGAATCCTCCTCAGATGCGTAGAAGAGGGTGAGATTTTCTCTACCATTGATGAAGTTAACATAGCCACCTATGGTGCTCATCAATCGAGGACCAATCTCTCTCACCAAATCAAGAGGGTGGGTTAATATTGGAAAACCATGATACATGATAATGTAGAACTCACCAGGATATTTCATGCATTCAATATCCCATAAAATTCATCCATCAACCCCTAGAATTGATAAATACAACCAAACTTTCCGAACTATTTTACATAGGGGTAGTGGATATTGTCGGGCCCTATCCCCTATCCATAGCTAATCAATTTAAGTACATCTTGGAAGCTATAAAATTCTACTCCAAATGGACTATTGAAATACCCCTCAGGGAATTCAAGATGAATAATACCTTAAATGTTGTAAAGATCCATTTCATCACAAGGATCAGAGTACCTCACACAATAATAATGGGCAACCACAAAAACATATAATCTACAGTGTTCAAGAAATTATACTAAGAGTAGAACATAAAGTGCAATAAATCATCCCTATATATTGTAGTATAAAATGGAAAAATAGAGGCCTTTAATTAGTATATATCAAATATAATTTAGATGATTGTGAATAATGATAAGAAGTCGTGACTGTAAAATTTCATCAATGTTTTTATTGGCCTACTGTACCATTACACATACTAATACCCAAGAAACATTGTATTCATTAGTGTACAAGATTGAGTTAGTGTTACCCGTATATCACAAGATTACTTTAATCCGAATAAAAATTTATAAACAACTCTCAGCTATAGAATAATTGAAAAACTGGTCAGATGAGTTGGAGTGGCATGATTAGAGCATGTTGTGCACAATACGCAACCTCAAAAATATTTCAAAATCATGTCGTATGATCCTTCAAAAAAAGTTCAGCTCCCATGTTTCCTACTATGAGAAATAGTGATGACTCTCAAAACACCAATGATATGAGGAAAGAATCCTATGATGTTAGAAAAAAAATTTGATGCCCTTATGTCACACATAAGGTCTATAATAAAAGAGCTTACTAACTGAACATGGTAGATAAGGAAAATTTCACAAACCCATGGATGAAATATTTCTTAATAAATACATTTCATGACAACTATGAAGAGTCTATCAAGATATTCATGTGTTTATTTTTATGAATTAATTCCATGTTGTAAGTCACAAAATTTCATAACATCTCACTTTCTAATAACGTGATGTTACTTTTTATAGAGAATGTCCTCAACGCATGACTAGAAATTTCACAGATACTTAATGGTTCATCTTTAGTCACATTTGGTAACCCACATCCTAACCACATGACACAAATATTTTATGAAAATCATCATGGAAGCTAGAAGACAAACTTTATAGCATCGTTTTTCTTTACAACCTGACATTAAAATACACAAAAAATCTCCTAACCACTAGACATTAAACTACATGAATGAAAAATTTTATGAATGAATGTAAACTTCATAGATCCCATTAACTAAATAAAGATTGATTATTATACTAATGAGATGTGTAGGGATGTCAGGATCATATATCCTGGACTAACCACCACCTAATGCAAAATGTCACTATAATTTCTCTAATTCCATCAATGTCATGAGGAACCTTTTCCAGTCCATGATTCTCTCACAAAGAATATATAACATGTGATTAGTAAATTTGGAAGGGGATTTCCCACTCAAACAAGTAATTTTTTCTCTTGGTAGGGTTGTCATGTTCACGATTCCTCTCTCCATGATGTTAAACTGCATGATTGATGTCTCTTTCATGACACAAAACTATGAAATGTTATGGACATCACCCAAGAGGAAAAATATTACTATTGTTGGAATCCCACCACACCATAATTCATTAACTATGTATGAGTTAATTCTAGTAATTGTATGATATGTATTGATTCTAGTATCTTCTACCCCAGGTCAAGTCACAAAAAATAATCTTAAAAAATTTCCCCCATCTGTGTGCGGTCTAGACGTGTGCTGGGTGACCCTACCTATGAATTATATGTGGCTCTATTCCTTCTATCACAAGATACATATTGATTCCTTGATCTTAAATAATGGGCCTAGTCACAATAATAACTTTTTACAATGGGGATCCTACTCCCTTTCCGTATGATGATAAACTACACAATTTCTCTTGAACTATATGTGGATTGATTCCTATCCTCACAAGATATGTTTTGATAAAAAATTCATAAATCCTAGGAAAACTACAAAAACAGATAGAAGAAATTACCCCCTTTTAAAATGGGTCAATCCTACATAGATTTTTTCCCTTTTATAAACTACATAAAGCTTGATTCATGTCCTCACATGATATGTATCGATGCCCATATCAATAATTCTTTGGTTCATCTGTGATATAAAAAAATATTCCACCACTGATATGTATGGGTCATAACTTCAAAGGAACATCCCCCAAATATATAGGGTTCATTTCATACAAGACCATTTTATCTACATATGATTTTGATATGAGTATGTATTACATGTGAATATAATACATCTTGCTCATTTTCTCAAATAAGTTCCCACATCCTGTCTGTAGGATGATAAACTGCACAGAAAAAAAATTCTTCCCCATTACACAATGTTATACTATATATACCATCACACATAATCATCCCTTATCAAAGGACCAGAATATACTTACCCTAGTCAAATAGAGTATGTGGTTCTTCTATTATCATTTAACCTCCTCAATTCACAAGTCACACTTCATGTATTGAATTTCTTAGGTTTCCAAAAACCTTCCATGGCCCTTGGAAAATGATACCTCGCTTCAAGGGACCTTTTTTGGCACATAATGTATACCTATGGGTCATACATATGCGCGTATGGTAATAAAAGGATGTTCTCACTCTACAAAAAGATATTTCTGGTCCTTTTGATCATGACATCACCATAGTATAACTCATCACATTTTGGTTTTATGGGCCATTCACAACATGATTATACAATATCATTACTTATGACCTGAGAACCTTGTGTTGTGATTTACAAAATTTTCATCTACCACATAGCAGGATGTTTGGGTACTGTTGAACCTGGATATATTAATTTGTCTCTTCTATAAAATTAAACTCATATTAGGTCCACATGCATCATGACCTTAAACTATATACAATTTTGCCAAACCAATATGACCATAAGATCTATCATTCGATGGCCCAAATTTAAAGAATTTATAATGCTGTCAAAAGTGAAACCAAATATTTTTGGTTAAAAACCCACAAAGAGAATTTGAGGAAAATATCAAGTCTTCTCTCACTAAACTCTATATATCGATGGTTTAGAAAAAAAATAGGCTCAAATAAATTAGTAATAAATCTCATAGGGACTTCTTTGTGGTTCGATTAAAATATGTGTAATTCTCTAGGGACCCCTCAATACAAGAAAAAGTTAGAGTAATGGTTTTTCATGTCTCCTCACAATGCTAATGAGTTCACTAAGTGGAGAAACAACTTTAAGGGTGCCTTAAATATTATTGGATATTACATTCTCCACAATTCACATTTCATGATTTTAGCATCTCTAGTCACTAAAAATCTTCTGTGGCCCTTAGAAAAGGATACACATCCTCAAGGGACACTTTGTTTTTCTTTTCAATTTAGCCTATAGATACTGTATATATTCTGATGGACTTCAAAAAAATGTGTCACTCTATAAAAATTAATTTCTAATCCTTATGATATCTACCATAAACATGGTATAACTCCACACAATAGAGTGTTATAGTCCACTCCCAACATGATTATACCACACCATCCTGATTAACTATATACTTTGAAAAATGATTGACAATCCTTGTGAACATACTATTCAAGAGTATTTTACATCCTCAATTTTATGTCAACATTTTTTTTCATTTTTCAATGTAGCTATGAGACAATAAATTCATGAATATTGTTATGGCCCATATCCATGATTTTAGACCATATGAAGAAGGGATCAAACTTCAAAAATATCGAGCTAAACTTCCCTAGGGTGATAGAAACCTTCAAGGATAACCATTATTTCAAATACCCATCCTTGTTATCTGGATGTTTGAGTCCATAAAAATCTCTCATTTCCCTTCTAAAGGAGTAGATATCATCTTTTCTGAACCATTATAATGAAACATAAGGGTTTGGTTTACTAACTAAAGAAATCTCCTCCTTGTAGTAAAAGAACACCAATACTTGTGATCTCTGGAAACATGGTTGTATAAAATGGCACATCAAGGTATTATGGGTCATCACCAAAATGTTTGGATCATTCCATATTCATCGAGTCATACATTTGGGTTATGAATTAAATCACCCATATAATTCTGTTATACATGAGAGATATAGCCAATGATAATTTGATGAAGAATTGGGTGGTAGTTTTGATAAACCTAAACTAGTCACCTATAGCTATGGAATATCACATCATGTTATCTGTTACCCCTATATAAATTATATATGAATACTTGGAACTATGAAATAGCCATCGGGGCTTATGGATGATGTTGGGATATGTTTGAAAATAATTAATATTCATTGTGAATTCTATATGGTCTTAAATCATCGATGACCTGAAATTTGAAAGTCTTCTAGTATGATGTGAGAGATTGTTCCTTTAATAAATATCAACAAAGGATCCTATAAGAACTTGAAATATAATAGGGGTATATTCACACAATAAATTTTAGGAGGAATCCATTATATACTAATTTAATGAAGAGATTTTATAAATTCAGTCCATCATAGAGGATGATGTTTCTATGCAAGAATATGAATTGTTCATTCTCATCTCGGTCCAAAAGAGGGATCCTACATTAGATATGGATAACTAATTGGGGATTCTATCCAACAATGATATCAAAAAATTATATATATAGTCTCATAATGTTTTTGTGTAGTGTTAATATAATTTATTTCAGCTTTTTCATTGATGGGGATCTGGGAGATCGTACTCCGATGTGTGATGCTGATGACTATATTGTATGGGATAAGGTTTTCTAGGGTTGTGGATATATTAGATAGAGAATTTTCATGCACACTTTCTTGTTATTGGGACATTACAAATAATTTTATTAAAGGTTAATTATTCATTAAACCCACTAAGATAATAAAAAATGGGATACAAATCTATATTATTATTGAAATAATCACAATTAATATACTTGATTAGATACATAGAATTTCCCTTAAATTTCAAATGACATACATGTAGATGTAGGGATAACTTGAAGGCTATAATGAGAGGTTAGTAATATGGATCATTTTTATGTATCCCTCAAATAATTGGAAAAAATAATATAGAACAACCATTTCATGGGAGATGATGAAAATACCCAGATGATATATATTGATATTTGTTATTTCCATTCATTTCCTATTTGGGATACAAGAGGCGCTGCCAATGTACATTTTCCATGTTTATTGAGTGTAATAAATAGAGAAAACCTCTCCACTTGGGAGCACTGTATTCACCTGAATTATTTAAGGGGAACGGTGTGTTGTTATGAAATCTACTAGTTCCTACCCACATATTACCTGTTATGACATGAACTTAAAGTCGAGTTATACATGGATGACATCCCATCAATCCATAAATCTAGTAAAACTTTTATGTTTTAAGATTAACTTGAGTCAATTATTGTGAATGATGAAGCATATCTAATGGTGATGCAAGTTGTGGGTCAACATTTAACTACGGGAATCCGTGTAAGGAATTTATTCTTAATGATATAATACTGAGTCTCAATATCTATATTTTTTCTTTTTGGGTATTAGATATTTTTTTCCGTCTATGAGTCATTTTTATGTGTAATAACAGCTTCGAATAGTCTATCTACAATAGAATCATATATAATGATCAGTTTCCTTTTGACGAGTGATATCAAGAATGATAAGTTCTACATATATTCCAAATTATTTCTGATGTATTACTAATATTTTTCATCTGATTGATAATATACTATCGTATTCATTATATTGGTATAAGATAGGAACTTTCTTGAGAGTTTTTCTATAAAATGATTTATGTATGATATATACCCATGAATTACATTCAAATCATTGAGGTTTTATGGTGGTTTAATGTCTTGTATTTTAAAATTTTTCATAGGGTATACATTGATACCCTAATGGTGTAACAAAAAGCTAAGTAAATCTCTTGAAATCCCCCTAAAATCTTATTCAAGGTGGAGATTCTTGAATCAAGGTTTTATCAATTTGTTAAAAACTATCCCATATCAAGAAATTTGATGACATATTTGTTGGTATTTAACAACCAATTTATCAAAATGACATTCAGTGATCTTCTTAATACGATGGGATGAATATGTTGTGCATGAAACATTTATACATGGAACCTTAATTCATTAAACCAAATAGAATGACTTTCTAGTAGAATACCCCTAAGGGAGTTCATAAATAACTAGATTCATTAACATTGAGGGAAATTATAATATTAGTTTACCTTAATTTCCCATCTATAATTTAAATTTCTTTAAAGCCTATAGTTTCATTAATACGGAGTTCAATAATATAGAATACGAAATAATGATTTGGGATGTGATGATTGAGATACCTGAATTTAAAGAAAACATGGATCATAGGTTAATTTTATTAATATGGACAATTTGGATGAGTCATTTTGGGAACAGAACATCTTGAATAAAATTTACTTTAATAATATATTCAAATTTATCTTTTACCTTAGGATAATAAGAATGATATATCCTCTTAAATACCTTATTAAAAAAATGATGATCATGTGTTAGTCCCAGATAGTTTGTGGCCCTATATGGATCCAATCTAAAAATTTAATTACAATTCTAAGAAAAAAATATCATGTGGTTGTTTCAAGAAATCTTTAAACATATCTTTATCTTAAAGAGGTATGAATGTACTGAATAATGCATGTCAAAGTTTCTCCTCTATGAAAATGATTTCTTGTCTGATCTCATCGATCAGGGAAGAGACCAATTCCTAAAAAACTAGAAGGAAATATTTGAAATATTTTCTTATTATCCATACATCTCAATGTAATAAAATATGGGATGTGAGATGAAATTTTCATTTTAAAAGAATAACTAAGATATTTCTTCAGTTTCTAAAGAGGACACTGTATAGAGTTCCTCAAAATATGCATCTCATAAAATCTATCCCACTGCATCAATATCTCCGAGTGTTGAGGTAACACTAAAATCCTATGAATCAAGAAAGGAATAAAGAGGATTTAAAACTCATAGATATTATGGGGAGACATCTTCAGGTCCCACACATGACGTTGTGATAAAATCTCCATAATCTACAAAACAATGTGGGCCACCATTACCTGGGTAATTTTCCTTCACATCAAAATAAAACCACAATTTCTTGTATAAATGTTCAGATAATACGAACAATATCAATATTACTAACAAGGATCAAATCTATATCTATAATTATTACATTAACCAGAATTAAGTTGAATATATACTCCACCCCAAACTTATTTAATGGGATAATAGAATATATTTCAAAACCATTGGGATTGTAATTAGAGTGTTATTGTCTCCCATTTTCCTACTTTTAAACCATTTTAATAATCTTTCATCTTTATATTATGACTAATGAGACTCAAATGGGACATTATCAACCTAAAACACTTCAACTTGTCTATTGATAAACTACATGCAGCATTGATGATATGAGGAAGGAAAAAAGGATTGCAAAATTTACCCATAGTCTTCCTACCAATGCATTTAAATCCATTTCTTGAAAGATGAACATGAATTTAGATTTTGATTTGATATCCCAAAATAGGGTTCTAAATATGATTCATCCATGATGTTTCAAATCACTCTTATTATATTCATGGCTTATTGTATTGTAGGGAGAAAAATATACCTCAAAATATTCCAAAATTTTTAGGGTCTGGAATTGTATAAGGTTGATACAAGATCCATTATTAATATGGGTTCAATGAATCATAATTCTTCCAAGATTGGAATAAATGTTCAAGGTCATGACGGGTCCCCATACAATATCATCTATTTAATTATTTGAAAAATATATTTCAATGTGGATATCCATGGTATCAGTCTCTACATGGTAGTCCTAATATGTTGATATTTCAGCCTTAAATGATTTAGGGACTAATAGGTTCTCAATGAGTTACTACCAAAACTATATTGAGAGTTAAAATGAATCCAATATAGAGATATTGTTTGCGAATATAGATACATGTTTCATGATATCATACTTTTAGCTTAGGGACCTTTATTCCCCATAAGGGGTTTGTTCCTTGGCCTGAGGCGAGTTGGTTGATGCAGTATATACTGATGAATCTTTTATTAGGACAACATTTTTGAGGCATTTACACCATATTAAACATAGATTGATATGATATTTATATATTATAATGATGAAAATATATTTTTATCTATCCAATCGAACTTTTAATATAATGGGATTTGATGAGGTTCTTGAAAAATAACTAATGGATTGAATCTTCTATTGAGACCACGAAATTTCATTTCAACATTTTCCTACAACATATATGGACATAAAGGGAACAAGGCCAAAATTTTAAAATTCTTACTTGGATTCCAATCTATCCATTTGTCTGCCACTATATCATTATTTATAGATTCATGTTCACCATCCACAATTTTTGTTAAGTAATTCAAGTGCATTTATAAATAAACATTTAGGGAATGGGTCTACTATATGGATTATAATGATAGATCCATATCACGAATATTCAGCTAGTGAGGGTTCTATTCTATATGTTAGTGAACATTATAGAAATGTCGTTGGAATAAATTCTTGAAGTGCATTGATTAGAAAGAGAATTGCTCTGAATTCCTCATCATGTTTCATCCCTTCTGGAAATTTCTACAACCACTCATAAATTGCACTGATGCAAGAGGAGAGGATTTAGCAGGCTTTGGGGGATTTTTTTTTGAAATTGATTGGTTAATTTAGGATTTTAGTATCATTAAAACTAAATGGATTAATTTGGTTTTTATCTATTCATCAAACATCAATGTTTTATTTCTTAATACATCCTTCACTCACCTTCCACATATAGTAAATTCAAAGAAACATATACTTCCTATTCATGGGTTTTTCACAAAACAATATCCCTAGTTCTACAATCCTTCAAAGGATTTATTTGAATGTAAACCATTTGAAAATAATATACCAAATCATTTGACAGAGTGGGATATATTTTAGCTATATAGTGATACTGAACCCATTAGTTTTCCATGGTTATTGTATCTGGAGAAAATCATTCTCAATCACTATAATGAAGTATCCTATATCATGATCCTTTTATAAATAATATATATTGTTCCTCCAATCCTGAAATATTTTATTTCATTAGTACTTCTTCTCATCCAGATAGGGAAGTGCTTTTTTCATTTGAGTTCAAGGGGAGGTAACATATTATATACTATGGTCTTAGGTTTCAGTGATCATATTAGAGTTGGCTTGATTATGATATTCACCAATCTACTTTACTGAATATATTTCCCCAAATCGTTGGTGTTTAAATAGAATTTTCCATCTTTGGTAGAAGATTATCCTTCATCCTTGTAAAACTACATTCACCAATCAAGATCCTTTGGGTTATTTTAGTGGGATTAGTGGTGTTTTCAAATCATCCCATATATTCTATCGGATTATAACTAGTATAATATTCTATAGGTGTTTCATATTGTCAGTGTAGGTAAGGTCATTCCATCTAGAAGTGATGTCCTAGACATACTCATTATACCACATTTTACAGTTTCAATTGACAAGGACTATTATATTACACATTGTTGTATTGACCTAATATAATAATTACTAAAGAAGTTCTTCCCCATATATGATGGACCTAGTTGGTAAACAGTTGTACCAAAAACGATGGCCATTCCAAATTCTATGAAAATTAACATCGATTATAATGATCTTACTACATTATTGTTTCCATCATGAGGAAACATAGAGATACATAATTTAATTTTTGATGTTGTTGGTTAAAAATTTCTGATAATATTGGAAGTTATTTATATCTAACGTTTTTTAGAGGATGATTTTCTTATATGAGTTTGACAAACCAAAGCAGATGGGCTCGTGATTTATAATTTTTCATCACTGAATCGGTGAACTGACAACATCACTAGAGATTTCAACCTTGTTAAATGTTTATGATCTCATTTGAATATTTTTAGGCATAGAAAATTAAATGAATAATTACCTCATTCAAATTGAAGGGGTTTATAACAACCACTCGTCACATGAGCCTTTTTCTTGAATAATACAATGTTAAATCCCTCTAGATTGTCTATGCATTCATCCAGAGTTTATGAGAATTATAATAATCAAAATATGGGTTCTAGTGTAGAGGTTTGATAATTCCTCAATGTCTTGATGATCTTCTCTATGTTCTTCATTAGATCCATGAAGATGGTCAGTGTTAGAAGATCAATTCTGTGGAATATGATCTTCTCTCTCTAGGATGTGGGAAAGAGGTGGGAGGATCTCTCAAATTCAAATGGATGAATAGTCCATACTAATTGAGCTCCTTGTTTCATATATATTGGAGTTTAAACAAAGGGAATGGGCTCCACGAAACCATTATAAACAAAATCCAATAAATATGAAATAAATGGTGTGTTATGACCAAAAAATTGTGTTATAATTGTCATTTATATTTTCATCCCAAAATTTTAATATATGATAAATATATTATGATATAAAATTGTGTCATTAACATGAATCATTATTCCTGAAAATATAATATAAACCATGAAAATTAAAACAATATTGGTTGGTTAACTATTTTCCCTTGTATTCACTTAATAGCTTGTGAACACATATAATAAGTAAATTCAACTAAAATTTTTAAATACTAAAATAATAATTTATATTTATAGTTATTGGTGGAGGTTTTATTATGAGAAATGTATCAATCCCCTTGGGGACCTACCACATACTATAATAAAATTCATCTAAATATTCTAAACGTTTTATTATTTTATGTGTGTGACCATATATTACCTTATCTAGATAGTGGTGAATAATATTCATAGACCATGAGTGGAGTATAGTAACACATAAAATCCCTTAAGGATATAATGAAAAGTCGTGGGAACTACAAAATTTCCTATGAACAAATATAGTGTAATATAACGTCTTTATTGTGAGATATCTAATAATGTATGATTTATACTCTTTGTCATCATCAATTAATTTGTTATTATTATGGGACCCGAATGGATTTAATTTCAATCTTATATAATTTCCATGTATTTAATAAAGGTACAACTAACCTGGTCAAATAGGTCTGAGATAACAGTTACAAATGATACACCTATGTCATGGTACATATGTACAACATCAGTGTAATAGTTTTCATCTTGATTAAAATTTAAGAATCATGTAGTATACACAAATAATAATCTCATCATAGCAGTCCATTACATGTGTTTACACATACTAACTAAAAATGAAAATAGAAACATGTTTTGTTCATATTGACCGGTCAGTCCTCATGATTTCATCTACATGACATCACCATGTGGAAACATCTTGATAAGAGTTCTCAATTATTATGATCCCCCAACGTGAGATTGTTTCACATCATCTATGTCATGCCCGAATGATGTATTAGGATCATAGGATATAATTTTTGGATTACTATCATGGTATCTATAGGATGTCATTATAGATTTGGAACTACTGTAGCCATTTTATATGACATGTTATCTAAGAAAATTTCATTAAATATAGTAGACACCAACATTTCAATACTATTATTTTAATGTAACTATATGTATATATAAAACATTCCAAAAGTAATGGTAATCAATGAACATATATTTTTTTGGTCCAAGGTACCCATATATGAGACTCACACTTCCATTAGAGCCAACTCATAACATGTCTCTACATGAAAGCTCTCACATGAGAACCTTTCTTCTACTAAGATATAGATTGATTGTATGGGTCTACCATGTTATCCTATATGGATACTATACTTACTCTGACATCAAATCTCTAAATAAAATCACTAATGGTATGGAACTTTTAAAGTATATATTATCTTTCCTCGTTTAACATGGGATCCATGGAATGCACTATTTCTACTGTATTATCATAATAAATTGGAATAGGTCCTTCATTTCTAGTTACGACACCAACGTATATGAAAAATATATATATCCAAGATTCTTTAATATCTATATCATAAGGAGTGATAGAATCATATTCTACTAAAGTGTCAAAGACCGCATGTGGATTTGAGATTATCCAACACATTTCTCAACCATTCAATAAAAAACAAATCATATATATATGAATTTAAATCATCATGATCTATCTAGAAACTAGAATCAGTGTATCCCTTCACAACTAGTTCGAAAACTCTTTCATACACTAGAATCATATCCTTTATGCATATCATATACTACAAGATAACTTTTAAATCTTTTCAGTGCCGATGTCCTCGATTAGCTCGATATATTCCAACACTTCATAATGAAAATGAAATATCAAACATTATAAATATCATGAAATCCATAATATATACCACGACTACAACATAAGGAATTCAACTAGTTTTTCCAATCCCCACCTATGTTTTGCGACACATTTTATTAGAGAGATTGATACCATATGACATTTATAAAAACCACCCCCTATATTATTTCATATTATACATTTTGAGTACCTTGTAGATATATTTATTTTTACATAGTAAAAAATCATCTAAAATCTAACTAATTATATATTAATCCATAGGATATGGGTTACTTCACCTAATACATTCATTGGGAATTATTCCATTATCAATGTCTTAACTGATGGTTTGACTTAAACCTAATTTCCCATTATTAATATTTTATCTACATAAACATATGAGGAAAATTACAGAATTACCATTAAAATTATAACAGACATATCAGTCATGCTCTCATAAAAATGATCATTCCATGATCTCGATGACATCTTCAACCCATAGATGAAACTATGCTGTATAAATACAGTATTGGAACTATTTGACATAATGATCCCATTTTTTGAGTCATATAGATGTATTCAACCGAATTGCAATTTCATAAAATAGTTTTGAAATAATTTTTCCAAATATAATATTCAAGGAAGGCTTCTATTTCATGTAAAATTCTGTTTTATTTTAAAATAACAATAGTTGATAAGGATTCTTCCTTGTCTATTCCATGATAATTTCTAAAACCCTTCTCTTTATCTCATGATTTATATGTATAATTTTTACCATATATGTATATTTTTTATTGAATACCAAAATACCCCCTATAGGTTTTACAACATCTGGATTTTACACCAATATCTAAAAATGACTTTAGTATACAAACAATGTCTCATAATGAATGCATTGTTTCCATTTAGCTGCATCCCTTCTATATAATACCACTTTTAAGGTTAGAGTTACATCATTATATAAGATTATTGTTTTACCAAAATTGGTAATAAGATAACTATATATTTATAGTTTTCTAACCTATTGGGTAGAACAACATAGTACATGTTTCTTAAGAACAATTTTCCCCACTATCCCCTACGGTGAGCTTTACCATGCCAACTATAGTTTATCTGGAGTAGAATCCTAATTAGAGTAAATTATTATCCAAATATTTCCATTCAAAATGTGTTTTATTTTTAGATATATTTTCATTATATATCCACAATCAATTTTCTATCTGATGAATTAAATATGTTATAAACATTAGTTTCATTTGGATAACCTACAAAGAATCACTTCATCCTTCATAATTCTAATTTGTAACTAGGTATTGTATCGAAAAAAATCCTCACATTCATACTCATGTATGTGTGATAATATAGGATTCATTATACACAAAACATCTTAAGTAATTCCATTAATATATTTTATTAGTATTCAATCAATGGTATATTCTATTTTCTACAAAATGCTTCCCCAAAAGTATAATAATATAGTTTCCTAACTAATCATTGATATGACCATGTTAAGAAAGGTTTGATTCTTCCTTTCACTAGAACAATTCCACTGAGATGTAAAAGGAGGAGTTATTTGGGATACCATCCCACACTACTAGTAATGTATTAATGATTTGTTTTTTATACTCCCTATCTCAGTTTGGGAAAAGATCCTTAGTCTTCTTAATAAGATGTTATTCTACTTCATATTAGTATTACGTAAATTTATGAAAGGAATCGTACTTATGCATTTTTATATAGATATATACATAAATTTTGTAGCCATCAGTAAGAGTAATTAAGTATAATCCCCCACCCCTTTACTCTATTAGAAATGGACCACATGCATCAGTATGAATCAAATCTCATAATTTAGTGTCTTTTACTCATTTCATAGTGAAGGATGCATGTGTCATTTTACCTTGTAAACAATAATGATATAAATTTAGATGATTTAACATAGTTGGGTCTAAAAAATATTCTTGATATATTTTTTTATAAATTATTATCATTCACATGTATATTCTTTATGTCCCATATGTGTGTGTTATATGAGTCATATTCATTATTTTCTCATTGATTTCCATTTCATAGTTTTTGTGATCAAGTATAATCAAATTTTATGATGTTTTGTAACATACCAAGATTCCATAGTACAGTTCTCTTTGTATAATGAAATAGCTTTCATTGTACACAACATTGAGTTCTAGCACATCACAACCAATCAAAATAGTCACCATGAATAGTAATATCAACTTGTTGAAATTTTATAAATTTTATTTTTTATAATTAACTTTATTTTTGGATCGAGAATATCATAATTAACTTTGGGTGATTTTTGTGTGTTTTTTTAAATCGTTCAATTTGTTATAAAGACACTACGCTATTGTTTAAAAAATACTCTTTATTTAAATAATTATTTATCTTATTTAAATTTATTTTATGTCAAAATAGATACATAATACCTATATTAGATCAATTTAATTCATTGGAGTCAAATTAAAATAATATTAGATGTATAAAATTTATTGAACTTTTTAACATCCTTTACCCACCTTCTAGGCACGTTAGAAAATTGGCCTAAAATTAATTTTACACTTCTCTGAATTGAATTTCCAAAATATGTGTGACAAGGTTGACATCAGTATGTAAAATGTTGTTCAATAGGATAAAATTAATTTTTGGTGTATCGAAACTTTTGGATTTTATATACCACAGTTAAAAGTTAACAGGGTAATTAAAAGTTAAAATGATATTATAATTAGCCTAACACATGTCCTAATTCTATTGGATATGGGTATTTTCACCAAAAGAAACCTTTGGAATAAAATATGATCATATTTTATCGACATGGATTATATTAGGACATTTATTATTTTTTATATAAATAATAGTTAAAAGGGTTAAATTGAAATTTTCGTAACTAAAATATTTTTAATGTAGGGTGATATATAGAATAAATTAGACTATAAATATTTATTACATAGAAAAAAATATTTCCAAGATGATGGTAGTTTATTTATAATTTTTAAATATTAAATAATGAAATTTATTTATGACACAATGATGATGCAGTAATTACCTTCTTAGTGAATGATTAAAATAATATATATTATAAATATCAAAATAAATGTAAATTGATAATTTTTATGTATTCGAAAAAATTCCTTGGATAATATGAAATTTTAAGATTGATTTTATTTTTATCGATGTAATACATTTTTTTTATCTTTCACAAAATACAAATATTAAATAGTTTCAAAATTGACATAAATGTGTTTTGAAAGCAAATACTATATTATTAATTGATATAGTTTTATTAAAAATATAATGTTTAACCAAAGGACTTATATAAGGATATATATGTCAATAATTAACCACATTGAGTTTATTTTTTTTAAAGGTTGGGGTCGAAGCCTCATTTTTATTATTAAATCAAAGAAAAGTCCTCTTTTTAACTAGGTAGAGGGAAACCCATTACATATCCCGAAGGCCCAGTGGGCTTGTAGCCCATTACATAGCCAGTAGACCCAAATTCTAAGGCCAATTCACATTCTGTGAATAGTAACATGCTGCTACAGTACCATACAGTATCACCGCCGGGACAGTGCCCTGCCGCCGCTACAGTGCTTGCTGATGAACAGTGCCGTCGCTGCTACAGCACCACTACAGTAACCTGCGCCCCATGGGTTTTGAACCCCCATTTTCCATGTAGTATTACGGGGTGCTTACCACTATGTATGTTTATTAACTATGTAATATAAAAATATAAGAAAACATTGTAAAAGTTAAACACTTTAACTAAGTGTTAAATCGAAAATATAAGGTTAATATGGTGACCTAAACTTGTCTAAAATAGATTGGTTGGAAGGTTTTAGACTGATACCCACCTTATCCTTGAAATAACTTCTTTTTTATCCATTATAAATTGAAAATTATTCTATAATAAAATAATATTTTAAACATTTCTAAAGTGACCCTCACCTATCTTATAAAAAATGTACATCCCCTTCTCATAATTTCACACCTAAAAAGTAATTTTTATTAGCCTAACCCTACTAAAATATCCTACCAACTACCCTCACATTATCCTTGAGGCCTTACATTGATCATAATCCAAACTATGGATCCTTTTTTACCAAATCAAAAGAAGGAACATGAAGAAGAGATAATAATTTCATCACCTCTTTTAAAGTTCTTTTCTTCGTCCACTTCCTCTTTATTTTTTGTTTCCATACCAGAATAATAACTCTATAACCTTATAAATACTATGATGTTATTATATATATGGAACAATGATATTCATTATTCTATCCATCCAATGAATTACAATGTCACTATACGTGCGTACGTATGGCTTATCGTCTCCACGTCATGGTGTAGTTTGTTATTCAACTCTTAATTATTTGGATGGGTTTAATAATGAGTATAACTGATGTAAATAATAAATATAATATGTTAATTATTTTTTATATATGATTTACAATCTAATTATATACAATTTCACTATCAATGGAATGATATTGTCACTCGTGCGTATATACGGCTTACCGTCTCCATGACGCAATGAAATTTCATTTCCCATCTTAACCGTTCAAGAGTAATTTTTATTTTTTGATTAAAAATAATGATTATGAACTTAAAATAATTATGGATTAGAATAAAAAACATCCTATCCATAACAAACATGACTTACGTAACAAAACATAAAATGGAAAATGAATTAGTTAACACCCGAAACAATGATACTACTGAAATATTATTAGAAAATCCATAATAGAAGATCATATATGATATCATATTTCTGTATGTGGTTCTTTTATAATTTAATAACAATGATTTAACTATTATACAAGAGGTTAACATACCCTTGACCATAGAAAATTACAAGTTAAGGGTTAATTTTACAATCTCTTTATTATCTGAGGTTATTTTTAAGAAAGTATCTACTGGGAATTATTTATCTCCACATTTCTGATTCTAAAAAATATATTTCAAAATTTTTTATTATTTCATAGAATATGTTATAATGTTATTTCATACCATTTTCAGAATTTTTATAATTTTTTTTGAAAGAAATAATTTTGTCATTTTCCAAACTAGGAACTTTTTGACCTTTTCGACAAACTAATGTAAGAATGTTTTTTAACTTATGTAGATGGTGCGGTTGTTTTCCACTACTATAACACCTTTAAAGATTCTCTTACAAGATTATAAGTATATTTTCAAAATAAATGTTTTCTCTTATAATTATGTGTCTTTTAAATGATTTGAAAATAGAAAGATATATTTGCCTCAAATAGTTTTGATTTCATCTATGTCAACATACTTTAATGGATTTTACACATATTTGTAGTTGATTTATTATGATACAACATTCCATTTTTTATTGAAGGTTTTGAGTTATTTTTGATAGTGTAAGTGATATTTCTATACCATTAATGGTTTATGGTTAAAGAATTAACATTTTTTATGCTTGATTTAATACAATTTTTTATGTTATGTTTCAACCTTTTCATATGAGGAATGAATCAGACACGGTAAGTGATAGGTGGAGCCTACTATAGCTCCTCGAGGCATCGGTAGGTCTCATGAGACAAGCTTGTGTCTTGACACTATCCCTTGAAAAATGATATTTTTAGTCTTGGAACGAGGCCTTCACTATGTGGTTATGATGTTCGACCTTATGCATTCCATCATTATGAAACTAGATATTGATATTAAATGTAATTATTCTACTAGTACAATATCCATGTGAACAATTAAATGGAAATATTTGACTTATCTTTTGCATTTTATGCTGATGTTTACGTTTAAAAGGAATTTGGTTTAGTCTTGTACATTTCCTTAAATTTTTATTTTCATTTATGATAGTATCTACTATATTGTTATCCTTACTAAGCATCTGAGCTCACCCCATTCTTATGTTTTCTTTTTCCCAGGATATGAAGAAGTATATAATGATTACCCTATAGGAATAGGCTAAGGGACATGAGTGTGCTCAATGGAGAAATTATTTTTTGAATTCATAATGAAATGTAAAATTTATGTATGTATTTAGTACTTCAATGGATACAAAACTAATCGGTCTTTTGAGACATGATCTATTGTGATCATTCCAATGTTACATAATAATGCACTAAATCTGGGTAACTATGTTCAGGGAATTACAGTTGGTATTAGAGGAGGTTTAGTTCTATCATTGGAAGCTATATATTGAAAAATATTGATTAGGGAACATTACCCTAAGATATACATTGAGGATTAGTATAGATCAACTTCCTATAATTTTGGTAATGTGGAGATTTTGAGAATTTTCCAAGAAATACATACCAGTCTTTATACAAGCAGGTAAAGGCATCTTTACCCCAGAGGTACCTACGAGTGTAAACTCGGAAAAGAGAGTTTCGGGCTTGACCCAGGGTATCGTAGTACACATCAACGGTCCTTACTACACTCTTGGTTACGAAACTCCTATGGGATATGCTTAGGATAATTCACATTTTCATTACAAGCCATTATGATGGATTTATTAGTAAATACATCCTCAAAGAAAACATTTTTATGATTATGTTTTATATGCCTAAATTTCTTAATTTATGTTTGGTATTTTACTAATTTGGAATTATGTATTTAGATTTATAAACTAATATTTCGAATGAAACTGATTATAATCGATGCCTAGTGGAAGGAATGGAAATTGTATCAACACACGTAATCAATATAGGTATTTCCCTCCTCAAGATAATTATAGTGAATATGGTGATGCATGTGGTGATAAACTGCATATAACCATACTGGGACAACTCACACATGTTACGAATAATAACCTTACTCATATAGAGCACCATGACTCACAACGCAAAAGATCAATGTTAGACAGCTTCATGAGGAAACATCCACCAACAATAAATGGGGCTTCAAGTCCATTTGTATTTTATTAATGGGTATGTTCCTTAGAGAAAATATTTCATGATTTGGGGAGTAGTGAAAGGGAATAAGTTTTCATTACAGTTTATCACCTCATTGGAAATGTAGATAAATGGTGGTAATTAATTCAATATACATAGAAGGATGAAGAAGTATCAAATTTGGTATGGAGGTAGTTTGAAGAAATTTTATTAAAAAATAATTTCCTCATGACCATCGAGCGGATATGGAAAGATAATTTTTGAGTCTGAGCCAAAAGGAGGACGAGAATGTCGCAAAGTATGAGGCTAACATTACAAAGATATTAAGGCATGCCATATATTATATACGTAACACAAGGAGTAATATTGATCTATTATTTGATTGGTTAAAACCATTTCCCATCAAACATTAGTCTCACAATCCTTCTCATTATACGATGATATTGTCTCTGGTGCTATCAAGAGAGAAAATGAATTCTCTATGTCTTACAACTTTAATGTAAATCAAGAGAAGATGATATCAACTGAACACTCTGGATATGTAAATAAGGGGAGGAATAGAAATTTTTAATTTTCAAACAACATTAAATGTTATAAAAACACCACAGTACTTGCCTGAAGGGAATAGGATTTTGTTACAAGTGTGGTGAAAAAGGCCAACAATCTAGTGATTATAAGGGGTAGAAAGAGGTTGTAAATATTGAATTATATAATTTTGTTAAATGGGGAATTATAAAAATGAATTTCATATGCTCCAAGGATTCAAAACGTAGAAATAGACAAGGGAGATAGTCCAAGCTTATGTGATCACTACTATTGAGGTTGAAGCTCTGAATGACATAGTGACAGGTAGTTTTATGGGATCCTCAAATTTAGCCAATGATTTATTTGATTCTGTAGAATCACATTATTTCATATCTTCCCTGTTTTCAAAGAAAATTAGATATTTTTAATTTGATTTGAAAAGGTATTTTTCTGTAAAAAATCTTAAGGGAAGAATCATTACAACTATGTTTGGTGAATCTGTTCCCATTAGGTTATTTATGCATGTATTATCTACTGATCTCATCATCTTACCCATGATTAAATTTGATATAATCCTCAGTATGGATTGTATTTCAGACCATGATGTGAAAAGTTATTGTAATAATGAGGTTACAGTTTTCGATGATGATAAGGAGTACCTTAGCTTTAGTATAAAAACATCACAATCAAATTCTTATCTTGATCCACCCCCAGTAGCACTACTAAATTCTATTATTTGAGAGGAAGAAAACGAAATAACTATGGGTGACGAAAGGAATGTTAAAATAGGTTATATACCTATTTTTTAAAAATATGTTAATGTGTTTCCAGAGGATTTACCTGGAGATCATCCAGAATGATAAATTGAGTTTTCTGTTGACTTAATTCAGGGTTGAAGGCCAATAACGAAGACCCCTTTTAGAATGGACACTATGGAATTAGTGGAACAAATGAAAAACTAGAGGAATTGAGTAATAAGGGATTTATTCCCCTTATTTTTCCTCTACGGGGATCTCCTGTTCTTTTTGTTAAGATGAAATATGGATATGTAAGGTTTTGCATAGACTATAGGGAGATCAATGTTATAAATATAAATAACAAGTGTCCCCTACCACACATTGGTGATTTATTCGATCAACTTCATAGATCTCAATATTTTTTAAATAGTTAACTTCTATGTAGATATCATCTTTTGTGTGTGAAGGAGTAAATTATGAAGATAACATTTCAAACAAGTTATAGGAATTACGAGTTTACAGTAATGCCTATTGGACTAACTAATTCACCCTCTGTCTTCATGGATCTAATGAATATAGTTTTCAAGGAATATATTGATGACTTTTTAGTGGTATTTATTGGTGATATCTTGGTATTATCCAAAATATATGAAGATCATGAATATCACTATCACACTATTCTAAATACTCTTAGAAGAAATGAATTATATGGGATGTTTAGTAAGTGTCAATTCTGGTGTTACGAGATTTCTTTTCTTGCCTATATTTTCTCTATTAATGGAATCTCTGTTAATCCTTCTAAGACAAGAGAAATACAAGAATGTACCGAAAAAATGAGTATAACTAAGGTACATAGTTTTATTGTCTTAGAAGGTTTTTATCGGAGCTTCGTCTAGAATTTTTCACGATTGGATATCCCATAAACCAATATCACTTGTAAATGGGTTAATTTTTTTGCAAAAAAGTGTGTGAAGAATTTTATGAAGAATTGAAGAATATATTAGTCAATTATTCTTTATTTACACTATCATCAGGGAATTATGGGTTTTTTATTTGTAGTAATGATTCAACAAATGGACTTATTTGTGTACTTAAGGAGAATTATAGGTTTATCACCTATACATCACAACAACTAAAAATTAATGAAAAAAACCATCCAACTCATGATATTTAGTTTGAAACTATAATCATTTCTTTGAAGATATGTAGACACTATCTATATATTGAAAAATGTGAGATATATATTGATCACAAAAGTTTGATGTATATTTTTTCTCAAAAAGAACTCAACATGAGGCAAAGATTATGGCTTAAACTACTCAAATATTATGATTTCACTATACACTACCACCCAGGGAAGGAAAATAAGGTGGAAAATTATTTAAGAATAAAAAATCATGGAGTTTTGAACAAGATGATACTTTAAAGGGATCCTATGTTCATGGATCTAGTAAATATGGATATAGGAATAATCATGGAAGGTGAAATATCAATACATTTTCAAATTTTTGCGAAAAAATATTTACTAGAAAGGACAAAAATTTCCAAAATAGATGATGAGGAGTTTCAAAATAAAATTAATGTTTTGAATGATGGGAGATTGATTGACTTCATATATGAAGATTGAATTTTGAAATTTCGGAAGAGGCTTTGTGTTCCCGACATACCAAATCTAAAAAGGGAATTGTTGGATGATACTCATATGTCTAATTTCTCTATACACCCTGGTAGCACTATGTTTTATAAATATTTGAAAAAACATTTTTTGTGGGACTACATGAAGATGGAGATTGAGGATTATGTGTCAATATGTATGGTTTTTCAACAGGTGAAGGCTGGAAGAAAACATCTTATTGGAGTCAGGAATCCTCTTCACATACCTACGTGGAAATTGGATGATATTACGATGGAATTTTTCATGGGGCTACAAAAGAATATGAGAAAGAATAATGAAATATGGGTCATTGTTGATCGTCTTACCAAGTTAGCACATTTTCTTGCTATAAGATATGATTTACAACTTGAACATTTAGAAATACTATATATTAATTATGTTTTAAGACTTCATTATGTACCCCTATTGATTGTTTCTAATAGTGATCCTCTTTTTACATCATGATTCTGGAAAAGTCATCAGAAGGCCCTAGATTCTAAACATCTTTTGAGCAATTCCTTCCACCCTCAAACTAATGGAAATCTGAACGGACTATTAAAACCTTAGAAGACACGTGGAGATCATTCTCACATGACTTTCAAGGTTTGTGGGATGAATATTTACCTTTGGTAGAATTTTCATATAATAATATATTCAAATGAAGTATTTAGATGGCACCATATGAAGCATTATATAGAAATAGATATCACACACTAAATTGTTGGGATGATGTCAGTGAATGAAAACTCGTAGGCCTAGAACATGTTGAGGAAACAATGGAAAAGGTGAAGATTATCCAGACCCATATCAAAGTATATCAAAGTTGGAAAAAGAGATATGCTGATAACTGAAGAAAGGATTTGGAATTTCAAATAGGATATCATGTTTTTTTAAGTTATTTCCATGTAAGGGAGTTTTACGTTTCGGTAAGAAGGGTAAATATGTCGTAGGTACAACAGACCTTTCAAAATTATAGAATGAATTGGATTTCTAGATTACCAATTGGAAATTCCTCCAAGTCTTTCCAATGTTCATGATGTGTTCCACATATCAATGTTGAGAAAATACATTCCTGGCCCTATGAATGTACAAACGTATGATGAAATAGAACTGGAACCCAAGCATTCTTATTATGAAGATCCTATCAAGATTCTTGATACCATAGAACAAGTGTTGAAAAACCAGACGACTCGTCTGGTAAAAGTTCTATGGAGAAACCATAAGATAGAAGAGGAAATGTGGGAACCTAAGAAACATATGATAAAGAACCACTTGAATATTTTTATGTAATAATATTCCAGAAATTTCGAGGAAGAAATTATTTGAAGGCAGGAATAATGTCACACCCCAAGCTTCCACGGTATGCTTCCCTTTGAATAATGCAGTTGCTTGTGCTGTAGGAAACTTTGTGTTCTAGCACACCACGACCAACCAAACTAGACATTATGAATATTAATACCCAATTTTTGAATTTTTATAAATATTATTTTCAAAAATAGATTTCATTTTTGGATTCAGAATATCAAAATTTTCATAGAGTGAATTTTATGATTTTTTTCTGAAAACATTCATTTTATGATTAAAGCATTGGGATATTGTTTAAAACCTACTTTTTATATTTATAATTATTTATTTTATTTAAATTTATTTTACATAAAAATAGATATATAATACCTATATTATTTAAATGTAATTCATTAGAGTCATTTTATAAAAAGAATAGATGTATAAAATTTTATTGATCTTTTTAACATCTATTACCCACCTTCTAGGTACATTACGAAATTTGAATAAAACTTGATTTTACATGGATTAGATTAAGACATTTATTATTATTTATTTAATGAAGAGATAAATGTTTTAAATTCAAATTTTCATAACTAAAATATTAGTTATATAGGGTTATAAATATGATCAATAATACAATAAATATTAATTAGAAAGATAAAAATATTTCCTACATAGTTATAATTTATTTATAATTTTTATAAATTATATAATTAAATTTACTTATAACACAATGATGATGAACTAATTACCTTATTAATGAAAGAATAAAATAATTGATATTATAAATATCAAAATAAATGTAAAATGAGACTTTTGATGCTTTCCAAGAATTTTTTAGGTTACCATGACATGTTAGGATTGATTTAATTTAATATTTTTCAATGTAATAAAATTTTTTTGACTTTCAAAAAAACAAAATACTAAATATTTTCAGAATTTACATAAATGAATTTTAAAAATAAATACAACATAATTAATTGAGATAATATTCCTAAAAATATAAAGATCTGCCAAAGGACATAGATAAGATTCGATAAGGAAATAATTTAATATTTGGGGTTCTCTTGGATTTTTATAATATGTTTATTAATGATGTAATAAAAAAAATACAAGAAGACAATGTAAAAGATAAACTATTTAACTAAGAGTTAAATCTAAAAAAATGGTTAATATGGTGACTGAAATATGTCTAAATCATTTTGGATGACAGGTTGTTGAACTAGTACCACCATATCCTCAAAATAAATCCTTTTGGATCCATTATTAACTGAAAATAATTTTATAATAATATATTATTTCTATCCTTTCTTAAAGTGACCCTCACCTCTCTTATAAAATGGTACATCCCCTTCAATGAATTTCACTTCTCCAAATCCATTTGGGTGGACCAACCCCTGCTCAAATATCCTCCCAACTAACATCACATAAACCAAGATTCCTTACATTAATCAGATGCCAACCTAAGGAACCCTTTTGGTAAAATTAAAAGAAAGAACTAGAAGAAGAGCTAATAATATCATCACCTCTTTCAAATTTCTTTTCTTCTTCCAATTCCTCTTTCTTTGTTATTTATATTCTGGAATAATAACTCCAATACCGGCTACACACTATGATGTTATTATAAAAATGTTAAAACCATATTCATTATTCTATCCATCCTATGAATGACACAACCACTATATGTGCGTATGTACGGCTCACCGTCTCCACATTGTGGTGAAATTTGTTATTCCACACTTCAATATTTGGATTGGTATAATAATGATTATAATGGATGAAAATAATAAATATAATATTTTATTGATTCTATTTATATGATATACCATTCAATTATATATTATTTCACCATCAATAGAATTATATTGCCTTTCGTGCGTACGTATGACTTACAGTCTCCACGACGCGATGAGATTTCATTTTCCATTATAACCATTCAAGAATAATTTCCATTTGATGATTAAAAATAATGTTTGAGAACATAATATCATTCTCTATATGAATCAAATATGTGCTATCCTTAACAAACAAGACTTACATAACAAAACATATAAAGGAAAATGAATCGGTTAACACCTGAAATAATGATTCTACTAAAATATTATTAAGAAATAAATATTAAAAGATCATATATGATATAATATTTTTGAATGTAGTTTTTTGTATAATTTAATAAAAATTATATAACTATTATACAAGAGGTTAACATACCCTAGACTAAAGAAAATAACAAGGTAAGGGTAAGTGTACATTATCTTTATTATCCGGGGTTGTTTTTACGAATGTATAAACTGGGACTTCCTTATCATCCACATTCTTATTTCTTAAAAATGTATTTCAAACATTTTTAAAATTTGCTAGAATATGTGATAAAAACATTTATTCCCTTTTTTACTTTTTATAATTTTTTTTAAAAGGAATATTTTTTCCGTTTTCCAAACCAGGTACTTTATGACCATTACGTAAAATTAAGGTAAGAATGTTTTACTTATACGGTGGGTGTAGCTATTTCCATCCATTATAACACCTTCAAAGATTCCATAACAATCTTATAAGAATATTTTCAAAATAAATTTTTTTCTTTTATAATTATGTGTTTTTTAAATGATTTTAAAATAGAAAAAGATATTTCCCTCAAATATTTTTGATTCCATGTATGTCAACATCCTTTGATAGATTTTATACTTATTTCAAGTTGATTTTTTATGATACAATATTAAATATTGTATTGAAGGATTTGTGATATGTTCAACTGTGGTTATGTTATTTCTATACCATTCATGGTTTATGGTTAATTTATTAACATTTCATATGCTAGTTTTAATATGAATATTTATGTTATGTTTAAACCTTTTCATATGAGGTATGCATTGGACTTAGTAAGTAATGGGTAGAGCCCACTATAGCTCCTCAATTCTTCTCTAGGTCCATGGAGAAAAACTAGTGTGTTGGAACAATTCCTTGAAAAAAATATTATTTTTAGTCTTCAAATGATGCCTTGACAACGTGGTTATGATGTCTGGCATTATTCATTCCATCATTATGAAATTAGCTATTGATATTACATAAGCTTTTTTTACTTTTAGAATATCCATGTGAATAAGTAAATGCCATTATTTGACTTATTTATGCCATATTATTCTGAAGTTTATGTTTAAAATTATTTTTTTAGTCTTATACATTGCCTCACATGTTTACATTAATTTTTGATAGTTTCTGCTATATTGTTATCCTTATTATGAATCTGAGTTAACCCCATTCTTATTCTTTATTTTTCCTAGGATGTGAAGAATTATATTAAGATTAACCTCTAGTAATAGGCTAAGGGATATGATTTTGTTTAAAGTGGTCACATTGTTGTTGTTTTTTTCAATTCATAATGTAATGTAAAAGTTATTTATGTATCTAGTACTCACACGGATACTAAACTAATCAATCATTAGAGACTTGATCAATTGTGATCATGCTAATTCTATGTAATAATGAAATAACTATGGATAACTAGGGTTAGGTCATTACACATTCCATACCATAACATATATTATCTTTATAAGGAAATACTAATTATTTCAAAACTAGAAATAAAGTAAAATGCTTTCAAAAAATGAAAAGGAGATTATGTTTCTGGTAATTGAAGGAACATTATAATAATTATCCCATGCAAGAACAACCCCAAGGGAAAATTAAGTTGATAATATCTCTCTACCAATGCTTCTAGTCTTGCACCATTTTTTCCCTAAATAATGAAATCTCTGTTTTAACATGATTTGGAATCTATTTCATTATAGTATAGGAATACAAATATGTGTTCCACAAGTTGTATCCAATACTAAACTCTTAGATAATGATAGATTACAATAAATAATTATACACCTGGAATATATGCATCAACCTTCTTCTTTTTCAAGGAATTGAAAATATTTTTCCAGTGTCCTTTCATTCCACATTCAATATAAATATGCTCCTATGCATTCCCCTCTCTCTTGATTATTGGAATTTTGTAAGGATGGTGCGTCAGTTTTTTAGGATTTTATTTTTCATTACACTCACTATCCATTACCTTCCTCCTCTTTTCTATAATAATTACCAAATAATTACTATTATTTTTATACTTATCCACATAGTGAACTAAATCAAATAGTTATGGGAGTTAATTTTTCATGTTATTAATGGTGTAATTACTAATAAAAATCAAGAATATTGAGTTAAATAGTTTATAATAAGATCAATTTACAGTTATTGTTTTTGTATGAACTAAAGGGATTCATGTCTCATGAGGTAGATAATCATCATTTGTAAAATAACAGCATCTTAATTCCATTATTATATCATGAACTTATACGGAACACTTGATATATGATATTTTTTCCATTACACTCTCCTGATATTATTGATAGAGATGGGTTTGCATCTTGTAATCATCTTCATCCTCAATCATTTTTTTCAGTTTACTATATATTTATGAAATCATGATATTCTATACACCTTGTTCATCATATACATGCTTCTAATATTTGAATTTATTCCACACTCTATCATTTTAAAAGGGCTTAGTAGGATGTAAGGAATAGGACACATAATGATTCCTCTCTTTTCATAGTATTATACTAAATTTCATGTACTATTCATAGTAGTTATGGATTATTAGGATATTTTCATCATCAAGAATTAGTTACAGTGATAATATATTTGTTGTGGTTATTTCCATTTTAACTATAGTAAAAATAATTATCATTTAGTAATTTATTTTGATTTCTGATTAGTCATTATTTATTGATTAATTAAATGTCTCCCACTATTTTATCAAACCCTAGAAGTCATCCATAATAGATTCTGATTATATTATAACTTGAGTATTACTATATAAATGATCCTTGAAACCTATCCTTATAGTCCAATCAATAACTATGCAACTAATAAGATAGTATCAGGTAGGAAAAATTATAAAAACCATATTTTCTCAAATCTAATTGAATTGGGGAGTGAAGTCCCATGTTTTCAAAATCATATTCAATATTCTAGCAGAAATTTTCTTCTAATGTTATAACATGAAAACATTGGATCTTTGTTTTATAAATTGGTTATATTAAAAAAACTCATATAAAAAATGTACAGTGGAAGGAGGAATCCTTATCTATGGATGAAGATCACCTCATACCACTATGTCTTCATATATATGTGATATATGGTGTAACTACTTAATATTAAATTGAGGGTTTTCTTATTTCTTAAGGAATGAATTCATTTTATAATTGATATGTTCATAATATGTGATCATGATAAAAACTGAACAATGCACTAATATAATCTTATAACCATGTCTTAAAGGATTCATTTTAGTTTATTGATTAATTTGTTTTTGTAAACATTAATCTCCACATAAATAATAATCCATGTATAATGTAATCAAACTACCCAAATAATCATGATAATTTGATATTGTTCAATAAAATTATTCTCAATGGATCATCCATGACACTAGATGTAAAATACCTATATTCGGTTTGACTAATACCTAATCTGGAACACCGGTCCAATGATTTCACATATCCTCCTGAATATTGGTTCATTTAAGAATGGGATGGAACTTATATTATCATCATAAAATTACATAAATACTCACAGAAAAGAGAGTGTTCTCAGGAAGTGAAAAAACATAATGAATTATACTGATGGGTGTACATATTTTTATACATATTAACAGATGAAATAAGATTCACAAACATTCAAAATATAAAAACAATTATATTCATTTCGTGGATTTTTATAAATTATTTAAAAATAATAAAATCTAAAAAAACATTGGCCATTCAAGGTTCAAGATCTGATTACTTGTAAATCATATTCAAAATAAAAATTTAAATTTGGGTTAAATTATAATTGAGGGAAGTAAATAAATAAATTGAATATTTTAATTTAATTTAAATTTATAATTTGGTAATAAATAAAATCTATATATATATATATAACAAATAGATAATTTTAAATTTTGATGTATTTAAAAAAATATTTGGCCCTTGAGAACCCTTAAAAGTGGAAAAATGCCTGTCTATGCCCGAATGTAGGTGGACGAGTTGGGAATAAACCATCTTTACCATTATGTATTTTGTGGATCTAAATAACCCAGTGTATAATACATATATTTTATATCTTATTTTATGAATATTAATTATATTACACAAACATGTGCTTGATGATCGTAATGTTATAGTGCGTTTAGAGACTTATAAATATAAAAAACTATTTCATGAGTGTTTAAAGTCATCTAATACTAATTTCTTCATAACTATAATACTTATTTTTAAAATCACATGTAATAAATATCACCATAAATTGGGGAAAATAAATACAATAAAGGGTGATATTAGATACTACTTAATGGTAAATAAGGGAAACACATAAACATAATGTGATAATAATGGAATAAGAAATTGGGAATAAAACATGAAAACCATACCTTTTATATCAAAGATTAAAATAATGATTCATAGAATAAATATTGGATGTTAATAAGATATAGATAATGCGGAATTTAAATAACATGAACCATGAGAGCATAAAATTATCACAATACATGGATTTGTGTCATACAAATTAGAATATATAATCATTTACATGGCAGTCAAGGATTAATACCAATTATATCATAGTTTAATTGGTTCACTCCACAAACCATCATAATAGTCAAGGTTCACTCCCAAGACTATAATAGTGGATAGAGTCCCTTACTGAACATGGTTCACTCCCCATTATAATTCAATTTGTCTCAGGGGATATCAATTTTTACCAACTTTATTAGAGTGATATATAGGTTCCACTAGTGTTTTGTGATAACATAACTTTTGTAACATGATGAAAATTAAATATTTATGTTCCATGAAATTATAAAATGGTCATTATATAAGAACCCATGAAAAGAAAATGGTTTCATAAACATGTCATCATAACATAACCTGTATATAAGAAATAGGCTTCATAATCAGTTCATCATTTCATCTTGATAAAATGCATTCAAAATGAAAGGGTTTTATAAGATGTTTATTATAGTATAACCCGTGGAAGAGAAATATGTTTCATTAACATATTTTTATAATAAATATAAATGAACAAGATAAATAATGATAATTATATCCTTGGATAATATCCTTAGTAAATCATAAATAACATTAATGGATTCCAAAATAGATGGAAAATTATTTTGAAATATCACATGGAACATTTTTTAGTAAAATGAAGTTTATTTTTATATATTTTTTTAATACAAAAATTTACAAAATATTTATAAAATAATTTTCTTACAAAATAACCTTGGAAACATATAAATGATATCATGAAAATCATTTAAAAAATTTATTTATTAAAATATACTTCCCATATATTTAAAAAATATTAAAATAATATTATTTGAAAATAAATTTAATAAATTATAAAGTATGATACAATGAAAATAATGGATATGAAGATAGTGAACACTATTTACATCGTATACTTTAGAAAAACAACTCCTTCAAAAAATTTTATAAAAAATTATAATACACTTTGTGGAAAATTAAATTATGATTACCTGAATTTTATTTGGTAAAAACTAAAAAATTGTTAAAAATTCCATTAATAAATCATTTGAATAATATTTGAAACATATTTCTGAATGAAGAGTTATGTAGAGATGTTTTTTCTGAAAATTTTATTTTCAACACTTGAGAATATAAAAAGAGTAAAATAAAGGTAAAAATTGTTTTCCCAAGAAATAAATAGCTGTCAATAAATTTAATTTTTTTATATATAAGGATCATATGATTTCATCATCATAAATTTTATCATAAACAGTCCTGATAAATGATGAGATAGTATTATATAACCCTTACTACATTGGTAACATAGAATCATATGCCCCTTGAAATAACGATATTAAATGAAACATAAAATATCATGAATATAATAATATTTATTATATAAAATTAAAATGAAAAAATATATCTACCTCGGAAAAGAATATATGTTCATAACATAACACTATTTCAAAAGATGACAAATTGAGACAAAAAACACGCACTTCTTTAGTTATCATTTGAATATTCATCCCCATTAATGAATAAAATCAAAATAAACTTTAAATATCATGATACTATTCATATTTAAGATATTAAATATAAATGGGCTATTATATACACCACAAAAATGACGCAATCATTGAATATGGAACATGCCTCAAATAAGTAAAACTTATACCATCAATCCCTTACTCAAAGTCACGACATCCTTAATATGAATTCAAAACTCATGTGTAATAAATCTAATATTATTATAAATATATTAAATAACAATAATTATACATATCATAATATATATAATTAAAATTATGGCCATTTTTTACATGTTTATGAACACTTCCTTGTTAAATTCATATTTTTGGTAATAACCGCTTTATTTTTTGTGAATGTTTTGATTTGTTATTTTTCGAACTGATAAATTAATCATCATTAAATAATATATATTATTTAAACATGAAATTAATATAATATATATTTATTATATAGTAATTATTATTAAGCCATAAATGTTATAGAAAAAATTTATATACACCTTCAAGGAGACGATGGGACCTAAATACCCACAAATGCAGTTTCCATTTTCTCGAGGAATGAAATGAAAGAAAGGTAAAAAAATATGTTACCATTAAAAAATAATCATTATTATATATATATATAATGTTTTTATATAATCAAGTCCTTGATACCTCACATGTAAATCCTATGTGAATAATGGATCACATTACTTCTTTAGGTGGTAGTCTGTCGTACACACTAAAAACACCATCATTTTCAAATGAAACGTAATGTAGGTGAGTATATTTTTTTATAATGATTATATAAGAATAATAATATCATAAATTTCGTATATAAATAATAAATAAAACATTATATCAACCCGTGAGAGTTGATGATGGAAAATTAGTAACATTAGGTCATGGGGCGGTAGCCCACCGTACACACAATTGATTATCTCATAACCCATTTGATAGAATATGATAATGATTTAGATAATTAAATAATAATAATAAAATATTAATATATTTCAGATAATTATAAAACTATATCATTAGTTTTTTATAATAATTAAAGGCTGCGATAGAATAAATAGATAAAAAATTCTCGGTTAGGGACATTACTTTTTTCCGAAAAATTCATTTGGTTTGCAACAAAAGGATTCTAAGTATAGAGTTCAGGCCAAATTACAGCTTCAAGGATGATATTATGTATTTAAGGAATTTATCTGAGCCGTTAGTTTCTGATGTATATTGATTTTTAAGTGTGATGTATATTGGATAGAATGTGACTTTGTTTAAGTGAGGTGAGTGGCACACTTGAAAATTTTAAAAATAAAAAGGTGTACCCTGATTTTTCACATGAAAAAAGGCTAAATATTTTTCATTTATATGAAATGAAATATATAATTTAGAAATATTCTCAGAAAAATTTAGTTGTAAATGTTTTTTGTAATTCTAACCATTATGTTTTTAGTTTAAAACCCGATAAAATGAGTTTTACCTTAGCAGTGATAATTAATTTTTACTGTTATTTCAATTCATTTTGGAAAAAAATAATTTTAACATATTAGTTCATATATATTATTCTAGTTAAAAATATTGAATCCCTTTTTCAGAATTCCAATCATATAAGTGAGAAAATTAAATATAATATTAATGTTTCAGATGAAACAAGAAACCTAGTTTCTAAAGAGAAAATGTTCAATTGTATTAAATGATTCTCTATAAAATTAAATTTTACATTTATTATAATGAAATAAATTGTATTAATATATATTAAAATTATATTATTTTTATAATTAAATTGATATAAAAATTAAATTTAGATTGTACATTCCTTGAATGAAATGACAGTTTTTTAATAAAAACTAGTATTTTTCACAATTAAGTAAAAAAATATCATGTATGATAAATATAAAAAAAACACTCAAAGATAATTTTTAGATGTTTATTAAAAATATTAATTTATTATTATAAAATATTGTTTCAAAATTTCAAAAAAAAATAATTTTATAATAAGTGTACATAATGTTACAAAACAAAAGTTTAGAAAATTAATGTCTTTAAGCCTAAAATTGAATTTTTTATTTATCACTTTTCATGAAAGAACATAAGTTTAATGTAAAAGAAATTCCTAGAATATAAAATATATATATCACATTAAAATAGTTCAAAAAAATATTATTAATTTAATTTGTCATTTTATAATGTTATTATGCACATAAATATTATTTTTAGAAAATGTTTCCTTTGTTTTAAAATGGTATTAGTTTAATTTATAAATAATTTCTCACAAAATAATTCATTATATATAAATGGGTAAACCGTATATTTTCATAATTTAGTTAATCCTATTCATACCTTGTGTTCCAAAGTATAGTTGATAAATATCATATTAAATATTAATATTTTAATTATATGTTACATTTTGGTTATACTTGTTGTTGTCTGTAAATAATAATACACATAGTGTTGTGTGCAACACAATATAAAATTAGTGTTGAATTAAATTTATGGTAAAAATGGTGTTTGTTGTAATGCAAAATATAAAAATGGTCAAATACTTTTAAAATAAAATTATCCCAAATCTATAGGTGTTACATTCTACCCTCGTAAATAAATTACGTCTTTGAAATTTTAACATCATCTTAGTGAAAAGTCAATGAAATTTGATATTAATTTTTTGGGAAACCCAAATCATAACAAATAATCAATAAAACTTCCTCTATAAATTTAGGAAATAAATTTGTGAAGGACATCTGGAATAATGCATATTAGGTTTAAAAATAGTAGAACATAGGTGGGTAGTGAAAAGAAAGACACATAAGAGGAAACATACAACAAAAATACTAAGAGAATTTGATAGATAACATGGTCTAGAGAAAGGTAATTACAACAAAGAAAAAAAATTGTGATTGGCGAAAACACCGCTCATTCATCAGAAATGAAATTATATGTATACAATTATCATTCAATATCCATTTCCTAATGTGGATGAATTTTCATAAGGAAGATATACTTCTTTGATTTCATTACATTTAACAATAATGATCGCATCCTTTTGTCATTAATTAATAAAATTATACATCATATCCTCCTCTAAGAGGTTAATTTTTCATGTATGAAACACTAATCAAGTATTAATAACCATAAAGAATAAAAAGTCATTCCTTCTATCTTTAGTTATTATAAAAAAACCATTTTTGAACATTTAATCTAATATGAATAAATTTTCATATGGTAAAATGATAAATTAATCTCTAAAACCATATCAAATGTTCAATGTAAACCATTCATTAAATGGTTAATCTTACAACCCTCCCAAAATTCAAAATTTATAAATAAGGTCATTAAATTTCCCTAAATAAACAAAACATTAATACATGAAATTCCATAAAGTATCTGTTACTTTCTATATACTATATATGGGGATATATTATCCAAGTATTTTCTAAAAACATTTTAATAACCATAATTAACATAAAACCATAATGGAAACAAATATAAACCTCATTTTCCAAAAATCATTTATCAGTTCCAAGGTCAAAAATATTATCTAATTTAAGTTATTTATATCCATAAACTCTATTTCACAAAAAAATTACCTCAACACCAGGAACATATTAATGTATATATTCCATTAATTAATAATGTTTTATAAAATATCACCTATAAATTAAATAAATTTTCTAGGTCATTAGTACCATTAAATATATTCTTGCAAATTATTAAGGAAAAATATATATTGAAATGTCCTTATATATATTATAATTCATTAATTATAGTAAATAAACACATCCATCATTCAACTTAATTCTTAAACTATTAATTATGCCTCATAAAGTTATTCCTTTACTCATCCTTCCTTTCTTATGTCATTTATAGTCTCTTGATAATCAACAAAAGAACTATTACATGTGCCACCATTCGAATACATTTTATGATCTATTCTAGTAGTACATAGATTTTTATCATTCAAAAAATTCCAAGTAAGATTTAATTTATCATTTGGTGATTCATTGAGGAAATTTTTATCTTCATAGATTGTGTAATCTTAAATTTGAATTTTTCCTCGGAAATCTCTTATTTTGTGTCCTTCATCTTCACACATACATATTCACCTAAGAAATTATTTGGAGTGATTTTCCCACATTAATGGAATATAATAAATTTAGTATTCTTTTCACTATGGTACCAACCAACCAAACTCTCCATGGAAAATAACATTCTCTTCATTATGGAGTCTGATAGTTAGTTGAGGTGAAAGTTTTTAATAATATATAATGATAAATGATTATGAATAAATAAAATACTTTACTTTAGTTATTATCCCATTTTGATGGTCATAAATACATTTTATATCACATTCGATTTTAACCTAGTTTATTCTGGTTCCCCCTGATTGACTAAACCAGAAAAGCGTATTGCGAGCAACACTAATGATATTATAAAACCACATAATAATGAAAAAAATACATATGTGATGTCTAAATCATGACAACTTATTTTCCATTGATGACCCACTTTGTTTATCTTATGTAATTCACTGTCACTATCTGTTGAAATTGTTCGGGATGGATTTTCTAGATTTTTTGTATTTCCAATGAATATCTCCTATATGTTTCACTCAAGGTCTTCAATAAGAACCATTTTTTATTACTCAGTGACAATTAAGTCCATCTCAATTCTCCCTCTTCAGAGTTATTAACCATCACTACCTCTATTCCAGATCCACATCCACTTTTTTTATCTAAGATGGGATTTAATCACTTAGAACCGAAAAGTATTATATTTAAAAATATTCTAGAATATTTTCCTATACTTCGATTCATCCTTATACTAATCCTAAATCATATCCTTATACATATCCTAAGGGATTTCAGTAATTTTTTCTTATTCTAATTTCCAAAGGATAACTATACATTTACTTTAATACCAATTGTAAAGACCGAGTCATATAATACATAGATATTTCATATTTGTTTGTGAATATTTATTACATTACACAATCTGATACTTTAGGATCATAAAGGTATAGATCCTATAGAAATATGGAATCATAACGTTGTCATTTATAAGAGTTATACATCAAATCCTACTTAGTTCATTAAGACAAAAAACCTTCTTATATATATCATACACAATAACTATAATAATAACATAAGGAAATGAAACAGAAGATATAGTGAAATTAAATGTTCACTAATGTTAATCAAGAGAAATATATAAGAAAAACGTTATCATAATTGTACGATAATGTCATCAAAACAAATGAAAACCAAACCCTACAGTTCAATGATCAAAATCATGGGTCATGAAATATCTATTAATAGTTCGTAAGACATGAATCGAGATGAAATAAATAAAATGATCTAAGATAGCATAAAATTGACATATTATAAGGATTAGTGGCATAGATATGTTCATTGAAAATATGTTTCCTAAAAATAAATTCACTATTCCAAAACTATCATCATGTAATGAGTTCACTCCCCAAACTACTTTAATAGTAATGGTTTACTCCTAATACATTTATAGTGGACAAATTACTTTAATAATTTTGGTTTAGTCCCTAGTATAGTTCTATTTTTATAATGAGATATAAATATTTACCCAATAAATTAGTGGGGGATATAGGTACCAATCATAATTTATTATAATTTAACCATAATCACATAATTAGAGTCCAATTTATTTTTTTCAAAGGATCATAAAAAAATCATCATATCATAACACATTAAAATAAAGGGTTTCATAATCATACAATCACAACACAACATGATGAGAAGAAACAAGTTTCATAACCATTTCATAATTACATAAAAGAATAACCCATAAAAAAGTAGTGATTTTCATTGTAATTTGGTTTGGGTATAAACTATTAAAGAGAAACATGTTTCTTAAATATTTAATCATCATTAACATAAGGTACTGAGAGAAAGAATCAGAATGGTATCCTTGGATTTTATCCATATAAAGGAAGGGTTACATCAAAGGATTTCATATTAGATGGAATATTATCTATAAATAATACATTAATCATCTTTATAGAAAAGTAAATTTTCATTAAAAATCAAATTTTAAAAATAAAAAGTCATGAAATTTTTTTAGAAATTATTTTCTATTAAAAGAAAATTGAAAACATAAAAAGTAATATTGAAAAATCATTAAAAATATTTCATTAGTAAAATATCCTTTCCTCTATAATATTTTTAAATCATAAAACATTATAAATAATATTTAATTTGAAAATAACATTGATAACATTTCAATGATTCTTCAAATAAGATAATTTTTCTAGTATCATGAAATTACATTCTTCCAATACATGTTAAAACAAATAATTTTTAGCATTTTTCGAAAAAGGTAAATATGTATTGATAAGAAAATAAAATTGATATTAATTTCAAATTATTTCCCAAAATTACAATAATGTCAAAAAATTACATTAATAAATCATTTTATTAATCATTAAAATAATTTTTAAAACGATTTTATTAAATAATTGTTTTTGAAGAAAAATGGGTTTTAAACAAAGAGAGAAATAATGAAGATTTTTTATAAAAACAATTATCTATAACTCGTGAGTACAAAAAGAGAGGAATATTTTGGTAAAACATTAATTTAATTAAAATATATATAGGACATGAAAATTCACACGTTTCTTGAAATATTGATCATTATATTTCTTCATCATAAAAATAATCATAAATAATTATGATAAATAATGAGATTATATCGTACAACCCCTACCACTTTGGTAACAATTAATCATAAGCCCCATGAAATAATAACAATATATGAAAATTAAAATATCTTTAATAAAATTTGATTCATTGTGTGACAATCCAAATGGGTTGTATATGTACCTCATAAAATAAGTTATGTGCATAACATTACATATGTCCCAAAGAAGACAAATTGTGAAAAAAATATCCTACCACTTTAGTAATATTTAGATTCATAAACCCCATTAAATAATATCATGATATAAAAAAATATAATAAAATAGAGTATATTAATTATTTTACATGTAAAGTGGGATGCATATATGCCACAAAAATGAATTAAACGATAAATATTTATCATGTTTCCTAAAAATAAATGAGGGACTAGAAATCTCTTACCATATATCTCAAATTCTTTAATACATGTTCACAAATCCAATATAATAAATAATATCTTATTATAAATCTTTTAAATTACCATAATTATATGTACCATACAATATATGATTTTATTATGTCATTTTCATTCTAAATTATAAACAATTACATATTAAAGTAATGTTTTGGGTAATAAATGCTTTATTTTTGTAAATGATTTAATTTTTAGTATTTTGTCTTATAACATTAATAAATATGTTATAAAAATTATAATTTAAAAAATCATATAAATATAATACATATTTAGTATATATGTATTTATAATCATCGATAAAATTTAGATATAGAAAATGAAATACATCGTTCAAGAAGATGGTAGGTCGTACGTATTCCTGAGCATTGTTCTCATTTGAATTATGGGATAATAAAATAATGTTAAATTATATATTATCATTATATAATCCATTTCATGTCACAAATATGACTTTTGATTATTTAAACGTGTTCTTTTTATGTTCTAAGTAATGTTTTTTGAAGAACGAATCACATTGCTTTGACCTGGTAGTCTACCATACACACGAACGAGGCAATCATATTACCATTAATACGAAGTAAGAATGAATATTTGTTATCATTATTATATAATAAAAATAATATCATAAATATCATAAAAAATATATCATTATTTCTATCCATGAGAGGTTATGATTGAAAATGAATAAAATATGTTCGCGAGTAGGTAGTCCATCCTAGACATGAATGATGAATTTTTAACCCATTTGAAGGAATATGATATGTGTTTTCATTATAAAATAAAGATAACAAAATATCATTATTTTTACAATATTTATTATTTTATATCATAATTTTTTAATTATAATTTAAGGACAATGAGAAATAAATAATATTAAAAGATCACTTATTTACAATACCACTTTTTAGAACACTTAAGTTAGTTTACAACAAAAAGATTAATATGATGGATATATAACCAAAATGGGGATTAAAAGATGATATTTGGTATTTTTGGATTTTATTTTGTTGTTGAATGGCCGATATAATAGGATTCTTAATTATGGAGTGGATAGGTGTAAAGCCCCAAAATTTTGAATAAATCTTGTTTCCTAATTTTTTGTGTTATATTATTTTTATTCTCAACAAAACTGTTTCATTTGATAACATGAGTATAATTAAAATGAGATTGTTGGGTTTTTGACTGTTATATGACTATTGGTCAATATTACCGCTAGAAACTAAACATTTTGATAGTTGTCTCTAAATACAAGTGATCTTGGTTAATTAATATAGAAAGAAGATTTGATGACCTCACCCAATAGTCTTGGACCGATCGAAGCCCATCTAACAGAACTTGGGAAGGAGGTAGAACCACTGGACTTTGCTCTGGACCAATCTCAAGCTGAACTTTATCGTGTGAACCTAGAATGGAATCGCCTTCGTGAGGAGTTCAAACTGATAGAAATTACTACTCGTGCAATTTTGGCCGAGCCTCCCTCAAGTTCTCTCACCATAGCACACCTTACACTTAGGTCCTATGCTGGTGTGATAAGGGGCTATGTAAGGAGACCGTAACTGCCTTGTGTAATCCTTTGTTTTAAATAAAAATTTTGATTTCTTCTTATGATGAAGTTTATGAATTTTCAAATGTCCGGATAAATATATTATGCATATTTTTAGTGAATTTTAGAGAAACATTATTTAAAAAAAATATGTTTATGTAAACCTTAAATAATTAAAAATGTGTAGTGATTTTCAAAAAATGGTCTTATAAAATTATGTTCAGTATGAAATTTAGAGTCTAATAAGATCAACTTAATTTTTGATGAATAGTAAATTATGAATAGTGATTTTATGCTTAGGATTAGTAATGTGACCAAATGAATTAGTAATCTCACTTAAATAAAGCATTAATATAATCTAGGCACCTTGATTAAGTAATGTGATTCAATAAAATGGTTCAATAACGGTTTCATAAATTATTAGTCAAGTATGAGTTTTTTCAGGTGAATAGTGTTTTTTAATTAAAAATTTAATTAAAAATTTTTGGAAAATTATTTTTATAAAATGGATTTCATTTTTGAACTCAGAGCATCGATATTATGTTAAGGTAAATTTGGGGGATTTTTCTGAAAAAAATGAATTTTCGGTGAATAGTGTATTTATTTAAAAATTTAATTAAAAATATTTAGAAAATTATTCTTATAAAATGGTCTTTATTTTTGAACTCAGAGCATCAATATAATGTTATGGTAAATTTTTGCGATTTTTCTGAGAAAGTTGAATTTTTGATGAATAGTGAAAATACAGTTTATAAGTTACGGGTGTTTAATGACATCATTAAATAATTTATTAAGTATGTAATCAATATGGTCGACTTGTGAATAGTAAGATAAGGTATGAGGTGTCCCAAGTGGCCAATACCATGGGCAAATGCCATGGGAAAACCCATGGTTTTTCCAAAACCACTAATGAGGTGTCCCTTGGCCATTAATGCATTGTCCCCTCACTTTCCCTATAAATACTAAGCCATCCTCTCATCCATTCGACTCCCAACTCTCCCCCAACGAAGCTCTGGTCTCATTACCTCCCAAGTAGTCCTCTCAAGGTAGCCCCAAGCCCTCAAGGTTCCATGTTTTGAGTTTTAAGAGTTACGTTTTAAGGTAAGGGATCCGACCTCTCTCTTTCTTTTCAAGTAATCTCTTTTATGTCATTTATTTTATGCTTCATGCTATTATGTTGGAGGATGTTCTTTTATATTCCTCTTACTGGACTTTTCATGTTCATATTATGAGATACCCCCCTTTATCTCATCATTTAATTTTAGGAATGTTAAATTGGCACCGTTAGGCTGCCGAATTTTTAAGGGATTCTTTCACCCTTCTCGTTTTCAAGTTCTATTTTCATGTAAAGTATTTCATGTTAATTTTTATTATGTTGGGGTATGACCTCTAAATCTATCATAATGATCTTTCATGTTCATATGATGAGAGACCCCCTCTTTCTCTCATCAATTCGTTTTAAGAGTGTTTAAGTGGCGCCGTTAGGCTGCCGGATTTTTAAGGGATTCTTTCACCCATCTAATTTTTCAAAGTTCTACTTTCATGTCAAGTCTTTCAAGTTCATTTATAATTATGTTGGGTTATGATATCTATATCTATCATACTGAACTATTATTTTCATATGATGAGGGACCCTATTTGATCTCTTCAATTCCTTTTTTTTGAAGTTTAAGTGTCGTCGTTAGGCTGCCGAATTTTCATAAGAGAAATCTTATTTTTGTCTTCCTTCCATGTTCTTCATTTCAAATAGTATGCCCTAAAAATTTCATTATCATGTTCATATATTATTAATATTCGGTCCCTATACTTTTTTATGGGTCATTTATTATTTTTTGACCCATGTACCCTCTCTTTTCAATGTTTTCTAAAACTTCGTAACATAGCTGTTATGCTGCAAAATTTCCGTCTCAAAATGTCTCTCTCTTTTTCTAAAGTTATTTTATTTTATTAAGTGAATACTCAAAGATCTTTATTATAAATGGTTATTCACATATATACCAAAATGTTCTATTTTAAATTCTGGGATTTACATACATGAGACCCACCTTCCTTTTCTATGGGTTTTAAAGTGATATAAAGATCATGTCTTTAAAGCAGTTTTAAAACGTTATGATTATGAAATGAAACCCATTTCTTTTGTGCTATATGGGTTGTTTATGAAATGATTTATGATGATATATGTGGATTTCATGATGATAAAGACAAATTTAAGGGTGCGCCCTGATAGCGCTCAATGTATTGGGTAAAGACTTAATCTCTAGATATGACCTTTTAGACTGATACCTTGGTGAATAACCTTGGTAATTTTTAAAGACACCTTGGGGATGGACCTTGGTGAAACGAAATGATTGTCAATATTAAATGTTTTAGCCACATCTTCAAGTTATGAAAAATGTTATTTTTATTATGATATTCCTCACGATTTCTTTCTCATGCCTTAATGTTCTTTTACATGACATTATTGATGTATCCCAAGTACACATGTTAAATGTTTCCCCTTATTTCCCTTATTGGGCCTTCTGCTCACCCATTCTTTTGATGTATGTCCCTAGGTTATGATATGCAGTAATGAACCTAGGATGAACATGAGGAGAATCCTTTCAAGTGTTTAAGAATATTTTTTTATGTTTTCATGTTTTATGTTCCTCGTTTCCAAGACACTAAACCTCAAAGATCCTCGGTTTTGTAAAATGTAATGAAAGTTTATGTGATAAAAAGGCCAGATGTTATAGTTGGTATCAAAGGATGGTTTAGTTATTTGTGGAAATTAGGATATGAAAACTTTAGGAAGAACCCTATAGAAAAGTTTAAATATAGGAAAACTTCCTGGTATTTTGGTGAGTATTGAGTAAGGGGTTGGCAAGAAAATACATCCTTGTCTGGATACCAGCAGGTAGAGGTGGCTCTGGAACAGATGTACATAGGGGTAAAACCCGAAAAAACCGCTTCGAGCTAGACTCGAACGGGAACTGGTACACGAAAATGGGCCTTGCCGCACTCTTGGTTTTGACACTCTTGGGGGATATTCTTTGGTAAATTCATAAGCTTAGTATGAATCATTATTAAAGGGACAAAGATAAAATAAAATAAAGATTCACATAAGAATATATGATCATGGATAACCTAGATTGGGACCTAGGGGATCACAAGTTATGGTATACTTTTCTTCTACAAGTTTATCCTTCTGTGCTTTAAGTTTCCTTTTAATGATTATTGGCTATGTATTTAAGCCCTTGTTTGTACTTTCTTTCCTTAGTTAATGGCGGTAAATGGAAGAACATGTCCCAACGACCAATGTGATAGGAAATGTGACGATTTCCATATTAATATGACAGAGATGATTAGGGTATTAAAAGATGATGATTATTTTGGAAGACGTTCACTATTTTGGGAACCCTATTTGATCGAGGTAAATAGATTACTATGGTATTTTCTTTGTGGAGTAAAGTTTGATTTATATTTTGAAGAATCGATAAATTTAAGGTGAACTTATGGTATTATAGGTTACTTATGGAAATGATTGACCAATCTTGGGGTAAATATTTTTAGGTTAGTTACTTTTGTTATAAGATGTTAGGATTGGTTGATGTTGTTTGGAGATGAATGATAAAGTTTACCTTGGAAGACTATGTTATCAAATCCTTCATGTATTTGGGTTTCAATCTTAGTTTGGCTTATTTTGAGGATTTTTAAGGACAGTTATTTATAGAATGGTCTATGATGAACTTTGGTTAGTACCGTTGAAATTTGAAGATTTAAAGTATTTTCCCTTCCTCTGGGGTTCTTTATTTTGGAACTGTTGTTTTATCTTTCCCTTTTTGTTTTTGGGATAATGTTTAAATATAGAAGAAATTGATAGTTAATCTTTGGTGGATTATGTGATTCTCTATAAGATTATTTTTATGCTTTGATGAGACCATGTAGTTTTGAATGCTCATCGCTTGGAGAAAAGATTAGTTTTGGTGGAAACTTATTAAAGGATGAAACTCTACTCGAAGGTAGGTATATTTCCTTATGTTTTTATTCTATATAGTAAATGAATTCCTCAAAACTATGAAAAGGAACGTAAAACAAAAACATTTTCTGTTTACATTTCCTACTGGGTAATCAGAGACCGTTTATACAAATCATCATTTTGTGATATTCTTATTGTTAAATTTCTCATAATCATGTTTCCTATCACTCTCCCTTGGAACATGACCCTTTGTTTTTTCTTCAATATCCATGTTTTCCTACATGGAATCCAAGTGTGGGTTAACTCGGGTGACCTTCATACTTCCCTTTATTTCTTTCAAAGTAATAGTTTTACTGACTCATTTTCCGATGTTGAACATTCAATGAAATTTCAAAACCCAGTTTTAAAAATTGCGAGGAAGCAATTTCTTAAGGTGGGAAGAATGTAACGACCCAAACTTTTGAATAAATATTGTTTCCTAATTTTGTGTGTTATTTTATTTTTATACTCAACAAAACTGTTTCATTTGATAAAATGAGTATAATTAAAATGAGACTGTTTGATTTTTGATAGTTATATGACCATTGGTCAATATGACCTCTAGAAACTAAACATTTCGATATTTGTCTCTAAATACAAGTGATCTTGGTTAATTAATATAGAAAGAAGATTCGATGACCTCACCTACTAGTCTTGGACCGATCGAATCCCATCTAACAGAACTTGGGAAGGAGGTAGCACCACTGGGCTTTGCTCTGGACGAAACCCAAGCTGAACATCATCGTGTGAAGCTAGAACGGAATCTCCTTCGTGAGGAGTTCAAACTGATAGAAATTACTACTCGTGCAATTTTGGCCGAGCCTCCCTCGGATTCTCTCACCTTAGCACACCTTACACTCAGGTCCTATACTGGTGTGACAAGGGGCTATGTAAGTAGACCGTAACTGCCTTGTGTAATCCTTTGTTTTAAATTAATTTTTTGATTTCTTCTTATGATGAAGTTTATGGATTTTCAAATGTCCGGATAAATATAGTATGCATATTTTTGGTGAATTTTAGAGAATGAATATTTTAAAAAAAAATGTTTATGTAAACCTTAAATAATTAAAACTGTGTAATGATTTTCAAAAAATAGTCTTCTATGATTTTGTTCAGTACGAAATTTAGAGTCTAATAAGATCAACATAATTTTTGATGAATAGTAAATTATGAATAGTGATTTTATGCTTAGGATTAGTAATGTGACCAAATGGATTAGTAATCTCACTTAAATAAAGCATTAATATAATCTAGGCACCTTGATTAAGTAATGTGATTCAATAAAATGGTTAAATAACGGTTTCATAAATTATCAGTCAAGTATGAGTTTTTTCAGGTCAATAGTGTTTTTTAATTAAAAATTTAATTAAAAATATTTAGAAAATTATTTTTATAAAATGGATTTCAATTTTGAACTCAGAGAATCTATATTTTGTTAAGGTAATTTTTGGGGATTTTTCTGAAAAAAATGAATTTATGCTGACTAGTGTATTTATTTAAAAATATAATTAAAATATTTAGAAAATTATTTTTATAAAATGGAATTTATTTTTGAACTCAGAGAATCGATATTATGTTATGGTAAATTTTTGGGATTTTTCTGAGAAAGTTGAATTTTTGATGAATAGTGAAAATACAGTTTTTCAGTTACGGGTGTATAATGACATCATTAAAGGATGTATTAAGTATGTAATCAATATGGTCGACTTATAAATAGTAATATAAGGTATGAGATGTCTCAAGTGGCCAATACCATGGGAAAATACCATGGGCAAGCCCATGGTTTTTCCAAAACCACTAATGAGGTGTCCCTTGGCCATTAATGCCTTGTCCCCTCACTTTCCCTATAAATACCATGACATCCTCTCCTCCATTCGACTCTCAACTCTCCCCCAACAAAGCTCTGGTCTCATTACCTCCCAAGGAGTCCTCTCGAGGTTCCCCCAAGCCCTCATGGATCCAAACTTTGAGTTTTAAGAGTTACGTTTTAAGGTAAGGGATATGACCTCTCTCTTTCTTTTCAAGTAATCTCTTTTATGTCCTTTCTTTTATGCTTCATGCTCTTATGTTGTACGATGTTATTTTATATTCCTCTTACTTCCCTTTTAATTTTCATATGATGAGAGACCCCCTCTTTCTCTCATCATTTCATTTTAATAATGTTAAAGTGGTGCCGTTAGGCTGCCGAATTTTTAAGGGATTCTTTCACCCTTCTCGTTTTCAAGTTCTATTTTCATGTCAAGTATTTCATGTTACTTTTTATTATATTGGGGTATGATTTCTAAATATATCATACTGATAATTCATGTTCATATGATGAGATACCCCCTCTGTCTCCCATCAATTCGTTTTAAGAATGTTTAAGTGGTGTCGTTAGGCTGCCGAAATTTTAAGGGATTCTTTCAGCCCTCTCATTTTTCAAAGTTCTACTTTCATGTCAAGTATTTCAAGTTCCTTTTTAATTATTTTGGGGTATGATATCTATATCTATCATACTGAACTCTTATGTTAATATGATGAGGTACCCTATTTGATCTCATCAATTCATTTTTTTTAAGTTTAAGTGACGCCGTTAGGCTGCCAAATTTTCATAAGAGAAATCTTATTTTTTTCTTCCTTCCATGTTTTTCATTTCAAATGGTCTGCCCTTAAAATTTCAGTACCATGTTCATATATTATTCTTATTCGGTCCCTCTACTGTTTTATGGGTCATTTATGATTGTTTGACCCATGTCCCATCTCTTTTCAATGTTTTTTAAAACCTCGTAACATAGCTGTTATGCTGCAAAATTTCCGTCTCAAAATGTCTCTCTCTTTTTATAAAGTTGTTTTATTTTATTAAGTGAATACTCAAAGATTCTTCTTCTAAATGGGTATTCACATATATACCAAAATGTTCTATTTTAAATTCTGGGATTTTCATACATGAGACCCACCTTCCTTTTTTGTGGGTTTTAATGTGGCATAAAGATCATGTCTTTAAAGCAGTTTTAAAACGTTATGATTATGAAATGAATCTCATTTCATTTATGCTATATGGGTTGTTTATGAAATGATTTATGATGATATATGTGGCTCACATTATGATAAAGACATATTTAAGGGTGCTCCCTGATATCGCTCAATGCATTGGGTAAAGACTTAATCTCTAGAGATGACCTTTTAGACTGATACCTTGGTGAATACCATTGGTAATTTTTAATGACACATTGGGGATGGAACATGGTGAAACGAAATTATTGTCAATATTAAATGTTGTAGCCTCATCTACAAGTTATGAAAAATGTTATTTTTATTTTGATATGCCTCACGATTTCTTTCCCATGCCTTAAAGTTCTTTTTCATGACATTGTTGATGTATCCCAAGTTCACATGTTAAATGTTTCCCCTTGTTTCCCTTACTGGACCTTCTGCTCACCCTTTCTTTTGATGTATGTCCCCAGGTTATGAGATGCAATAATGAACCTAGGATGAACATGAGGAGAATCCTTTAAAGTGTTTAAGAAGAATGTTTTATGTTTTCATGTTTTTTGTTCCTGGTTTCCAAGACACTAAACCTTATAGATCCTTGGTTTTGTAAAATGTAATGAAAGTTCAAGTGATAAAAAGGCAGGATGTTATAATATGTGAGGGGTGGCGTTTCATATGTGTGGTGAGTGGAACACATGATTTTTTCCAATAAAAATGTTGTACCCATATTTTTCACATTTCAAAGTGATTAAAATATGAAATTATAGAAACATTAAAATATTTTTTTATAATATTTCAATTTAATGTGTGTTGTGAGCATTTTAGTTCATTATAAACCACATCTTATTTGTTTTACCCATGTTAAAAACAATTTCCCTTAACCGTCATAATTGTTTTTTGCAGATCTGGATATTTATTATGGTCGAAAATTAATTTGAAAATATTAAATAATATAAATTATTATAATTCAATATTTGGAATCAATTATGATAAATTCTATTCACATAAGTGGAAAATTTTATTTAAAATGTAATCTCAAAAACTTGATGAGAATGGGGTTTTCTAAAGTGGAAATGTTTAAAAAGTTTAAAATGTTTTTATATACAAATTAAATATGTAATTTTTTCTAATGACCTTAATTATATTTATAGAAATATTATTGAAATAATATTACACTTAAAACCGTATTAAAAAAAATATTCCTTGGAAATTCCTTGAATTAAAATTTTGTTTTTTAATAAAAACCATTATATTTCCTTATTCACTAAAAAAATTATATTTTTAGAAAATTAAAAAAACAAATCCCAGATAATTTTTACAAGATGATTAAAAAATAAGGATATATTTTTCATATAAATTTTATAGGAGTGTCAAAAAAATTTAAAATATGTGGGAAAATGCAACAAAACTACATTTTAGAAAAGTCAATTTTTTAAGCGTAAATTTTGATTGATTCTAATATATTGTCTAAAAAATACATTATCTAAATGTAAAACATTTGATTTAATATATAATATATTAATTCAATTATAATAATTCTCCAAATATGATTCATTTAATTTATTAATGTAAAAGGTATTTGTGCACGTAAAAATTATTTCTTAAAAATATATCTTTTTTATCTTCAAATGGAATTTATTTTCATTTCAAATTAACTATTCACCAAATAATTTATTATTTATACATGTGTCAAAAATATATTTTAATAATTTTTTAATCATATTCATACATTTCATCCCAGTGGCTTGGTGATAAATGTCATATTGAGTAATAATATTTTAATAGTATATCACTTGTTGTTAAACTCGATGTTAGATATAACACAAGCTCCACTCAATGATGAATAAAATTCAATCTAAACTAAGTATTTCTTATAATTAAAGGAAAAATAATTTTTCTTATAATTAAAAATTTCTAAATTGTTAAATTTAGTTGGAAAAAATATTTCCCAAAATATTGGGATTTTATAAGAGGACCCACCCAGGCCCATTCTAGGTTGGGACAGACCCTCCCAAACCCGATATGGTTTTTGGTCTGCCAATCTACTGGTGGAAGACTATGGTAGGTGGATAACTACTGGAGGAAAAGGATATCTAGGAAGTATTCATTTGGACGAGGTGTCGATAGTGGGGTTGGACTAGTAAGGATTTTGTCAGATGGGGTGTCATTGTATGGTAGGTCTAGGTGGAATATGAAGGTGAGAGTGGTGGTGGGTTCTAGTGAGGTTTATGTAGCTAGGGGATTCCAAACACTTGGGAGCCGATGGTGGTATTATGGAAAGAAGAACTAGGGGACTTTAATGGGTGGACAATGGAAAGGAATGTGAAATAGCTAGGAGGTTGTGGGGAAGGTTGGATGGCTAGGTTTGGGGTGCCGCCATTGGAAGGATAATGGTTTGGTTCCCAACTTCAAGACACTTTAATATTATGAAAAATGGTTTTCTATGTTAAAAATACTTCTAGTGGAAGCCATCCAAACATTAAAACTTTTTTTTGTTTTTTAGTATATTGGCCTAGTGGATAGATTCCACCCTAATACAATATTATATTTATATCTTTGTTTCTTTTCTAACCCAAGACCATACACCAACATTTTATTGAATTTTTTTACTTTTAAAAGCCTCATCAATGTAGGCTTTAAAAAAAATATCCTATAATCTCATCACACCTTATGGTACTATTCTGGAAATCAGAATCTGGCTTGAAGCTAGTCAATATTATTGGGGTTGATTGATGAGGCCTAAAAAATAAAAATTATATCTTTATTTATGTGTGTTATTTAATTTTTATAATCATAAAAGTTTGTATCCATTCAATTTAGATTGTTATATTGCTTTAAATGGGCCATCTATGATCTAAAAAATTCACAGTCATTTACGTTTTGACCAAAAACATTTCCCTCTACATTAATTTAAGGAAAATTTAATTTTTCATAACCTATAAAATTAATGTGATTCCAATGAGACCATTAGTTAATTTGGGATGTACAACACAAGAAGATGAGTCTTGGACTTGATTATTTCCATTTTGCCAACAAATCCACATAATCATTGGAAATTGGAGCATTAGTAAAGGCCAAGGATCATAGGTGAATTAATTTAAGAAAAAAATAGTTTTATGATTCTAATTAATTCCCTCAATGAAAAATTCTCATTTTGAAAACTATTTCCACTAGATATATGTTTCAATCCATTAAGATAACTCACACAGGATTTATGAGTATAAAGTAACTCTGATAATCAAAATCATGGGGCTAGAATAGAGGTTCGATGTAGCATTCATTATCCAAATGATCACCACCATAATGTTCCTTTCATATGTGAAGAATATAATAAATCAAAATTTAGGAATAGGTTATTCACTATATAGGATGCATAAAGATGGATTGATGAGATCTCCAATTATGGTGGATAAATTATTACACGAAAATTAGATCCCCCTTTCTTATATAGTAGTGGTTAAACACCCATAATGGGATCCCCAACCCCCATGTAAAAAACTCCCACTAATAAATCCCTAAATGACACATTATGGGAAACTAACTATGATTTAATTTGTTTTTCACGTACTAGTAATATATAATAAATATATTTCATGATAATATCATGTCATTAAATTAACTTGTAAATCCCAAAAATATTTAATGACTGGTGAAAATTATCATAAAATTCATTCATTAAATATTTTCCAAGGTATTAACGTTAAACCTTATGAATACGTTTAACATATAAATTCAACTCCAATTAATCAAGATTCAAATAATAATGAATTTTTATATTTTTTTGGAAATAGTTTTATCCCAAACGTGTGTCAGACCCCATGGTGTGACCCACCATGTACTATACTTCTATTCATCATAATAGGATACACATTTGAATATTATATGTGTCTAACCCTCTTGGACCTTTTCTAGATAAACATTTATACTATTTATAGACCATGAGTAGATTCTAGAAACCCATAAAGGCACCAAATGATAAAATGTAAAGTCATAAAATTGAAAAAATTTCAAATGAAAATATTATATTTAATATAAAATCATTATTGATCAACGTATCACAATTCAGGACACATGCAGCATGTCATCCACCTTTATTGATTTATTATTCATTGAAATTACTTAACAAACTTACCTTATTCCTCCATTGGAATGGAATTAATGAAGGTTCTACACTCATGGTCAACTAGGCCTAACATATCACGTCATTTCAGAAGTGAAAAATTATGTCTTCATTTCATAATTATGGTCATGCAACCAATGATACACACAACACAAGATACCTTGAAAGGAAATCAATTTCATTGTTCTCATCATGAATCAATGTATGTAATTAACTAGTATACACTGAAATAATATAATGTACAGACGCCAATACTTGTGATCATTGATAGAAACTAACATTGACACTTGGATGATGTGTAGTTTCTATTGGAAGGTCTTTTCTCATGATTTCATCTACTCGAGGTTGGTATGTGTGAACTTCTTGAGATAATGTATCAATACATATGATCCCACAATAATTGATTGTCACACATTATCAATGTCCCGATACTATGATGTATTTGGACCACAGGATATGAAATAAATATTACAAACATGGTATCTCTATGTTCTCTTTATATTTAGGGAACATATATAAAATTTATATATGACATGTAATCTACATAAATTACCATAAATATAGTGAACAAATAAGTATGATCACAATTTTGATAATGTAAATACACTCTGAAACACACACACACAGACAAACACACACACACATATATATTTTTATAAATATATATATATATATATACTAAAATATATAAAAGTATTGGTAATAAATGTATATACATGGGATAGTTATAGTGAACCCACCAACAAAAGAGTTATGTCCACCCATTAGGATAGAGATTACTTTCTAGTTGTAACACTTCTTGATTCCCTACCATGGAGTTTAATTGGAATGTTGGTTTAACACCCTCTGATTTTATGGAATATATATATTTCTACGAAATTTATTCCCTTTGATATTTTCATTACATGCAACACTATGTTTAACGATAATTACAAACAATATTGATTTTAGATTATGTTACACACAACATCGAGTCTAAAAAAACATGACATATTATTACAATATTATATCTATTAACACATAGATTTTGGAATGGGGGTTAAAAATATAATTAAATAAATTATCAAAGTATATGGTTTAAAAATTCTATAAAATTAATAATTTGGTGACCAATTAATTAAAAATAAAATTAAAAACACTTTGAACATAAATGTATTCTTTTTTGACAAACTATTTTCATGTAAAAACGTTTTACTTCAATAAATAAAAAAATTGGTCATTTAATTTAATGAAATTTATATATTATATATTCAATCAACTATCTTTAATTCAGCTTTATTTTTATAGTTAAGAGATATTAATAAATCAAATTTAATGATGAAAACTATATTTCTTAAAATGTAGTCTTATATAATTTTTTGTGATCTTATTATAAAAACAATTTTTTAAATATATTAGATGATTTATTTTAAAAAATAGATATAATTTTTGAAATTATAATATAATATTTCTCTTAGTGTTAATTTTTATTAATTTTCTAAAAATAATAATTTTATGATGAATAGTGATAAATACTGAATTTTAACCCAAAGAGCCATTTTATATACATTATTTATAATGATAAATAATATTTTGAAATTTTTTCATTTTAAAATTAGTTCAATTGAATATCTTTTAATAAAATTTACTTCACCTTAATAAATTCCAAATTTAAATTAGATATAATATATTTTCGAATCATTTGATCATTTTATCTTTTAAAACCCTCTTTCTCATCACATCTATAGGATTATGTTTTAAATTAAAATTTTCTACATGTAAATTGAATTTGTAAAAAAGGTTTCATATTTTGGATCATAATTATTTATAATCTATAATAAGATCTGATTAATGTTTTTCTAAAATGAAAAGTGATAACAGAGTAAATTAATTATAGCAGTTAAGTTAAAAATGGGACACCATAAACTAAATATGTAAGGGTGAAAATGACCTAAAGAATTTCTAAAAAATGTATAAGAACATATTTAGACACAATAATGTATAATTTTCAATAATTTAAAATTTACAATACATTTTAAATGATAAAAACAAGGGTAATCTTTTTGTTTTGAAATAATACAATTGTTCCACTCCCTCACAGATAAAAGGCCACCCCTATAAAATCTTCTTCACACATTCAATCCAATTTGATTCCCCAAATACACAAAATAAATAACTTAAAAGAATAAATTTTATAATCCTTTAAGCATTATTTTGGGAATAAATATATCCTATTAATTATTTTTATGAAAACCTAAATAGGTTACATGAATAATATGTGAAATTATTCAAGTGGTGATTTTATTTTATTTCTCCAATCAACTCATTAAATTATTGTCAAACCATTATTAAATAATAACCATTTTATCATACATATACAGAGATGTTTTTAGTGTAATGACCTATATCAATATCTACTTCTATTAATTACATTATGAAATTATCATTCATGTTTATGGTTGGCTACTGCCTCACGAACTAATGTAATTCATTTTTCTATTACCACCTCTCGTGCATGGGTTTGATGACGGAAATAAATTATATATTTGATATTTATAACATTTATGTACCTATTGTGTCATGATATCATAAATGAATTTTTTTAATTTCCACTCCATAGTGGATATAATAATGTCATTTATGTGTACGAGGAACTATGACCTCATGAAGCGATGTGATTCCTTTTAACTAACGATTTACTTGCAGGATAATAAGGATAAGTTTAATAAATATATCATATATAAATGAAATAATTATGATACTAATTACTTATGAATCATTATTAAGAGAATATATATCATTTTTTTCTTACATTTTCACTCACTAAAAGATGATATCGTCGTTTGCGAAACTATAAAATACTACCTTCACGAAGCGATGCGACTCTCATTTCCCCAAAAAACAACATGGATGATATGTATGAAGAAATAGTATGGTATTTATGATGTTATTAAAATTCTATAAATTTAATATATTATATACCCCCTTTCAATAATGTCTGTTGAAAAATAGAAATGATACACAAGCGTACGTACGAACTACTACCTCCATGGTCGTAACATACTTAATTTACCAAAACCACATTTAATGATTTGTAAAAAGGTTGTCATTTATTTATGAATATAATATTTATATTATTAACATTATTATTTAGATAAAATATCTATGATCAATGTAATAGGACTAAAAATAATAAATCAAAACATATAATAAAAAAGTGATTATTAATTGAAACATGACTTTAATAGGGAATTGTTAATAAAAGGGTAATAAAAGGCCCAATTTCAATGATATATGGTATGATATATACAATTATTAGTATATAATATATGTAAAAAATATATATATTTATTACACAAGAGTTGTGAATGTGAATGAAGAATGGTTAGACTGAAGTTAATATATTTTCGTCTCACGTTTTACTTCTGTGAGGCACATACCATATTCACCACATATTTGATTTGGATGGTGTATATATGTACATTGATTTAATTTTATGATTATTAAATTTAAAATAATTTGTAAATATATAACCATTTGTGTATCTCTCTTTCATGAGGTTTACCATTCAAAAGTTACTAAATCGGTAAGGGGTTGATGTCTCAATTCATCTTCATCGACACATATAGTTATGTTATGAACCTGTATTAATTTAAGAGATTTATATAAAGCCCTTTTGATATGTAATGTGATTACTTTAATTATACGCAAAATATTTTAAACTTCTTTAAATGATACTCCTTCATGGATAATATTATGAAATGTTATTAATGTTTTAAATATTATATGTTACAACCTCATCTTTTATGAAGATTGATATTTATTATGTTTTCAATGATCATATATTATGATCCATATCTCAAGAAACTCATGAATTTATACATGATATTGTTATTTCATGAGAAAAAATCCCCACTTCATTTTCCACTCTTCATGTATTCAAGAGGTCAAAATGAATTTTTTATACAAATTATATCTTTAATTAAAAACCATTTTTCATAAAAATATGTCTTCTAAAAGTGATTTAATTTTATTAACATTTTAAAAACATATAAAAAAGAAATTTTTAACCATTTTTTAATCCCATTATAAATTTCATGGTTATTTTAGAATAATACTAATTAAAAAATGTTTACAATTTTCAAATATTTTTTTCAATGTGAAATTTATGTTTTCCTCAAGAAATGATTTAAATGAATTTAATGATGCATTTATATATTTTCAAGGGTTTTTTCATGAAAATTATTTTCATGATAATTTATTTTTTTAAAATAGTATTGAATGTAAAAAAGGAAACTTTCGACAAGAAATGAAGAAATTATTCTTAAATCATACTTTATAAGTCAGTAATGCTATTTTCAAAGAAAATGAATCTTAAAATATTTTATGATTTAAAATGTTTTATTCAAAGTGGAGAAGATATTTCCCAAAATAAATACAATATAATTTTTTAAAGATTAATTTATAATGTTTTGATGTTTATTTTCAATGAAGATTATTTCCAAAATGTTGTTAGTTTTAAAATGTTGTTTTCAATAAAAAGTATACTTCACAAAAAATTACATTGAATTTATATTTCAAAGTAATTATGCATCTAAAATTAAAAACATTTATGCAACTTATGTTTTTTAATATGAACCAAGGATACCATTTTTACTCTATCTCTAAATGGTTTATGATGATAATATCCTTAATAGAAATTGGGTCAATAATATACCAACCCTTCTATATATTTCACACATAAACATAATTTATGACAAAAATTCTTCACTTGATACAACATAGAAAATCAAGATGTCTAGTGTATTTTTGGTTTAGAAACATTACATAGAAACTGAAAACCTGAAATACATATCATTATTGAAAACATCTTTCACATGACTACACAGATTCCATTGTACTTCGCATTTCAGGGGATAACATGAGGGCATGCATAGAAAAGGTTGAGCTATAAATCCAAGTAACAGAGTATAAATGGAGTAACATGAATAATACATTACATGTTAGGAAACAGGCATATCAATGGATCATAATAGAAACATGAACATAAAGGCATAATATAACATGATTATCATAACATGGAAATGAGGAAAAAACATTTAACATGATATTAGAATGAGCCAAGGATCATTAGTAAACCATCATTACACATGAATTATCATGTGTAAAACCTAATTTTACTTTATTTATCATGATACTAATCATTACCCAATTCATTGGAATGCTATCAGGGCATATCCTTCTTAATTAGTTCATTTCATCCATAAGTTTTCCCCACGGATCATATGACTTGGATTCATTAAACATAATCATTTATTAAGTGATAAATTAATGTAAAATTAATACATGAATATCTATAACAAATAAGTAATTTTTCATACTGGTGAATACCCTTGATAGTGGAATGGGCATGGTATTCACAACACAATTACTTTGTATTGGAAAATCGCGGTGCAATTCCGTAAGCATAACAACATAACATAAGAATTCATAAAAATGGTTGAGGAGAGTGGATGGGGTGTCTCATAATATTTAAATTAAATTGACCGTAAGGGGGTCATATAGATACACGTCCCAACATATTTAATGGAATTTAGATTCATAATACAAATGATTTTTTTGAATGAAAATGAGAAGAGAGAAATTCCTTATGGAATTTCAGCATGGAAACAGTTGTACATGGGAGGAATTAATTAGATAGAAAAAGGTCACTCATCGTTCCAGAATAAGGAGGGATTTTTGGGGGAGGTAAAAAAGTCTATACCGCAATATTTGTAATTGAAAACAATATGGTATAACAAAAAAATAAATTTTGGCTAAAATAAGAAAGGAAGAAATCTTTTACATGGAAGTGTGATCCAAAGGCTTGGGAGAGGATTGAGAGTGGCTTTTGGGGAGGTTGAGGTGCCTTGGAAGAATACTACATAGATGAGGTCAGGGTTGGGACTTGATCTAGGGTTATTTATTGAATAGAAATGGGAGTTTTTGTGGGTTTATAAAAAGAAAAGAGAGGGAATTATTTATTATTTAGGTTTAAGACCCCACACATTAAACTAATAAAAATTACAATCCAACCCATGGTTTTTTTTATGGTTGTTTCCAAAGGGGAGTGGAAAACATTATTTTATATGTTCAATGGTCGAATATCTTAAAATATTAGTCTTTCTTATGTGGAGGTGAGTCACACTATCAAGGAAATCATTTGAAAAGTTAAAATGTTTTAAATGAGTTGGTGGGTCCACTATGATGCCATAAGATTAATCAAACAAATCTAAAATCACATTTTTTTAATGTTAAAACAAATATTGTCCGAAAATCCATTTTACAGTATTTTATTTCATCACTATTGGGTCATTATGATTTCATAAAACACGTTATATATCTTAACAATATTTAATGTTTGCCGAAAAATTCAACTACCTAAGAAAAATATGAAAAATTTACCACTGTAAAATTTAGATGTCCTTATTCTAAAAAAAATATATTAATTTTACCTAAATAATTTTCTAAATATATTAATTTTAAATTTTAAAAAATTACTACATTTATTGAAAATTCATGGGTTTTGACAAAAAAACGTTTTTAAACCTTAATAAAATTTAAATTTGTATTCATAAAAATTATAAGATAATTTATATTTATTAAAAAGTAATTTAGTAATAATAATAATTTTTAAAAAATAATTTTTAATTCCAGATATCCATTAATTCCTCAAAACAGATTTCTTAATTGAATATTAACTTAAAAACAATTTTTTCTTTAAAAACCATTTACAAAGTAACAATAACTGTAACACCCCGACCCAGGAAGCCCAGAGTCGGTGTACTATTACATATCTTTAGCATGATAAAAAAAGACCACATCTCAAAAGACCGAATAGTTTAGTAGCCTTGGAAGTACTAGATACATTCATAAGGTTTACATTACATCATAAAATGGAAAAATGCAACAACATTGTTTCCATAGACAACATTGAGATCCCATAGACTATCCTTGGAGGTCAGTCATAATAAACTTCTTAGAATCCACGGAATAATAAAACATGGAAAGGGGTCAGCTCAGATGCGCAGTAAGGATAACATTATAGTGGAAACTTTCATAAATAAGCATAAAAATTTAAGGCAGTGTATAAGACTAGAACAAAAGGCTTTTAAACTTGATCTTGATCATAATATGGAAAAGATAAAATCAAATAATTCCATTTAAAAATTTACATGGATATTCTACTAGTTTAATAATCACATGTAATATCAATAACCACTTTCATAATGATGGAATGCATAATACCAAACTATCATAACCACATAGTCAAGGCATTGTGCCAAGACTACAAATCAGATTCTGTCAAGGCCTTGTGCCAAGACACTAGTTTGTCTCTTGAGACCTACCGATGCATCAAGGAGCTATAGCGGGCTCCACCTGTCACATACTAAGTCCAATTCATTCCTCATATGAAAAGGTTTAAGCATAATCTGAACATTCGTATTAAAACTAGCATACGAAATGTCAATATTTTAACCACAAACCATGAATGGTATTAAAATACCACATCCACAGTAAAATATAACTCATTCAATACAATATAGAATATTGTATAATAATATATCATCCTCAATATAGAATAATGAAAGATATTTACAAAGATGAAAATAATCATCAAAACTATTTAAGAGAAATATCCCCCTTTTTATTGAAAACATTTAAGAGTCTCACTATTTATCAAGAAGCTGTTTAAAATAGATTTTTAAATCAATGTTTCCCATACCAATTTGAAAATATTAAAAGGAATTTTAATTTTAAAACTATAATTATATATAAACAAATCCTTAAAACCATTTTTAAAACATGGACGTTAATGAGAAAGATTTAGAATAATAAATCTATAAAACATTTTAAAATGATATTTTTGGTAGAGTTACTAACCAAAAGAGAGACACTTGAATACCAATGATTGAGGTAATAAAAACTTTTTAATATCATGAGAAGAAAGGGATTCATGGTATACTATGTCAAATTACATTATATACACCATATAAAAGTGATTTTGTGTATAACAACAATGAAGTCTCAATAGAATGTAAATTGAGATGAAATATCTTATAAGGACTGTATCTTTAGGTTAAGGATTAATGAATGACATAATTATGTGTGAAAAATATAAATACACTCAATATGATTCGATATTCAGTGTAAATGAATTAGAGGACATTCACACATATTCTTGTAAAAACAACACCAATGAATTGGATATTTAACTCAACAAATGGAGATTGAGTTAAAATTACTCTCATCAAGTTCATATTGATGACTTGAGAATTTATAAATGGATTTATTATGTGTATATAAAGTATATCCACAGAAAGGGGAGTGGAAATGATGACATAAGAAAATGAATCATGATTCCACACATAATCTTGGAGTAAAATAACCAATGAAGTATGTGTAAAGCCAAATGAGTGGAAATTGAAATTTCATATTCCTTTATAGATTTGGTAACATAAAAAACATACACCCATGAAATAAGTACCATAAAATGATGATTTAAATATCCATAAATTAAATTATATTAGATAATTAGTACAATCATGGGCAGTACACACACCACGTGCAATAAATAAGTGGTGAACAATTGAAATTTCACGGAATTACAAGTTAGATAAGAAACCCCTTTGTAATTTTTCCTTGGTTGAGGGTAGGTTAACCTCTTATATAATGGTTAAATAATTGTTATTTAATTATACAAGAATAATATACCTTAATATGATATCATATATGATCTTTTAACATTGATTTGTTAATAATATCTTAGTATTATCGTCGTTTCGGGTGTTAACAGATTCGTTTTCCTTTATATTATTTGTTATGTGAACCATATTTGTTATGGATGATATGTATCTTATTCATATCAAGAATTATATCATTTATCTAAAAATTAGTTTTAATCATAAAATGAAATTTAGTCTTGAATGGACACGATGGGAAATGAATCTCATCGCATTCGTGGGGACAGTAATCCGTACGTATGCACGAGTGACAATATCATTATTTTTATATTAAAATAATATATAATTGTATGGTATATCATATATACAGAATCATTATCATGTTATATTTTATTATTTACATGAATTACAAATCATTATTATACCCATCCAAATAATAATGTATTGAATAACAATTACACCACGACGTGGAGATGGTAATCTGTATGTACACACATATGGTGACATGTCATTCAACGGATGGATAAAATAATAAATATGGATTTACCATATTTATAATAACATCATAGTATATATAAGATACTGGAGTTATTTTTTTAGAATGGAAATAACAATTAAAGAAGAAGTGGAAGAAGAAAAGAACGTGAAAGAGGGTGGTGAAATTATTATCTCTTTTTTGGGTTCTTCTTTTTGATTTGATCAAAATGGCTGCTTTAGTTGGATTTCTGAATAAATTAATGCATCTAAGATTAATTAACGAAAGTTGAGAGGATATTTGGGTAGGGGTTTTATGAGCCAAAAGGATTTGAAGGTGTGAATTTGAGAGAAGGGGGAGTTCCCTTTTATAAGATGGGTGAGGGGAACCTTACGAAAAGCTAGAAATATTATTTAATAATAAAATCATTTTCGGGTTATAATTTATAAAAAATGGATTTTTATAAGTTTATGGTGGGGATGGATCTAAAACCACTCAACCAATAAGTTTTAGATAGGTTTGGGTCACTATATTAACCATAACTTTTAGATTTTACTCTTATTCAAATAGTTTGACATTTACCATGTCTCTTGAAATTTTTATAATATATTGTTAATAAACTTAATATATACATCCAAGAGAACCCACAGTGGTTAATTTATGATACACCTATCAATATATAAGTCCTTTGTCCAAGCCTTATATTTTTTTGAATATTTTATCAATTAATTATATAATATGTTTTTTAAAAACTCCTTTATATAAATTTTGACACTATTTAATAATTGTTTTTTTAAGTCTTAAAAACATTATTAATTAAAAAAAATTCATTCAATCAATACTAACCTGTCATATTAACCTATAAAATTCATGGATGGTATAAAAACTTTAAAATTATATTTATTTTAACATTTATAATACCAATTATTTGATTCCATCATTAATAAGGAAAATACTCCATCATCATTGAGTCATAAATAAATATAATTATTAAATGTATAAAAATTATTAATAAAATTCCATTATATATAAAATATTTTTATCATTATAATAATATTTATAATTGAAGAGATAACATGTATAACCCTATGTAAATGTTTTTTTTGCTAAAATATATATGCTTATGTCATTTTTGTATTTACTTTAACTTCATTAATATAAAGTGTCATTATCACTAAAAAGTGGCTCCATGGGGTCCCAAAATCGACCCCAAGATTCCCATGGTCGGACATGTGTCATCCAATAGTGTTAGGAAACGTTTTAGTGTAATTTAATATTATTATAATATTATTTGTTTACCCTTATTTACCGGATCTACCCTTTAACCATGGTAAATAATATATTTACCAAAGTAATTATTCAAAATGTATAAAAATAAAAGTTACCTATTTACCCAATTTGGACCTCCTAATTATAAATATGGAATCCATTTTTCTAAATTAAAAACACAGAAGTGGAAGAAATTAATTTAAAATTAATTCTCGTTGTCAAAACAAAAAGCGTGTTTTTAAGAAATAATAACTATCAAAAGATTTACACTTATTTATGTACAATTTAAATGATAAATTATGTCCAATGACCAAAATTGGATTAAATGTTAAAAATATAATCTAATTCTACTTTAAAACCACCCAAATGCATAATTTATCACTATTAATTATTTCAATTAAAAATGTTTTTTAAAGTTAAAATATATTATTGTTCACTATTCGCCCTAAATATGAAAGTTATCAAAAAACACCAAAAATTTATTGAAACTAAATTATTATGTCCCAATCCCAAAGAAGAAGTTTATTTTATCAAATTTCATATAAATAAGTTTCAAATATTGGATTTAAAAAGTGTTCTCCATTAAAAGGTTGTAAAATTGCATTTTTTGAAAAATACTTCTTTTATATGAAATAAATGAATTTTTCCTTACATTATTTCTAATTAACTCATAACATGGATTATAAAATTATAAGAGTTATATAATGTTCAAAAAAAATTTGATCCTTTTCATAGCCACTTCTGAACGGCTAGTTTGGTAAGTCGTGATGTGCTTGAACTCGATGTTGGGTGTAGTGTAAGTTATTGAATTACTTTGAAAAACTAACATACTATAAAGTCTTGGGGTGTTATAATCTTCCCTCATTCCATAAATTTCATCCTCTAAATTTAAAAAATTAGGCTTGGGAATATAATGGAAAGTCCCAAATCTGAAAAAGAGTCAATAAAACTATCACTTTAAATGAAATAAAGAGAAGTAAAAAGGTCACCCAAGATAACCCAGACTAGGATTCCATGTAAGAGAACATGGATATGGAAGATAAATTAAGTGTCATGTTCTGATGGATAGGGATAGAAAACATGATCGTGAGAATGTTAACAACAAGAAAACCACAAAAAAAATTGGGACAAACGGTCATTAGTCTCCTAGTAGGAAAGGTAAACAGACAACATTTTTTTAGTTACATTACATAAAGATGAGTAATTTATTTATGAGATTGACTAAGAACATAAAGGTATATACTTACTTTTTAAGTAGAGTTTCATTCTTTAATAAATTTCTACCACTAACTATTTTTTTTAAACGATGAGTATTCAAGAAGACTTGGTCACAACGGAAGAGCTAGAATAAACTTCTATAGAATCACATGATCCAAGAAGGATAAACTATATATTTACCTTGTTTTTAGAGATTAATCAAAACCAAAATAGTTAGTATAAGATCTGATCATCCCCCAAAATGATATTCCATTAGATAACGAAACACTATTCTTAATTTCTGAAATTAATCCAATAATACCCCAATGTTAAATAAATACCATTCAATAAAAAATTGTCCTTTAAATCCTTCAATATAATCCAAACTAATATTGAAACCCAAAACATAGAATAATTTTTTTATGTAGTCTTCCACGTTAAATTGTATCTTCGAATGACATCAACTACTCTTAAAGTCACATACTTAAAAGTAATTAACCTAATAAAATATTATATATTATATGATAATATTTTATATAGATAACCCAAATCAATATAAATCCACAATAAAAAAATAGATAAAAATCCACCATTACTCCTCTAATGAAATCCCATAGTATTATATTTTCCTTAGAATATAGTGTTCCCAATAATGAAAACATCTTCCAAAATAACATTTATCACTTAATCACCAAATCATTTTCCTATACTAAGGGTATTAATTTGATAAGACATAAGATCGCAAGTCAAATTATTACTGGTCAATAAAATCATTGAACTAAAAATAATTAGTCACACTAACCAGGGACTTCACATAGTCCAGTGGTATGCGATAAATCCCAATTGCCCTCTGGTTGTGGGTTCGATTCCGAAAGCATTGTTCGATGCGACAGGTTGTCACATGGTCTGTGTTTTTTCCTTTTTCAAAAACTATATGTTATAACATTACCCAAATGAGTTAAATTCCTCAAAATAACCATAATATAATTTAACCACAAATGTTATATCATACCTTACATTTTCATCCCAAAATATAATAACTTGTAATTTCCTCAAACCCAATGATCATATAAAACTAAATGGTTATTTATAACTATATCCACAAGAGAAAAGATAATTCTTCCTTAAATATCAATTTCAGATGACAACTGCAGGGTTACAAATACAAGAGAAAATTATTCCAAAGTAATCCCATCAACAAGGAGCACTAGTACTTTTAAACATTTATCCAACCATTTTTTTTTCACACAGCTTCTTCTTTGACCAATAAAATATCCTATAGAATAGTGCATTCACTGGGTTAATGTCTAAGTCCCCTAAATTTACAGCAAATGACTATAAATGGATTCTTGGGAGAATTTTTATTTTCTTCCATAGTACTCTTCATTTTTCCTCAACAATTATTCCCTTTATGTCCTTCTTCCCCACACATAAGGAATTTCTTTGTTCCATTAAGTCACTTTCCTGGGTGTCTCCATCCACATTTCCTACATGATGGAAATTGAGGATTCTTTTCTCGATGGTCTCCACTACTAGGGCTCTTATCATTCATTACCCAAAAAAAATTGATTAGGAAAAAATTGTGTATTTAGAGGAGCCCCAATATTTTAAGATATTCTATGGTTCTAGGTAAACACAGCTTCTCCAAAAATTTCAATGAGGATTATATTTTAGTTATTAACTTCCATTCAAAAAAATATTATTTCAACCTTGAATTATTAATCATCTGTATGGTAGCCACCAGAGACACTTATTGATTCATAATATATCATAGGAATCACGTTTTTTTAAGGATATAGACATATTATACCCTCAATATTTTTTGCAGATATGATAGATTCATAGATTGTGTTCACATTATTATTTGGACATATGGACTATGTGTTTCACTAGTACTCATGAGTTCCCCAATTAAATTTCTATATGGGGGTGATCCAAATAGAATCCCCACTAATTCTCAATAAAGACATCTATCATGAAGAGTATGTATCATGTATTTGATTGAAAAGAGAGGTAATTGTTTTTTGTAGTTCTCTAATTATAGATAATTCAAACCTCCTTGGTAGAGGATGTGATGATTGTATAAATTCCTTAAACCCTAGAGGATGGGGTTTTCAGCACTATTTTACCAATATATTTTGAATTATACAATGTTTTTATTACTAAACATGTGGTGGAAATGGTAAAAGAGATACAAATACCCCCTAAACCTATGGGACTTATCTACCCCTTATTTCTATAATTATAGATATGACAACATCCATTTTTATAATCTAATTTTTCTTCTGATAATGAACCAGTTTTTGGGCTTATTTTCCCAATAAACAATTATATGTTGAGGGATTCATTACATTTTATGGTTTTGAAACTTAAAAAATGATGCATTATCCACTTTTACGAAGCCATATTTAAGGAATTATGAGTTACATGATTGTGTCAAGTATTAAATTTTTAGGGATTATAATTAGATGGATTCTACTTAGGAGACTACTTGGAGTTTTTTTACCCTGTAGTAGAGAATTTTCCTAAGGATATGATATTTCATAATTCCTTTCTTGGGGGATTTTCTATCCTAGTTGTTGAGTGGAATGCAGTGGTCCATGATCACCCAATACATAGATATATATATTTAATGTTGGTAGTCATTGTTATTTAACATAGGGATTTGATGGAATAGAGGATAGCATGAAAAAAGCATCTATGTATTCTACCTAAATATGGATTTCATATAACTAATAAAGAATCCAAGTCAATCAAATGGGAGAGTTCTTTGATAATCATAATGTGTTTGGTGTATCCCATGATAAAAAATACTTCTCACTATAAAATGTTGAATATGAAACCAAATATTTTGACAAAGATAATTTATGCATATTTATTTCATAACTTTTAGAATTGAATACACATAAGTAGTCATGGGATTGAATATAAAAGGGATGTTGTTTTTAGAAAAATTGTTTCTCATGATCATAACTTTATAATCAACTCATGAAGTAGATTTCTCAAATTGGTATAACTAAATTGGTTGTTTTTCAAATGCCTTTTTGAGGAGGGTTGGACTCTTTAGGATTTTCACCATTGTTTCAAGGGAAAAAAATTTAGGTGATGTCACCGATAATGAAGGTTTCCTCATACTATACCATGGTTATGACATAGAATCTCTAGTTAATGGGGAGGTACCTGATATGATAGTGATGGAACATTCTACAATATCTTGATATGAGTTAATCTTCTTGTTAATGTCAACAATGTGAGCAAGTTGTCGTTAGAGTGAGGTTCCAATATGGGTGGATTTTATTGTAATTTTTTTGTGGAGGGCATCAATAGTGGGAGGTGCCTAATTCAATGGTAAAGGGAGGTCCTTCACAATATATTCCATAGAAAGGACCACTATGTTGGGTGCTTCATGAAGAAATATTAAAAGGTGTTATATCAATCTAATGGATATTTCTTCAAGGAGGAGTATTTTTGTTACTCTCACCATGAGAATATATCTCAATTTTGATCTAAAGGACCTTATAAAGAGGAACTTCATGATGAATGTTCTATAGTGGACCTCTTAACTTTTTTATTATTGTTCGAGGTAGAGGACCTTCATTCCTACAGATAGCTAAACTATTTTATGAATACAAAGAATAATATAGGTCCACTAGTAGAAGATATTTTAGAAATCCAAGATCCTTAGTGTCGGGTGATGTAGGGATATAATCGTAGTCCTGGGTTGGGATGTTATTTATCAGACACCCAAGGTCAATCACTATGCATAATGGACATAATATATAGAATCCTTTCAAGGAAATTACTATGTTTCTCTTTCTATATTCATATGTTCATTTTAATTCATGGAAGGGATATAATCCTACCCATTAATTGAAATGAGAATACACAGATGAGTCTCCTTAGATTGAGTAGTGATATGGGATTTCCTAATGGATTCCATAAGAATACACATTAATAACTCCATGGATTCTTGGAATGTAAGAATATAATACCATTCCTATGAAAATTTTAAACTATGTTAACAAGTTTTATTAGTGTTTATATGAATATGAACCAACCATTAAGTGATTTTAAAAATTTACACACGAACTCATGTTGGAATATAAATATGGGATGGATCCAAAACATCATCCTTTTTATGAATATAATGATGATCTGTTTGAATAATAGTGGGAGTATGATCCCACCCATGGGTATCTCCTGTAATATATTAATGAACCACATTAAAATTAGAAGGATAATACATATTATAATTTACCCTATTTAAAAAACATATATATGGAATCATCATATACTACTTCTTCTAGAATACTATGTCAAATTTCAATGTAATGGGAAGGAATATGGGCCAACACCACTATTACCATTAAGATGTGCTGACATTCATCCGTAGAAAGAATGGGGATATTATCCCCTTCTTGGTGAGAGTGGGGGTATAAGTCTACTCAAATCATCTATTCCATATTTATATTCATATGATTGGGTGGATTATTATCCAACCATTTGATAGATTCTAATATAAGTATGCCTTTTCCACTAAACAGTGTAAGGGTATGTCGAAAAAACATATGAGCACATGCATATATATAAGATTAATTTGTAATTGTTAGAGTGTGTTCAAAATATTCTTCTATAGGAATGGTGATATGATATTTTTCACTATATCTAATTTATTTTCATCCCCAGTATGATCTCCTTTATGAGTTTTCATCAGTGACATGAGATTTGACCTCCTAGGATGAATCCTCAACTTCTTGTTGAGGAGTCCAAGCCACATGGTGTTGGTGGTAGTGGTCGTTGGAATGAGTCCTCCTAGAAGACTCCTGGATGGTGTATCGCGATTTAGAGGACTTCTTCCTCTACCTAAATGAGATAAGGGAGGTAGGAAATGTATATCTCTAGATAGAGGCTCCTGAAGTGGTATCCGGTGCTCTATGAAAATAATAAATTTTGGGCAGTCCTCCTATATCGAGGAGGGGGCTAATAAGGTTTGATAACCAAGAGTCACTCTCATAAGAGCCTCCAAAGTAGGGACAATAATATTGATGTGGTACTATCTAATTACTGAATTTTTGACATGTTGGTAGATACACTATATGGGAGAGATCATCCTCCTTCCAATGGGGGCACAGCTTCGGAAATAACTATGGAATTATCTAGCTTCTTGGACAATGCAATTGATTTGGTTAAAAGGGGAATCTTGTCCAAGGATTTATATATGGAGTAAAATTAACAAACTAGAACACCCATTAGTTTAATATCACTTGTAATATTATGTTCAATCAATCACATTCATTGTTAAGGGATTCATGTTGGATTCAACCATATCATTTCTGAATCAAATTATTGGTTCTTTTATAAATTTTATTTATGATATCTAATTCCATCGAACCTTTTTTAGATAAAAGATTTCATATCAATTTCACTATTTATCCCCCAATTAAATTATTTGTGGGTGATTGAAAATTATATGTTTTTTTATACAATCGAAGCATAATTGGATGGAAAATGTAATTTCAGGTTCACAATTTTTTATTTTAAATAAATATTTTGGGGTTAATAAATTTGATGGTCCAAGTCTAATTCCGTACAACCATTTATGGTCAAAATATTTCACATTAGGTTCAGTATTTTTATGATGAAAAATCCAATTAACCAATGTATTCTTCTCAATAGGATGGGAATTTGGGAACATGTAACACCTCTCCCCTCACCCATTGCCTTGGGAAGAGGCGGTGGATGTTACATGCCATAGGTTATATCCACAAGAAATTAAAGGAAATAAATAATTTTAAAGGGGTTCATAAAAATTTAGGGGATAATTTTCTATTAAAATATGAATAAAAATTAGGATAGCCATAAGAAATAAAACCTCTATATGATGAACAAGTAAATAGAATAATCCAAGACATAAAGAAACCAAAATAAAACATCAAAGTAAAAAAAATAAGAGACAAAGTGACATTACCAAAAGATTAAAAAGAATTAAGACCCTTAAAACACCAAATACCACAACAAGAAACTATCAATCTACTCCAATATCCAAATACAGTATCCCAACCCCATGAATTAATAAGACCCACTAAATAATTGGAAAAAAATTCCTTTAACTGTATCTTAATAAATAACCTCTGCAAACATGGCATAGTTCCCAAGTAGGAGTTCCTTATATATCCTAGTTGTATTTCCCCAATGACGTCCTATATCACTATACTAGGATAAAACATTTCATAACAATTATATGAAGTAGTTTAAAAATAGTTTATTGTTGTTTTTACCATCAAAAATAGTTTTCAATAAAAATAAATCATACATTCCGTAAAATATATTTTTCATGGATCAAGTCAATAATTCCTTAAGACCATTTCATAATTTATGATTTGGAATATAAATTTCAATGTACACAATAATCCACATCAAACAAAAATTGGATTGGGGTTACATTTGACGGGGGAACATTATGTGCATTCACCATTTTGTTGATGGTGGAACTTCACAATTATTACGCCTGCCATTCAACTCACACACAACTATTATGAAAAAATAATTTAATATAATTTTAATTGAATAATTTCCTAATATTTAAAAGTATTTAATAGAATCATTTAATTGAATCCATGAAATCATTAATTTAAAATTGATATTTTGAATTTATAAACCAATGTTTTCAAAAAAAATCATCAAATTCCCTGATCTCCAAAACCATAATTCAAATGAGTGTTTCTATTAAATCACACATTTATTTTCACAAAAATTTCATGAAATTAAATAAATTTTAAATGAATCCTTAAAATTATAATTAAGATGAGTTTAGAGAGAATCCATTTACCTCTAAATAATAGGAATTTGTTGAAGAAAGGCACAACATGTTAAAAAACCCACCTTGATACTTCTTAAAACAACCTTATATCTCATTAACTTAAATAAAAATAAAAATATCTCATCAAGATAGGACTCAATAAATGTGGATATATTTTCAATAGACTATATCCAGAAGTACAATAATGGGATGAAGTGTATAGTTATGAAAACTTATGAATAATGATAACTTAATGATGAATGCATGCCTCCAAAACACTTTATTCACGTAGGAATCAATCCAATATTGAAAGGATTCATCTATCTAGCCATGGAAAGAAATTTAATTCTGGTTCATTGAGTATTAAGGAAAAACTATTTGTTTTATGTGGTAAATAGGCATGGATCCATAATTTTTTGATCTAAATTTTCAAGGTGCACAGTTAGGGAATAATATATTGAAAATCATGTTCTATTCATGAAAAAAGTCACTTCCTCCAAGAACACAACAAATGGATTGATTTAAAAGTTTGAAAAACCATGATACAACTATTCTATACCAATTATTATATCATTACATTATTTCTCATGGTCAGCCACATGTATTGGTCAAATCACACACCTAACCGAGTTTCTACCCAGTACCCAGTGTTTCAGTTTCATTATTTTTGGGGTGGTGTTTCACAATCTCTACTAACAATGATCTAACCTCACAACAATTTAAAATCATCCCAAACAAGAAAATAATATACCGAACCTCCTAAAATATAACCCAATAATTTTATAAATTTCATATACATAACTAAATGGCCAAGAAGATGAAAATTTTGGTGCAAAATTCCCCCCTCAAATGGTATTTCTATCCCTGGAAGGTAGAAAACTCTAATTGACATAGAATATTTTGGGCCATTTCTCCACTATTTCCTTCTCCTTCTCCTAAGTTTCTCCCAGAATCTAAAAACTTTACCATAAAATTCCCACTTTACAGATGATTTTACCATAAAACACTTTCTATTGAAAATCCAAAATCAGTACCGACATATGATCCAATGTAGAATCAGGCTCTAATTCAATGTGATCCCATTGAATAAAATGTATAGGATCAAGTTGTTACTTTTCTCATTTAGATATGTGAAACACATTATGAACTAAACTAAATTGTGGTGGGATGTCAAACTGATATTCTACCACACCAATGCGTTCAAATATATAAAAAGGGAATATGTATAAAGGAGAAAATTTTTCCCACTTCCAAAAAATGATAATGATCTATACATGACTAATGATGATAGTGATCTGTATATGACTTATGGTGACTCTAATCCATCTCCAATATATTCTAGTTCAATTGAATATTATCCATTTTCATTTTCGCAGGGCATGGTCCAAACAATGAAATCTCAACTATTTTCACCCAAGAATGTTGAGAAAGACAATTATCCCCATAAGAATACATAAAAGAAACAATATATATTGAGTTTATAATAATTTTATTATATGATAACTCCACTAACAATATGGGTACATTTGATGAGACACAAAATTTCATTAAAAAATACATTTTCATGTCTTGAAATATTTTTATTGTACATTCAGATTTACCATCCATTTGTGGATGATACTTCATGATCATAGTCAATATATTACCAAGTTATTTCTATAAGGATTTAAAAAAATGATATGTAATCCTCAGAGCGTGGTGTGATACTATCAAAACTTTTACTGCATTTCTTTTGAAGACATATCAAATATTGATTTTTGAAATATATTTCACCATAATAGACTCACAAATATGGATAAAATGGGATATCTTTGTGATCCTATCCACTATCACCCATATGGTATCGTGTTTTTGAAAAATACATGGTAGACTTGTTACAAAATCAATATCCATATTCTCCCATTTCCACATAGTAATTGGAAAAGAATGAAAAAATACACACTAGCCATTGGTTCTATTCGTTAATCTACAGATTGGTGAGACATTTTTTAAAAAACTCAACCAATTTACTTTTAATGTTTTACCAAATAAATTGCGATTTTAGTTCCTTATAAATATTTTATTTTTCAGGATGTAAATACCATATCAAATGGGGGTAAGCATGAAGAAGTTGTTATTGACAAGACAAATGTACCACTATTCGATCTTGAAACCACATCACTAATCTTATATCAAGATTATATCCATCAGTGGTGTCCCCACCATTGATATTTTACATCATAAAAATCAATTCATAATTGCATGTATGTGTCTCTTTGAACATCTCACCAAACCATGAAAAAAGATTCCATAAAGGAAACCACAACACTACCTTGGTCCTTACAATCCAATGTCATGTCGGCTTTCACATAAATTAGACTCCATTGATCTAAAGCTTCATTCACCAACCGAATATATGACTTCATTCTTAGTTAATCCACCATAATGATTCATTTACCTGCTGTATACATTATTTCAACTTCACACATTTGATAATACTCTATCTATATTCATTTTCATAGTTTCATGCCAATTAGTGAGAAAATGTGTTTCATGTTCTTATGATATGTAAAAACTATATATTTATCCCCAAAAAGATAATGACACCATGTCATCATAGCATAGACCCAAACAACTATTTTAAATCATGATTTGTGTAGTTCTTCTCATGAAACTATAACTGTTGTGAACCATAAGCAACAAAATGATCTCCCTACATGAGAATACATCCCAACCAAGAGACTAATTCATTATAATACACCACATTACCTCTTCATGAAAATAGAACTATCAAGATTAGTGATGATTTGAAAAAAATATCAATCTCTTGAAAATATTTTTTTAATTCATCATTCCATTGGAAGGGAACACCTTTCCATGTCAAGGCTATCATTAGTGATTCGAGTAATAAAATATTGAAAAATAACTAGCCATGCCAAGAGAACTATGTATCTTGAAGATATTATTTGACAGTTTCTAAGAGATCACAATTGATATCTATTCTATATCAAAAAAATATTTTTCAATGATAACGTGGACATGGAAAAATACTTCTTGTATCCAAAAATCACACTTTGAATGTTTTTCTTGTAGGAAATGATCACGTAAGATACCCAAAACTATAATTTTTTTTCTCATGATCAACTTTTTTCATTGACTACACTAATATGTAATCCTAAAAAACCACCAAAAAGTGTCTAGATACCTTTGGAATAGCAAATTCATCGATGCCATAAAGATAGATGGTGCATCCATAAGACCAAAATTCATAACCCTATATTAATAATGGCCATATCGACTCTTGAATGAATTGTTGTGAATATCCTCCTTCCTAACACATAGTTGGTAATATCCTAAACATATGTTAATTTTAGATAACCACTGGGCTTCCCTCAATTAATCAAATAGATCATCAATACATGTAAGAGTATACCAATTCATTATCATAACTTGATTAATCGTATGAAAATACCCAGAAAGCCTAATAGTTCTATCCACATTTAAAAAATAGGTGCTTCACTCATTGTTGTACTAGAAAAATGAACCATTTTTTGTCAAATCATCTAAATATACTTTCAATTAATTTAATTATATTGGTCTTATATGATAACTTGTATGTGAGATGATATTTTTAAAACCACAAGATTTCGTTAATTTTTTTTGAAGTTAATTTATCTCTTTTTTATATTTTTCATTTAATACAACACAGAAGAAAGTTCATTTTATGTTTAAGAAATATTTTTTGTATTTTAATATAAACAACACCAAGTTAATCATTCACTACATAAATATATAAATTTCACATTCTTTACAAAGAAAACTGAGGTTAGCGTGCATTATACGCAATAATGTTATTCCCCATTGACTTCCGTAACGCGCAAGACCAAGATTTACCAAAAATTAATATAATATTAAAATATTTTTATTCAATATAATAATATATAACTTGGAAGTTATATTAGATTTTATGAATAATATTAAATAATTTAGGAAAATATATTGTGTATAAAGTAAAATTTTAATCCATAGGTTAACAATTAATTATAAATGAATATAAAAATCAATTGAATATAAAAGGAAACATTATTATGTTCCCAATTCTATTATACCCTAATTAATTAGTTTTTCATTTATTTATTGAATGAAACAAGTTAAAAATTCCTTTCACAATGAATTTCGACTCACCATATGTTATATGAAATACAAAGTTTCTACAAAAGATCATTTTATTGTTATAATCATTTATATGATTCAGTTATTACCTAGTTGATAAAATGTTTTAATATGAATGGGAATAAAAACATATAAAATATTTTTATAATTAATTTATATAAATAAAACATATTTATAATGACTAATATAATTATTGGTAAAACATTTATATGTTTTAAAAAATCTATTATCTCAAATGAACTACTCTTCATGTCCATCAATGAAAAAAACTAAAATTTATTTTTGGAACCTATAGAAATTATATATGATAAAAGAAATATCATATTGGAATTTAGAACATCAAACTTATCATAGGGAAAATTTTTGGTATTTTTTAGAAAAATATCATTTTTGAAAAATAGTGAAAACTAGTGCATTATAGTTAAAAACTTCTATTTTTGTTTATATAATTATTAATGATAAATTATACATTATATTTTTTAAGGTCACATTATATAATTTATACATCTATTAATACTATTTATATCATTATGAAAAAATTTTATGAAATTTAAAATAAATAATTAACAAACAATTGAACATTTTTCTAGTTTAAAACCCCATAATTTGGTCCAATCTACGGTATAAGAATTAATATTAATTTTCCCACTTCTATTAATTTAATTTCAAAAAAAAAATACAACGATTTATTCAATATAATATTTATACGCTAATAATATCAACATAATTTTTGAAAAAAAAAAGTTTTGTAAAATTGATTAAAATTAATCACCTTCATTTTCGTCAGATTAAGCTTAATTAGAGACAAAACCTTAAAATAAAGGTCCCAAATGACCTATCAATTTTTAAAACACAAATTGTATGTCCATATATAGTTTAAAAACCTTCAATTATTTATTTATTATGGTTTTTATTAATTTTTTTTATTAAGGACATGGGTACACCTAACTTGTTTTAAAAAATTCCATATGAGCCATTTTCCTTCTGTATAAAAGGACACCACATATAAATCATCATTAAAACATTAAAAATCTTATGTTGGGCCAAAAAATGACTAATATGTCATGACCCTTCCCAGTGGGGCCTGTGCCGTGACTCCTTGAGCCCACCTCCAACAGGCCAGGGGTTGGTGACTTGCACTAAGTCGGCATATTACTAACATGGGAGGCATTGCCTAAGTACCTGTACACATGCACACATCTGAAAGCCCACAATGCTTAAATTTAAAAAAAAACTCTAGGGAACAGAAATACATGCGTACAACTAAACCCAACCAACAGAGTACGATGGAAGGTAATGTACTGAAAGAAAACTGGGCCAGAATACGAGCCCATCAAAACAAGAGTCTAAAAACTAAAAAGTACAACCTGTAAACACAAAGAGGTACTAGGACTGCTGCTCGTAGTCATAGGAACACCTCAAACTGTAGGGATCTCAGAAATCTCAGTCCTGTCTTGGTCAGCCCTGGACTCTGTCAAAATGTTGCTCGTCTGCACAAGACAGGACACGTGCGGGAAATGCCAGTACAGGGGTGAGAATAACTATACTCAGTAGAGGACCCAAAAAAACACAAAGCAATACACAAAAGAAAGGTGTAGTAAAATATACACTGTATATGTTTACTAAACATATAATAAGAGAACACAATCTAAATATACTCCAATCCAAAACCCATGGTCTAGGGAAAAGTCACGCAACAACAGACCCCCAATAGGGATTCAGTTCAAAGGTTCCCTAAAACATTCATCCGGGAGAACTCACTCCACGAGTCTGGTAGCTCTGATGATGTCTATCCGAGAATTACTGTCTATCCGGAAAGGTCACGATAGATAGAAACACTCATTCTAGGAGAACACACTCTTGAACAGGGAAATGATCATGATACACAGATGAAAATCACTGTCAGCGCCTTGGAGGCTAACACGTCTTATTTGGTTTTCACCTTCTAGGTAAAGGATCAGTGCCCTATGTAAGTGGTCACGTCGATACCAGACTCTACCTAGGGTCAAGAATGGATAGAGGATCTCGCTCTGGGCCTCTCGGAGGGATACCTGACTCTATCTTGGAAAGTACTACTGAAGGGATCATAATCCTGTAGTAGGAAATGATAGATTACCTTCAGGGGAAAGAGAAAAAGGGGCACTAACCGAAACAAAACTTTTTCAAGATATGGTGGATAAGAAGAACAAGCCATGTACAAAAAAGTGCACAACATGTAGAAATGTCACATGCCGTGTCTTCTGATCCCGGGTACTGCCTGTGTACTATTTCCCATGTCACAAGGCTGGTCGTATAGAAATGTCAGTATGCGGAATTTAGTACAGAACACGTGTCGTGTCTGAATATCTGGGGTCAGCTCCATATACGTGGTCATGTGACCGTACACAGCTCTATTTCACGTGTGCCATCCCATGTAACCGATACACGGGGTAACCGATGTAGCTGACCTGGTTTGGTTGTGTGGTGGAGTAAACGGTTGTGTACTCCATCCCATGTCTATGTATCTTTTGAGATACACACCGAGTCCCGTGTAGTCGCCTCTTCCATGCCGCATAGGGTCTACACACCATGTTCTGAAGCCGTGTATTCCATCCCGTGTCAGTGTAACTTGCAGAATACACACCGAGCGTCGGGGAAGGTCCAACACGCCGTGTGACTAGGGTTACAAGCTATGTGATGCCTGTATGACACCAAAAACCCAAGCCACCGCTGAGCTAGTACCAGACATTGTGTTCATCAGTATACACTCCGTGTATTCGGGAAATTTCTATAATTTCGAACCTTCACTGTCGCACCTCCCGTGTTGCAGCGTCCTTTGATCCGGTCATCCGATCACCATAAAACTCAAGGGTTTAGGTCACATGATCCCTATGAATCCAATTCCATCCGTTTCGGGCCTCTGATCAGCCTCAAAAACGTTTTTTGACCATCTGCATGAAGAACGGATGAAGAACTATTATTCCCAAACCGTGTCAATTCATCTACCACAATTTCCATCGCACCTCCGCTAGGTCTCCACAATTTCGAATCTCCAATTTGGGATCATTGGGTAGAAAAATGGATGTGCAACGATCTGTTGTTCATCTCCCCATGAAGAACACGAAGAACACAGGAGAGAAGAAAGTGAAAGAAGTCCAAAAGAAAATCGAAGAATGAACCTCCGTCTTCATTCATCATTGCGTTGATCTGCTCATGTTAACCAGATTAAATGGAGTAGAAACAAAACAATAACCCAACAATTATTACAATTAAAAATCTCCAATCAATCCCAAAAAGAAAGGAAAAATAAAACCCTCCAACAAGAACAAATTATCTACGGATCAAAATGTTCGTGGTTGATCTACATTCATCGTTAAATCCAAATACAGGGAAAGTAGAATCAAAATAACAACCCCTACCTCGATCTAGTTGAATAATGATCCTCATGTTGTGCTCATTGGTGAGGTTCACCGGATCCGAGATGCGTCGTCATCGTCTGCCAACGGTGTCTCCTCAAAAGCTCCAAGATCATCTCTCCCAATTTGTAGGGTTATGAGGATAACCTTGTGAACATTCCACAAGCATGAACTTATAGGGGAGGATTAGGTCACTACAAAAAAGGAAACATTTTAAAGGAATAAAAATAAATTTTTATTTTTTTTATCACCATTAAAATGTCCAAAAACTAAATCTCGCAGCTGATCCGCACCGTTTGATGTTAGGCCCTGCCTGAGGTAAAATCTATGCTCTAAACACAACGTTGCTCTCTGATTTCCAACCTGGGAAACCATTTAAATGATATTCCAATTTTTCCAAAATACTTCTCAGGAGCGCTGTTTTAAAAGGTTTTGTTTATTTCAATCATATATTCTACGCACTCCAGGCCTTGGGATCGCACACTGTCAAAAGGTATAGTTTCAAAATATTTTAGTATAATATTTTAAAATAATACACAGAAAATCCAAGACATTACATTCCCCCCACTAGGGGGATTTGCGTCCCCAAAAAGCCCAAACAAAGGCTACTCAAAAAGATGCAGGTACTGGGAATAGATTTGAGTCTCCCGTTCCCACGTGCTCTCCTGAAGATTCACATGCTACCGCTGAACACGCACCAAGGGAATTGATCACCCATTAAGGATCCTCTCCTATCGATCCTCAATATCCACCAAGTACTAATCAAAGGTAACTCCATCCTCGATGTCCAGATCGCCTCAGTCGATGACTTGCGATGGGTCATGCATGTACCTCTTTAGCTACGACACGTGGAAGACTTCACGTACCCGATGCAACTATGGTAGTAGAGCTAGGCAGTATGCCCCCTCACTAACTCTACATTGTATCTAGAATGGTTATATGAACCTCTGAGATGGATTTCCACCCCGACCAGATCTTCGTAACCCCGGTCGAGGTGAGACTTGAAGAAAGACATGGTCTCCCTCCTTGAACTCCATAGGTCTCTGTCACCTATCAGCATAAGACTTGTTATATCTCTGTGTCGTGCTCATCCACTCTTGGATAATATTCACCTTCTCGGTGGTAGCTCACTCCAACTCTAAACGCATGAGTGTTGAATCTCTGGGGTTGGTCCACCAAAGCGGTGACTGATAAGGTCTCCCATACAAAGCCTTGAACGATGCCATACTAATGGTGGAGTGGTAGATGTTGTTGTATGAAAACTTCACTAGTGGTAGGCGGTCCTCCCAACTGTGACCAAATTCCATGATACAGGCCCACAACATATCCTCCAGAACTAAAATGGTCATCTCTGTTTGACCATCAGTCTGGGGATGCAACGCCGAGCTCAAGTGTAGCTGAGTCCCAAAGCCTCCTGCAATCCCTTCCACAACCAGGATTTGAAGCATGTTTCCTGATCTAAGACTGTTGTCGAAGGTTCTTCATGAAGTCGAACTATCTTCTGCACATAGAGGCATCCCAAGATCTTTACTGAACTCTGCTCCCTGATAGCTTAGAAGTGGGCAGACTTGGTGAGTCGATCAATGATCACCCAGATGGAATCATCCCCCGTGGACATACGTGGTAATCCCATCACAAAGTCCATCAATATTCTGTCCCACTTCCACTCCGGAACATCCATGGGGTGAGCTAATCCCACTAGAACCTCATGATCAGCCTTCACCTACTAGCATGTAATGAATCGAGAAACAAGCTCTACTACTACCTTCATCATGCCTCACCACCAGAACTGTGATCAGAGATCCTAGTACACATTCGCTGCTCCAGGATGTACCACCAATGGGGATGTATGAAACTACCTTAGGAACTCTTTTTGCAATTCCACTGGTACAATAGTGTGTCCTCTGAAAATAAGTATATGATCCCCACCTTGTGAATATCCATCAAGGGCATGTCCTCTGGAAAACTGAGCACATAAAACCTCACAGTCGACATCCTAGAGTTGTGCCTCCCTAACTCACTATAAGTGTGGAGGGTTGAAAACCATCGATAGATGGTAAGCTGCATCCCCTCTATCCATGAAGGATAGCTTCAACGTTACTAACTGCTCTATTTCCACACCAAATAGCTGTGATATTGACCTTTTACTAAGAGAATCTGCCACCATGACACACTTCCCAAAAGTATAGATGATCTTGAAATCATAATACATGAGGAACTCTATCCAATGCATCTACCTCAAATTTAGATCCTTCTGCAAGAATATGTACTTCAGGCTATTGTGGTTAGAGTAGATGATAAACCGCTCTCCCATAAGGTAGTGTCGCCAGATCATTAACATGAAGAGTAATGCTGCCTAATCGAGATCACGGGCTGCATAGTTCTGCTCATGTTGCTTAAGCTGGCGCAAACCATAAGCAATCACTGCCTGTCTCCGCATAAGGACCCAACCAAGCCCAGTTCCTGATGCGTCACTGAAAACTATGTAATCGACACCCTCCTCCAGTAATCTCAAGATCGGGGTGCTCATCAATGTCTATATCAATAGCTCGAAATCCTACTCGAACTTGACTTTCCATATGAAGGGTTTTCCCTTTTTGGTCAAGGATTTCATTGGTGCTGATATTTGTGAGAAATAAAGAATGAATCTTCGGTAAAATCCTACCAACCCATGGAAGCATCGCACCACCATCAGACTCTGAGGTGGCTCCCATGCTAAAATTTCCTCCACCATGTCTGGTTCCACAGCTACACCATCTGTCATGATGAAATGTCCCAGAAAGGGGACCTCCTAAATCCCGAACTGGAACTACAAGATCTTCCCATAAATCCAGTGCACTCGGAGTACATATAGAACCATCCGCAGTTGTTGCACATGCTCCTCCTATGAAGCTGAGTACACAAGGATGTCTTCAATGAAGACCACTATGAGCCGGTCTAAGTACGGCTTGAAGATATGGTTCTTCAGTCCCATGAACACTACGGGGGTGTTTTTCATGCCAAAAGGAATCACCACGTACTCATAGTGGTCTTAGTGGCATCTGAAAGATGTCTTCCGTATATCCTCATCCCGTACTCGTAACTGGTGACAACCTGATCGAAGGTCGACCTTCGAGAACCACTATTACCATCTTAGTTGATCAAAGTGGTCATCTGTTCTTGGAAGTGGATACTTTTTGTTCATCGTTACCTAATTTAGGCACTGGTAATCCACATACAACCTCAAAATCCTGTCTGCCTTTTTGGAAAAAAAGACTGGGGCCGCCCAGGGTGAAACAATGGGTCTTACAAAACCCTTGATCTGCAAATCCACCAATTGCACCCTTAGCTCGCAAATCCCTCATAGATCCATCCAATATACTGATTATGAAATTGGTGCCATCCCGAGGTGTGAGTCGATGCATAAGTCAATTTCTCAGTGGGAAGGTAGTCCTAGAACATCTTTAGGAAAGTCCTCCTTGTACTCTGCCACTACTGTTGGGAACTGGTAGCTTGTAACATCTACTTCTATGAGTGAAAAGCTGGCAAATTCATGAGTGATCGGATGCACCATCCTATGCATGAGCCCATTTTGGGCTACCTGTGTCTTCTTTCCTCTGAAAAACTAAATCCTCACGCCATCACTATGGAAAAACCGTACCCTTGTCCTAAAGCAGTCAATATGGGCATGGACTGAAGATAACCAATCCATACCGAGAATGACATCGTAAGAACTCGATTCTACCACCAAGAGATTCCAACCGAAACTCTCACCTCCAATGGTATGATCATACTATCTTCAATGGTGAGTGATCATCGAGTCTCCTCCAATAGGTGACTACAAGTGTAATGGTCGAGTCAAATGCTCTACCGGAATCTCAAGGTTTCGGACAATACATGTGGCGTGGAAGGAATTACTGACACATATGTCTATAAGTATGGGAGATAAGGTATAGAAGACACAAATCGTACCTCAGATCATCCTTGGTGTTGCTGGGTCATATGCCTCGACCGCATGTAGTTCTCCCCGCCCCTGTCCCCTAGCTCTCTAAGGCTGGTGAAGACCTCATGGGGGTGGTGGTGGAAGTAGATCGAAGCGTATGACCCCACCTGCAGCTCTCCCTACTCATCTTCCATGCCCACCACCTAGCGGGTCTACCTACTTCACTCTATGACTCTACCTTAGTAGTCCATCCACCGCCTCCCTGTCAGTAGCTCGATGGGTCGGACAATCTATAGTATGATGTCCCCTAGCGTCGCACGAGTAGCACCGCCTATCTCTATGCGGGCTGGATCCATCATGAGAACCTGAGACTATCGATACTCTGTCCTGGGTGCTCCTTTGATGTCTCCCTTGTCCTGATCCATGTGCCTGATGTTGGCACCCTCCTGCTAAGGTCTCCGCACAGGTCTACCTACTGTTCACTGTCGGCGGCTATCTCTGATCCGCTAATTAGCTCTCAAACACCAAGGCTCACTCAATCACTCTAGCATAAGTTAGAATGAAAGGAGGATTGATACTATTTTATATGCCCCGTCATATACCTCACTTGAATGTACGATCTCTAGATTATGGATCCCTGACCATATCCATCGAGTACCTATCGAGGATGACGAACCCTGATGAATAGTCGGCTACCGTCAAACTGCCTTGCTAGAGCTGAAGAAGCTCTTGGATGCGTACTACTCTCAGCGTAACCGGAGAGAAATCCTCTCTAGAGAGTCTCTCAAACTCCATCCATGAAAGAGTCTCCTCGTCGAGAGTCTCTGTGGTCAGACTCCACCATCATCTCACCAGACCCTGAAGAAAGATCTCTCCTAGGATCACCATATGGTCCGCTTATGTCCACACTAGAAGGAAAACTCTATTCACCGCACCAAGCTAGTCCTCAACCACCTGAGGGTCGGGCTCACCTCAGAACATGAGGGGTCTTTGTCTCTGGAACTCATGGAGTGCGCTCAACCTGTTCTCCTCATCGTCTGGTACTACCAGTACCACAGGTTTCTCTAATGGTGGTGGTATAGCAGGTGGAACACCTAGTGGCAATGCCTAAGGAACTGGTCCCTATATCGATGCCTTGTCACTGAGGGGGTCATCCTCCTAATTGTGCTGCTAAATCCTAGCGGGTATGCATGGAGGAGGCATCCTGTAAGGAAATAATAAGTACCATGGTTCATGAGTATATCTGGATTGCTGACACAAAGGACACGGAAAACGCATCCCATTCCTATATGATGCATGTACCATTCTTTCATTTCTCTACAATTAGTGTTTTCATGTAACGAGTCGAAAAGTAAGTTATCGGAGTCCTGGTGTATGGATATGTCGGCCTCCGACACCAACACTGGAGCCTCTGGCTTGAAATCCTAGCTCGAAACCCTTAACACTATTGCCCCAAACCAACCTCATAGACTCTTCGTCCTATGGTAGAACCAACCACCTCTGATACCACTCTATCGTGAACCATCCCAGTGGGGCCTACCCTACGACTCCCCAAGCCCACCTCCAATAGGACAGGGGCTGGTGAATAGAACTGAATTTGCATATTTCTAACATGTGTGTCATTTCCTATGTAACTGTACACATGCACACATCTCCACGTCTATAATACTGAAATGTAAAAAAGCACTAAGGAACAAAAATTCATGCATACAGGTAAACCCGACCAATAGAGTACGACAGAAAGTAATGTACTGAATATAAACTGGTCCATAATACCAGCCCACCAAAAAAAGAGTCTGAAAACTAAAAATTCCAACATGTAAACACAATGAGATATTGGGACTACTTCTCATAGCCATAGGAACACCTCGGCATGTCGGTAACTCCGAAAACTCAGTCTTGTCCTGTTCCACCCTAGACTCTGTCAAAATTCTGCTCGTCTTCACAAGACATGACACGTGCAGGAAAATTCCAGGTAGGGGCGAGTATAACAATACTCAATAGAGGACCCTGAAAACCCCAAAGCAATACTCAACAGAAAGGCATAATCAAAACTAAATAGTATATGTTTACTGGACATATAATATGAGAACACAATCCTGATATACTCAAATCCCAAATCCGTAGTCTAGGGACAAGTCACACAACAACATGCTGCCACTAGGGATTCAGTTCGATGGTTCCATGAAGAACTATTCTGGGAGAACTCACGACATGAGTCTGGTGGCACTGATGACGTATCTTCGAGAAGTACTATCAGTCGGGAATGGTCATGTGAGATAGATACACTCATTTCAGGAGAACACACTCCTGGGTGTGGAAAATATCATTATACAGAGATAAGGATCACCGCCAGGGCCTTGGAGGATACCACGACTTATCCATATTCACTTTCTAGGTAGAGGATCAGCGCCCTATGAAATTGGTCACATCAATACATGACTCTACCTAGGGTCAAGAATGGATAGAGGATCTCTCTTTGGGCCTCTCGGAGGGATACCTGACTCTATCTCGGAATGTGATACTGAAGAGATCATACTCCTATAGTAGGAAACATTACCTGACCTTTAGGAGAACGATAAAAAGGGACACTAACCCAAACAAAACATGTCCATGATATGATGGACAAGAAGATCAATCCTTTTACTGGAAAGTAAATATCATGTAGAAATGTCACACATCGTGTATTCTGACCCACGGTACTGCCTGTGTACTATGGTCCATGTGGCAAGGCTGGTCGTATAGAAAAATAAGTACACATCGTATAGTAAAGAACAAACGCCATGTCTGAGTAGCTGGGGTCGGCTCCATATATGCGGTTGTGTTCCCGTACACAGCTCTATTCTGTGTTTTCTATCATGTGTAACTAGTACATGGGGTAACCCGTGTAGCTGAATGGGTCTGGCCATGTGGTGGATTAAACGGCCGTGTACTCTATCATGTGTCCGTGTATCACACGAGATACACATCGAGTTCCCCGTAGTCGCCTATGCCATGCCACGTACGGTCTACACACTGTGTTCGGAAGTCGTGTAGTCCATCCAATATTTTTGTACCTCCTTGAATACACGTCGAGCATCGGGGAAGGTCTAACATGTCATGTGACAGGGGTCACATGTCGTCTGATGATTGTCTGACACCCAAAACCCTAGCCGTCGTGGAGCCGGTACCACACGCTGTATTCGTCGGGATAGACACCGTGTTTTCTAAAAATTTCTAAAATCGCGAACCTCCACTGATACTCCTCCCGTGCTGCCCTTTTCTTCGATTCGGCCATCTGATCACCATGATAATCAAGGGTTTTGGTTGCTCGATCCCTATGAAGCCAATTCCATCAGTTTTTGTCCTCTGATCAACCCCAAAAATGTGTTGTGCCCATCCACGTGAAGAAATGTCGAAGAATGATTATTCCCAAACCGTGTCGATTCATCTGCCTTCATCAATGTCTCACCTCCACTATGTCTCCACAATGACAGATCTCCAATTTGGGATCGTTGTGTCACAGAACAGATGCGCAATGATCCGTTGTTCGTCGCCCCACGAAGAACGTGAAGAACGCATGAGATAAGAAAGGGAACGAAGACCAAAAGAAAATCGAGGAAAGAACCTCTACCATCGTTCCTCACAACATTGATCTTATCATATTAGCAGGATTAAATGGATAAAAATCAAAAGAATAACCCAACAATTATCCCAATTAAAATTCCCAAATAAAACCCCAAAATAAACGAAATATAACACCATCCCACAAGAACGCACGATCCCTAGATTAACATGTTCGTGGTTGATTCACGATCATAGTTAAATCCAAAAAATAGGGAAATAAGAATAGAAATAACAACCCATACCTCGATTTGGTTGAATAAATATCATCATGTCACATTCGTTGGCATGGTTTTTTAGATCCGAGATGTGTCATCATCGTCCGCCAACTGGTTCTCCTCCGAAGCTCCAAGAGGCTCTCTCTCAATTCACAGGGTTATGAGGCTAACCCCACGAACATTCCATAAGAATGAAATTTTAGGGGAGGATTAGGTCCTTGTACAAAAAGTAAACATTTCAAAGGAACAAAGATAAATTATTAATTTATATTTATCTCTATTAAAATATCCAAAAACATACTCTTGCATCTGATCTGTGCTGGCTGATGTTAGGCCCTTCCTAAGGTAAAATCACTACTCTGAATGCAATGATGCCCTCATATTTCAGATCTGGGAACCTATTTAAAAGATATTATATTTTTTCAGGGAAACTGCTCACGTGCGTTTTTTTAAAAGGTTTAGTTTATTTCAAACATTTATTCTGGGAACTCTGGGCCTTGGGATCACACGTCGTCGAAAGGTATGGTCTCGATATAATTCCATATAATATTTAAAAATAATACATGGAAAATCTGATACATTACACATTACTCTTCCCAACACTCTTCAATTCCTCTTATAATTCTTACATTGGGTAGAAGGCAATCTAAGGAGCCTTTTGGAAGAAACCAAAAGGAGTTACCCAAAGATATATGATTCGTTATTACACCACTTGGATTGTATTATGAATTTTTTAGTGAATATATATGATATAATAAATATATTCTAATAATAATATATATATAAATATATAAACATATATTTCTTTTACTTTCATTCTATCAACACGACAATTAAATGGATATAACATTCAGGGGTTTGTATTACCTATCGTCTCCTTGAACGATGTATTATATTTCATAATTACATTGTCAATATATTAGTACTATATACATATAATTTATATACATGATATTTATATCATGTTTTAAATACTGTAAATCATGATATAAAGTATAAATACCAAATATATAACAAATTAAGACACAAGAGAATAATAATGAAAATATTACCCGATGTGAATCTTTAACATAGGATTGTTAACAAGAGGGTAATATAAGGTCATAATAAAACCATATATGGTATTGTATATAATAATATTATTCTTTAAAATATTTATAATAAATTTATATTTATTATACAGGCTGTTTCAATTCATTAGATGAGAGTCAGGACACAATGTAAGAAGATTTCATGTCACTTTTTATTCCTGTGAGATACATTCTATGTTCGCCACTCTTTCCGTTTTTTTGATGTTTGTACTTAAAATTATTGTATTATATGTGTATTATATAAAAAATTATTAGTATTAAAATATCATTTTTATGAACTTTATTTCATGTGGTTTATGTTTCAAAAGATACCAAATCCGTAAAAAATGTTTTGTCTCAATTTTCCTTTTTTGAGAATCATGTTTTTTATGAACATAAAATATTTTACAAGGAGTACATACTTACATTTTACATTTTCTAGGATTAATATAATATTTTTCATGTTATTTTATGATACATTTAATTTTCTTTTCTTTAATTGAGAGTATGGTCAGTATTTACCAAGTTATAAGATTTTATTGAGGTAATCTCATCACATTTTGAGATGGTTTACATTTAGGATTCCTATGATGAATTTTTATGAATCATCTCTAAATAAATTCATGAATTTTAATCTCCTATGATTATTCATTCTATATTAATGTATTGGTACCATTTTTTACTTTTTGGTATATAAGAAAAATAATATTTTTTTAAAGAATCCTCGTCATTATCCTCTCTTCAGTAAGAAATCTATGTTCCTTCAAAACCATGTTTTCTAAAAAGTTATTCCTATAATTTTCTACTAATATCATGTTACCATTAAAATATATTTTAACCTTTTTTATTTTACCAATTTTCTCTAATGGAATCATATTTTTTCTTTTTGAATGAGGAAATATTCTATCCCTTTTACCGGGGGGAAAGAATGTTCTTTTTTACATCGTACTACATGTACAGATTTATCGGATTTAAATCCTTTGAATAGTACTTTTCATCTTTAAAAGTTAATTTTTTATGTAATTCTGTTTAAAATATATTTTTATGAAAATGTTATTTAAATAATTTTCAAACATCGTTTATAAGTTTTCATGGAGAATAGTTTTCAATACTATTTCAAGATTATTTTATATGTTTTCAATGATTATGGATTTAAAATTATTTTGAATCTTTATTTATAAGTTTTTAAATTATTTTCAAGGAATATTGTTTTCAAAACGTTTTCATGCACTATTTATATGTTTTAAATTTATTTTCAAAAAATTATTAACAAAACTTTTTCTATATATCTGTATATGTATTCAAAGTGTTTTTAGGGAAAAAGATTTTTAAATTTTTTTGAATATTATGTAATAAAGTTTCATGGAATCTAGTTTTAAAATGATTTCATGTCTTTTTTATAAGTTTAAAAGGTATTTTCTATGAAAATGGTTATCAAATGGTTTTAAGTATTAAGAATTACATTTCAAAGAAGAAATGTTATTTTAAACATGATGATTTGTTTGATTGATATTTATAAATAATTTTCCTTTTAAGATGAGATGCATTGATGATAATCATTCCCTTCTAGGAATTGATCTAAAGTTAATATTCAGATCCTTTCTATGAGTAGTTCATTCTTAATGTGATGGTTTTTAAGAAACCCATTCTCTTTCACGAGTTTTATGTTTATGAAATCTACTGCACTTTCATGGGATATATGTTTATAAAATCCAATTCTATTTCACTTGTTTTTATTTTGAAGGAATGGTTATGAAACTTATATATTTTACCTAGGTTATAATATGTTTACATGTTTATGATACGCAATTTATTTAATGGTTTAATATATGATTGTTAATGATTTTGTGGCACATGTATGTATGTTTTTTCAATGAGATGGCTGAGACCTATATATCCCTCCAATGCATTGGGTAAAGATTTATATTTCATGATATATACTAAGATGGTCGTGGGAGTAAACCTTGACTTCTAAGATGGCCATGGGAGTGAACCACGAGTAAAAAGATAGTATGAAGAGTGAACTTATGATTCTAATATGATAATGGGAGTGAACCATGACTGCCAAGATAGTATAGGGAGTGAACCCGCACTGCCGAGATAGTCTATGAAAAAATGCATTGGATACTATGTAAATCATATTATATTCTTATGTATCTACCCCAATGCCATGTTTTATTCCTATGTTATGATTAAATGGATTATGTTCTCTATTTCCTTATGATTCATTTCATCTTAATAGTCATGCATTATTTTATGATTCATGTATATTGTTTTTGATATAAAGAGTATGATTTTATAATTTTATTTTCATGTTATCATTCCCTTATACTCACATTTATTCTTACATATATCACTTATTTACCCTTGACGAGTTTTTGAGATCACCCATTTCTTATGTTTCATTTCCCTCGGTAATGAAGAATGGTTTTACGTAGGAGTACTAAATCTATATAAATTTATTGGATCACCAGGATAGAAGATTTGTTTTTCATGTTTCAAAAAACAAAAACAACTATTACAGTCCTCAGGAATGTATTTTTTGTAATGTAAAAAATAATCATCTAAAATTAAGTAATATTTATGTATTTTAATCCAAGGTAATAATAATTGGAAAAAAAGGAAATGTTTAGTCATCCATTAGAAATAAAAATGATAAAAAAATTTGAGATACCATGATAAATTTCTATATATATGTCTCAGGCTGTCCCTTAGGATAAATATGAGGATGATTCAACGTTTTGGATAATGTCCTGGAATTTTGGTGAAGGGTTGACTAAGTGGCTTCCTATAAACACATCCCAATATTGATATTACATTTTTATGTGGCTCAGACATAGATTAACCTAGGTGTAAACACTTCGACGTGATTTTTCTTATCAGACTTAGTGTAAGCTGGTACGTGACAATGGGTCTCGTTGCTCACCTTGTTTGACAGTCCGATGAGCTATTCATGGGAAATTCAAAAACTCTTCATGAAACATCATGAAACATTTCGATATATGTTTGATATGAATAATCTAGTATGAAACTTTGGTTTCATTGATTACAAAATGTGTAATGATTAAAAATCCCATAAGTAAATATTTTCATTACAATATTATTTTCAGCTATGATACGTAATGCTCAGTATACGATTATTGTTTTATTCAATGATGGGAATAGGAAGGAACTTGATTAATGTTGAATATAATGGAATATTTAATGATGAGTCGTCAAATGGAATGTTCACTAGAGAGAAAGATGTTGTGATCATACCTAATAATTTTTCAGAGAACGTGATTAACAAATTGTTCCTTTACAAACACTTAAAGTCACCAAGGAAAAGAGATATGGAGTTCCCTTAGTGATCGGTTAACCTGGAACTTGGATAAATGAATATTCAATTTCCATTCTGTCAATTATGTGGAATGAATAACCAATGTGAATGTCTTTGAGGAATATTATGATGTTTTTACTATGTAAATGAATGCCAAAAATAAACTAATTGCAAGGGAAAATGATTACCTTAGATAATGAAATTGATGATAATATTCGCCTCCCTATGACATCATCAATGGTTACGTGTTTTAAAATTTTAGTAAATGGTCATTATGCAACCCAATGTCCCAAGAGGAATGTTCCTAAAGATAATCAGAATGGTTTTTCATGAAATGGATACATTTTTCATGATGATGAGACTACTGATGAAATGTCAAAGGAAAGAGGTATTGTTTAATTGGATGAGTTATCCTTTTCAATGTAATAATTATGGAGTATAATAATCAATGTTTATATGTATTTGGATTAAAAAATTAAGTTATATGAATAATGAAATATAAAAGGGTTTTTCTATTTATGTTTTTCTTCTAGTGTTTTTATGTTTATGTTAAATGTTACCGATGGAATGGTGGAGTGATTTAATGATAAGGTGATATTTTGACTTAGGGAAGGAAAGACATAATATGTTCATTATGTCAAGATAATTATATTGTGAATAAGTAAATTGGACAGTACTGATTACCATGGAACCATTATGGACTTGTTAATAGGTGAGTTATACTATTATTGATAATGTTTATAAGAATTTGGGAACTAAGTAATATATACAGTTTACTTTGGAATAAGGTGGAATACATGTTTTCCAAAATGATTTATGGAAATTAAGGTTATTACAATGCTTCAACAAAATATATGACAAGGGTTTTCACGTGTTTGGAATGGGACAACAAATTGGACTTAGTGACCTATGGTGGATCAATGTTAAGATTAGTTGATGAATCTATTTCTATAGATTTGGATTTCCTTCTTTTGGATGGGATATAAGGTTAAACATTAATTAAAAATTTACAATAAACGATGGAGGAGGTATTAATGTATTGAGTTTGTAATAAAAACCTCGGTTAAAATGTTACTTATTAATTAATCTTATTTAAAGGATGTTCTTCATATTTTTTTGGAAATTATATTAGTGTTATTTTAGAATAAGACATCATGTAAAATAGGTGAAAACCAATCTAGACTAGAAAGGCCTAGGTTCTTGAACCCATGATTGATGGACAATAAGGGTTTCACACCTACAACTGGCCTACACGATGTCCTGGTTTGTGTACAATTATTTTTAAAGAATATTAATTTTTTGATGAAAAGATAGTGTTAATTTTTATGTTTAGAGATTAATGTACTAACCATATTGATTTTTATGAATAGATATAGATAAATTGTTATACTTTTTATTATTTTATGGGCCTTAATATCTGTAAAATGTTTTTTTACTGCTTCAGACATTAAAGAATATTTTTTTATCCATTTCATGAAGTAATGGATGAAATAGAAATTGATAAAATCACAAATAATGAATGAAATTATTTTTATAGGAATATAAAAGTATGAATATTTCTTTATATTCATTAACAATAAACGAATTACTCAATGGTAGGATATAGATTCCATGAAAATGTGTTGTCCTAATACCTTAGATTTTTTTGAACCACTGGATTTTGATATCATTATAGATTTATGGCTTTGAGGCCCTCAACTTTTTTTTGATCATTCACTTGTTTCTAATTGATAACCTCTATCACTCCCTATAAATACTTATGGTTTTCTTTTATATCAAATATTTACTCCTAGGCTATTTTTTCCTTTGTGGAAACCGAGTTATATATTACATTGGGTAACCGTGGTGGTTCAAACATTCCATTTTTAAGAGATGTTTTAGTATTCATTCTTACGATGTGGTTTTCTATGAATTAATATTTCAATTATTAATCCATTGATAACCAAGATTAATTTTGAGGGAGAAGCTCATTTTCTAGGGGGAGGGGTGGTAGAATGTAACACCCTATGATTTTGGGATTCCTTTTCAAAATAATTTGACCTTCTTGATATTTTCAATTTCAGGACGCACTAAAGATATTTCATTTTATATTAATAAAAAATCTTTTTCATGAGTTTTAGGAAACCCCAATTTAATCATTCATTATACAAAATATAAACATTGGCCAAATCTATGTGGAACAATAAGGTTTTCTTTCATTATGGGCAACAAAGATTTTCCTTGATGACTTGCATAACATGAAAGATTGAGTTTTAATGGACATTAATATATTTTTAAAATATGAATATTAAATATTATATGACAAAACCATGACATTAAATTATATTTTATGATTATTATTGTCTAATTTATAAAAATATATGGTTTATGCAATATAAGAATAATTCCTAGGTTACCAATTAATTATAAATGAATATGAAATCTGATAGAATATAAAAAGAAATATTATTATGGTCACACTGATGTTTTATCCTAATAAATTAAATTTTCATTAATTTATTGTATTTCAGGAAATTAATAATTTCTTTCACACATAAGATCGAATTGGCATACATTTCACGCAACACCGAGTTTCTTCGAAACATCATTTTATTGTTATAATTATTTAAATGAGTTAATAATATCTTAGACTTTAAAATAGAGTAATATGAGTATTAATAACGAATTTTCAAATATTTTTTTATTTTTTTATTAATATAACATATTGATAAAGAAAAATATACTTTTTAGTTATGCCTTTATATGTTTTAAAAAATACTATTTTCTCAAATGAACTACTTTTCATGTCCATCTATGAAAAAAACAAAATTATTTTTTGACACATTTATAAATTTACATTGATAAAATAAAATTCATTTTTTGAATTCTGTATTTAAAAATTATCCTAGGGTAATTTTCTTTGGATTTTTCCCTAAAACGTGAAATTTTGATGATTAGTCAAAACTACTACGTTTTAGTTAAAACTGCCATTTTGATTAAATAATTATTAATGTGAAATGATACATTTAATTTGTTTTCATGTCAAGTTATATCAGTTGTAAATATATTAATTAAATTTTTTCATTATAAACAATTTCACATTGAAATTGAATATAAATACTTAACAATCTTTTCAATATTTTTCTACTTTAAAACATATAATTTCGTCCCATCTGTAGAATTAACGTTAATCATAATTTTCTCGATTCTGTGAATTTAATTTTGAAAACCTAAAATTAAAAAATAAAATCAGTAATTTATTTAGATTATTAGAATATCAACTTAATTTTTGACCAAAAATATTAGTATAATTGAATAAAATAATTCACAATTATTAAGGTCAAATTATACTAAATTAGGTGTTAAACCATAAAATTAAGTGCCCAAATGTCATAGAAACATGTCCAACACCCATTTTAGGTCAATATTCTGGGAAGGGACGTTCAATTATTGATCTAAGTTGGTTTGGTATGACTTTTTTTATGCAAGAACATGTGCACACATAACGTTTTTTCTAAAATTTCAAGTGAGTCATTATCCTTCCTTATAAAAGGAACCCCCTCTACCTCTTCTTCAAACCTCCAAAAAATCATATGTTTGGACAAAACCTGACCAATTCACTTACAAAAAAATTATCCCTTCCTCATAGATGACTTCCCTTGGGATTAAATAAATCCATGGAATCTTTTTGGCACAAACCAAATGTAGTTACCTGATTAAGAGGTAATGTCTTCTCTCACGTCCTTTATTTTATTTTCAATATCCACCCCATAAAACACTCTTTATTATATTATTATATAAAATAACTATTATAAAAAATACACTATGTTTTCTGTAAATTATTCTTTCTAAACTAACACAAACTTCCATCTAATGTGTAATGAATATTGTTTCTGTGAACATCAAACAACTGCCTCACAAAAAAATGATTGTTCATTTTTCATTACCACCTTCCATGGTAGCCATTATGATGGAAAATATACTTATATATGTCATATATTAAATTTATTATATCTTTATTCTTCTGTATTTTTTTACAAAACATTTCTTTTTTACTTTCCATTTTGTGTTAATATGATATTTTTGTTTGAGGAAGTGTGGACAACCTCCCCCTCAAAGCTATATGATTCATTAGTACACCAAATGGATTTTATTATGGATGGTTTTAGTCAATATATAAGACATATACGAAATATTATATGTTTTTTTAATTTTTTAATATACATACATACATACATGTATTTTTTTATTTTCCTTATATCAACAAGAAAATTACACAGAAATGGTGTTCATGCGTACGTACAACCTACCATCTCAATGAACAATATATTATGTTTTTTATAATTATATATTATTTAGATTAATATAATACAAATATAATATTTATAATAGATATTTATATCATGGTTTAAATTCTGTTATTCCTGATATAAATTATAAATAAAAAAGTACAATAAATTAAGACACATAAAAATAATAATGAAACCATTTCCCAAAGTGAAACCTTAACATATTATTTTTAAGAAAAGGGTAATATAAATTCATAAAAAACCATATATGGTATTAGATATAATAATATGGTTTTTAGAAGATGTATAATAAATTTATATTTATGATGACGATGGTTTTAATAGATACGACGAATTTCAATACATAAGGTAAGGTGATTTCATATTACTTTTTATTCAAATAAGATACAAGCTATGTGTGACACACATTCATTTTGTGTGGTGTACATAATAACCATGATTTTATTCTATGTATATTATACCAATATTTATGTGTATTAATATAACATTTTTTTTGAATATTCATTCATGACGATTAAGTATAAAAAGTTACCAAATCGTTAAAAATCATTTTTTGTCAATTTTTCTTTCTTTGAGATTCATGTTTTGTTATGCCCATAAACACTTTTTCAAGGTGTATATACTTTGGTTTTACCAGTTATAAACTGAATATACTTCTTTTAATTTTAATTTAGCTTTCATTTAATTTCATTTTATTACATGGAGAGTATGATCCCAAGTTAACATGTTATAATAGTTTATTAAGACTATCTCATCACTTTTCAATATTATTTATATTTAGGCTTCCTTTTATGAATTATTATGCTCCATCTCTCAATACATGAATTAATTTTATTATCCTCTGGTTATTCATTATATATTAATGTAGTGTTTCAATGTTTTAATCATTGGTACATAATATAGTCAATAATGGGTATTTATGAAATCCTGACATTACACTCTCTTTGGTGAGGAACATATATTCCTTGAAAACCATGTTTTCTAAAATTGGTTCAGATGAGTGTTCTAATAATCTTATACGATCATTAAATTTTTTTACCCTATTTTTTACCAATGTTTTCAATGGAATATTGTATTCACTATTTTAATAAAGAAATTTTCATTTCTGTTTACAATAAAAATGAATATTCTTTTTACATAGTAGGATATGTATAGATTTATCCTTCATCAATCATTTGAAACATTATTTTCATATTTAAAGGTTATTTTTTAATATTTTGTTTAAACTATATTTTCATGGAAAATGGTCTTCAAAACGTTTTAATAATTCTTTTATAAATTTTCATGGAAAATTGTTTCCAAAATTATTTCAAGATTATTTTATAAGTTTTCAAGGAAAATGGATTTCTAAACATTTTAATGATTTATTTCATATTTTTTAAATTATTTTGTAGGAAAAAATTTTTAAAAGTGTTTTCAAGAACTTTTTATAAGATTTCAACATATTTCGAATGAATTCATTTTCCAAAAAAATACATGTTTTCTTTATAAGTCATCAAAGTTTTTATGAAGAAAATGGTTTTTAAAATGTTTAGATCAATATATTATAAAATTTCATGGAAAATGATTTAAAATTATTTAAAGTATTATTTTATTATTTTATTATTTTTTCTGTGAAAACTATTATCAAATGTTTTTATGTATTGGAAATAATTTTTTGAAGAAGAAAGTATATTTTCCTAAAGAAATGTTTTTGGAAGATATTTCAAAATTATTTTTCATCTAAGATGACTTCTGTTGATGTTACTCATTCCCATATAGGAAATTATCTAATGGATCCATTCATATCCTTTATATGAATGGGTTGTGACTATTTTCTTGGTCTTTAGGAAACAAATTTTGGTTTCATGGGGTTTATGTATATGAAATCAGTTTCTCTTTCATGGATTATATCTTTATGAAATCCACTTCAATTTCATAAACTATTATTTGGATGAAAGGATTATGAAACTTATATTATTTAAAAAGGATATTATATGTTTTCATGAATGTGATACCCATTTAATTTCATACTTTAAAATATAATTTTTAATGATTTTTTGTAAAATGTATATATGATTTTACAATGAGACTATTGGGACCTATATCTCCCTCAAATTTATTAGGTAAAGATTTATATCTCATGAGATAGACTAATATGGTCTTGGGAGTAATCCTAGACTACTAATATGACCATGGGACTGAACTATAACTACCAAGATGATATGAGGAGTGATGTAATTATAATATGATGGAAATGGGAAGGAACCATGACTACCAAGATTGTATGGTGAGTGAACCAATACTACTGAGATGGTCTGGTCAACAATGCCCAAGATACTGTGGAAATCCTATTATATGCTTATGTGTCTTCCACAATACCAGGTTTTATTCTTATATTGAGAATTTATAGATTCTGTCTTTTATTTTCTTATGATTCATGTCTTATGAACTACCATGATTTATTCCATGATTCAAGTATATGATATTTGATATACAGGGAATGATCTTTTATTTTCGTGATCTTGTTCTCATATACATATGCTCACATTGTTGCTTACATATCTATCTTATTTACCCTTACTGAGTATTTGATCTCATCCATTTATTATGTTTCCTTTCCCTAGGTTAGGAAATGAAGTATTATATAGGAGTATTAAAGGTGGGGATATTAATGGGTGATTTTGAAGATATTTCACCATGATAAAAGATTTTATTATCGTGTTACCAAAGGTGATAAACTATTACCGTCTCCTGATATGTATTTTTTTTAATGTACAAAATATTCTTCTAAAATGATGTAATATCTATGTATGTTAAGTTGGGGTCTCTATAGGATTGTTCCCTAGTAATATATTAATCAAAAACACTACTTCTCTTATAGGTGATAACCCTATGAAATTATCACAAAAAACCTAAAGAAAATGATTATAAATTATTGGAAAACCAATATTCTAAATATCTCCACAGATTATAATGTCAAAGATGCCAACTGGTAATATATAGTTCCAACTTTAGGATCAAACATCCCATATCCACAATCCTTCATATTTCATTATCCTAAAAAGTAGATTCTCAATGTCCTTAGGAGTTGTAAAACTAACCCTTTTTGTAGAATAATCAATTTTCACTTTCTACATTTTCAACCAATACATACCCAAGATTATGTAATATGCATTAATATAATGAATGAAAAATAATCTTATCAATTATCCTCATCTATGTTTATAGACCATGCATTTCATGAAAAGGATCAACATTCCATCTTTATATTAAGAGTTTGTTGTTTCAAAACAGATGACATCATCTCAGCATGAACACCCCAAAGATAAGAAACATGAGAATCTATAAATAAATGTGATGCAAAAGTATAAAATAAATATTTCATAATGTTATAATTTAGAAAAATTATACCTCTCACCATTGAATGTCTAAATTTATTATACAATATCATTTTAAAATCTCCATACAATTTCTTATTGAATTCACTTTTCTCTTTATTACCTCATGTGATTATATTGGTTTGGGAGTCATGTAATTCTGGGAATCACCATGGCTTCTTCAGTTTTTCTTATAAGATCTATTCTACATCACTCACCTTGTTGAAGAATACAATGCTTGTGGATCATGAGATATGTCCCTAGAACCTGAACATGGAGAACTATGACAATAGTGTGGAATATTTCACATATGGTTACAATTTTGACATTGTCTAGGTGGTATTGTTGAATATCACATCATGTAATCCACTGACCCACACTAAAAAATTATGTGATTACTCTTTGGTTTAGGAGGTAGAATCACCAATCCCACTATCTGACTCCAATTCATACAACCACCTTGCATAAGGATGTCCCTCTTTTGCTAATTTCAAATATAAGAGTTCCCAAAATTTCCTATAATTACCAACAAGATTTTCCCATCCATATATCTAAAGATATGCCATTCATACTCTATTTATCTATTTACCATGTCTATATAATCTGATTTAAAAATTATGTCAATCATTATAAAAATACATGGACTCAACCTCGATTCAATATGCATGCCTTAAAGGATGAACTTGTAGAGTATTCAGAATAAAAGTATATTAAATTCATCAATTTATCCACATACACTATAATTGTGAGATTCTCTAACTTAAAATTTAAAATTTCTTTTGTTCTTGAAATCCAGAATGTATTATGACAATTTTTTTGAAATAATTCCTCAAAATCCTACCATGTCATGCATTGGTATGATTTTTTAAATACTTCTAAATCCCACCACTAGAATTCATGATCATCCATAATGTTTTATTTCAACATCACCTTCATCTAAGATAGTGTGAAATGGGAGTCGACTATTTGATTCCTTGAAATTAACAACACATCTTCTTTTTCTGGTTGTGAATTCTAGTAAAATATGGGTAGAATATTCTTTTGGAACTGAAATGAATGATCAATTTCATGGGTTTATCTCTATGTTACTTCTATCCATGGCTTGTAAATCTTGGAAAATACTCTGGTCCAACTATTGGTTCACCAGTGGCACATGTGTAACCACATTCTCAACAGCCTCTTCTGGTTGGTTTCTACAATACCTACCCAATTCTGTTATCTATAAAAAACTCCATTCAGTCTCACTCTCTTGTAACTGGAGTCTTATATATTTAAAATTTACCACATCACACATCACAACATGGAATTAATAAATTTAAAAATTTATTCTTTCATGCCATTTTTAAAAATACCACCACACTATTTGAATATAAAATCATATTCAATTATTTCTAAAATCAATAATTTTCAAGAAATCATAAATTATTACTCAAAATTAATTATACACCCCTAGTGCTATGTTATTTATATGAATTCATGTCATTATCTTCCCATCAAATAAACCCATGAATATGAGTTTATAACTCTTAGATGTGTCTGAGAAGCATAATTTACCCAAAATCCCTAGCAACATTATGTTCTTCTTAAAGAGTTTAGATAAACCTTTTAATGCTCTACATGTAATTTTTTGATAACCATATTCCTTGATTCCATCAAAAGATATATAAAAAGAATAAAAATATACTCAAGTATCAAAAAAACTGATACCATTTGTACCAAAATGAATGTTGGAACGATGGAGACAAATACCATTTTCAACATCTCACATCTCACCCAATGGAGTTATAAGAGGTGTCGGATGTTACTAGACATAGGTTAAATACCCAAGATAGTAAAGGCTATCAATAAATTCTTAAGGTCTTCATAAAAATTTGGATGATTATTTTCCTTTAATAGATGAACAACCAAACCAAGATATTCATTGAAAATTAAACCTCTATATGATTAATGTGTACAAGGAACAATCCAATTCAAAACCAAAAAAATATAACATAAAAGAACATAGAAATGACTATGATTAAATACCCAAAAAAAGTAAAAAATCATACAAAAAAAATAAATAAAACATAAGGAAAAATCCAATAACTCCCAAATTTCTCCAATATCCAAATCCACAAACCTATCCCAAAATATCAGAGTATCAACTCTAAAACTGTGAAACATTTCCCATACCCAAGTCTCGATATATAACATATTCAAATGAACCTTAGTTCACATTAAGTGAGTGGGTATATAACTCAGTTTTATTTCCCCAATTACTTCCCAACATACTCCATAGGGATTAATCTTGTTATCAAATTTATATAAATTCTTTAAAAAAGTCAATGTTGTATATAATAACCAAATCATTTATCCAATAAAAAATTCAAAAACCTCTTCAAAACCTTTTTTAGAAGATCACAACAAATATGTTATCCCATATCTTATTTAGGATTTTTAACATACATTTCCATGACCACACACAACCACTACCCCCCACAAACATGCAATATCTTGGTTTTTCCATTCATGGTGTAACTTCACATCCATACCATGTCCCATTGAGAGTGGTACATCATTAAAATTACCCATCTAATTAAAATAATTACATACTATTATTTAAAAATAATTTCAACTCATTTAAATTCAATCCTTTTTCCCATAAATTTTTATATTCCATCAAACCAAATATAATTTAAAAATCAACATTTTAATATTATAAATTACTGTTTTCTAAAAACCCCTTCAATTTTCATGATTTCCAAAACCATGATTCATATGATATTTTCCATCTAATCACACCATTATTTTCAATATAATTATGGGAAATTAATTAAATTTTAACTCAATCATTCAATAAATAACCAATGGTTTCAAGAGGTAAACCACTTACTATATAGACAAATAATTACACAAAAAAATTAAATTTCCGACATGAAACTTCTATAAATGTCCATATATCTCATTAACTACATAAGAATCTATCATATCGCATCAATATTGTCATAATAATGGATTTTACATAAATTACCGGATCCTTGATTCAAGGGGAGTGAATAATAGATCTAAGAAAAATGATGAAAAGTGTTCACTTACTGATGAATATAATTTTCCAACAAAATTTATTTTCTCAAAATTTTTCCCGGATAGAAAATAATTTTCTCCCAAAACCATGGTGAGAAAATGAAATCATATTTAAGGATTATTATGGGAAAAAGATAGGTTTACGTGGTAAATAAGATTAGAAACATAATTTTCATATCTGTTTTTTCATGGTGCATTGTTAGTGTGTATGGTTAGGAAAACCATGTTCTAACCTTGCATAAGCCACTATCTCCAAAAAAACCTCACATACTAGGGTCACATAGTTAGGAAATCCATGTATAAACTATATTCTACCCCACATTTCAAACTTTCCTAGTTTCTATTTGGTAGCTACACATTTTGGAAAAAATGTGTTCCTAATCATGTGCCTACCCAATAGACACTGTATCATTTCCATGACTTTCTTGTAGGTGTTTAAAAATTTATAATATGTGTTCTCAAATAGTTAAAATAGTGAATGTACAAAAAAAATTCCAATACCCATTTAAACAAATTAAATATTTATCAAATAACATTATATATATTAAATTCATAAATAAATGGCCATGTACATGAAACCAGGGGTGATGTATCTCATCTCTTCCTTTTAGAGGATATTATTTTTACTCTTGTAATATCTTATATATTCAATATATTTTCATGAACTCTTACCAAATCCTAGCATGAGACTGGTTACCCCTATATGAATGATATGATTATGAGTTTTGGTAATCAATTCTTTGTATAAGAGGTTTTCACTCTTCAATTTAAAAATTATAAGTGCATGATTTTTGGATTATGTGGTTTAAATTAACACCATTATGATCTTTGGAGTTTATTTGCATCTAATAAATAAATGGTTAGTATATATTCAGGATAAGTTTCATTGAAGGGGATTTCTATGTTTCCTTATGAAGGAAATAATATCGCACATAGTTTTGTGTGACATAACGAGACATGATTCAAAATTTACTATTTTTTGACAAGATCAGATTCCATGGAGTGTTAAGTGATTTAGAGTGTAATTATATGTTAAATTTCTCTAGTTATGGTTAGTGTGGTACTTATGTATGATAAACCCTTTCTAATTGACCATAAATAGACTATATACTGAAGAGGATAAATATATATGGATAGTAAAGGTATGAAACATTATGTAGAATATGGTTTATCTATAAATATTTCCTAATGAGGTAAATATGATGAAATTAGGAAAGAAAATGGATGTATAAGTAATTGGATTGTTTCATTGCGAATATGTCCCGAATTGGAAATTTCCCAAAGAATATATTACCTAAATAAGGATTCAAGTATATGTGGGGAATATATCTTGACAAAAAAGAATTTATGTGCCTTTACACGGGTTATGGACTCATGAGGGTGTATATAGAAGGATAGCGATGAAGGGTTTGAACCTGATAGAGGTAGCCTACATATCATAGTTAATAAGAATTAATTTCTATATAGTTCGAGTTCTGGAGTTTAGGTTTGTCTTCTCTAAATTTACTCTTCTATATAACATCATAAAGTAAAAGAATTTTCATTTATTTTTTCATCATGAGACTAATACATTAACCATGCAGTTTAATGGAATGTTGTAGAGATTCATATATTGTGAACGTATTAACAATATAGTATTGAGTGGATATTATTCATTAGGTCATACGTTTCTTTTTTTTTATGGTTTGTAGGTTGTAGAATAAATTCATCCTTGATCCTAAAGATGATAAAAACACAAAAACGTATTCCTAATATTGTTTCATGATAATTTGGAGATCGTGACTAGGTATAATCAATACTGATTATTTCCCTTTCGGTTATAAGATTTAGCTGGAAAGGACTCTAACAAACACCATCTTTCTATGTGGATCCATTGATTATTTTTTTAGGATATGATCAAAAATGCAATAAAATCTTGTGTAATTTACCTAAAAATAATTTACATCCTCCCATATTCATGCATGATGGTTTTTGAGGAGTGTGGAAGGAGTACCACTCCCATTTTGAGGATTGGATGGGTAGATATATGTCTTCCACTGACCTTTAATTCCTCCTTCATTTAATAGTATTAGGTGCTATCTAGAAACTAGGCCAATACAAATTCAGGATTTACTTAACCAAACTTGTTTGCCTTGCCCAGGGATTGTCTCTCTGATGTCCTATATGATAGGGACCCACATTTTCAATGGAATTCAAGATTTAAAATTCATTGAGTGTCGTATCAGTTATGGGGGAAAATATCGATGTTCCTTTTATTAATTGAATGAATGATTAAAAGGAGAGAAAATATTGAGCTATGGGAACCTACTCATGCATTTCTAGTAGTTTTTTAGGATATAATCTTTTCTATTCTATATTATACCTAGAAATAGGTGATCATATAATGATTTAATACCATATGAAATATCATTAATGGAAGGAGGGATTTTGGAAAACAAAAAGGATCATGTTCCACATAGTAGGTATCAAGGGAAAAATTCTCCATGTGTTTGGAACACTGTAGAATCATATTCATTTAGTGTCCTGAAATATGGATGGTAGTCTTAGTTAGTGACCTTGAAAATTTGGATGGGACACTTGGTAAGACCTATTGGGTGGCTGGACCTCCCAAGGGTGACATATAGGGCCCCACCATAGTTTAGGTCTAAGTGTAGATGGATGAGCCACATGGAAACCATGTAATATTGGCTCATTATCTTGTTTAGTTTTTTATAATGCTTCAAAATACTTCTGTTATGCACATAGAATATTATCTATATGGCATTCATGTTGGAATATTACATCATGGATGTGATTCACAAGGAGAAATTTCATGCTGGATTTGAACAAGGGGTATACATGGATGTGAAATTTCCTCACTGCAAGATATTGAACCAACAATCATGGATCAATATTCAGGAAGAATACTATTTTTAATGACTCTTATATTCAATAATTACATTGAAAATAATTTTTTCTCTAGTTCTCCATTTCTACTCCAACTCTGCATATGTGTTTTTTAGATATGTAATGGGGAATTTTTCAGAATGGTTCAAGAAAACCATATAGAAATAGGCGGCCACACAGTATAGAGTGTGTTACAACAATCTATGTTAATCAATAATTCACGTGTTAGCATTTATCTCTGTTATAGGGAGATAATGTCACACAATGAATGGGGTGTGGTGAATAAAGTGGACCCCATATGATTAGTTTGAAAACATTTGGAAATTTCCTAGTTATTTAGTTTTCTCTTGGGTGGTTCTCCTTTTATATTTGTGGTACGTGACCTACAATCATACAATAAATGGTTAGAAAGGGAAGTCAATGTTTAAAAAATTATTCGATGAGACATGCGATAGAGTATATTATGACATTAGGCTAATATGATGGAATATGGCCACATGGGGTCTCTTCCATTATATATGTAGTGGGTAGATGTATCCATAGTGTAGCTTCCTTTAGTTTTTTAAGAATTCTGTGGGTGTCAATTGATCTCAAAATGACAATCATAACTCAAGGAATAATAAAATATTATTATATATATTTTTACTAGTATAATTTTTATGTATTTTTAGTGAGGAAATTTATGAATATACTCCCACTAAAATATTGAACCTATACATTATGACATTTAGAGATCACATAATTATATTTAATTATGTTTTGGGAATCACTAATTTTTATATAATAAATGTTTTATTCGGATTAGACATCTTTCCAATAATATCACATTAAACTCCCTTATAGTTGATTGGAAAAACCGTTAACCAAATTCATCATCTTGAAAAATTAATCTACAATAAATAACTATCCTAATACATAAATGGTATTTCTTCCATGTGTATTCCAAATATCATATTTGAATATGTACACCTAATTTTATGAGGGCCACCCATAACCAAAAATCATTACATAAGATGATTAATTGGGACCATGATTTAACATGATATATCATATATAATGATCAAGGTCATAAAAATTTATTCCATTATAAAAAATATCACAACGTGTACATAGGGGTTTTCATTGAATCATCATTTTTATATGTATCACGTGAATATTTTATCCATAACTACTTCATATTATGAGACCTATATTACCTCATGTTTATATCCTACATGTATGCATTGATTTAATGATATTGTTTTTTGATATCTATTTTATCAATTCGAAACATATTAATATTTAAACCATTACATAACTCACAATATGTGATACTAGTAGGAAAATCTAAAACATATGTGTTTACACATACAAAAATTCCTTTCATGGATAGGGTACTTGAACCATTTCAAGAATAGACATATAATTTCATTAAAATAATAATCTCTACAAGAGTTTTCATGAAATGGCATTTAGGAGGACCCAAATTTTATAGATATGTCATAAACCATTGGTCTAGGTAGAAGTCTAACCCAAATTACCTATACCTATAAATTATTACCCCAGAGTGATTTTAATTTTATCATAACTCTATTGCCTAATATGTTTAAACTATACATAGGATCTAAATTCAATCATATAACATAATAAAATAATAATTCTAGGGTGATGAAAACAAAATATTATCGGTGTTAAATATAATATAATTCAATGTATGATAATTTTATAATAAAATGATTAGATAATTTCCACTAAAACATACAATATTCATATCATATAAACCATTTATATACATGAATAATTATATTATAATAACACAAATGGATTAATAATTTAATATTTTAACATGATATATCAAAACATACGTTTTTTTATAAAAAACTTTTTTTATGGTTGAATGTAATGTGTATTTGGTGAGAGAATTTCCACACCGATGGATTTTTTTTAGAAATAAAAAAGTTTTAAAAGTTTTAAAAAATAAAAAATACATTAAAAATATTACTTTTTATATAATGTGTTTTCTGCATCTAATTGATTTTGTGAATTTTTTTTCATTTTTTTTATTTTATCATGGTCGTCCAAATTTTAGAGCACGACCAGGGAAGAAATTCAGACAAAGCATGATGAGGATTATCATCCTACTATGATATTTGTTTTTATTTTCAAGAGGTTCTAGAAACCATAGATTTAGGTTCGGTATTCCATGTTTGAAAAGAAAATTATAATATAAAATTCAATTTTTTTGGAATTTTGTTACATGAAATAGAATAATCTAGAATCAATAAACTATGACTCCTTAATATATATTTTTTGGTTATAAAAATAAAGGGAAAGTGGGTTCTTTGGATAGTAAACATGGTGGTACCTAATAATAATCCATTTTAAACATTGAAGATATATTCTTCATTTATGTATTTATCACTAGTTATTTATTTGATAAAACTTATATAGTGTTTCGAATATTAAAAATCCCATTTATTATGGAATAGAACAAAAATTTGATAAACATGATCCGACCAAAAACATTAGATAATTTATCCTAAATTGGTTATCCATGAATTAATCATCGTAAAATATTTTTATTTTCATCTGAAGTGATATTTATTTAATTCCCCCCAAAAAAATCATTTATTAGCTCATATGATATACACCAACCATCAGAATAATTGAATTATTATGTAAGACCTCATTTATAAATAAGTTAAAATAGAACGTCCTCTATGGAAACAACTAGTTTAGAGTTTTAGATAGATTTCAGACATTGAGATGTGTTGAACCAACCAGAGTTAGCCTGACACATAACATGACCCCTATTTTCATAAGACAATATGGGACTTCCTAATCCCCATAGGTTTGAAAATTGTTTAAGGTTATAAAATTATATTCAATGGTACTTGTTTTAACTAGAAAAATAATATTGAAGACATAGTAGATTTATACTAAAATTTTCATAGTTGAAATTTTTTCTCTTTGTCATTTTATTTATTTTTCATTTTTATATTTTATTCATTTCTAACTCATTTTCGTTGAAATTTTGGAGAATTGGGGGACCAGTGACTGTTTCTGCATTGTTACTAAAAATGAAGAAACTTTACAATTAATAGGAACGAAATATTTTAGAGGGGCTCGCATAGTTTTCCTATTGTTTAGAAAACCATTTTTACAAATAATGCGGCTCATAAATTGAGTAACCATTGTCATTCTAATAGTTATTTCGTATTTTAGGATACCAATAAGTCAAACAATGTTTCCTGACAAGATTCACTAAATGTGTAAATTCATCCGTATTCATATATTTATTTTTTACTCTTAATCACTTCATTCACCTCCCATTTTTCTCTCATGACTTCCAGCCATAGACCCCTTCATTTATCTATTATACATGTATATTTCCCATGTAATTATTCAATTTTATTTGATGGTTATTCAATTTATATAAATCCATGAATTATTCTCCCATGTGTGTACTTATTTTTCATTATGTTTCTCCCAAAAACGTGGTCATAGAGACCTAGGGATTTAGTTTGGCAATATTCTCCTAGGAATTTCGTTGTTTCAGGTTTAGGGCTTCATAGTGAAGAGTTCATAATTCCAATTTTTTGTGGATTAAAATCTTTTATAGTGAAATTTAATTTTTATATAGTATTTCTTTATGCATAAATCGTTAATTTTAAATCCACGGTTTATTTCTCATTTAGATTAATGAATTAGATATTTAATGATACTATAAAGTGTCAATTCGGTCACTCTTTAAGAGGGTGTTGAGTTTCATATGTTTTACATTTAATTCCAAACATTCCCTCTTATTTTGGATGTTTAAAATCTCATTTGATATGTCTATTCACACTATGAGTTTTTCAAAATTCCAAAATGGGTCTTTTCAAGGAATTTAAAAATTAATAGAGATGACTTTGCATTAAAACTAAATTCAAAATATAATTTATTTAATATAAGTAGTCTTCTTTGTATTATTAATGTTAATTTTTAAATTCTATTTATTGAGGTATTTTAATAATTGTAATGTTTTTTGATTAACTGAAATGTTTTTTATAAAATGGTTTCAAATGCGATCTTTCAAAGTCCCGATTCAGAATTTATGAGCATATTTTTCATGAAAAAAATATCATTGAAATTAGACATTGGTTATTTGTTTAAAATTGATGAAATTTACCCTATAATGTGACATGCTCTATATATTATTATTCATAATGAATGGGACTATTTTTTGGAGTGTGTTCCATGGTGAGGGAAAGCTTATGATTCATATTAATGATATATTTCATTATTCCCTTTAATTATTTCTTACATCTATTTCATTTATTTGAGGGGAAAAGAGTATATAGTAGTATTTAAAGACACATATGTATCACTATTCCATGATCATGATCAGCATGGTGGCCCCTAGATAAGAATTTTCTTTGTTTGAGGGTTATCAACAAAATTGGGATTGATCAGTTTGGAAAAAATATTATGGAATTTTGATTGCATTAGAAACACTAGTGCAATGAATATATTTATATTTCCCTATTACTTATTTACTTTTGAGCTATAGGGTGATCCCATAATCACTTATTTTTAATTATTTTAATATGGAAATGTTTCCATTATTTTGTGTTACATTAATGGAGACAAAATTATATTACCCATTATAATTATTCTTAATAATAATAATAATAATAATAATATTATTATTATTATTATATAAAATTTTGAAATATATATATATGAAACTACAAGAATGATATTTTAAAATAAAATTAATTTTTTGCAACATTTTTTGGAATATTTTCTTATTTTAAATACATGTTAGAATTTTTAATTGGATATTCCAAAACTAATTCTCGTAGAAAATGATTTTTCCTCATTTTTTATAAGATTAAAGTGATCATAATATAAATAATGTATATCATCTATATTTTTATGTATAATAGATTAAAATGAAAATATAATTCTCTTGGTTTTCAATAAAATTAAAACACTTTCATTAGTATTTGTATTTGATACTAAAATGACGTAGAAAAATTATTAAAGACTATTCATGGGTTTTGGAGAGGATACAAAATTTGGTTTTCTTCTCAAACATATTATATTTCATATTCATGTATAGGTTTTATGATATGATCTATGTATTGAATTTTATTTTAGTTTAATCATGAAAAAGATATTTTCTAGAGAATTGATGGTGCCTTGGGATCATATGAGTAATTTTTTTCATTTAGGGATTCCTTTTTTTCATTATCATTAATAGATCATACTTGTTTACCAAAATTACATTCTAGTTATATTTTTAGTTGTTTATATATTTAATGTATTGGATATTGTTTTAATGTTCTACCTCTTTTGGTTTCATCTTTATTATTGAACTTCTTATTGTTTTTTCATGGATTTCTAATATATGGACATATCATGTTGGATATTAAGTAGAATTATATTGTGTGTTTTAGGATATTAATATCAGAAAAAATATTACCATTGAGGAAATTTAGATGCTTGGTCACTAGTTTACATCCCATGGGGATCAAGAACACACTGTAGTCCTAGAGCATGTATTTTCTATATAACAGGTTATGGTATCTTGGATGTGTTAATTACATACAATAATCTATAGTATCATGAAGGGGTCCAAGAAACTTCAAATTATAGAACTCATTCATTTAATGAAGATGTATATTAAATTTTAACCACACCATTCCATATTAAATATACAACCATTGGATTTTATTCATTGTAACCCAATATAATAATTTACACAATCATGTTGAAAAATTAGAATCCATTAAAAAATAAACATCTTACACATTATAACATGATTTGAACATAGCCAAAATAGAAGTGACAACCATCATGATAAGATTGTTAAAATGATATAAAATTTCATCTTTAATGTATATGATTTGGTACCATATAACATATAAAATCAAAGATTATGAAATGGTGAATTTCACCATGTAAAGGTCAATAATTTAGTTCAAAAAACAAAAAAAATAACATTATATCTCATACCATCATTGTTTCCAACATGATAATTCAACAGAGATGAAGTAATATAGATTCTGGAGGCATTACGCATCTTCATATATCCATGTGAATCTAGTTGAAACACACCTCCCCAAATTTGAATCTATATATTTCCATAATAAATTAATTATATAAAGATGAAATTTTATATCAATTTCGCCCAACCCAAGTCTAGTTTATGTAAAATAGAAACTAGTTTATATATCACCAATTACATCAATCACATATTTTTAGGAGAGAATGTGTGTAAATACTTTGGTGAATTATCATCCAATACATAATAATATCATGGATTCTAGAAGAACTAAACATCATTAATAATTATGAATGATTTTAGAGGAATTTAATATCTCTACTAACTCTAGAAAGATATGTGGTCTACCATAACCATGAAATGTGGGTAAATAGGATTAAATATAAATATATATGATTTCACATCATTACCTTAATTTTTAAATTAAAGGGTTAAAGGTCATTCTTATCATACTAAAACCTATCTTGAGAATGTGTGAAAAGGTGGACACCATGGTATCTTATCATTAAAAATATCCTTCTAAAAATGGAATACATCATATATAAAATTGGATGAATAAACTAAAAAATAATTTATTCAAATCAGGGATTCTCATTTCAATCTCTTTAGACCTTCCATAATATTGTCAGTGGTCACTTTATCATCCCCAAATAATCCCTTGAATCTTATTGCAATAAATTCCAATAATATTTCAATAATATTTGGATGATGTTTATGGAATAATTGGGATATATATATATATGTATATCACAGATCCTTGTGAAAAATCACATGATACCTATTATTTAATCCAAAATTTTCTCGTATCTGCCTATATCCTTTTGAAGGTATATACAAACTATTATCATCATCTGTATCCTTAAAATGGACCTATTAATAAAGTATTTATTGGATTGGTTGATAATTATTCATTCATCATTATTCATTATACCATATTAATTAGCATTCATTTATTAGATACTCATAACTCCTTCAAGAATATACATTATCAAAATCCAGTTATTACATTTCCATTAAGAATATCATTATATATGTTTTTTGATTTTTGAAAAAATTAATATTTATTTACATATTTTCTGAAAAATTCCCACTTAATTTCCAATTATTAATTTCAATGAGAGTCAAGATTAACTATATGTATAATTATATAAATACTAAAAATTCAACAAAATTGGAATCCCTCATTAATGTTTCATTTGATATATATTTTTATTCTTTTATAATTATCATTTCCATAGTAATTAATTCATGTGAAAAATAATTACCAATATTATCATATTTCATATGATAATTTAGTTTTTATTTTAAATAGTTATTGAACATTTCATCTTTAAGGTCCACTCTTGTACATCTACAACCCATTTATTTAACACATTCACATAATTCCATTTTATCATAATTATCCCATAATAGAATCATAATATCATCAAAATATAAAAAAATCACTAATAATTTAAGTATTTTTAGACTTTATTTCAATTTTTAATAAATTATCATGTTTATGTCTATAATTATTTGGATTTTATAATTATTCATTGATTTAATATCCCACATACAGAGTGAATTTGAAATATCCTAAAATATTTCCCCATTATTATTCTCATCTATTTTTAATGTTTCAAAAGATTTAAATATTAAAATTAAATAGAGTTATTACTATATTAACATTATTATTTTTCTTAATTTTTTTACATGTATAAGAATTATTGAAAATTTAAAAAATCAATATTGGATAATTCAAAATGTTTTAATATGTTAAATCTTAAAATTATTCCATGATATCTATATGAAATTGTTTCCATAAAAATTATTCAAATTTTAAAAATTTATATTTTCATTTTGTTTATAATTATAATTCACATAATTTATTTTAATATTAATTAATACGGTATGCTAAACTAATCTAAAATTAACAAAATAAGATTCCATGGTTATATTTGTGTGGATATAAATAAAATATAATATTCATTTTCTAAATATGTACACTAGATGATAATTATATATTTTATCATAAATTGGACATAAAATATCACATGGTGATCCTTGGTCTCTTGTCATTCTTCATAAATCCCTATCTCTTTTAATTAGGATTTATTCACCTTGATGTCATGATCATGGAATCAAATAAGGATTTCTATTTTGATGTCATATCCAAAAGTTATAATGGAATAATATATAAAACATTAATAACAGAATTAATAACTATTAATAGATCCGGGATAGGGGTTAAATACATTTAAAAACCACACACATTCTAGGGGGGGCTTAACATGAGATCTCCCTAGACATCCACAAGGGAAAAACCCTTAGGTTGATCTCTATAGATAAATAATGTAAATATTATTATATATTATCATACAATTATGAGTAATGGAGCCTGAGAGGGAACCTTGAACCAATGAAATGTTATTATATAAATTAATGTACAAGATTTTGAATCTTAACCATTTAATAAATATGAAAAAATTAAAAATATATTTCAATAAGAAAATTTAATAGTCAAATGAAATATGATACAATATAATGTTTCCATTAATTAATAGTAAATTTAAAACTGATGTAATATGTATTAAATTAATATTCTTGATCAACTGAAGTTTATTAGTCTTTTTATAGGAAATCTAAATGTTTTTTAGGGATCTATGTATATAAATTAATAAACCTCCTTAATTATAAGAGTTAAATGATCAAAAATTAGATATAATAGATTAGTAACATTATTAAAGAGTAATATTGGAATGTGGGAGGATAGGGGATCTAATAAGAATTTACATAAATATCTATAATAGAGTAGTAATGTGTAAATTTTAGGTCTAAGATGTCAAAAAATGTTCCCTATAAGGAATGAGGGGAAACGTGAAGGGTTGTCTCTTTATCATCCACTGATTCCCTAAGTGATGGTTGCTCTGGGGCCTCCCCTCCTCTGTCACTCCCGTCCCAGGGGGTGTCTTACTCCTCCTCCCTTACTCCTTGACTTTTATGCCTTTCACAGATACTTCTACCCTCCCTATTTCTCCCTCCATTCACATCATCCCTATAGTCCACTAACTTTCCAATGACATTCTAATGGATCTACTCTCTTATCAAGAGTGTATAAATGCCTCAGTAATGAAAAATCTTTCTTTGTTCGATCATTTTGTTAAGAGATGGCATGCACTTGATGCATTCAATGGGTTTATCTCTAACCAGTGGAAGCTTCGGGACAAGGAAATTGTTGGGATCCTAGACTCGAGACAACTCTTGATTCACTTTTTGTCAGAATAATATCTCATCTATGCTTGGGAATCTTCTTCGTGAGTTTCCTCAAGTTTTCGCTTCTTTATTTTTTGGTGGTCATTCAATTTTAAGCTAAAAAGAAACCCTCATGTCTCAGCGATTTGGATCTCACTCCATGGCCATCCCCTATCATTTTATAATTATGTGATTCTTTCCTTGATTGGAAAACCTTGGGTCATTATCTATGCTTGTACCAGTGAACAGACATCATAAGCTACCTGATCTCCCTAGAATCTATATTTATGTTGATCTCTCCAAAAATCAGTTGGATACCATTGGCATAATGATTAAAGGTGAGATTCAATGGTATCAAAATGTAGTCTATAAATCGTGGGTCCTCTTCTATTCGTCCTGCACCCATCTCAGCCATGATGCCTCTAGTTGCAGTAATTGGTCAATGGGGGAGACATGAATATCCTTAGATGAGGGCCTCCATTTACCGGCCATGGGGGATTGTGTAAAGTCCAACCCGATTGCTGAAGCTTCATGTCACTACATTGAGGGGGCCAGCCCAGGAGCCAGTGTGATCGCAATGTTTCCCTTGGTTGCTGAAGAAGGTTGGGCTGGAAATAGGAATGAAGGACCTGACTGAGCTCAGGTGAAGGTTGTTCATCATGAGGCTTCGGAGAGTAATCCATTGGTTTCTAATGTTTTTAACCATTTTAGGAGATACATGGTAATTCATACACCTATTGTGCAATGTCATTTGGGTTAAGTAGAATATGATTTTTCTAATCTTGTTGTTGTAGTTGTTCTGTCCCCTGCAGATGGTTATATCCTAGTTGTGGAATCCTGAATGGACTCTGAGGAAGGCCCAAAGGCCCCCAAGGAATCTTCTTATTTTAATGTTTTTATTATAGTACTTGAGGAAAATGGATGTGCAGGTCCCCAGGATGAGCCATTTCTAGTGAGCATATCATGCCTGAGAAGAGTGTTGTCAGCTTTTAAGATGTGTGAACACCTTGGGAGCGTGGATAATGAAGGGTCTGACCAGGAGGAAAATTGGAGGAAACATGGAAATGAGGATTATGGTATTCCGATGGAGGATTCTAGTGATGGAAATTCTAGCAAGTTACCAGTAGTCAATTCCCATGAATTTTATAGTAGCGACATATGTAGTCCAGGGAGGAGAAAGGTCTGGCGTGGCGGTAAGAAAGGTCGCAAGGATTATTCATATCTACCTTCACAAATAGACACACTCTCTATCAAGAAGGTGAATTTATATTTAAGGGAAGGTTTTCTCAACAGAAATGGAAATGAAGAACGAGAAGAGGTTGTGGGTGAGGGGACTGATCACATCATGAATTTCTTGTAGAATTCATGAATGGTTGTTGAGCAACCATTGGAGCTACTAATGCATTCTGAAGAAGAAATGGAGGAGGAATACCTTGTGTCCAATGCTTACACATAATATCGTGATAAAATTATGGATGGTACCATTCAAGTGGACAGAAATATAGAACAAATGGATTGGATTTACAAGAATAATCATATCTTAGGAAGAGGTTTTAATGTGGGGAAAATCAACTGATTGGAATACATGCAACCATGTGCATACTGGTGTATCTCTTTGATGAAGTTATAAAGGATGATCTAGAAACATTGGTAACATACTTTTCTGTGGATCTTCATAAGGTTAAAAATGGAAACATTCATAAGTGGTCCTTTAATAAATATGATTTCTCTTGGAGTATCTCACATTTTCCTTGAAAGTGTTTTTTGGATATAATTATATAATGTGGTGATATAAGAAATTTCCCCATAAGGCCTTTTAATATAGAATGTTTAGAAATATACAAATATATATTTCTATTTCCCAAAACATAATATTGGGGAAATATAATTCATTAATAGGATGATAGACTTTATATATGATTCAATATCATGTTTACTATAATTAGTTTTCTAGACAATTAAATACATTGATGGATTATTCAATGATTTGACAAACCGTTTGAGAGAAACTAGTAGTATGTTCGTATATTCAGTTGAAATTGTGAATAAAAAATAATTTATTTTTGGTTAACATCCGAGGAATGTTCAAAAAAAGTTTATTAGAAAGAGAAAAGTTATAATTATCGAAAATATATTTAATTAAAATGTTATATCATTGAGTAAAAACCCTTTATCATAGTCCCATATATGATGATATAATCATTTATATCTTCATGTTTTGTTAGAAAAAATAAGATGGGAGTTCTAGACCAAATATATTTAAAAAATTTGATATTGTAAGATATTTGTTATATCCACTTGGATTAAAGAATAATAGACAAAATGTCATTTCATTGTGTAGGCTATTGTAAAGAAAAATAATTAAATATGGCCCACTAAAAGCCTCATAATGAACCCGGTTGTAATAATTAGTTATACAATGATTTAAAAATAATAATTTTCCATAATAGATCATCATAAATAGATTCGTTGAATAATAATATTATTATTATTCCGATCATACTATCACGTATAAGTTGTAAAGAAAATGTTCACTACCCATGGAACCCTATCCTTTGATATTTTTAATCCAAATATTATTCCCACACAAAAATATATGGCACTCTATTCTACCCCAAATCACACAAAAAAAAATCCTTCATCATCCCCTTTTATCCCCAGTCTATTAGTGTAACACCTTGATTTTTTTTGAAATATTTCTCTTTAAGTAATTTTTTTTGTAGCTTGTGTTTGCACACAGTATTGAATTTAGACTATCCACTAAATACTATTAACATGTTTTTGTTTAACATGATCATTTTAACATAGATTTAGAATTTGTTGTTTTGAATAGGAATAAAAATGTTATTAAATATATTATTTCATTGGATATTAACACTTAATTTTTAATAAAGATATTTCATTCTTCAAAAATATGTTTTCCAAAAAAAAATTTATGTCTTTCTATCAGAAAATAAAAAAAATATTGAAACATATAAAAAATTATCATTTTTAAATGAAATTCATTTTGAATTTCTTCATGTCAAAATTACATATGGATGAATTTTTTGTAATTTTTTAAAATGTTTGAAATTTAAATTAATAGCAAGAAATACTGATTTTCATTAAAAATTGTATAATAGTTTATAAAATATAAAAAATGAATTTATATTTTGGATTTGTTCTAAATTTTAATAAATTACTCTATATTATAAATAATCTAATTTTGGTCCTTTAATTGAATATCAATTTAGTATAAACACATTTTATACATAAATATTTCATTTTTTAGATTTTTTTTTCATTTTTACAGCATAATATTAAATTTAATTGTGCAACTTATGTGATTTTATTTATCAAAAATAGATTCTATATATAGAGTCATGAGATCCAAATTTATTAAATTTTCCCCTTTTATTTTTTTTAATATTATTATTTACTGTGGTAATATTAATCATCTCAAATATAGGTAAATTGGAATTATCTAAATTAAAAATAAGTGATACGGCCATATATTTTTTTAAAAAATTATTGGATGAATTAAATTGTACACTTAAATCATATGTCTTGAAATTTAATTTTTTAATTAAATATTTTCTATGAAAAATAATTAGACATTTTTAAAATAAAAAAAAATGTGAAATTTTTTTAACACACTTTTCATTAATAAGTAGAATATCATTAATATTGGGAAAAGAAGAAGATAAACTCCACTATAAATATTATTGGTAAATACAACTAATTTATCTTCCTCATGATGATTTATCTAAAATTTGTAGGAATCAAATAATTATCCTAAATTCTTATAAAACATTGATAAAATAATTATTCAATTATAATAAAAAAATTTGTATTAAAAATATTAAAAGATATATAATTCTTGATATTGAAGGTGATATATTATTTTTATTGATGACCATGAAATAACTTGGAGAATATAAAATAGTTAGTTAAAAATTTACTTCTTTTATTGATGTTATTAAATTTCATTATTTTGAATAGTATGAAAATTTATAGTAATGATATTTTACAGGATTAAAATTCTATTAAATTATTTTTAAATTATAAAAAAATTATAAAATTAAAATAGATTATTAAATGGTTCAAAATATAAAAAATAGTCCATATAATTTAATATTTACACAAAATATTTAAAAATTTAATCCTTTTAATATTGAAAAGTTTGTTAATGTAGTTAAAAAGAAAATAGGTTAATTTAGGGTTAATCATAATGATATCGTTTAAAATAAAAACAAAACAGGTATAAATATTTTTATTTTTTTGTATAAAAACCTTTTCTTATATTAACTTTTAATATATTTCCATTTTTTTTTATTTGGATAAAAAAACTAATTTATTATAATTTAATCATTTGATACATTCCTAAAACACCCTTCTCCTCTCTTATTAATTCCACCCCTCATAACCAATTATTCTCACACCATTCAAGCCATTAAGAATTTAAAATCACTCTTAAAAAATATCATAAATGCTCTATAAACATCTATGTTCTTCTGGTCTCACCAAAATACAATTTATAGGTTCTTAAAGGGATCCTTCAAAGTGGTGACATTCAAGAGGTAACATTCTTTAACAACCTCTATGAATTTCATTTCTTCTTATACCATATCCTAACCTAATTCATCCATAATATCGTAATGGATCTAGTATCAAGTACATAATGTAATGTAATGTTTCTAATTTAATATTTTTTATCCATCCCTTTACCTCATATCCTTTTATTTAATGGATGGAAACCATTGTACAAATTACAGTGACTAATTGTTTCCATGGATAGTGACTTTCCATTTTTTATTAATGCCTCAAGGATGGTCATAAAACTATTATAATGGTTAAATAATATTATAATATGTATATTATAGGTTATTTAATGTTCAGGAACTAATATATATATATATATAATATTAAATAAAACCATAGTTGTTAATGATGGAAAAAAACATAGAAATAAACTGAACATTAATCCCTAATGTGTTATAAAATGAATCATTCGCATATCAACAAATAAAATTATATATGGGATCATTTAAATTTTTAAATTTTAATAATATCATTTCATTTAACATATGTAATATTATTCCCATTGGACAAGAAGACCCAAAATTATTCACAAGTGAAATGACCAAGAAACCCGAAAAAAAAAACACTACCGAAATGATGAAATTGAACTTTATAAATCATCAAAAAGGCCATAAATGAACTTAATAAATTATAATAACTCTAAAACATGTCAGAGTGTTTATTAATTAAGTAATTAATGAATATAATATTATTCTCAATGACATTATGTGTAAGTTCCTAACTAATTCATACATTTGTTATGGAATATCTCTGAACCTCTATATTTCTGTGGTGTTAAATTTTCTCTCTATTTACCTCAATTTATTAATTAATTATTATTATATACATATCATGTGTTATTTTTATATACACTACACACATATATATATTTAGCTAAATTCATCTTCTTTTATGTGGAATAACTTGTTTTATATGGTTCTATTCACAATTCCTCTCGATAAATTTACATGATTAAAGGGAACATCTATTTTTTCATAACTATTTTTAAATAAACACCATAAGATATTTAAAGCCTCCAAATTTGTTTCTAATATCACACAATTTATCATGAAAAAATATTTGAGTTAATTTTTTGTTTTCTTCCTTTACACTCTTTACTGTCTCTAATCATTTCCATAAAACATCACATTAATAGCTCATTTATTGGGTTGCCTCACCACTATTATTAATGTTTTCACTTCAATTGGAATTCATTATTAATTAAACATTCTCATTTTTTTAATGACCAATATTTATTTAAATCCATTCATTCATGGATTACATTGTAATATTCCCATTGGTTATGCCTTATGATGTGATTACAACACCCATTTCTTTCCATGAGTGACCCTTATGTATATTAATTATATTTGACTCGTTATAAGGAATGCATATGCATGATTTTTTTTGATGAATACACCCATATAGAGACCCAATTCATTGGATAATGTTTTAGTCTCATAATATGATATATATGGGATTAGGGAGTAAAACTAATCTATTATGAGACTTTGTCAATTATGTCATATATTCTTGTAAATCATCATTGACTCATGTTTATGTCATGTTATATAAAATTTTCAAATTCCTATATTTTCAAGAAGACATGATTCCATATGTTATGATTCTATATGTTTATTCATAAGATGTTATTTTTTGTTTAAGATTTTATTACTTTTAACTCATGTGTTATACATCACTTCCTGGTTTATTCCCATACTAGGATTTTTAGCTCATACATTTTTACCATGTATTGACGTAGTTACCCTATGAAATGGTTGGACCTCAAAGGGAGTTAAGATCTAATTATAAAAAATTATGAAAATATTTTTTATTCTAGTTTCATGTTAACTAATTATGTACCTATTCTTCAAAATACACTATACCTTTTTATATTTGGTTTTTGTTTTATGGATAGTTATGCTTAAAACCATGTAATAATTTGTGAAAAAGGATTGGACCGCTATATTTGGTAACAAATAATGTTATAGTAATTTCATGGGATTAGGACTATAAAACTTTAGTAAGAAACATAAGGATATTTATATAACCATGGATAACCTTGATTGAATCTTAGTGAATCATGTGTCATGATATAATTTTCATTTTTATGTTTATCCATCTATGTTCATAATTTCCTTTTTATATAAACAATTTATATGTATGCAAGATTCTAAACATTTATTCTTCATTTCATGTTAATGGATGGAAATTAGAGAACCCATGCTAAAAAAATGCCATAGGCAGTGTGAAGATTTCTCTAATGAGATTCCAATCTGGATTGGAATTGGAGGTTAGGACATGATGACAGTATTGGATCCACTAGATCATGTTATGAATAATAACATGAATTTTGTGGAACACACTAAGTCTCCTAAGATAGATCCTGTTGTGGTATAATACTTTTTATGAAAATGGACTCCAATCTTTAGTGTATCTTAGAATCCCCTCATCAATATGAAATGTATTTACTCCATTGAGAAAATATTATGTGTCCTTTTATACTCTGTAGAAGAAATATTAGCGGTGGTGGTCTATCATTTTGATGGAGAAGCTTATTAGTATTGGAAATTGATAAAATACATGAATTATATGGATTAAATTTATTCTATGTAATGGTAAGCATTCATGAAAATATTTTCCAATATATATTTTCTTCGATATATTGACCTTATGATGGATAGTGAGTTACTCAGTTCGAAGGAAATTTACGAGGATTCTATCAAATCCTATAAGGAAAACATCACAAAAAATGAACAACATGATTTTGGATTTGTCATCAACACTGAACTTAAGGTGAACTGATTCATTAGTGGTTATAGAATAATTCAATGAAATGATTTAGCAAATTGGGACATTAATTATTAGAAGAGATTGGTAGTTACTCCCTTAATGTTGAGATTCAGATCAGTGATTCTTAGTGGTATCATGGGACCTGAGATAAGAAACATAAGATGTAATTCTATTTACGATGGAAAATAGAAAAAATAATGGATAAATAAAACTTCACAACCCACTTTTAAAAAGAATGGGATGAAGAATCCTAGAAAGTGCCTTAGGGGAACTAGAAGGGAATTAATATTTGAAAAATATTGATGAAAATATAATCAATTCTGAATATAAATGATCAGAAAAGCTATTGAGGATGTGGGATAGAAGATTGAGATGAAAAATATGCCTAATGTACATTTCTTTAACTATAAGGAAAATATTAACTATGATAGAAAGTACCCTAATCCATGTTTTTTCTGGGTCAACTTGTGCAAACTACCTCTAAGGATATGAGGAAGGGAATATGCTATCAATACTGTAAAGGTGGAACCCAAAAATTATGTGGTGTCTATTATTATATTTATTCATTCACGAATATCAAACATATATTTTGATTCTATTTCTATTCATTATTTTTTGTATTTCATGTTTCATATAACTAATCAGACACTACCCCGAAATATAGTGATTGAGTTATCCGTTAGAACAAAAAAATGGGAAATTATTGAATCTAAAATATATAATTCCATCCAGGTCAATGCTTATGGAATGACCCTCTGTGAAAATTTAAACATACTTCCTTTGGTGTAGTTTAATTATATATTGGGCATGGTTTGACTGTATTTATATAAATATAACATCAACCTTTAGGAGAGGGAAATCATAATTCACCTCCCAAGCCACCCTCCAATAATATACATTTGTTAGTTGGGGGATAAATCTCATTTAGAATTATTAACTCAAGTGTGGATATTATTTTCTTATAAGAAATCATATCTAGCTAATATTATTGAGACAAAATAGATGATCATGCCAAAGTACATGCCCAATGTTTGGGAATACTCTAATGTGTTACTTGTAGAATTTCACAACCTTCCTCTTGACTGAGAGGTTTTGTTATCAATTTAACTTATACCTAAAACATGTCTCATATCAAATAATACTTATAGAATATTCACCATTGAGTTGGATTAATTTAAGAATAATTTAACATAGAATCTAAAAAAGGATTTCATATGACCATCTTTTTCACTACAGGGTGCACCGATCCTCCTGTTTGGAAAGAAGGATGAATCAATATGCATATGCATTAATTATCATGAGATCTCCAAATTCACGATTATAAAAAATATAAACTTCCACATATATAAGACTTGATCGATAAATTGTGTTGGGATATGTAGTTCCATAAGGTGGTCTATTGGTAAAGATATCACAAATTAATGGTGAGTAAAGAAGATATTACCAATATTTAAATTTAAATGAGTTGTGGGAAATATGAGTTCATAGTGATTCCCTTTAGACTCACTAATTATCTAGAAATATTCATGGACTTAATGAACAGAGTCATTAGATTTAATATCATCAAATATATTTTAGCCTTTATATATGATTTTATTATATACTCCAAGAGTTATATAGAGCACTAAGAGAATTGTAATACTATGCTAAAGACCTTGTGAAGGTATAAAAATTAAGAGATGTATTGTAAATGCGAGTTATGGATTGGGGAAGTGTCACTATTAGGACATATTATCACTATCAAATGGACATATGTGGACCCTTTTATGATAATGTTAATTGAGGATTTGCACCAAATAGTAGCTATAATGGAGATCTATAGTTTCCATGGCCTTGAAAAGTATTACCAATGTTTTTTAAGTAACATTTCATGATTTTCAAAAACACTAACCAAGTTAAATTGTATGAGAGTGTAGTTTTTCTATATGAGTGAATGTAAAAAATATTTCAAAAAGTTTAAATAGTGTTTTATCATTGTACCATAACTCACACTACAAACTGGTAGAGAAATATTTTTGGTATATAACAATTCATAGAGGAAAGGATTAGTTTTTTTACTAATGAACAATGTTAAATTAATATCCTACTCCTTATAGAAGAGGATTGTTCACTTGAAAAACTATACCGCCCATGATATGAAGTTTGAAGCTATGATATTAGCATTGAAAATCTACCCGTATTATTTCCATGGGGAGTCGTGTGAGATATATATTTTCACATGAGCCTAAAATATATTTTCAAACTGATTAAAATTAATATGTTCTAGATAATATTGTTAGATATAATCCATGATTATGATTTCTCAATCCACTACCAGCCTGTAAAATAGAATAATTTAGAGATGATCCATATAGAATGGAATCTGGAACTTAATCAATAATGAGAATTTTGAAGGGTAAAACATTTTAGAATTATAAAGGATTCATTGGGAATCATATGGTAAAAAAAATCATTATTCTTTTCTCAAATAATTTATCAACCAGCCCTTGTAGAAAAGCTGATGGGTGCTCAATGAAGTGATGTGGAAATTCAAAAGAAGTTGGAAGCAATCAGAAATGAGAAATCTATATAGTTTTATGAGGAAAAAGAATAATATTTGATTAATTTATATGTGTACCATTATATCATGATATAATGTGGGATATTTAAATGTTGTAAATAGCTCGACCTTCCCCCATTCGCCCAATAAACAGAAAGATGTATTGATAACTCCAACTGCACTATTTATGGCACAATATAATGATGGATATCACTTAATATACATGAATGTGTCTGGTATGATATCTTGTGAAAGGAAAATAATAATAATTATAAAGGTATGATTCAACCATTACATATACCACTTGTAAATTCTAAAACCCCACCATAGGCTTTGTCACAGGACTTTCGAACACATCCAGTGGAAATAATGCAATATATATTATTGTGGATAATCTTACGAATACATTTAGAATTATTTAAATTAAAAATGACTTATAAATCACTAATCTTGAAAATATATACATTAGAGACGTGTTAAGTCAATATCGATCACCATTATTGAATACATTTGTTCAAGATTACAGATTTACCTCCATATTATGGAAAATTCTCTAACAATCATAAAAAATTGAACATAACATTAGTTCAAATTATCACCATCAAATTGATGGATTGTATGAGTAGACTATTAGTAATCTGGAAGACATGTTAATATCATATATAATAAACAGTAAAAAGGTAATGGATCAATATCATCTACTAATTGAGTTCTCATACAATAATTGTTTCCAATCAAGAATATAAATGGCCCCATTTGATTACCTTTACAGGAAGAGATGTAGAACACCTTCATGTAGGGTTGAATTTGGAGGGAATAAGATAATAGGACCTAAAATTAATAATTAAGTGATTGAAAAGATAAATACAATTCAATGTCACATCATAGATATCCAATGTCAACAGATGATCTATGCAAAAAATTGTTGATGGGATTTGGAATTTGACATTAGAGATTAGGTATTCCTCTGTATATCTTCGTACAAAAGAGTGATGTGATTTAGGAATTAGGGAAAGCTCTATAATAGGAATGTCAAACCATTTTAGATTCTTTATTTCATCATAGCTCTAGCATATCAACTAGCACTTACACCAATCTTGTCCCAAATACATGATTTATTCCATGTGTCCTTCCCGAGGAAGTACATACCAAATCCCTCACATGTTCAAAATTTATATTTGATACAACCTTAAAATGATTTCTATTATAAGGATCATCTAGTGAAAATCATGGATATTATAGATAATACAATATGTTAATGTACAAATACCCTGGTTAATGTACAATAGAGGACCCACATACCTGAAAACGGGACATTAGAGCTGCAGAATGTGACGATGGAGAAGACACTCGAATATTTTCAACATAGTGTTTAAAATGAAATTTAAAAGGAGAAATTTCATAAGCGTGGAATAATGTTACACCAAAATATTTTTTATAAAATATTTCTATTTAATTAATTAATTTTTTAGTAGCTTCTATTGCACACAATGCCGAATTTAAACGAACCAAGATTTAATATTAAAATATTATTTTTTTAACAGAACCATTATAACATATCCTTTGAATTTATATTTTTTAATTTGAATAAAAATATTTTTTAATATATTAATTATTAGGAAATAAATACATTATTTTTAATAAATTAATATTATTCCACAAAAATATTTTCTCTTCAAAAAAACAATTTTGTTTCTTTCTATGAGAATAAATATATAAATAATTTTGACACTTTTATAATATTTCCCTGTCTAAATAAACATCATTTTTGTATTCAAAACATCAATATTTTCTTGTTATTAATTTTTCTAAATATTCTAAAAGTATTGAAATTTTAGTGAATAGTGAAAAATATTTAATTACATTTAAAATATTTAATTCATTTAAAACGCATGAAAAATAAATTCAATTTTGGATTATTTTTAAACTATAATTTGTTCCTTTTTATTATGAATTATATTATTTCAATCTTAGAAATTTATTTTTATATTTATATTTTGTATGAGAAGATTTTATAGATAAAAGGAAATTTTCCATAAAAATTGGTTTTCCTTGAATTTTTTTAGTTTAATGTGAAATTAAAATTTTCCACTTCTGTGTATTTAATTTTGAATAATATATTTCATATTTTTAATCATGAGACCCAAATATAGTAAATATAGATATGTTTATTTTTGTTCAATATGAATAGTTATCATAGTAAAATTTATTATCTCAGTAAAGGCTAAATTAGAGTAATTGGATTATAACTAAGTGATAAAGACATCAGTTTTGATAAAAAAAAATTATTAGAGAACTGAAATTTTACCCTTAATACATATGGTTATAAATTTAATTATTTAATGGACACTTTTTATTGAAAATTATCTAGATATTATTAAATCAATGAACGTGTCAAAATATCACACCCTTATTTTTAATAAGTATAATATTTTTAATATATGGTAAACAAGAAGATATACACATGTATATATATTATTCATAAAGTTAAAATATTTATATTAATCATGAAGATATATAATTTTTTTAATAACTGAATGATTACCTTAAATGCTTATATAACAGTGGTGCAATAATTATTTAATTAACTAAAACATCAAAGACCTGGTAATAAAACTATTAAAAGTAATAGAATTTGACATATTTAAAGTGATAATTTTTTTTATTGAATACCATGAATTTTTTATGATATAATAATTTTATCTCTTCTAATTTAACTTATTTTATTAATTTTTTAGAATTTTAATGTTGTAGATGGTATGATAAATGAAAATCATTATATTTTTGGTGATTAATATTTCATTAAATTATTATGAAATATTAATTTTTTTTAAAAAAACAAAGTGATTAAAAATGGTCTACGTGTTCAAAAATTGTCCATTTATGGTGCAAATGATACTATATAATTAAATATTATAATCTCTTAATAATTATTTTTTTTACCAAACATTATATCAAAATAAGTTAATTAAGGGTCAATCAAAATGATAAAGTTTAAAATAAAAAAATACATGTCTAAATTTAATTATTTGATGTGAATACAACCTTATATGATATTAGATTCTAATATATAGAAATATTATTTTATTTTGATAGACAATGAATTTATTATAATTTATTCTTTTGGGAAATTCCAAAAACACCCCTCTTCTCCATTATAAATATGACCCCTCACGACCTGTTCTTCTTAGACCATTCAGGCCTTGAATCATTACGAATCACTACCCAAAACTCTGCATCCATGTAACCCCATGTACAAGTGATAAGGGTCTCACCAACATACCAATACCATATTTCTAAAGATATGCTTGAATATGGTGATATTCAAGTTGTATCATTCTTTAACAACATTTCATAATTTATTTTCTACTTCTAACATCTCCTAACCTCATTAATCCATTAAACAATAATTACTATAGTACCTTTAATCTATTTTGTTTTTATTTTTTTAGTGGAATTTTTTTATCCACCACTTTTTTCTAATCATTAATTTTTCAAATAAAGGAAACCATTATATAAATTATAGTGACTAATCGTCTTTGTGGATTATTGGTTTTTTTTCATTACTTCCTTCAAGGAAGATCAAAAAACCATTATTATGGTTGAATAATATTATAATATCTATATAATTAATTAGTAAATTTTTTGAAAAAATTTAAAAACACATTATTTAATTGAACAAAACTATTTTGTGATGTATGGAAAACCCTCCATAACAAAGTAAACATTTATCATTAATGTATTATCAAACTAATCATAATCACGGTATAAAAGAAAATGATATATGGTACTGTTAAAAATTATTTATTTTTATAAATAGCATTTATTACACTTCTATATTAGTATTCCATTCTGTGAAATACTTCCACAATAATACACAAGTGAAATGACCATGAAACCATGAAACGAACTCTCCCCAAATAACAAAATTTAACCTTATAACTCATTTAAATGGCCATAAATAAACTATAATAAACAATATTAAATTAAATATGTATAGAATAGGTTATAAATTATGTAGATAATTAATCTAATAAAATTTTCCTAGATAATAAGTGGAATTTCAAAATTCATTTTGAGAAATTGGAATTGATCTCTTTGAACATCCATATTTCATTTGGGTCATGATATCTCTCCATTTTAGACAAATTAAACCTTCATTATTCTTATATACTTATCATATTTACTATTTATATATACCACACATATTTATGTAACTCAATTAAACTTCTTTTGATGGGTAATTACATGTTTTATAAGGTTCTCTTCTTAGTTTCTCTCCATAGGCATACCCAATTTAAGGGAGCTTCTTTTCTTCTTACACATTTTCATATACTAATAATTTGATTTTTTTGATTAAAATATTTTTCTATAATCAATAAATTTATCATTAAAATAAATTATTGTTAATTTTTGGTTTTTATTCGTTTACCTTTTTAATGGAATGACCCATCCTAGAGGGGCTCATGTCGTGACTACCCCAAGCATGCCTCCAATAGGCCTGGGGATTGCAACTAGTGTTGAGTATTCAAATCCCAAAAATTGGAGAAATTTTACTATGTACCTGTACACATGCATGCATCTGAAATCCCAAAATACTAAAATTTAAAAACACTATGTAAAAAATTCATGCAAACAATGAGATACCAGACACAGAGTATGATAGGAATATAATTTGAAGTAATATAAAACTTGGCAAAAATACAAGCCCACCAAAAGAATGAAACTGTAGAATGAATTCCTAAAAATCCTTTGTGTAAAATCGTACCTGAAGGGTAGGAACATAAAGAGGTGTTTGAAGATGCCATATCACACCTCAAATTTCTGGTGTGTCTCTAAGAACTACCTGGTCCTGGTCCACTTAGGACTCCATCAAGGCATTGATGGTCTGCATAAGAAAAAACGTGTGTGGGAAAAGCCCATGTAGGGGTGAATAAAAAAATACTCAATAGTACACCTTGAAACCAAATGTAAAATACCACATTGGAATCATCACTAAGAAGATATAGTCAGATAAACACGGGTATATGTCTACAAGACATATAAAAAGAACATCCAGTTATACTTGTAAAGGATTTCAAAATGAAAGGTCTCATCCACTGCTAGCTACATGGTCCCACTCATAGAACACTCATTTTGGGAGATCTTACTACTTGAGTTATCTGATATAAGTACACAGAACCGGTCTACCAAAGGTACACAAAGAGATCACTAGGGTCTCGACAAGTTACGTTGTTTTCTTAAGACATACAATATCACTAAAACATGGTGTTTTGGTACCAAACAGAGTGTCGGTAACACATGGAGTTTTTTAAGGAAAAGATCATGCAACGAAAGCCCCAAATAGGTGGTATTTAAAATAAGTCCACCAAAAATCGATGTAATATTTCCAATATCAGTGAATATCTGCCCTGTAAAACTGAGGATCTCGCATGAAGGGTATTAATCACAAACATAAACCGTAAAATACCTTGTTTAAATCTGAAGCCGCACGCAATGTATTCTTGTATTTGGTGATCACCTCCCAATGAATCTGACATTGAACACTTCTATATAATCCACACATGCTTCATGAAACTGTATGAATATGGTTCTTCGATAGCTGGGTGTTAGTGTTTAATTTTGACAATGCCTTCAATGCTCCAACAATCACCACATCGCCATTGTTATAATGTATAAGACATATCTCAATCTGAACTCCTTGGATCCTGACCGTCTCTCTCTAGGACACCTAAGAGAGGAGAGGAGAGAGAATTCCCATGAATAGTTTTTTAAAATCACTTCTACTCTTTTATTTATAGTGTCACATAATTACCCAAAAATTCCATCCTAACCCCCGAATAATCAATGCATTATTAACAAAATATTATAACTACTAAATTGAGTGATAAATATTTATATCATTTTCTTGAAATATATTAAATATAATATATGGAAATAATTGAGTCCTAAACTTTTCTCTTAGTTCCCATAAATATTAATTAAACCTTTAATATTTTTAAAATTTATTGATTAATATTTTTCATCTATTAACTTTAAACTCGTAAATACATTTAATAAATAAATCCAATTCCCATAATTTTAAGCTTGAATAATATGAATTTATTTATTTATTTGGTGATCATATTTGTTGGAAAAATCTCAGACACCATTGGTGGGGCCCACCATGTCCCAAACTCGTATTTAATTAAATAAGGTAGATTCTCAGATATGCTATTGTGTGTGAACCCCTAGGACCTTATCTCGACAAAAGTGAATAGTATTCACAGACCAAGAGTGGGATCTAGAAAATCATCATGGTCCCTAAAGTGATAAGGATTGTCACAGCAGCGAAAACCATCCTATAAACAGGCATGATGTAATATAATCTCTTTATATGTAATATCTCATAATGTAGGATGCACTCACATGCCATCTCCATTTTTTTCTTTATTGTATGTTGATCTAACTAGACAAATTTACCCATGAATTCCATGGCCATGGTATTATAATGGTAATGTCATTCTTATCAACATAGCCTGATATATATTACTTCCATAACCCGGAAGCGACAAATCCATCCATGACCATTACACCAATGCCATGCCACTAATGATGCACCCCACACCAACTACCTCTCCAAGACTTCGTTGTCATGATTTTCATCTCGCATTAGTGTACTCAATCAAATGACAGAAATTGGTAATGATATCAAGTCAAGAGACCATTACACAAGATATTAGATAGAAACATCCAATGACACCTGAAATATGTGTTGTTATTATTGGACAATTTTCCCTCATGATCTCAATACTAAAGATCACCATGTGCGAGCTTCATGAGAAGAAATCTCAATTCGTAGAAGCCCCCACCTCCAGATTGAAAAACATCTACAGTTTCTAATCAGTAATATGTATCTAGACCATAGAACATATATTTAAGACGAATGTCATTATATCTAGAGGTTCTTATTATTCCATGGGATCTGCTATAACAATTCAATACAATAATTAATCTTTGGACATTACCATTCCAATAGTGGATGAAAAAAATTCTACACTATAATTATAAGATGGATTCATGTATTTCTAACTGTATACACGATATGGTAGTCAAAATCACTAAATAGTTGGGTCTAGAGAAACCAGTATTTCAACAGTACCACTTTCACTATAGCCAACTTTCTAACAGAACTTGTTAGCTACTCACATGATGTAAATCATGTTTCTACTGAGTAATGGCTTTAGGTACTGGGACTTCCCCAGTTCTGGCCAATGACTATTTTACTATAGAGACCTCATATCCTTGAGTAAAACTTCTCAAGCGATGGTATCCCGAGTATATCCCACTTTTCCACTGTCATACCTTAACATCATGGCTAGTAAGAATATCATTATTTACATTATGATAATACCTTTTTTTACTAGGTGAGATTCCAATAATTAGTACAAATCATTGCATTCATCTACTTTTTAGCTATCGTAAAAGATGCAACTTACTCAGTCTTTGTAGGTATGGCTACCACAAGATTTAAGGTGCTTTTCACGTTCATCTCTGTAGTCTAACTGTGATAGTAGATCACATAGATCTATGGATGACTAGTTTGTTTTCCCAAAAACTAGTATCCTTTCTTCTCCACTTACCAGGTACATATCTTTTGTGCATTCCTATCTGCAATTAGATAGATCTGAATGCATCCCATGCCATGCTCTTGGATATAACAGATATTTTCATACTATAATAAACACCGTGTCAATATCGGTTTTTGTACATATCATGGCATACGTGATTGATCCAATGCTTTGACATAAGGATTTAATTCACCACATTTATCTCTTGCCATGTCACGAACATTTAAATGTGAATATATTATTCATTATGACTTAGAAAACAATTCATCTCTTCAACTATTCAATCTTTTTACACTTCAAAACAATGTCAACATATGTACAATTGACTAGGACCACGTAATATATAGATTAACCATAGAAGATCATGTTCCCTTGAACATAAGATTCTACTTTTAGTCAATCATAGGAGAATAAATTTCATCTTTGTGTTAACTAACTTGAAGAACAATGTCTATTTACAATAGGTTTTCGAACATTCTTTTCTTCGAAGACATTGATGCTCACACTAACCCCTCGTAGACACAAGGAAAACATTTGATGAAAATGTATATTCTAGGATCATGTTTCTTATATTAATACAAAATCAGATATTAGTTACATGAAAACTTTAGTAGCATTATATAACGTGTCCGTCCCTTTTGGGTTGTGTCATATAGACACCATCCCTGATTATTGGTAATGACATCCAATGATAATTAATTTGATCATAGATATTGACTTTTATAAGTAAAATTATAAAGGATTTTGGTTTACAAACAGGTTGAAACCAATTTATCATTATGTGTACTAAACATGTACCATCTATTTATCAACTCACTTGAATACCCACCACAATATTAAAAATTATAATCCCCTTTGACACTTTGATACACGAAATCCATTAATTTAATTATTAGTTAGTCTTATAAATTTTAGCTAATTGTCATACCCAGTTTACTTGTAGGATATATTATTCACATTGAATAATAGATCACTGAACGTGGTGAATGTAAAAACCATCACCATGGTATTATCCTTCCTAAGCAGTATGTGTCTCTGGAACATTCTCTATTCCACATGCACTTGTGGAACCAGTTCCTATGCCAACTATTTTTGCTTCTTGAGCATTGACTAAACCCAAGTCAATCTATCTCCCACTATCACTAATAGAGATGTAAACCCTTATATTTAAAATTAGTCTATTACATGAATACCATATTTTCTATCATAGGGATTTATGTATCAACCTAAGAATCCCTTAAGATAATTATAATAGATTCACATTACGTTTTTCCCTGATGCAAGTTTGTTTATGTCATAACAAAATCATTTCATCTAAACACAAGTTTGTATGACATAATGAATATCCATCGTACCATGACTCATTTGATATTAATTTTTCATTTATAGATTGAATATGGTTATGGGATATCAATGTTATTAGAAATCATTTCATGAAATACAATGGATGTTTCTACAAGTGGTAACATTGATATTACTTACGTCAATACTTTGATGAATAAAATCTTTATTTAGGAATTAATAAGCACTAAATATTTTTGATCAATGTTAACTTGTAAGTCTTCATCATCAATCCTCCGCATTGACATCAATGTCATAATGTGGATAGTGTAATATGCATTTAGGAATTACTCTATGCTACATTATCACGATTGATGATTGCACAGTAAATATATTCTTCGACATGTCGGATCAAAGCAACTTGTATCTTATGACCACGAAATTACATCATTTTTCCATTCCTTAATTACATAAAGGAATCATATGAAGTATATATTCCTCTATTTTACGCTTGGAATAGTTCACGTTCACATGTTGAACTATTTTCAAAAGCATTTTGACAAACCATTTTTTAATGGTTCCTTTGTCCAAAATAAATACTTTGATAATACCAAACATATTTAGTTGTGCCAATCCTAAATAAAATACATGGTATATTCCTAACACCCAATTTTATTATTTCATTGAAAAATAATTATCTAGTCACAACTGTGTATAAGTCTTACATTTATATTCATCACTCATTGCCTATGATTCATGTATTACTAAACTAGTGATTTAGTTTTAAATACAAAAAACTACATTCATTCCAAAACCAGGAATAATTTCTCCTCAGGTCGAAGGACACATGAGATTAATTTTTGAGGTTATATTCAATAATAGTTCCATGCGAATCTTTCACTTATAAATTAGGAAGTCATGTACTTCTCACCACTGGCCTAGGTAATACTCTTTCACAACCACTTGGAGAATATAACCGACTTCTAGTAATGTTTCTATACTTACATGGATACCATATTATAATACATATATTTCACTAACATATTGTATTTAATACCGATGTAGTAAAACTGAAACATTAAAATTGATGAATATTCTTGAAGAAGAGGGTACCTTGATTCATTAATTTAGTTAATTGCATTTAAACTACTATTGTTCTATTTTATAATATTTGAATGAAAATATCCTTTGTTAATAACTCATTCAATGAAGGACGATGTGAATGATCCATTGGAATTTATTTCCATTTGGCTTTGGCATCGTCTTTCAATTTATTATCTATAAGAATTAATGATGAAATTTTATTTTATATTCTTATTATCTTTGTGATCCTTACCTAAATAGGTAATCAAGTGTTTACTGAATACTTGGTCATTTTTTAACTTAAAACGAGACTTGAGTAATGTGGTGAAAAGATATGAGAAAGGTATCAATTTAAATATCATGACTGATCATTCAATTTACACATGCCGGTGTAACATCTCCTTATTCATATCATTGCTTCGCTTTCTCCTTGAAAACTTCTCAGGAATGAGACTTCATTTTATATCATCCATGTCTTGGTGTAGCGACCGTAACTGAATCTAGATGTTGATGAAAGAATAATGATATAACTATTATATTCTTTTTTCATTAGTATCCTAATGAAATTTTATCGTTACTTCATGAGGTAGTTTATAGTGTTGGGGACACTAGGACCTTGAGATCTTTATATCATAATACTACGCGCAGGATCCCGCATTATTCTTGGATACTCATGCCAGTGTGGACATTTACTTTGTACAATTTAATATCACAATATTTAAACTTCTGGTTTGAGTTGCCATTTTTTTGAAATATTAAACTTTAGCAGATTAGTTCATTTATCATGATTACCAGTTAGAACATTTTGATTAATTAATTAAATCATTCAATGCCTTCCACTATATTATTGGATTCTTGGAACCCTCTTTTCTAGAATCAGAATAATTTTTTGCTTGAGTATTCTAGTGGAATGGATCTCAGAACCACCCCTCATAGTCTACAGGCTTTGGGTACCCCACTACACAGAGGATTCATGGTGGGATTTTGTCTGGCTGCATACTATAACTTTAAATTCTTTAATCTATAGAGTGAAGTCCCAGCATCTAAAAAGAGAAGATGATTTACGCAAAGATTGCCTCTAAAATGATAGAAATTTAGCTATGGCTAATACTTACTAGCACATTAGTTATGATGACCAATCATTCTAATACGGACTCCCCAGTAGTAAGAGGCATCCTCGGCTATGGCATGTCGGCACCTCAAACAGCAGGTTTTGTCCAAATTCAAATGATGGAAGGCGGTTATGACTTAATAATACATTGAGGGTTTTATTAGTTTTTAGTGCGAAGGATGTTATATTTTTCTATTTTTATAAGGAAATACTATAATATCGCACTCACAACTAACCATGCAGGAAATAGAAAAATATATCACATCACATGTTCATTTTAGATTGCATGCATTTATATTATTATTTCATTTGATCCCGCTCTAACTACACATTCAAAAAATAATAAACAATGAAAAATAAAAGGGAAACTTGATCTTGAGCCTGTACTAATGAAATATATGTTGAGTGAATAATGGACCATCCAAAAACCCTTGGCGTTGTTACCTTGTGTCGTGTCACTTGTGACCCAAATTGTAGCGTTTGTCCCTTCAGTGCATCGAAATCCTATCTGGTGCCTCACTAGGACTTGGAATGAACTGCATCACACCTCGTCTCATCATTATACCATAGTACTCGCATGCAGGTGAGGGTATCTCAGGGAATAAAATGTACATCTCGGAGAATTGTACACACATGCCCTTATACATATAATGACACCGAGACAATATGCATATTGCTTTTTTATTTAACTAAAATAATTTTTACAAAACGACATGCAATAATTAAATAAAAAATTAAATAAACAATCAAGCACCAGACATGCATTGGTCGGTCTCCATCTCCTGATCAGCATACACATTAACTTGCGTACATAAACTAAATAAATAATTCAAAATAAATATTGCATTAAATAAATTTGAGGATAGTATTTTGTTTAATTATAATTCCACCCTAATTTTAATTCAATATAAATACGTCGTTTGGACCCATTTAATTAATTTAATTCTAAAAACTAAAAATTAAATAAATAAATTAAATAAATTTTAAACTCCCAATTAAATTAATTATGCCACATCTAAATTTTAATAACCTAAAATTAATGTTTATATAATTTATTTATCAACTGAAATTAAATCAATTATTTTAAATAATTTTTGATTAAATTAAATCACAAGGGCCCATAAAACTTCAGGAAGAGCTTGTGTGAGTTGAGCCAAACCTGCATCGGCCCATTATGAGCGGTACCAACCCTGTGTAGAGGCGTATGGGACCGGGTGGGTCCACCCAATCCTGTTCTAGGCTGGGAATATCTTCACAGACCTATTGGGTTGCGGGGCTGTGAAAATTCATGCCCGTTAGGAGGACCGGGTGACAACGGGAATAGGGATTGTCCCTAGCTGCGCAGGCTACCGTTAGGTAGTTGTGCCCACCGGAGGGTTCGAGCCGGGAGGTGTTGGAGGGTGCTTGTGTCGCGCGCTTGGCTGGAAGAGATGGGACAGGCGGTCAGGGCTGGTTGTGATGGTGGAGGCAGGCAACTTGGGTGGTTTGATGAAGGTGCGAAAGGGTGTGTCACGGAGTGGGGGCCACTACGGGTGACGCCTAAGGTAGCTGATGCTGGTCTGTCCGGAAGGGGCTTCCCTGGTGAGGACGACGGCCATCAGAGTAGGGTGGAGGTGAGCAGCCCGTGGTGGTCCATGTCAACGGTGAGGGTGGATTCCAGACAAGAGCGAGGCGGTGCGACAGGGAGCCTCCATGGGGAGGGGATTCTAGAGCGTCGCGGCCTGGGTAGGAGGCAGCGCATGGTGCTCTACTGGGAAGATGACAAGACAAGGGGGTGGGTGTACACCGCTGGCCGGTGGCGGCAGAACGCAGGAGGCGGCCACAAGTGGATGATGCAGTACGCCCGAGGGTGGTGTGGGGGCCACTCCCAATGTGGGGATGAAGTTTACGGGAGTCTCATTTGGAGGCATCACCAATCCAAGCGGCTGTGGAAGTTTCTCTGTCGGCAAGGAGAAGGAGTCTCCTTTGGTGGGCAGCCGGCGGTGGGAGGAGTTCACATGGGTAGATGAGCTACCCAACTTCCTCTATAAAATGGGAATTAATACTTCGTTTAGATTTGAGGAGGGAGAGATGTAACGGGTGTATTGTGTGATCGTCCAGGATGGTTTTCCGGAGAGAATAATAGTGAGATGGTCCCCTTCTCCCGTGGATGTAGGCTGGACGGCCGAACCACGTTAAATTCTTGCACTGCTCTGTTTGTTCCTGGTTCTGTGTGATTGGGTACCACGCACCTCCACTGCGCCCCAACAAGTGGTATTAGAGGCGAGTCGGAGCGAACGGAGGTGAACCGGCGAGGCGACGTCAAATTTTCCGGTGGATGGAAAATTGAAAGTGGTCAGAAAATTTTTATGAGGGCAGATTCGGGAAGAGGACGGCGAGGCGATTCCAATGGCACAAACTGTGAGGAAAACGGAGTTGAAACAAAGGAGATATGGCCGGTCAAAGTTTGGTCAAACCCGCGGGTGAATAGTAACCCCGTGCCGGAGAAGAAGGCACTGTTCACGCCGCCGGCAACAATTCCGGCGAGATTCCGGCAGGAATTCCGGCGTGCCACGTCAGCGACACGTTAGTGCCACGTCAGCGCCACGACAGCGGGTGATCTGGACCGTTGAACGTATTTTGACCATATCTCGGTCGATTGGTGTCCGATTTCAGCCATCCAGGAGTCGATTCCGACTATTTCGACCGTTACAGACACATCCGTATGGTTAGTTTATTGAAAATTCGCACTCTATCAGGTGGTGATTAAGGAGTGTGAAAGCGACGATGGTGATCATGTTTTGTGACAACGAGGATGATGTTGTTGGGACACAACAGAGAGCGTTTGTTGTGGCGAGCCGAGACAACAGTGAACTCGAGCGGGGTTGTTGCTCGATAGGCTACATTGATGATGGGGTGAAGAAGAAGCATGTTCGGTTTTCCGATGAACTTTCAGCCCCTGTAAGGAGACTGCAGGTCTTGTTTCTACCCCAAATTGGTCGTGAGGACGAGATTTGTGGGGGCCACTTCTAATGTGGGGAGGAAGTTTACGGGAGTCTCATTTGGCGGCAGCACCAATCTAGGCGGCTGTGGATGTTTCTCTTTCGGCAAGGACAAGGAGTCTCCTTTGGTGGGCAGCCGGCGGCGGGAGGAGTTCACATGGGTAGATGAGCTACCCAACTTCCTCTATAAAATGGGAATTAATCCTCCATTTAGATTTGAGGAGGGAGAGATGTAACGGGTGTATTGTGTGATCCTACAGGATGGTTTTCCGGATAGAATAATAGAGTGATGGTCCCCTTCTCCCGTGGATGTAGGCTGGATGGCCGAACCACGTTAAATTCTTGTGCTGCTCTGTTTGTTACTGGTTTTGTGTGATTGGGTACCACGCACCTCCGCTGCGCCCCTACAGGTGGACACCGACAGCTTGGGGTGGCGCCCTAGTGTGCTGCAGCACGACGAAAGGGAGGAGGCGGCCCTACGGGGATGCCCCTCACCGAGAAGGAGGCCTGATTTTCTGGTGTCCGAACCCGTTTTTTGTGGTGTTTTTTCATGCGCCTCCCAACAATTCTGCTTTCCATGCTTTGAAGGTCCTCCCCACAATATTTGCTATTTTTTTTTAAAAAGGAATTAATTTCTATGTCTTTATTTTCTATATTTAAAAGAACTCAACCACCCCATTAAATTTTCTAAGGCTTATCTACTAGGATTTGTACAATTATATTATTATATTAATATAATACTATTATTATTACTATAAAGTGAATAATATTACTATAATAAGATATCATTGAAATAATTATTATAATAAAACTATTCTTATTATAATAAAATAATAATAATAATAAATAAATAAATAAGATTCTTATGATGAATTTGGTCCTGGAAAACACTATTTTGGGGGCCAGAATTCCACGGTGGAAGAGGAGATCTTTCAATTTAAAACTTCAGATGACTGCATATTGGACATCCAATATCGGATGCAGACGTAGTCTTCGAAGTTGGAACCCAAATGACGCCCTCTATATGTTTTAATGAAAATTTAATTTATTTTTATTAAAATCGACACGTGACCCTCTAATACCACTGGAAGGAACCAAGCGTGCAGTGGAAGCCCCAAATAGGTGGAATTTTAAAAGTTTCCACCAACGATCGAAGTAATCTTGACGATGTCGGCAAACAGATTACTAGTTAAACCGAGGAACTTATGTGAGGTGTTTTAATCAAAAAAATCATATTTAAAATACCTAGTTGAAATGTGAAGTCGTGTGTGATGATTTCTCATTGTTGGTGATCGCTGCAAGAAGAATCTGACATCTAAATCCTCTAGATCATCCACACACGCTTCAAGAAACTATGAGAACCCCATTCATCGAAGATCGAGTGATAGCACAGAATTCCGACAGTCCCTTCAATGCTCCAATGATCACTACATTCAACTTCTTGTGATGCATGGGAGAGAGCTCAATCCGAGCTCCTTGGATCCAGAGTGTCTCTCTCTAGAACATGGGAGAGAGGAAGAAGAGATAATTCCCATGAATAGTTTTTGTCAAACTCTTCTACTCTTCAATTAATTGTCTCATGAAGTTACCTAGAAATTCCAACCCGGCCCCCGAATAATCAACGCACTATTAACGCCATATTATGATGACTAAACTGATTTATAAATATTATTACCATTTTATTTTAATATATTAAATATAATACATGACAATAATTGAGTCCAAAACATTACTCATCATTCATGTAAATGTTAATTGAACAAAGAATATTTTTAATATTCATCGATTAATATTTTTCAGGTATTTACATAAAAATCGTAACTACATTTAATAAAAAAATTCAAATCTCATTATTCTAAACTTGTATAATATGAATTTATTTATTACATTGCTGATCATATTTTTTGGAAAAATACAAAACCACAGTGGTGGGTCCCACCATGTCAAAAACTCAAATTTAACTGAATAGGAATGATTATCGAATACAATATTGTGTGTGTCCCTATAAGACCTTATCTCGATAGTTGTGAATAGTATTCATAGACCAAGAGTAGGATCTAGCAACCCATCATGGCCCCTGAAGAGATAACGACTGTCATGGATGCGATAACCAACCTACAAACACGCACTGTGTAATATAATATTTTTGTCTGTAATATTTCATATATCATGAAGCAATCACCTGTCATTTCCCTTTTTCATTATTTATTTTTTTGATATAACTATTCAGGTTTTCCATTGACTGCCATGTCAATGGTCTAATAATTGTGCTTCCATCTTTATCAACATGGTCTGAGATATATTACTTACCTAACCTTGAAGCGACAAATTCATTTTTGGCCATTCAGCCAATGCCATGCCACTATGGACACACCCAATACAAACTACCTCACCACAACATCATTTCCATTGATTCCTTGTTTCAATGTATTAAATCAAATGACATAAATTTGTAATGTAATCCAGTTATGAGGCTATTGCACATGATCATAGATAAGAACACCCAATGACACCCAAAAAATATGTTTTTGCTCTTGGTGGGTCTGTCCTCATGATATCACTACTAGAGATCACCAATCACGAACTTGATGAGAAGTCTCAATACTTATGAGCCCACAAAACCTGATGGGAAAGCATCTACTATGTCCAATCAGTAAGATATAGCTCGACCTTTGAACATATATTTATGATTAATTTCATATTATCTAGAGGTTCTCAATATAATTTGGGATCTGCAATAACCTTTCGATAAGACAATCAATCATTGGAAATTACCTTTTCTATAGTGGACGTAGAAATTTCTACACTATAATTGTAAGATGACATTATGTATATCTATCTCTATACGCAATATTATAATCAAAAGAAATGAATAGTTGGGTCTTGGGCAACCACTATTTCAATAGTTTTGGTAACGTACGAAGTTTTGCTAATACACAGAATATTGGTAACACACAGTGTCAATAAGTCATGCAACACCCATGTCACGTAGTCACTAGGTCCCATCCAAACACCAACCATAGAAAACTTCCCAAAGAACACTTGTTTGGTCTACTCATGTAGAATGGAAAGAATTTGATCTCGATACATAGATAGTGGGCCATCCTGCCTAGGGATCACTGGGGGGACTCCTCGGCCTACAAGAAATATAATCGTAAAGAGGGTATAGGTTCTCATGTAATTATTAGTCACACCATCTCCACAAACCCAATCTATGGTACAAAAAAGAGAAGTGGGGATTGATCGGGCCTCTTGGTGTGATACATGCTCCAAGCCACTAAGTCAACATTCAAAGATGGGTTGGGATAACTATAGCATCTCCTTTTTGTCACATAAACATTCATTACATTATACAAAAAATGAGGATCTTTAAGGTTTAGTGTCTTGGAAACCAGGAACTTAAAACATGAAACAAAAAAAACATTCTTCTTAAACACTTGAAAGGATTCTCCTTATGTTCATCCTAGGTTCATTACTGCTTCTCATAACCTTGTTACATACATCAAAAGAAAGGGTGAGCAGAAGGCCCAGTAAGGGAAACAAGGGAAACATTTAACATGTGAACTTGAGATACATCAATAAAGTCACCAAAAGAACTTTAAGGCATGAGAATGAAATCATGAGGCATATCATAATAAAAATAACATATTTCATAACGTGAAGATGTGGCTACAACATTTAACAAAGACAATCATTTCTGTTTCACCACGGTCCATCCCCATGTTTTCAATAAAAATTACCAAGGTTATTCACGAAGGTATCAGTCAAAATGGTCATCTCTAGAGATTAACTCTTTACCCAATGCATTGGAGTCCTATCAGGGTGAACCCTTGAAATGTTTTTATTATCATGTGAGATACATATATCATCATCAATCATTTCATAAAAAACCCATATAGCATAAAAGAAATGGGTTTCATTTCATAATCATCACATTTTAAAAACTGCTTTAAAGACATGGTCTTTATGTCACTTTAAACCCACGGAAAGGGAAAGCGGGTCTCATGTATGTAAATCCCAGAATTTAAAATAGAATATTTTGTTATATATGTGAATACCCTTTTAGACGAAAGAGCTTTGAGTATTCACTAAATAAAATAAATGAATTTTAGAATAAGATAGAGACATTTTGAGAAGGAAATTCTGCAGCATAACGACTATGTTTCGGGGTTTTAGAAAATATTTAAAAGAGAGGGGACATGGGTCAAACAATCATAAATGACCCATAAAACAGTAGAGGGACAGAATATGAAGGATATATGAACATGGTAATGAAATTTGAAAGATATAACATATGAAATTAAGAACATGAAAGGAAGACAAAAATAAGATTTCTCTTATGAAAATTCGACAGCCTAACGACATCACTTAAACTTAAAAAAATGAATTGATGAGATAAAATAGGGTCTCTCATAATAGAAACATAAAATATCAATATGATATATATAGAGATCATACCCCAACGTAATAAAAAGGAACTTTAAAGACTTGACATGAAAGTAGATCTTTGAAAAATGAGAAAGGTGAATGAATCCCTTAAAAATTCGGCAGCCTAACGGCACCACTTAAAACTTCAAAATACTGAATTGAAGAGATCAAATAGGGTCTCTCATCATATGAACATAAAAGATCAGTATGATAGATTTAGATATTATAACCCAACAAAATAAAAAGTAACTTTAAATACGTGACATGAAAGTAGAACATTGAAAAATGAGAAAGGTGAACGAATCCCTTAAAAATTCGGCAGCCTAACGACGCCACTTAAAACATCAAAATACTGAATTGAAGAGATCAAATAGGGTCTCTAATCATATGAACATAAAAGATCAGTATGATAGATTTAGAGATCATACCCAAGAAAAATAAAAAGGAACTTGAAATACTTGACATGAAAGTAGAACTTTGAAAAATGAGAAAGGTGAATGAATCCCTTAAAAATTCGGCAGCCTAATGGCGCCACTTAAATCATCAAAATACCGAATTGAAGAGATAAAATAGGGTCTATCATCATATGAACATAAAATATCAGTATGATAGATTTAGATATCATACCCTTTCATAAAAAGGAACTTGAAAGACTTGACAAGAAAATAGAACTTGAAAATGAGAAGGGTGAAAGAATCCATTACAAAAATTTGACAGCCTAACGGCGCCACTTAAACATTCATAAAACAAAATGATGAGAGTCAGAGAGTATATCTCATCATATTAACTTGAAAAGGGAAGTAGGATGAATATAAAATAACATCCCTATCATAAGAACCTGGAGCTTAGAAGAAATGACATAAATGAGAGCACTTGAAAAGAAAGAGAGAGGTAGGATCTCTTACCTTAAAATGTTACTCTTAAATCTCAATGGTTGGGACCTTGAGGGCTTGGGGAACCTTGGGAGGAATCCTTGGAAGGTAATGAGACCATAGCTTCGTTGTGGGAGAGTTGGGAGTCTAATGGCTGAGAGGATGGCTTTGTATTTATAGGGAAAGTGAGGGGACAAGGCATTAATGGCCAAAGGACACCTCATTAGTGGTTTTGGCAAAACCATGGGCTTGCCCATGATATTTGCCCATGGTATTGGCCACTTGGGACACCTCATACCTTATCTTACTATTCATAAGTCAACCATATTGATTAAAAACATTATACATCATTTAATGATTTCATTAAACACCCGTAACTTAAAAACTGTATTTTCACTATTCATCGAAAATTCAACTTTTTCAGAAAAATACCAAAATTCCACCTTAACCAAATATAGATGCTCTGATTTCAAAAATAAACTCCATTTTATAAAAATATTTTTCTAAATATTTTTAATTTAGTTTTTAAATAAATACACTATTCACCGAAAATTCATTTTTTTCAGAAAAATCCCCAAAAATTACATTAACATAATATCGATGCTCTGAGTTCAAAAATGAAATCCATTTTATAAAAATAATTTTCTAAATATTTTTAATTAAATTTTTAATTAAAAAACACTATTCACCCGAAAAAACTAATACTTGACTAATAATTTATGAAACCATTATTTAAACATTTTATTAAATTAAATTACCTAATCAAGGTTCCTAGATTATATTAACGCTTTATTTATGTGAGATTACTAATCCATTTGGTCACATTACTAATCCCAAGCATAAAAGCACTATTCATAATTTACTATTCATCAAAAATTATGTTGATCTTATTAGACTCTAAATTTTGTACTGAACATAATTGTAGAAGACCATTTTTTGAAAATCATTACACATTTTTAAATATTTAAGGTTTACATAAACATTTTTTTAAATATCCATTCTCTGAAATTCACCAAAAATATGCATACTATATTTATTCGGACATATAAAAATTCATAAACTTCATCATAAGAAGAAATGAAATTTTTTATTTAAAACAAAGGATTACACAAAGCAGTTATGGTCTCCTTACATAGCCCCTTATCACACCAGCATATGACCTAAGTGTAAGGTGTGCTATGGTGAGAGAATCCGAGGGAGGCTCGACCAACATCACACGAGTAGTAATTTCTATCAGTTTGAACTTCTCACGAAGGTGATTCCATTCTAGCTTCAGATGATGAAGTTCGGCTTGGGTTTGGTCCAGAGCAAAGGCCAGTGGTGTTACCTCCTTCCCAAGTTCTGTTAGATGGGCTTAGATCAGTCCAAGACTACTAGGTGAGGCCATCAAATCTTCTTTCTATATTAATTAACCCGGATCACTTTTATTTAGAGACAAAAGCCGCAACATTCAGTTTTCAACGGTCATACTGACTAACAGTCATATAATAGTCAAAACCCAACAGTCTCATTTTAATTATACTCATGTTATCAAATGAAACAGTTTTGTTGAGTTTGAAAAATAAAATAACACACAAAAATAGGAAACACGATTTATTCAAAATTTTGGTTTGTTACAATTTTCCCCCCTTAAGAAATTGCATCCTCGCAATTTTTAAAATTGGGTTTTAAAATTTCATTGAAATCCCCACATAGAAAAAAGAGTCAGTAAAACTATTACTTTAAAAGAACGAAAAGGAAGTACAAAGGCCACCCAAGTTAACCCATACTAGGATTCCATGTAGGAAAACATGGATATGGAAGAAAAAACAAAGGGTCAAGTTCTGAGGGAGAGTGATAGAAAACATTATTAGGAGAAAGTTAACAATAAGAAAATCACAAACTTATGATGTGTATAAACGGTCTTTGATTACCCATTAGGAAACGTTAACAGACAACGTTTTTTTTTACATTCCTTTTCATAGTTTTTAGGAATTCATTTACTACATAGATTAAAAACATAAGGATATATACCTACCTTCAAGTAGATTTTCATCCTTTAATAAGTTTCTACCAAAACTAATCTTTTCTCCAAACAATGAGAATTCAAAACTACTTGGTCTCATCAAATCACAAGAATCCTCTTATAGAGAATCACATAATCCACCAAAGATTAACTATCTATTTCTTCTATCTTTAAACATTATCCAGAAAACAGAAAGGTTAAGATAAAAAAACTCTTCCAAAATAAAGAACCCCAGAGGATGGGAAACTACTTTAAATCTTCAAAGTTCCACGGTACTACCCAATGTTCATCATAGACTATTCAATAAATAACTTTCCTTAAAATTACTCAAAATAAACCAAACTAAGATTGAAACCCAAATACAAGAAGGATTTGATAACATAGTCTTCCAATATAAATTTTATCTCTCATCTCCAAACAACATCAACCACTCCTAACATCTTATATCAAAAGTAGCTAACCTAAACATATTTTACCCAAGATAGGTTAATCATTTCCATATGCAACCTAAATTACTATAAGTCCACCTTAAATTCATCGATTATTCAAAATATAAGTCAACCTTTACTCCTCAATGAAAACACCCTAGTAATCTATTTACCTCAATCAAATAGGGTTCCCAAAAAAGTGAACGTCTTCCAAAATAATAATACGGCAATCATCACATTTTTTATCACATTGGTTGTTGGTACATGTTCTTCCATTTACCGCCATTAACTGAGAAAATAAAGTATAATTAGGGGCTTAAATACTTAGCCAATAATCATGAAACGGAACTTAAAGCATAGAAGGATAACTTGTAGAAGAAAATTATACCCTAACTTGTGATCCCCTAGGTTCCAATCTAGGTTATCCATGATCATATATTATTATGTGAGTCTTTATTTTATTTTATCTTTGTTCCTTTAATAATAGTTCATACTAATCTTATGAATTTACCAAATCATATCCCTCGGGAGTTTCGTAACCAAGAGTGGAGAAAGACCCATTGTCGTGTACCAGTTCCCGTTCGAGTCAAGCTCAAACTGATGTTTTTGAGTTTTACCCCTATGTATATCTGTGCCATATCCACCTCTACCTGCTCGTATCTAGATATAGATGTATTTTCTTGGAACCCCCTTACTCAATACTCACCAAAATACCAGGAAGATTTCCTTTATTTAAACTTTTATATAGGGTTATTACTAAAGTTTTCATATCCTAATTTCCACAAATAACTAAACCATCCTTTGATACCAACTATATCATCCCACCTTTTTGTCACATAAACATTCATTACATTATACAAAACTGAGGATCTTTAAAGTTTAGTTTCTTGGAAACTAGGAACTTAATAAATGAAACAAAAAAACCATTCTTCTTAAACACTTGAAAGGATTCTCCTTATGTTAATACTAGGTTCATTACTATATCTCATAACATGGGTACATACATCAAAAGAAAGGGTGAGCAGAAGGCTCAGTAAGGGAAACAAGGGAAACATTTAACATGTGAACTTGAGATACATCAATAAAGTCATGAAAAGAACTTTAAGGCATGAGAATGAAATCATGAGGCATATCATAATAAAAATAACGTATTTCATAACTTGAATATGTGGCTACAAAATTTAACAAAGAAAATCATTTCCGTTTCACCAAGGTCCCTCCCTAAGGTGTTAATAAAAATTACCAAGGTTATTCACCAAGGTATCAGTCAAAATGGTCATCTCTAGAGATTATGTCCTTACCCAATGCATTAGAGCGCTATCAGGGTGCACCCTCTCCATGTATTTATTATCATGTGAGCCACATATATCATCATCAATAATTTCAAAACAACCCATATAGCATAAAAGAAATGGGTTTCATTTCATAATCATAACGTTTTAAAAACTACTTTAAAGACATGATCTTTATGTCACTTTAAACCCACAGAAAGGGAAAGTGGGTCTCATGTATGTAAATATCAGAATTTAAAATAGAACATTTTGTTATATATGTGAATACCCCTTTAGAAGAAATAGCTTTTAGTATTCACTAAATAAAATAAATTAATTTGAGAATAAGAGAGAGACATTTTGAGACAGAAATTCTACAGCATAATGGCTATGTTTCGGGGTTTTAGAAAACATTGAAAAGAGAGGGGACATGTGTAAAACAATCATAAATGACCCATAAAATAGTATAGGGACATAATATGAAGGATATATGAACATGTTAATGAAATTTGAAAGATATACCATATGAAATTAAGAACAAGAAAGGAAGACAAAAATATGATTTCTCTTATGAAAATTCGGCAGCCTAACGGCATCACTTAAACTTCAAAAAATGAATTGACGAGATCAAATAGCGTCTCTCATCATATGAAAATAAAATATCAGTGTTATAGATATAGATATCATACCCCAAAATAATAAAACGGAACTTTAATGACTTGACATGAAAGGAGAACTTTCAAAAATGAGAAAGGTGAATGAATCCCTTAAAAATTCGGCAGCCTAATGGCGCCATTTACAACTTCAAAATACTGAATTGAATAGATCAAATAGGGTATCTCATCATTTGAATATAAAAGATCAATATGATAGATTTAGAGATCATACCACAACAAAATAAAAAGGAACTTGAAATACATGACATGAAAGTAGAACTTTGAAAAATGAGAAAGGTGAATGAATCCCTTAAAAATTCGGCATCCTAACGGCGCCACTTAAAACTTCAAAATACTGAATTGAAGAGATCAAATAGGGTCTCTCATCATATGAACATAAAATATTAGTATGATATATTTAGAGATCATACCCCAACAAAATAAAAAGGAACTTGAAATACTTGACATGAAAGTAGAACTTTGAAAAACGAGAAAGGTGAACGAATCCCTTAAAAATTCAGCAGCCTAACGACGCCACTTAAAACATCAAAATACTTAATTGAAGAGATAAAATAGTTTCTCTCATAATATGAACATAAAAGATCAGTATTATAGATAAAGAGATCATACCCCAACATAAAAAGGAACTTGAAAGACTTGACAAGAAAACAGAACTTAAAAATGAGAAGGGTGAAAGAATCCATTACAAAAATTCGACAGCCTAACGGCGCCACTTAAACATTCATAAAACAAAATGATGAGAGTAAGAGAGTATCTATCATCATATGAACTTGAAAAGGCCATTAGGATTAATATAAAATAACATCCCCAACATAATAACATGGAGCTTAGAAGAAATAACATAAACGAGAGTACTTGAAAAGAAAGAGAGAGGTAGGATTTCTTACCTTAAAACGTAACTCTTAATACTCAAAGGTTGGGACCTTGAGGGCTTTGGGCACCTTGGAAGGACTCCTTGGGAAGTAATGAGACCAGAGCTTCATTGGGGGAGAGTTGGGAGTCGAATGGATGAATGGATGGCTTGGTATTTATAGGGAAAGTGAGGGGACAAGGCATTAATGGCCAAGGGACACCTCATTAGTGGTTTTGGCAAAACCAAGGGCTTGCCCATGGTATTTGAAACTTGGGAAACCTCAAACCTTATCTTACTATTCATAAGTAGACCATATTGATTACATACTTAATACATCATTTAATGATGTCATTAAACACCCGTAACTTAAAAACTGTATTTTCAGTATTCATCGAAAATTCAACTTTCTCAGAAAAATCCCAAAGTTTCACCTTAACCAAATATCGATGCTCTGATTTCAAAAATGAACTCCATTTTATAAAAATAAATTTCTAAATATTTTTAATTTAATTTTCAAATAAATACACTATTCACCGAAAATTCATGTTTTTCAGAAAAATCCCAAAAAATTACCTTAACATAATATCGATGCTCTGAGTTCAAAAATGAAATCAATTTTATAAAAATAAATTTATACATATTTTTAATTAAATTTTTAATTAAAAAAACACTATTCACCCGAAAAAACTAATACTTGACTAATAATTTATGAAACCTTTATTTAACCATTTTATTGAATCACATTACTTAATCAGGCTGCCTAGATTATATTAATGCTTTATTTAAGTGATATTACTAATCCATTTGGTGACATTACTAATCGCAATCATAAAAACACTATTCATAATATACTATTCATCAAAAATTAAGTTGATCTTATTAGACTCTAAATTTCGTACTCAACGTAATTGTAGAAGACCATTTTTTGAAAATCATTACACATTTTTAATTATTTAAGGTTTACATAAACATTTTTTAAAATATCATTTCTCTAAAATTCACCAAAAATATGCATACTATATTTATCCGGACATATGAAAATTTATAAACTTCATCATAAGAAGAAATCAAATTTTTTATTTAAAACAAAGGATTACACAAAGCATTTATGGTCTCCTTACATAGCCCCTTATCACACCATCATTGGACTTAAGTGCAAGGTGTGCTAAGGTGAGAGAATCTGAGGGAGGCTCGGCCAACATCGCACGAGTAGTAATTTCTATCAGTTTGAACTTCTCGTGAAGGCGATTCCATTCTAGCTTCACACGATGAAGTTCGTCTTGGGTTTGGTCCAGAGTAAAGCCCAGTGGTGATACCTCCTTCCCAAGTTCTATTAGATGTGCTTCGATCGGTCCAAGACTACTGGGTGAGGCCATCAAATCTTCTTTCTATATTAATTAACCAAGATCACTTGTATTTAGAGACAAAAGTCGTAACATTCAGTTTTCAATGGTCATACTGACTAACTGTCATATAATAGTCAAAACCCAAAAGTATCATTTTAATTATACTCATGTTATCAAATGAAACAATTTTGTTGAGTATAAAAAATAATATAACACACAAAATTAGGAAACACAATTTATTCAAAAATTCAGGTAGTTACAATAGATCACATCAGAATATGATTCATCCTATATGATGGGAATATGAGCCTGCATCAAACCCTCATAGGAAGAGAACAAGGAAGAGCTCTCAACCTCAACTGGTAAAACTAAGAACCAAAAAATCCATATCAATAGGACCGTCATGTTGAATGGTTCTCAACGCCACATACGTATCTTAAATCAAATACTCTGTTTAAAAGATACAACTATTTTTCGAGAAAGGTCTGGCCCAAACCTGTTCTGGGTATGTCCGACCGACTAGATGAACTGACCCATTAGAAAACCCGACCTATTTTGACCAACCCAAATAAGTTCAGCCTAGCTCAGTTTGGCCTGGAATAAACTGGCTCAGTCTTCTAGGACTTCTTACTAGGCCTATGAGATTCAGTCTATTGGGCAGCTCAGTCCAGCCCATTGGGCCACTGGAGTAGCTTGCCATATCCATTTTGGCTCGCATACGTACTGGCTGACCTACTTTCCATACAAGGACCACCACGGTTGTGTTCCCCACTGGTCGACACAGAGACCCTCACTGTATTTCTTGGTCTGCACTGCTACCTCCTACTGTGTCTCATTCCCACCACTGTGGGTCCAATTTCGTCTGCGGCGTTCACGCGGTTTCCACTTCCCACACCTCCTTCCACCTTGGACTCCCTCCTACGCGGTCCCACCTAGAACATGTTTTGCTACACCCACTGGCCACCCACTCAGTGACCCATCTTGCTCGGCTATCCACCTTTCCTGACACCCCGACCCCACATCAGCAGGCCTCTACTGCCTCCGTCTCCTTCCACCCTATTGGAGGCTTGCTGTTTGCCGAGCTCTCCACCTGGATCCAACTAGAGCCCCTTCTCCAGGTGCCATCATGCGCCACCTACTTGCACCACCATAATCTTCTACATTGTAGGATTCGCACAATGCCCTCGCCATTACACCATTTGGTTGTCGTTGCAGTGTCAAATCCCCGGTCCTAGATCGCTAAGCCACTAATTGAAGGAACAATGACCATCTATTCATATTTTGCGAAGAATGAGTAATGTATAGAGATTTGTGGAATGAGATAATGAACATGAAGGCCCAAATAATATATCTTTTCAATTTTTGTGTCAGACTCAATCCGTTCAAGTTAGAATGTAGAATGAAAAGGAAACAAATCATATCTCTTTTACAAAAACAAATGTTGAGAATCACCCATAATTAAAATCACAAATCCCATAATTATGCACAACCCATGAATCAATACAATAGTCAATTGATTCACATTCGACATAGGAAATAAATAATGGTAAATGAAATAAAATTAAAGTACACTCCCTAAATGATGTTTTGATTCGTCATTAAAAATGGGCGAAGCTACATTGGTGTCATTCGTTGATTGGTCATTGCTTGATCCGAGTTCTGACCTTCAATCCATCACCGTCTGTAAGAGAGCCTCCTTCTCAATTCCATAGGAAAAATCCAGGTTTATGGAGGTGACCTAGGATTTCAGAAAATAATTATTAAAAAGGGAATCCATAGTTGCGTCGTCACGTAACGTTAAATAAAATATTGTAATTACATTTATGTCCAAATAATATTTTTCACATTTGGATTGTGTGGTCTGAGGTTAGGCCAAACCTATGGAAAAAACCCCCTTAAAAACTCAGTGGTTGTCTTAGATTTCAAAAATGAGTTACCATTTATGGGTTATTTTTATTTTAAAAATAATAAATTTTTATTTAATTATTTTATTTATGGTTATTCCATTTTCAGGGGTTTCCATAGATGACCTGTGCCCACTAAAGTTACACCGCACCGAGGGTAAAGCCACTTCTCTAAGCTCAATGGTACTCTCAAATTTCTAATCCAGTCACCAATTTAGATGTTATATCAATTTTTCATAAAATATATGTGTTCGTGCTATTAAAAATATAACAATTTTCAAAAAATCATTCTAGGCACATAGAACCTCATAATTTCATGTCATCTTATTGCCTACTCTCTAAACTTTCTGAAATAATTTATAAAAATAAATATAGGGAAAATAAAATTCATTACATTCTCCCCTCCTTAGGGATTTATGTCCTTAAAATCCAAAACAATAGCTATTCAAAAGGATTAGGGAACTAAGCACAAATCTGAGCTTTCTGATCCCAAATGCTCTCTTGGATATTCCCATGCTGCCATCAGACAAGCACCAGAGAAATAAACCAACCATTAAGGATCTTATCTTGTCGATCCTAAATCTCCTCATAGAACTCCACAAATGTCTCCCCAATCAATGACATTCAATAAATCTTTCACGTATCTCATCAGCCGAGACCTGTGGAAGACATCGTGTACCCGGTCCAACTGTGGGGGTAGAGCCAAGTAGTTCACCACCCCAACAAATCTATGTAGTATCAGGAATGGGATGATTATCCTTATATATATATTTCTGTTCGAGGAAAATCTATGTTTCCCACATTGAAGAGAAATCCTAAGGAACACATGGTCTCCCTCCTTAAACACCAAAGGCCTCAATCACCTACCAGTGAGATATTTCTGACAGCTTTGTATAGTCTTCATCCACTCCAGGATAACATGGGCCTTCTCCATAGACACATGCACCAACTCTAGGCCCATTGGTGTCGAATCTCCTGGTCCATTCCATCAAAGTGATGACCTACATGGTCACCTATACTAGGCCTCAAATGGATCCATAACGATGGTGGAGGGGTAGTTATTGATGTACGAAAACTCTACCAGAGGTTGGTGATCCTCACAACTATGGACAAACCATAACATTAAATCCCATATCATGTTCTCCCAAGCCTGAATGACCCACTTAGTTTGGCCATCCACCAATTGTTGAAACACTATTCTCAAGGGTAACTGAGTTCCAAATACCTCCAGTAATCCCTTCCAGAGTTAAGATGTGAAGTGACGATCACGAACTGAAACAATCATTTATGTAACTCAATGGATTCAAACTATCTCCTTAAAATAGAGGCATACCAATCTCTCATCTGAACTCTTCTAACAGATAGGTAGAATGTGGGATGACTTGGTGAGTTGGTTAATGACCAACCAGAAGGTATCATTCCCCCTTGAAGTACATGGTAAACCGGTCATGAAGACCATTGTTATTCTATCCCATTTACATTCTGTCACCATAAGATGTTGAGTCAAACCTAATGGAACATTATTCTCATCATTAACGTATTGACTAGTGAGGCATTAAGAAAAGAAGAATTCCACTACCTTCATCATATCTCGCCACCAGGACTGATGTTAGAGGTCCTCATAATTCTTATACACACCCATATGTACCACAAAAGGGTATGTGTGGAACTCCCTCAAAACCTATTCTCATAACACTACTGGTACAATTGTGGGTCCTATGAAAATAATGTTGTGTTACCCAACTTTCGAATATCCATCAAGTGCAATTCTTATGGTCATCTGAGCACATAAGGTCGCATTGTCAGTGTCTCCAAGATTTTCCTCCCTGACACACTATATGATTGGAGGGGTGACCACCCTTCACTGGAGATAAGCTTCTCTAAGTCCCCTCACAATGTATATCTGTAACAAGGCCAACAACTCCGATGCCTCATTTAGTAGTTGTGAACTCGATCTATTTCTGAGATAATTTTCTAGCACGTTCCCCTTCCCCGGGTTATACATAGTCTCCAAGTCATATTCATAGGGGAATTATATCCATCTCTTATGTGTCAACTTCCCATCCTCCACATATAATATATACATGATACTATTTTGGTTGAAGTAGATGATATATTGCTCGCCCATCAGGTAGTGTGACCACATTTTCAATATAGAGACTATTGATTCTAACTATAGATCATGGGTCACATAGTTTTTCTTATTTCATTTAAAATGGAATAAACCATAGGAAATCGCTATATACCTATGCATCAGGACACAACCAAACTAGATTCCTGATGCATTAAATTAAACCATGTACTCGACCTTCAATACCATCCACTAGAGTATCCCATGTAGTTGTTTATCTCAAAGTTTGTCCAGGGCCATCCTCATGTGTCTTGCATTCTCCTTCTCGTATGACGAGTACACTAAGATATTATCAATGAAGACCACCAAGGTATTCTCACAGAGAAAAACTATGTCTCACAAATCCCATCCTCTGTAAGTCCTTTATCTGCACACTTATCTAATGAAGATCTATGGGAAACTTCTAATATGTTGGTGTAGATATTGTTATCATACTGGTCTGTAGTTCAATGCATTAGTCTATCACATTGAAGGGTGGTAATCCTATAACATCCTTAAGTAATATTTACTTATAATCATCCACTGTTACAAGAAAATGGGGACTCAATACATGCACTGCACTGAGGGACAGTCTAGCCAAATGAAGAGTAACTGGTTGCACCCTCCAATGCTGAGTCCATCCAGAGCCTTAATGAATTCCCTTTTTCTAGTAAAAAGGGAAATGTGGTTCTATTATCATGGACTAACCTCACCCTTTTCCTAAAACAATCAATCATAGAATGAACTGTGGATACTAGTCAATATCGAGAATGAAATCCTAAGGCATCAATGGCACTACAATGAGATCCCTACTGAAACTATCACCTTTAAGAGTAAGGTTACAATATCGGCTCTAGTGTGTGATTATCAAGCATACTATATTAGGTTCCATTAAATGTAGGGTTCATGCCAATGGATTAATCAGAATCACTATGTATTAATCCATCATAGTGGTAGTAAAGGAAAACAATATCACAAGTGTCTATATGGTACATATAAAGTAGAAAGACACATATCAAACCATGGACCATTCTCGGAGTCCTAGGGTTATAATCCTCGACAGCCTGCAATTGTCTTCTCCACTATCCTCCAGATCCCCGAGCCTGGTATGGACCTCCTTGAGGTGGTAGTGGTAACACATCCAAATGTTTTCCTGTTATCGGTGCTTCCCAAGCTCCTCTCCCACATTCTCCCACTGATAGATCTGTCCCCTTTTATAGCCACTTCTTCCGTGGCAGTTTATCAACCGCCTCTCAGAATACAGCCTAAACAATGGGTTAATCTTACGGGGAATGTCCCAACCCATGAGAAGTATAACAAAACCTATTCCTTAGTGAACTAGTATACCCCCAAAAATTCCAATGAAACCTCATGTTTTGTGGCATACGCAATGAATGTAACACCCTGCATCTAGAAGACCATAGTTGGTGAATTATTACATATTATTGGCATGATCACAAAAGATCATGTCTCAAAAGACTGATTAGTTAAGTATCCATGAAAGTACTAGATACATTTATATGGTTTACATTACATCATAAAATGGAAAACTACAACAACATTGTTTCCATATAAAAAACTGAGTTCCCCAAGACTATCCCTACAGGTTAGTCATAATATACTTCTTCGCACCTTGGGAAAAATAAAACATAGAAAAGGGTGAGCTCAGATGCTCTCTATGGATAACAATATAGCAGAAACATTCATAAATAAGTATAAACATTTAAGGAAATGAATAAAACTAAAATAAAAGACTTTAAACATAAACATCATCATAATATGGAAAATATAAATCAAAATAATTACATTTACTCACTCATATGGATATTCTACTAGTCGAATAAACACATGCAATATCAATAGGCACTTTCATAATGATGGAATGCATAATGAATGACTTCATAACCACATAGTCAAGGACTTATGCCAGGACTACAAATAAGTTTCTGTCAAGGCCTTGTTCCAAGATAGTAGTTTGTCTCATGACATCTACCGATGCGTCAAAGAGCTATAGAGGGCTCCACCAATCACTTACTAAGTCCAATTTATTCCTCATATGAAAAGGTTTAAACATATTATAAACATTCATATGAAAATCGGCATACAAAATGTCAATACTATATTCATAAACCATGAATGGTATGAAAATAACACATCCACATTCAAACATATCACAAAACCTTAAATACAATTTGGAAGTTTTGTATCACAATAAATCAACATCAAATAGGCTTAAAATCAATCAAAGGATGTTGATATAGCTGAAATCAAAACATTTTTTAGAGAAATATCTCTTTATATTTTGTAGTCATTTAAGAAAACATTTATTTTGAAAATATTATTACAAGCTTGTAAGGGAAGCTTCGACAATGTTATAACGATGGAAAATAGCCACACCCGGTGTATAAGTTAAAAAAACATTCTTACCTAAATTTTGTCGAAAAGGTCATAAGCTACCGTGTTTGGAAAACGACAGAAAGGTTCCTTTCAAACCATTTTATAAAAAGAAAAACAAGGGTATAAATGAAATTAAACCATAGTCTAGTAAATAGTAAAAATGTTTTGGAATGCATTTTTAAGAAATAAGGATTTGAATTATTAATAGGTCCCAGTAGATACTTACGTAAAAACACCCTCAGATAATAAAGATATTGTGAAATTAACCCTTACCTTGTACTTTTACTTGGTCGAGGGTAGGTTAAAATCTTGTATAATTCTGAGATAATTGTTATTAATTTATAAAAGATTCATATACATCAATATGATATCATATATGATCTTTTATCATTTCATTGTTAATAATATCTTAATATTATCATTCTTATGGGTGTAAACTGATTCGTATTCCTTTATATAATTTGTTATGCAAGTAATGTTTGTTATAGATAGGATGTATCTTATTCATATTCAGAATGATATTTAGTCTTTAAACATTATTTTTAATCATCTAATGAAAATTAGTATTGAATGGATACGACAGAGAATGAATCACATCGCGTTCGTGGAGACAGTAATCCGTACGTACGCACGAGTGAAAATATCATTCTTTTGATACTAAAATAATATATAATTGGATGGTATATCATATATACAGAATAATTATTATGATATATTTATTATTTACATCAATTACACATCATTATTATACCCATCCAAAAAATAATGTATTGAATAACAATTACAACACGACGTGGAGATGGTAAGCCGTACGTACGCACGTATAGTGACATGTCATTCAAAGGATGGATAGAATAATGAACATGGTTGTACCATATTTATAATAACATCAAAGTATATAGAAGATACCTTAGTTATTATTTTAGAATAGAAACAACAAATAAAGTGGAAGTGGAAGAAGAAAAGAACTTGAAAGAGGTGGTGAAATATTTACTGCTTCTTCGGGTTCTTCCTTTTGATTTGATCAAAAGGGATCCTTAAGTTGGCTTTCTGACTAAAGTAAGGCCCCTAGGATGAATGTAGTACATTTTATTGGGTATTTGGGTAGGGTTTGGCCTATAAATAATTCTTTGAAGGTGTGAATTTTAGGGAAGGGTGAGTGCCCTTTTATATGAGGGGTGAGGGGCACCTTAGGAAAAGCTAGATATATTATTTTATAATAAACAAATTTTCGGTTTCTAATGTATCTAAAATTAATTATTTAAAGTATAAGGTGGGTATGGTTCTAAAAACACCCAACCAATTTGTTTTAGATAGGTTTAGGCCACTATATTACCTTTATCTTTTAGATTTAACTCTTAGTTAAATAGTTTGACATTTACCATGTCTCTTTGTATTTTTATATTATATGGTTAATAAACATACTATAAACTTCCAAGAGAACCTCAAGTGGTTCATCAATTACATATATAATATTATTTAAGACCTTTGTCCTATCATTATATTTTTAGGAATAAAATATCTATTAATAATATTATATTTGTTTTAAAAACTCATTTATGTCAATTTTGACACTATTTGGTATTTTGTTTTTGCTAAATTCATAACAACATTATTACTCAAAAACATAAATCCCTCTAACCAACCCTAACATGTCATATTAACTTATAAAATTAGTGGAATTCATAAAAAGTCTCAAATTACATTTATCTGGATATTTATAATATCAATTATTTTAATATTTCATTAATCATGTAATTACAGCATCATCATTATGTCATAAATTAATTATATTATTTAATGTTTAAAAATTATAAATAAAATACCATTATGTAGGAAATATTTTTATCCTCATAATGAATATTTATAGTCTAATTTATCTTATGTGTAACCCTATATTAAAAATGGTTTAGTTATTAATCACCGAATTTAACACTTTCAACTCTTCTTTGAATTAAATAATAAAAAATGTCCTAATCCAATACAAGTGAACCAAAGAGGTTCATTTTTTATTCCTGAGGTTTTTTTGGTCTAATTATACTTATCAAATAGAATTAGGACATTTTTTAGGGTAATAATAATATCATTTTTACACTTAATTAACCTATTTATTTTTAACCGTGGTAAATAAAAGTAAAAAGTTACTATTCACCAAATATTATTTTCATCTTATTGAACCACATTTTACATACTGATATCAACCTTTTCTCTTGGATTTTTGAAATTAAACTCACAAAATTAGTAAAATTAAGTGTTATGTAAATTTTCAAACGCTCCTAAGAGGTGGCTAAAAGACGCTAAAAAGTTAAATAAAATTTTTATATATCTAAAATTTTTATAAAATGTCTTCAATGAATTAAATTGAACTTATATAGGTATTATTTATCTATTTCGACCTAAAATAAATTTAAATAAAAAATTTTTTAAATAAAAATTCGGTTTTAAATTATAACTCAGTGTTTTTCACTATTCACCAAAAATTGAATGTTTTCAGAAAAATACCAAAAATTCACCCTATGCTAATTTCGATATTCGGAATCCAAAAATGAAGTCCATTTTGAAAGATAAAATTTATAAAATTTAAAAAAGTGGGTATTAATATTATGTCCAGTTTGATTGGTTGTGTTGTGTTAGAACTCAATGTTGCGTACAACACACGCTATTGTATTTATTGAAAAAGAAGCGTACCGTGGAAGCTTGGGGTGTTACATTCTCCCCTCCTTAAAAAATTTCGTCCTCAAAATAGCCAGAGTATTACTGCGTAAAAAGACTTGGGTGGTTCTTCATCATATGTTCATCGGGTTCCCATGTTTCCTCTTCCATCTTATGGTTTCTCCATAGAACTTTTATCGGACGAGTCATCTGTTTTCTCCACACTTGTTCTCTTGTATCAAGAACCTTTAAAGGATCTTTGAAATAAGACAGATCGGGTTACAGTTCTAATTCTCATAGGTAAGTACATGCGTTTGGTTAGGCATGTATTTTCTCAACATTGATACGTGGAACACATCGTGAACTTTGGAGAGACTTGGCAGCATTTCCAAACGGTAAGCTACAACCCCAATTCTTTCTAGAATTTCGAAAGGTCTGATGTACCTGGGACATAATTTTCCCTTCTTACTGAAATATATAACACCCTTCCAAGGATATACCTTCAAGAAAACATGATCTCCTACCTGAAATTATAAATCCTTCCTTCGGTTATCATCATAGCTCTTGTACATACTTTGAGCTGCCTTGATGTGGTTTTGGATTACCTTCACCTTTTTTATAGTTTCCTCAAAAGGTTCTGGGCCTACATGTTTTCTTTCACCAACATCATCCCAACAGATTGATGTGCGACTTCTCTTTCCATATAACACTTCATATGGTTCTATCTGAATACTTGAATGGAATCTATTGTAATAGGAAAATTCTACCAGAGGAAAATATTGTTCCCACATACCTTGAATTTCAAGTGAGCATGATATCAACATGTCTTCTAAGGTTTGAATAGTCCGTTCTGATTATCCATCAGTTTGGGGGTGATAGGCAGTGCTCAAAAGAAGTTCAGTATCCAGGGATTTCTGAAGACTTTTCCATAATCTTGATGTAAAATGGGGATAAAGATCAGAAAAAATAGATAGTTGTACTCCATGAAGTCCTAAAACTTCATTAATATATAGTCTTGCTAAAGGTTCAAGTGGTAAATCTTCTCTTATAGCAAGAAAATGTGTTGACTTGGTAAGATGATCAACAATGACCATATTGCATCGTTCCTTCAAGGATTCTTTGGTAGTCCCATGAAAAATTCCATCGTAATATTATCCCATTTACACTTCGGTATGGGAAGAGGTTGCATGAATCCTCCAGGATGTTTCCTTACAGCTTTCAATTATTGAAAAACCATTCATCTTGACACAAAATCAATAATATCCCTCTTCATGTTGTCCCACCAAAAATGTTCCTTCAAATCTCTATACATCTTAGTGCTACTAGGGTGTATAAAGAAATTGGAACTATAAGCATCATCCAACAATCCCCTTTTTAGATCAGGTATATCGGGTACACAATGTATCTTCCCAAATTTCAAAATTCCATCTTCATACACAAAGTCACTCAATCTCCCATCATTCACAGCTTTAATATTCTTTTGAAACTCTTCATCATCGGTCTGAGATCTATTTATCCTTTCTAGTAAAGATAGTTTGGATACCATTTGAAAAAAGTATTGATGTTTCCCCTTCCATGGTGATTCCAATATCCATCTTTACTAGATCCATGTATATAGGATCCTTTTAAACTCTCATCTTGTTCAATACTCCATGATACTTTATACTCAAAGCACCTTCCACCTTATTTTCCTTCCTCGAGTGGTAGTGTATAGTGCAATCATAATCCTTGAGTAGTTCAAGCCATCTCCATTGCCTCATGTTGAGTTCTTTCTGTGAGAAAATAGACTTCAAAATCTTGTGATCAGTATATATCTCACATTTTCCGCATAGATATTGTGTCTCCAAATCTTCAAAGAAAAGATTATAACTGCTAACTCAAGATCATGAGTTGGATTGTTTTTCTCGTGAATGTTTAGCTGTCGTGAAGCATAGGAAATTACCCTATCATTCTGCATAAGGTCTCAACCAAGTCCTTTCTTTAAAGAATCACTATAAATAACAAAACCATCATTGCCTGATGGTAGAGTCAATATAGAAGAATTGACTAATCTTCTCATCAGTTCTTCAAAACATTCTTCACACTCTATTTTCCAAAAAAAATTAACCCCTTTTCATGAGAGCGTTGTTAATGGGTTAACCAACCGAGATAAATTCTGGACAAAACGTCGATAATAACCTTCTAAACCAATAAAACTATGTACCAAGGTTATACTCGTTGGTGCTGACCATTCTTGTATTGCCTTGGTCTTAGAAGGATCAACCAATATTCCATAGAGAAAATATAAACAATAAAATAAATCTCCTGAAGGCAGAATTCACACTTGCTAAACTTCCCATATAATTCATGTCTTCTAAGAGTCTTTATGATAATGCGCAAGTGAGTTTCATGATATTAATATCTTTTGGATTATACCAAGATATCATAAATAATTACAACTACAATGTCATGAATATATTCGTTGAAAAATATATTAATTAGATCCATGAAGACAGAGGGTGAATTAGTCAATTCAAAAGGAATTACTGTAAACTTATAATGCCCATACCTGGTCCGAAATGATATTTTTGAAATGTCTTCCTTCTTCACACACAAATTATGATATCCAGATCGACGACCTGTCTTTGAAAAGGATTGAGCTCCATGAATTTGGTCAAATAAATCATCATTGAGTGGTAGGGGATACTTGTTCTTTATTGTAATAGCATTGATCTCTCTGAAGTAAATGCACAACCTCATAGATCCAAAATTCTTCATAACAAAAAGGAATGGGGCTCCCCATGGAGAAACACTTGGGAAAATAAATCCCTTATTACTCAATTCCTCTAGTTGTTTCTTTAGTTCCACTAATTCCACAGTGGCCATTCTATAAGGGGTCTTCGATATAGGCATTGAACCAATAATTAAATCAATGGAAAACTCAATTTCTCATTCTGGAGGATTTCTAAGTAAATCTTCTGGAAACACATCAACATATTCTTGCACAATAGGTACATCCTCTATTTGAACATTCATTTACTCACCCACATTTATTTCATTCTCTTCATCCCCAATAATTGAATTTAGTTGAGCTACTGGGGGTGGATCTATATAAGAATTAAGTGGTGATGTTTTTTCTCTAAAGACATGGTACTCCTTATAATAATCAAAAAATGTAACCTCCTTCTTCTTAAAATAAATTTTCGCATCATGGTCTGAAAGCCAATCCATACCGAGGATTATATCAAATTCATTCATGGGTATGACGATGACATTATCAGATAAAGAACATTTATATTCCCTTATGGGGACTGATTCACAAAACATTGGTACAATGATACTTCCCTTAGGAGTTTTGACTGAAAACTCCCTTGTTAAATCAAATTGGAAATATCTAATTTTCTTAGAAAACTGGGAAGATATGAAACAATTCTATGATCTAGAATCAAATAAATTATTTTCTAAACTTGAGGAAACCATTAAATTACTTTCCACCCCATCTTTCATAGCATCAACATCAGTAGTATTGATAGCATAATCTTGGCCTTGATCCCTTAGCCTTTTTTGAAGTATGTTACGATGATGCTTAGGACATTCATTCTCATAGTGCCCCTTTCTCTAAAATTGTAGAATTCAACATCGACATCCTCTTTCTTCCCCTTGCAATCACGATCTTGGTGTCCTTTTTCACCACACTTCCATTCCCTTCATGAAAGTACTAAGGTGTTTCTTTTCACATGTACTGTTGGATGGATATCCAATATTTCCCTTCTTCCCCTTAATTCTATTTCCAGTGTGTTCAATAGATCTCTTCTTCTATTTCTTTGCTTTATAGTCGTAAGACTTAGAGAATTCTTTTTCTATGTTGATAGCACGTGAGACAATATCTTCGTACGATGAGAATGATTGTGAGACTAATTCTCGATGGATAAATGGTTTTAACCCATAAAATAAACGATCAATATTACTTCTTGGGATACGTATATAATCTACAACATGCCTCTCTTTCCTTGTAATGTTATCTTCATACTTTGCGACATTCTCATTCTCATTTTTCCTTAGACTCAGAAATTATCTTTCCATATCCGCTCGATATACATGAGGAAAGTATTTTTCTAAGAAAATCTCTTTAAACTCCCTCTATTCCATATTTATACTTCATCATATTCCTTTCTTTTTTGAATCAATGACCACCATTGATCAGCATCTCCAGTGAGGTGGTAAACTTCCATGACAACTTTTTCCTTTTCACTACTCACCAAGGTGTTGAATATTTTCTCTATGGAATTTATCCATTGCTCAGCTACTAGTGTATTTTTACCCCAATTGAATTTTGGTGCTTGTTTCCTCATGAACCGATCTAATATTGACCCTCCACACTATGGATCATGGTGCTCTATATAGGTAAGGTTATTATTCATAACCTATGTGAGTTGTCCCAGTATGGTGATTAGCTGATCAGCACCAGTTGCATCACTTGCACCACTATAATTATATTGAGCAGAAGGGAAATCCCTACATGGAGTGCCTGCATTGATATAGTTTCCATTCCTTCCACTAGGATCCATTTCTAAACAATGGCATAAACTAGATTAGTTTATGAATCGCAATACATAAATCCAAACTTGTAAAACAGTTGACATAAATTGAACAGTTTATGGATATAATCCATAATCATAAAAATTATTTCTTTGAGGAAGTATATACTTACCAACCCTTAATAATGGATTATAATGAAAATGATAATTATCCTAGGCATATCCCCCGGGTGTGTCGTAACCAAGAGTGCAGTAAGGCCTGTTTTCGTGCACCAGTTCCCGTTTGAGCCTAGCTCAAAGCGCTGTTTTTGGGTTTTACCCCTAGGTACTTCTGTGCCAGAGCCGCCTCTATCTTCTCGTATCCAAACATGGATGTATTTCTTGGAAAACTCACAAAATATCTACAATACCAAAATTCTGTGAAGTTCTTCTATACTAATACTCAAAGTCTATCTTAGGGTAATGTGCTCTAATCATAGTTTTTATAAATCTGGATTCCAAGGTTGGTACTAAACTTCCTCTGATACCAACTGTAACACCCCGAATCCAGAAGCCCAGAGTCAGTGCATTATTACGTATCATTGGAATGATCACAAAAGATCAAGTCTCAAAATACCGATTAGTTTTGTAGCATTGGAAGTTATAGATAAATTCATAAGGTTTACATTACATCATAAAATAGAAAACTAAAACAATATTTTTTACATAGACAACACTGGGATCCCATAGAATATCCCTATAGGTCATTCATAATATACTTCTTCGCATCCTGGGAAAACTAAAACATATAAAGGGGTGAGCTCAGATGCTCAGTAAGGATAACAATATAGCGGAAACATTCATAAATAAGCATAAACATTTAAGGAAATGTATAAAACTAAAAAAAATCATTTTCAACATAAAATTAATCATAATATATAAAATATAAATCAAAATAATTCCATTTACTCACTCACATGGATATTCTACTAGCCGAATAATCACATGAAATATCAATATCCACATTTATAATGATGGAATGCATAATGTCAGACTTCATAACCACATAGTCAAAGCCTTGTGCCAAGACTACAAATAATATTTTGTCAATGCCTTGTTCCAAGACACTAGATTGTCTCATGAGACCTATCGATGCATCAAGGAGCTATAGTGGGCTCCACCTGTCACTTACAAAGTCCAATGCATTCCTCATATGAAAAGGTTTAAACATAACATACACATTCGTATTAAAACTGGCATACGAAATGTCAAAACTTTATCTATAAACCATGAATGGTGTGAAAATAATTCATTCACAGTGAAACATATCACAAAACCTTCAATACAATATTGAAGTTTTGTATCATAATAAATCAACTTCAAATAAGCTTAAAATCCATCAAAGGATGTTGACATAGATGAAATCAAAACATTTTTTAGAGAAATATCTCTTTTTATTTTGAAATCATTTAAGAAAAAACATATTTTGAAAATATTCTTATAAGATTATAAGGGAATATTCGACGATATTATAATAGTAGAAAATATCCACACCCGCTGTATAAGTTAAAAAGACATTCTTACCATAATTTTGTCGAAAAGGTTATAAGGTACCTTGTTTGGAAAACGACAGAAAGATTCCTTTCAAACCATTTAATACAAATTAAAACAAGGATATAAATGAAATTAAACCATAGTCTAGTAAATAGTAAAAATATTTTGGAATAAATTTTTAAGAAACATGGATGTGAATGATAAAGAGGTCCCAGTAGATACTTACGTAAAAACACCCTCAGATAATAAAGAGATTGTGAAATTAACCCTTACCTTGTAATTTTACTTGGTCGGGGGAAGTTTAACCACCTGTATAATAGTTAAATAATTTTTTTAAATTATTCAAGAATCATATACATTAATATGATATCCTATATGATCTTTTGACATTGCTTTGTTAATAATATCTTAGTATTATCATCATTTCGAGTGTTAACTAATTCATTTTCCTTTATATGATTTGTTATGTAAGTAATGTTTTTTATGGATAGGATGTATCTTATTCATATTATGAATGATATTATGTCTTTAAAAATTATTTTTAATCATATAATGAAAATTAGTATTGAATGGAGACGATAGGGAATGAATCTCATCGCGTTCGTGGAGACGGTAATTCGTACGTATGCACGAGCGACAATAATTTTTTTTTGATATTACAATAATATATAATTGGATGTTATATCATATATATAGAATCGTTACTATGTTATATTTATTATTTACATCAATTACACATCATTATTATACCCATCCAAATAAAAATGTATTGAATAACAATTACACCACGACGTGGAGACGATAGGCCGTACGTACACACATATGGTGCCATGTCATTAAAAGGATGGATAGAATAATGAATATGGTTGTACCATATTTATAATAACATCATGGTATATAGAAGATACTGGAGTTATTATTTTCTAATGGAAACAACAAAGAAAGAGGAAGTGGAAGAAGAAATGAACTTGAAAGAGGTGAGGAAATATTTATCTCTTCTTCGGGTTATTCCTTTTTATTTGATCAAAAGGGATCCTTAGGTTGGATTTATGACTAAAGTAAGGACTATAGGATAAAGGTAGGACATTTTATAGGGTATTTGGGTAGGGGTGGCCGAGACAAAAGGCTTTTAAGGTGTGAATTAGGGGGAAGGGGGAGTTCCCTTTTATAAGAGGGGTGAGGGGCACCTTAGGAAAAGCTAGAAATTTTATTTAATAATAAAATAATTATCGGTTTATAATGGCTCCAAAATGTATTAATTAATGTATTAGGTGGGGATGGGTCGAAAAAAACTCATACAATAGGTTTTAGACAGATTTGGGTCACTATATTAACTTAATCTTTTAGATTTAACTATTAGTTAAATAGTTTGACATTTACCATGTCTCTTGTATTTTTATATTATATGGTTAATAAACTTACTATAAACATTCAAGAAAACCTCAAGTGGTTCATTAATTAAATATATAATTTTATTTAAGACCTTTGTCCGAACAATAGATTTTTAGGAATAGAATATCAATTAATTAATATTTGTTTTAAAACCCCTTTTATATCAATTTTGACAGTATTTGGTATTTTGTTTTTGCTAAATTCTTAATAGCATTATTACATCAAAAAAAATTCTTCTAACCAACCCTAAAATGTCATATTAACCTCTAAAATTAGTGGAATTCATAAGAAGTCTCAAATTACAGTTATTTGGATATTTATAATATCAATTATTTTAATATTTCATTAATTTGGAAATTACTGCATCAACATTGTGTCATAAATAAATTCAATTATTTAATGTCTAAAAATTATATATAAAATACCATTATGTATGAAATATTTTTATCTTTCTAATCAATATTTATATTCTAGTTTATCTTATGTTTATCCCTATATTAAAAATGGTTTAGTTATTAAACATTGAATTTAACACTTTTAACTCTTCTATGAATTAAATAATAATAAATGTCCTAATCTAATACAAGTGGGCCAAAGAGGTTCATATAGTATTAATAAAGTTGTTTTTGGTCGAATTATACTTATCAAATATAATTAGGACTTGTGTTAGGGTAATAATAATATCCTTTTTACCCTTAATTACCCGATTTACTTTTAACCGTGGTAAATAAAAGTAAAAAAGTTACTATTCACAAAAAAATATTTTCAACTTATTGAACCAAAGTTTACTTACTGATATCAATCGTGTCTCTTGGATTTTTTAAATTCAACTCACAGAAGCAGTAAAATTATGTTTTATTTAAATTAGCAACTAATTCTAAGAGGTGGGTAAAAGACGGTAAAAAGTTCACTAAAATTTTTATATATCTAAAATTATTATAAACTAACTCCAATTAATTAAATTGAACTTATATAGGTATTATGTATCTATTTTAACCTAAAATAAATTTAAATAAATAAATATTTAAATAAAAATTCAGTTTTAAACTATAACTTAGTGTTTTTCACAATTCATTAAAAATTGAATGTTTTTAAAAAAATACCTAAAATTCACCATAAGATAATTTAAATATTAAGAATCCAAAAATTAAGTACATTTTGAAAGATAAAATTTATAAAATTTCAAAAAGTGGGTATTACAATTGATAATACCTAGTTTGATTGGTTGTGATGTGTTAGAACTCGAATGTGCATACAACACACGCTATTTTATTTATTCAAAGAGAAGAGTACCGTGTAAGCATGGGGTGTTACAATGAACCTGTTATTGGTGGGTCCTTATGACTCTACATTCCAGTCTATCACTCCCTTGAAATCCTATGGTACACATTTTTACCCTACATATCATCATCCAGCACAAAAGGATCCATCCAAGACATGGCCCAGAAGGAAGGATCCTCCAAAACAACTGGATGTCATCCTACGAACTGATTAGTAGGAGAAAGTGCCATCTACTGAACATCCTGAAGAAAAAAATCCCTATGACAGGATCCCTAATAGAAGGCCTTGTCAAAAATTAGGTTGAACTCCCGATCCTACTATAAAAACCTTGCTAGCTAGTGTTGTGAATATATCTTATAAGAAAACAAGATGTATCATGGTTAAAACTGTATAGATGGTGAGATGACTAAATAAGGACATGGAAAAGACAACCCATTCCAATATGATGCATGTTCCATTTTTTCCCTACAACTAATTTTTCCTTGTATTGAGTCAAAAAGAATGTTTCTATATTCCTGGTTTTTGGATACATTGGCCCCTCCACCAATAATAGATTCCCTGGCCTGAAACCCAAAACTCGAAACACTCGACACTATTTCCTTAAACAAACCTCACAGACTCTCATTCCTTGAGTAGAACCGACCACCCCTGACACTACTCTTCCATGATCCATCAAATAGGGGATCACATCGTGAATACCCTACGACTTCCTCAAAAAGACCTAGGGCTGAAGACTAACACCGAGTAGGCATATTTCCCAAATGGGAGGTATTTTCCTAAGTACCAATACATGTGCACACATCTTCAAGCCCAAAATATTGAATTGTAAAAAAACTAAGTAAAAAATACATGCATACACCACGATACCTACCACAAAGTATGATGGTAAATTAAAGTCCAGTAATGTAACTAGGATAGAATACAAGACCATCAATAATAAATAGTATGTAGGACAAGGTACTGAAGATCATCCAGAGAATACCCTACCTGAATGGTAGGTATAGAAATAGTTGTATGAAGACAAATGATCACACCTCAACTATATGCTCCCTCTCTATTAATCACCTATTCCTATTCAACCATAGACTCCTTAAAACCATTGATGGTCTAAACCCGACATGACATGTGCAGAAAAATGTTGTTTAGGTATGAGTAAAACAATAATCAGTAGGACACCCTGAAACATAATGTAAAATCCCATGAAGGAAACATCACTAAGAAGATATAGTTAGCTCAACATAGTTATATGTCTACAATAGATTTAATAGGAACATATATGTGTACTTGTAAAGGATTTTAGGACACAAGGTCTTGTCCACTCCCAGCTACACGGTTCCTCTCATAGAACACTCATTTTGGGAGACCTCACTACTCGATATATCTAATAGAAGCATGTAGAAAATGTATACCAGAAGTACCAAAAGAGAACAATAGGCACTCGATAGGTTACGTAGTTTCCATGATACACCCAATATCTCTATGACACAGAGTGTAGACAACACATGGAGTGTTTATAACTCATAGAGCATCCGTAACACAGAGTGTGGGTAACACACTGAGTGTCGATAAAAAATGGATTATTGGAAACCCACGGAGTTTTGGTAACACATGAAGTGTCGGTAGCACACGGTGTTTCGATAACACATGGTGTTTTGGTAACACATGGTATTTCAGTAACACATGGAGTGTTGATAATTCATGCAACACAAAAGACACAAAGTCACCAAGTAACATCCAAAAATAAACAACTGAATACAGACCAAAACACGCTTGTTATGTCTAGTCACATAGAATTGAATAAATCTGATCTCGATACACATATCAGAGGTCCTCTTCCCTATGGATCATTAGGGGACTCCTCACCCTACTAGAAAGATAATCCTAGATAGGGGATAGTTTACTGTGTAAATATGGGTCACACCTTGTCCACATACCCTATAGAAATTACCATGATGAAAATTGTGGACAGACTGGGCCTCTTGGTGCGATACATAGTCCTTATCACTGAGTTAACTTCTGAATCCGGGTTGAGGGAACTCACTTCAGAATACGAGTCATCTTCTATGATGAAAAAATGATTCGGCGTCAAGCCCTTGTAGGAAAAAACCAATGGTATACCCCTATACCTCTTTTATTCAATAAAAAACCCTCCAATCCATCTCAAATGGACCATCCAATTGCAAGGGTTCCAACACCATAGAAAGATCATCAATTTTATTCTCCACATGAACAATATAACTGCTTTTTTGAAAAGGCACGTACATGGTATGACCTGACCCATCAGATCCACCCTGATGCGGTCTAAACTTCCTGACCTAGTATGGGCCGCCCCAACTAGATCGACATGCTGAGTCGAGCTCGCTGGGCCGATGGAGTGGCCGAGCGTATCCGGTCGGGCCTGTATGGGTGCATTCTGACCTCCTTTCCACATGCACCCTATCTTGGTCATGTTCCCCACTGGTCGACATGGTGCCTTTCACAACATTTCCTGGTCTATGTCATGTTTCATTCCCACCATTGTGGCCCTCAATACCGGCCACCCTTCCGGAGGCCCAACATACTTGGTACTCTACAAGCTCCCCCCCAATGGTCCGTTGCTACATTTGCTGCCATCCACCCTTACGACAACCTCCTATTTGCCGCACACTTTTCCTGGACCCGGCAAGAGTCGCTACTCGGGGTGTTGTCATGAACCACCGCATTATGAAACCGTAACCCGCTACCTAGTGTGATTCTCACCACACCTTTACCATTGTACCTTTTCGATTTCATTACAGTGTTAGATCTCTGACCTTGGATGGTTTCACCATGGATCGAATGCCAAATGTTCCTCTATTAGTATTTTGAAAAGAATGAGGAATGGAAATAAATTTTATGAAAGAGATAAAGCACATAAAGGCCCAAATAATATATCATGTCCATGTTCATGTTGAACTTGATCGGTTGATGTTTTAATGAGGAACATAGGGGGAACAAATCAAATCTCTTTGACAACAACCAATCAGTAAAATCAACCCACAATTTAAATCCAGAATCTCATAATTATGTACGACCTATTAATAAATCATTCATCATTTAATTCATATTAATAATAGTAAATAAACAATGGGTAAGGAAATAAAATTAAAACACATTCCTTACAAGTGGTTTGGATCTATTTTTGATGAAGGGAAATGCCACTTTGTTGTCATTCGTCAATTCGTTGATGCTTGATCTGAGTTCCGACCTCTGATCTATCTCTACCGACTATAGATCCCCCATCTCCTAACCTTTGGGAATCACTATGGTTATGGAGATAACCTGGATTTTTGAAAATAGTATATTAAAAGGGAAACCAGCACTTCATCATCCAATAATGTTAAATAAAACATTTTTATTAAATATTATAACGACCTTCGCATCCATAAACTATATTTCACAACTAGCCTATGGTGGCAGATTTTTGGCATAGCCTTAGGAAAACAACCCCATAAAAACTCAACAGTTGTCCCATATTTTCAATACATGTTACTGTTTAAGAGTAATTACTATTTTAAGAATAAAAAATATATATATTTATTTTATATATAGTTATTCCATTTTTAGGTTTTACTATTCAAGACCTGTGCAAAAATAGTTCTGTCACACCTAGTGTAAATCCATTTCATTGAGATCAATGGTGCCCTTAGATTTCTGATCCACATAATAATTTATATATTATTTCATTTTTCATAATGCCTATTTATGCCTACTATTAAAAACATAACTTTTTTTCAGCGAATTGTTTTGGTCAAACTAGGCCTCAGATTCACCTACTGTCTTTATGTCTATATTTTCATTTTCCAGATTAATTTATAAAAATAAAACTAGGGAAAATACGGGTCATTAAATTTAATTAAATTTACTTTTTTCCTTAAGACCAAACTTATGTAACACAATTCTAAAGTTACCTATCAACTCTTTTTAATTTTTTTTCACTTCATATGGGATTTATTGTTCATCATATATTCATATATTTATTTATTAATGTCTAAAAATGATTTAAATTCCATATTTCATGGATATATTTTTCATATTGTCTTTGTTTATTCCGTTGGACATGGCTAAAATACCCATTTCATTCTATGAGTAACCCTTATGTTTATTCCTTATTTATCATTTGTAATGTTTAATACATAAGAATGAACCTGTTAAGATTGGTGAACATAGATGTAGATACAATTAATTTGGTAGTGTTTTAGTCTCATAACTAATTATGTATAAGATAAGGGGGTAAACCTAATCTATTATGTGGTATTTTACTACATGGGATATAGTCATGGAAATTAGCTTTCCCTCATGTTTATGTCATGATATATTTTACTACCACATTTCTATGTTATCAAGGTCACATTATTAAATATATTATTCTTCAATATGTTTATTTATAAGACATTAATTTTGTCGTATCATGTTAATCCTTATAACACATGTGTTAGGCTTCACTTACATGTTTATTCTCATACTAGGGTTTTTATCTCATCCCTTTTTTCTATATATTTCCAAGGTTATACTATACAATTTTAGGTTCTAAAATGGAATTAAGAGCTCATTTCAAAGAATTTTTAAAAGATATTTTATTCTAGATTCATGTATCCAAATTACATATATAATCTTACAAATACGCAAGTCCTATCAATCCATGGTTTTTATTTTATTGATATTTTTTCATAAAATAATGTAATAATATTTTTTAAGATGATTGCAACCTATAAATAGTGTCTGTATATCCTCCATGTTACTATCAATTCTATCCACACTCTGCCTCCATGTTTGCTAGACTATAGACTCATGCTTGATAATTATCATTTTACAACCTCTTCCTCCTTATACCTAGATTCTAATCATCAAAACTCAATATCATGGACTCTTCTCTAACATCATAAACCTCTCATATCTACCATAGATTATCTACCTCACCATCCCATACATCTAATCAACTGAACTCTGATCCCCTTTAGTTATTGGTTAGTATCGATTTAATTTTCAATGGAACTGGATAGGAAATCATAGTGTTGAGGTATTCCTAAATAAAATTGGTCTTTTATTTGATGGGATTTATTGTATTGGTTTTGGTTAGTTTTAGATATACCCATGGTTCTATTGTGATGGATTTAGTTCTCTAGGTATTCTTATTAAATGGTGGCATTCAAGGATGATGATATGAACCCAATGATAATTTTTTCATATGATTTGTCTCTTGTCGTAGTGTTCATTGTGGATAGTGGTATTCATAATGAGTAGTGTGATTCATGTGTTATTCAGTGTGGTGATGGTGGGGGTTTCCAAATATAAATTAGGATCATTAAATTACTAGGGACATCACTATTTTGGTGGGAGTGGTGTAGATAAGGTTTACCCAATGGTAAATGGGTACAGATCCATGATGGAAATAGTTGCCATGGTGATTCTTAAGGGTGGTGAAATAGATCTATGTGAGCATGTTGTAAACAATGATAATGGGTAACCCAAACTTAGGTAGTGGAATTTTTAATGGGTTGGATCATCTATTCAAAATTTGGGAAGCTCCATGACTATTGTGTAGGAAATTCTTATTCTTGGGTCTGGTGAAGTCGAGTACAATTAGATAATACGAAATGGGGTGCTTTTCATAACCATGTCATGGTTGAATAAATGGCATGGTTAAAATATTGCAAGTAATTTCACTTAATTTAGGAGGAGGGGTATTTGTAAAGTGATAGGAAACCAGGGGAAGCATGGGTGTGGTTGGAATGCCCACACAATGATGTCAGTGATCATGTATTTTAAAAAGTTTATCTTATGACCAATTTTTCAATGTGTAGTTATTGACCATAATTAAAATAAAACGTTATAGGTTGTCATATATCTATTTCGAACCAATTAAATCCCTATATAATCCTATGATTTCTATTAACCCTCGGGCTCTAAAACTAGATTATTTTTGGTGGAAAATTCAGGAAACTATCATTCTTATAAATCACTTTACTTATAGTTTCTTCTGAAAAATCATTTTTGAGGTTGGTGGAATCTCAGTATCTCCCCTTTCCCTATGATATTGAGTTATTTTTATATTAAATTAAAAATAATTATCCTGATTTAATATAATTATTTTTTCATAAACTAGGTAGATAATATTATTGTATATTATTTGGTTTAAAAGACGTTTTTATAATTTGATTGACATTGTTTATATAAAACTGGTTTGGGTGTGTGTGCGCGACTAATGGTTTATTGAAATGGTTTCATAAAGTTGAGCTAGAAATAGAAGTTTGGTTTTTGATCATGTATTGGTTCCTAAGTCATATATATATAGTCTTGGATATGTTTTTTGTTTATTTTTAGTAAAAAAAAAGAAATTATCCACCATGATTTTGTAATACCCTTGGAATTTAATTCCATATTTTAGTGTTGGGGGATTAAAATTTGTTAATTGGAATTATGGTCCCTCCATGGCTGATGGGTTGGGTTTAGGAGTATTTTTATGATGTGTAACATCCTTTCACAATTTTTTCTGGTTTGGGAGAGTAAATGATAATGTCCCACAGAATAATAATATCCATTATCTTTTCATAGAATAGTTTAATTTTAAAATTTCAAGATACCTTGATGAACCTTATCCTCTATGCATAGTCGTTTATTTACAGTTTATTGATTGTTTCTTATCATGTTTGGTCTCATTAAGGACTAGTTTGACAAGTTCAGGATATTTATCACCAATTATCTAGTAGGTATATTAACTAATAGTATTTGGTTGACATTTTAGTGAAATATTTGACTATGGAAGATTCATGGGTTGAATTTCTTAATTGTAATTAAACCATATGGATATTTTTGATTTCATGATTTTCAAATATCAGTGGGGAAATTTTAAATTCCAGACATTAGGATAAATTTTAATGGTGGAGATCCATCGATGGGAGGGTAAAAATGACTTTTCTATCATTTTTTGGGATACAATACTATTTCTACCATATGTCTAGACAATCGCACATGATATTCACAATATTTTATTTGAATAGTAGTAAAGATAGATGATCAACTAGTGGTAATAATCTAACTATTTGGGTATAAAGTTCTAGTTCCTCAACGTCAGTACCGTTTTTTCCATTGTTGGGTGATATTGTTGTGGTCTACAATTATTTTTTATAGTACAGTATTATATTTTATTTAATTTATTACCATGATCATGGATCTATCTTATATTACAGAAATGAGTTTCCAAAACCCTTGTGCACTGGTCATATTGGGTTTGTTTAACACATCAGATAGTTTTCTCATTCAAAATAAATTCCCCCTTAATTTGGAAATGCATGAATGATTTATATATGTCACGTAAATATGTAATACCTTAACACTTCTATAGGAGTTTCAAAACATAATTTTCATGTGTTATATGTGTGATTGTATTCACATCATGTTTTGTTATCATAGGATATATAAGATAATAAATATTTCAATTGACTAATTCATTCAGTATATATGTTGTATTTTGAGTAATTATGTATTTTATGGGATATTGGAGTTAGATAAATTTACATTACATGATTGGTTTTATTTATTTCTGAATTACCAACCTCTATCATTCTAAGGATGAAAATACATATTGTGGGGAGAATGTGACACCCCTGGTTTGTGGTATTCTTATTTTTTGTTGTTGATTTTAATAGTTTATTTATCATATATTAGTTAAAAGATTTTTTTGAGAGGATTTTTTTGGATAAATAATTATTTGGTTCATCTATATTGAATCCCTAATCCTGATCATATTGTTGTTGTGGGTGTGGTGTCATGTCATAATGAATGTGATGGACTATATATTGTTTATTAGAATGTCTGATGTGAATTAAATTTGGTATTATGATGATTTTGGTGTACCTATAAACAACCAATAGTGAAAAATTGAAGGTATCTCACTTTGTTTTGGTATGGTTTGAGGAAACATTTCCAATGGGAAATGGTAACAACTCCATAACAGTAGATTTGTCCCTATCTTTTCTTAGGTATAAAGAAGATGAGCTACATGAGCATGATAAAAAAGAAAATTTATTGTTCCCTAAACCATTGTATTTTCCATTATCCGTAGATGTAGAATTTTCCATTGTGGTTCTTAGGTATGGTGTGGTTGAGTGCAGCAGGGGAGTTGGAAATACAGACCAAGGATTCACCATGTAGTAGTGGATGTTATGGAATGATTAAAATTAATAAGGGAATTTAACTAAAACAAGGTGGGTCTCTACAGGGGGAGATGTAGTTGGGATAACTTCTAGTATGGTTGGCACCACTACATCTTAGTGTCAATCATCAGGGCGTCTAATTTAACAGATTCAACCAGAGATTGTTGGGGGGGATTATGTTCCATAATCGAAGCCGCATGAGATATTTGGGGATGGATGGGGGAGGAGATCATAACATGGTATTGAATTGATGAATTCCTTGAAAACCCCCCACAATGTTTTACTCGTCATTTATCATGAGCATAATGGTTTTTAATGGAAATGATATGTGATAGTCTTCCTTATGAATGTATTTTTTTTGGTTTCAAATGAAAAATCATAGTAGAGGTTGGTGGATTCTCTATAAATCTCATTTATTTGAGATATTTTGTTCTTATTGATTTATGTTTAAGATAATTACTATGATTTCTAGTAATTTTTATCATAAACATTGTTGATAAAATACATTACCATTTAATTGGTTTAAAAGATCAGTTTTAGCATGTGATCAATTGGGATGATGTGATATTTTTTTGGGTGTGTTTATAGAAATCATGGATTGATGAAATGGTTTTCTAACAGGGATTTTTAAATATGATTTTTAGTGTATGTTCATGGTATGTAGATGAAAGGTCTTGTTGTCTTAGACAAGAGTTCTAGTGACACATTTGGGGGGTTTGATTGTTGATATAGGCGACTTTTCATAAGTTACATATTTTAGGGGTAATTTTTGATGTGGTCTAATATTATAGTGAATAATATAAGTTCTTATGAAATTATGCCTCTATGTGATGAATTTAGTTATGGTAAGGTTTATCCACTAATGTATTATAATATTTTAGAGGGCCTACTTCGTAGGGAGTTAAATTATGTTTGATTCATGCATCGATGAGTTAGATCAATAAATGTTGTGTGTTATTTATTTATAATTATTGATATAAATGAAAAAAATTGATTTTGTAGTGATTTTTATATAGTTTGACTACATTTTTTTGTATTATGATTATATCCTATTTTATATTACTGTTGAGCTCAATTGTTCATGTTTAATTGGAATGAGTGGGAAGTCTTTGTCGGATTACCTATTGGGTCTGTATATGCACCCCATTTATATGAATGATTATGTTTATGCAGTATCATTAAACATGATTCTAGTATGGTGAGACTTATTAAATATTTAGAGGAGTTTATTGTTTTTGTGGTCCAAGTGGGGGAGCTGGGATCTTGGAAGTAGTAGTCTTGTGTAATGTGGGAACATGACATTATGGAACATCATCCACCCATTGAGTCTAGGTAATGTAGGTGAATTTTATTACAATTTTGTATGTTGTGACTCTTATTATTTTTATTTTATTTTATTTATTATTGTTGGTTTTATATTGGTTTATGAAACATATATATGTTTTCTTAGATACATCCCTTATAGTTTAATATGTATATAATGAAAAATCATCCAACCAGATTTGGTTTTTCCCATGTAATCTATATACAACCTTTGGTATATAAGTGATGCACCTAAGGTTAGTATAATTATTATTCTACCCAAACCAATGGGGTGTGATCAGGAAGTTACTCTCGAACCCATGAGTCAAAACCTTTATTTCTATTTATATTTTCACCTTGATTATTTATTTTTGAAATTCTCAAAAACTATTTTTTGTTTATAGATTTAATATAGAAGATTTTTTAAAAAAATGGGAATCTCAATCAGTTATACATGCCATATGTTATTTACCTTCACTTTTCTCTTATAAAAAGTCATCTATTTGCATTTGTGACACTGATTTATAGTGACCAGAATACCTTGGTTAGTTTATCTTTATTATTTTACCTTTATTTATTTTTTTCATTAAAAATTTTTACCTATATTTTATAATTTTCTCACCCCACTATAACGACCCAAAGTTTTTCAATGGAAATTACCTTCTTATATTTATGTCATAAAGACACAACATAATGAACTGCTAAGTGATAAGTGACCTTTAAACATATGTTTGTCACTTCTATGTTTTGAATTTTGAAAATTCGACATACACAGTTGTGTTCGAGATGATTTTTGGAGTCTAATGAAAAAATAATAATTTTTGGTGAATAGTCACATACCTTTTGGAATAGTAACATACCCTTATGAATATTAATATGACCCCTTTGAATAGTAAATCATTCAATATAAGAGTAACATTACCCATGATTAATTAAATAAAATTTAGACATCTAAGAAAGTGACAATTTGACATTAGTGAACGTTTCAGTATTTTGTATGTCATAAATAAATAATTATAATTAATTAATTAATTTAAAAGAAAATATATATTTATAAAATGTGTTCTTAAATTATTGAATCATTCTCTTATAGTTTTTATATAATATTATAATACCCTACATAATTTTTTAAAGCACCATAAAATCAGTTTTAATTTTTAAGAACTATTTTTTTAAGTAAACTATGATTTTAATTAAATATTAAATTAATAATAATTATTCAATTATTTTTGAAAAATGGACTTCATTTTTGGATTCTACATGTCCAAAAATGGTTGGGGTAAATTTTGGGATGTTTTGGAAATACTAAAATTTTTTATGAATAGTGAAATACCATAATTTACAAAAATAAGCTAAATAAGCTAATTATAGAGTCACGTGTGATGTTCTGATGATGTAAGCCCACTTGGTTCAAGATCAGATGATAAAATTACTATTATTGGTCATTTAATACACACTATTCCATATCTAGTGAAGAAATAATAAACTAATGAATTTTATATTAAGGAAACCCCTCTCCCCTCCACTATAAAATCCACCCTTCACACCCTCGTTTCCTCACACCTCTCAAGCTCCAATACTTCCATAAACTCTTCCAAAAAATCATCAATATCCCCTCTCCCAATTCCATGATCTTCTGGTCTAATCAAAAGACTATGCCTAGCTTCATTAAGGAGGATCTCAAGAGGAGGATTTAATAGGTAATTTCTCTCCCACTTCTCCTTTAATTTCCTTTCAAGTTAAAGTTCATTTCATGATTTCTACCCACCTATCTTCATAAAAATGGTATTTTAACTCCCGTATTATGAATATATTGTAATTTTATGATTCTAATGGGATATTATATCATCCAACCCCCTTTCCCTATTCTTTTTATTTCATTAAAGAGAACGTTGTTCGTGAGGTGTTAATTTATCACCTTCAAGAACGACATACTTTCTTATTCCATTTCTACCTTCAGATCTGGTCATGAAACCATTTTTATGGTTGAAACAGAATATTTTATATGTATTATTTCCTATTAAAAGTTATGTAACTGACTTATGAACATATTTATAAGTGATAAATTAAAACAAGTTCACTGTGATCGAAAAACGGTCCAAATTAACCTAAACAATCATCATTTAATTTTTATATAATGATTAATCCACATGGTATATGATATAACTCATTATAAGATCATTTTAAATACATTAATTTCATTAATAACATGTAATATTAGTTATGGATGTTTACCAATGTTCTACCTGAACTTTAATTTATGAATACAAGTGAACCACCAAAGAAAAACCATAAAAACGAACATCCCCAAACAATGTTTTCAGACACTATAAGTCATCCAAAGGAACATAAAATGAAATAATGAAACCAGAATGAAACCTATTAGTGTATAAAAGGTTCTGGAATTTCTAATTAATGAATATAATGTCATTATATAGGAAATTAATGAGAAGTAAGCATTCAGATAGAAGGTCAGGGGAAATTCTCGAACCCAACTTTCATCCTTCGGGATTTACCTCTTTCACTCCATTTTTGATATGGTCACTCCTTAAAGATTATTTTTTCATCATTTTATTTCTTTTTTTGGGATATAAATGTTTTCTAATGATGTTTTTGTCAATCAAAATGTTTTCCAAAAGAACTATTCTTTTAAGAACTCAACTTTTACCTCTCATTCATGGTTGATGGTTCTTGTATCAAGTATGTTGTTCCCTCTTTCTATTAAGAACCCAAATCTTATTAATGTATTCTTGTGAGATGAACCCAATTAATTACCATCGGTTGATTATGTTCATTATTGATATATGTTCTATGTGGCATGCAAGATAATGATAATATTATGAGGTGATGGGTGCGCCCAGAATTATATAGCGCAATATGAATGTTTCAAAATGACATGTGCACCCGAAATTATATAGTGCTCCAATGCATTGGATAAAGTGATAAATATCATGGGTAAATGTGAAATGATGTGTGAAAAAGATTCTATCTTGGTTCACATGTATGTGTGGTAGTTAACCACTACGACATGATGTTTCATTTTTTTGCGTTGCCACATTTCAAGACTTTTATTTATGATCCTCTCATGTTCATGATCCTTTTCCTATGTCATGATTATGCTCAACCCATGCTATATTCTAATTATCTATCCTCATACTGGGATTTTCTTTCACCCCCTTCTTTGTATATCATCAGGTGGCTACATGTACTAAGGAGAAGACAAGTGCTAATAAGAAGCTAGAGAAGAAGAAATTAAATAAAAGGATAATCTTGATGTTGTAATTATTTTGTATGGTCCTAGTTTTCCCAGGACACTAAACCTTTGGATCCTCTATGTGTAATACTATTATTGTTTTTATTATGAAATGATTTAATAGTAATGTAAGAAAATTTTGGGTCATTATAGTTGGTATCAGAGGAAAGGTTTTGTTAATTTGGGAATTAAGATTAGTGAACCCTAGATAAAACCTCTAGCATGTGACTAAGTACAAATATGCACACAAGAATATTTACATAGGGATCCCATATGTTATGTTTTTGGTATAAATTGTTTAAATTAATAGGTTATTCATGAATTGTTTACTTATGTTTTTTTCTAACCTTTTCAATTTTAGAAAATGGTGGGAACCAGGAGAAATCAGGCCAACAACTCGTATGAGGGCCAATGCAACGACTGCCCAAACGACATCTCCAATTATTTGGGAGGTGGATTTTAGAACTTCATGGCAATGAATACCCAATTATATCAGGTTATGAACAATAACCATAATAATGGGGAACATCCTCCTTCACCAAAGAGGGAGCAACTGGCTATCGAATTTTATCTGTGGCAACGACCACTGACATTTAGTTGATCTTCTGATCCACTAGTTGCGGAATAGTGGGTTAACTCCATGGATAGGATCATTTTTATTATTCACTATTATGAGATGTAAAAGGTGACCCTCAACGTTTATCGTCTAGATGGAGAAGCTGATCAATGGTGGGATTTGATTAAGAACACCAAGCCAAGGGAGGAAATTGAAGAGATGGAATGGGAAGACTATAAGAAAATGTTACTTAATAAGAATTTCCCACGAACTCTTCATATGAAGATGAAGATAGAATTTATAGAGCTCAAGAAAAAAGAAGGAGAATCTGTCACAACCTATGAAGCTAATTTCATAAGGCTTTTAAGGTACGCTTCGGGTTTAGTTATCAACAATGATAGAAAAATTGATAAATTCTTTAGTGGATTAAAACCACACCTTTGAAAGGCTCTCGCAATTCGAGACTATGGGATTTATGAATAAGTTGTTCAATGTGTTCTCAAAGTGGATATGGAGTTTGGAGAATGGTCCCATGGCTATGGTGATAAGAAAAGAAAGATGTAGTTTCAAAATGGTGGATCTAATGACAAAGGTGGGATGAAAAATCAATGACCCACATGCCAAAAATGTGGGAAGTTTCACCATGGGAACTACCTCAAAGGGATGGGGAAATGAATCAAGTGTGGGAAAGAAGGACACCATGCTCAAGAGTGTCAAAAAGACACGAAAAGGAAGGAGAATGTATCCGATGAAAGGAGATAACCACTCATGGTTCAATTCTACAACTGTAGGGAGCTAGGGAACTATGCAAACGAGTGCACTAAACCTCATGTTCTCGAGGGTAATCAATGTCAGCAACCACCAAAGCCAAAGGAACAAGGGAAGGCTTATTCCATCACTACTCAGAGGTGAAGCATGATAATGCGGTCATAGAAGCTACACTTCCTATTCACTCAAGAATGGAAAAATTCTTATTTTATTCTAGTTCTACCCATTCTTTTATATCTTGCATGTTTGGTAGAACTATAGAATCGAATCCCTGAAACCTTGAAGTAGAGATATCAGTAAAAACACCAAGTGGTGTAATCATTGTTACCCAAGTGTTTGAATCTTCTCCTATTGGCGTATGTGGGAGGATTCTTCGGGAAAATCTCGTAATACATCCCTTGGTGGAATTCAATGGTATAATGGGAATAGATTGAATTTTTTTTATATAAAGCGCATATCAACTATCTGGAAAAGGAAATATCTTTTCATATTCCGAACCATCCCATGCTCCTCTAAAAATGAAAGGATCATCATGGATCTCCTTTGAAAAATCCTTCAATGGTGTGGGTGTTTATTCAATATGAAGATGCATACCTTGCCCAAAGGTTTGAGTTGATGGAAAGTGCGAACCTTGAGGAAATTCCCATCATGAGGGAATACATCGATGTATTTCCCGAAGAGTTACTTGGAATTCCCCCGGATCGTGAGGTAGTCTTCTCAATTGAACTCATACCTGGAGCTACTCCTATCTCTAAGTATCCCTATAGGATAGATCATATCAAACTGGAGGAGTTAAAGAAGCAGCTGTAAGAGCATCTGGAAAAAGGATTCATATGACCTAGTGCATCACCTTGGGGTGCACCAGTGCTCTTTTTAAAGAAGAAGGATGGAACAATGCGGCTATGTATCGATTATTGGGAACTCAACAAGATCACCATAAAGAAAAAGTATCCTCTTCCATGGATTGATGACCTGTTTGACCAGTTAAGAGGTACTCAATACTTTCCAAAGATGGATCTTCATTTTGTATATCATCAGGTAAAGGTGAAGATGGAAGATATTCAGAAGGCTGCCTTCCTTAAAAGGTATGGCCACTATGAGTTACTGGTGATGCCTTTCGGACTTAATAATTCCCCTACAATCTTCATGTATTTTATTAATAGAGTCTTTAGACATTACCTCAATAAATTTGTGGTAGTTTTTATCGATGATATTCTCATCTATTCCAAGAGCAAGGAGGAACATGAATAACATCTATGACTTGTGTTGGAGACATTGAGAAAAATAAGTTGTACGCCAAGTTCCGCAAGTGTGAATTTTGGATGAAGCAAGTCACGTTCTTGGGACATGTGATCACAAGTGAGGGAATTTTTGTGGATCCTTCAAAGACAAATGTGATGTGGAATGGCCCAGGACCTCCAGTGTCACAAAAATCCGTAGTTTTCTTGGATTAGCTGGGTACTACCGAGGTTTTGTGAGAAACTTCTCACGATTTTCTAGCCCGCTTACTTAGTTAACAAGGAAAGGGGTAATGTATGTATGGATAGAAGAATGTGAGGGAAGCATTGAGGAGCTAAAGAGAAGGCTGATCACTACACCTATACTCACATGACCAAAATGTGGAGAATGTTTTGTGATATACAGTGATGATTCCAAGAAAGTCTTGGGTTGTGTACTCATGAAAAATGAAAATGTGATATCCTAAGCCTCACGGAAGTTTAAGATCCGTGATAATAACTACTCGATGCATGATCTAGAGCTGGCGGCCGTGATTTTTGCCTTGAAAATATGGCGGCACTACCTTTATGATGAGAAGTGTGACATATACACCGACCACAAGAGCCTAAAGTATATATCCACACAAAAGGGGATCAACATGTGTCAAAGGAGATGGTTAGATGTAATCAAGGATTACGATTGCTCTATTCACTATCATCCTCAAAAGGAGAACAAGGTGGATGATGCTCTAAGCAGAAAAGAACCCGCTACTCTATCCATGTTACGGATTGAGAAAGACCCTATCTTCTTAGATATGCAAAGGATGGATTTGGAAATCATAAGGGTAGGGGATACATCCTACCTTGCCCAAATGATTGTGCAACCATCCATCCAGGAGAAGATTAAGGAAACACAAAGGAATGATTTGGAGATACAAAAGAGGGTGAATGCAGTAAAGGAAGGGAAACGGCAAGAGTTCCATATCGACGATGATGGTGTGATTCAGTTTGGAATTTGTCTTTGTGTGCCTTCATCACTCGAGATAAAGAAGGAGATATTAGACAATGCACATAGATCAACCTTCTCTATCCATCCTGGAAGTACCAAGATGTACCGTGATATCTGGGAACACATCTGGTGGGATAACATGAAGAAGGAGATTGCAGAATATATATCAAGGTTCTTGGTATGTCAGCAAGTTAAATCTGAGCGAAAAAAGTCCAAAGGTATGATGAAGCCATTGCCTATACCCATGTGGAAATGGGAAAATGTTACAATGGACTTTGTCATTGGTCTCCCAAAGACGTCGAAGGGAAATAATGCGATATGGGTTGTGGTTGACCAACTCACCAAGACTGCCCATTTTATCGCTATTTGGGAAGATCTATTGCTTGAACAACTTGCAAAGATATATGTGAAGGAAGTGGTGATACTACAGGGTGTTCCACTATCAATTGTCTCTGACCATGATCCTAGGTTCACATCTAAATTCTGGAGGATCCTTTAACATGATTTGAGTACTGAATTAAATTCCAGCAAGGCCTATCACCCCCAAACTGATGGCCAATACGAAATGAATATTCAGACTCTTGAAGATATGCTACGAGCATGCTCTCATGAATTCAAAGGTGGTTGGATTCAGAATCTCCCATCGGTTGAGTTCTCATACAATAATAGCTTCCACTCGTGTATTCAGATGGCTCCATTTGAATCTCTATATAGAAAGCGGTGTAGAACTCTAACCTGTTGGGATGAAGTTGGAGAAAGAAAGATACTTGGACCTGATCTTGTTCAATAGATGACAGAGATGGTTCAAGTCATCCATAAAAACATCAAATCTACTCAATGTCGACAAAAGAGATATGCTTACAACCGTCGAAGGGACTTAGAGTTCGATGCTGGAGATAAAGTCTTCCTTAAAATATCTCCAAGGAAGAGAGTCATGTGATTCTGGAAGAAAGGGAAGCTAAGCCTAAGGTATATTGGCCCCATTGAGATCCTTGAACACATAAGAGCCATGGCCTATCGACTTTCACTTCGACCGAATATGGATCAAGTTCATGATGTGTTTCATGTATCACTGCTGAGGAATTACATACCAAACCCCTCACATGTACTAAAATCAGAGGTGGTGCAGCTGGAAGATGATCTCTCCAATGAGAAGCAACCAGTAAAGATTCTAGATCGAAGAGATAAGGTTCTACGCAACAAGACACCCCCAATTTTTAAAGTGTTGTGGATGAACCATATGTTTAAGGAAGCAACTTGGGAACCAGAGGAGGCAATGAAGGAGAAACACCCTCACCTATTTGTGTAAAGTGAAATTTCGGGGGCAAAATTTCTTAAGGGGGGAAGAATGTAATGAAACAAAGTTTTTCAATGGAAATTCTATTCTTATATTTATTTCATGAAAAGAAAACATAATGAACTACTAAGTGATAAATGACCTTTAATCCTAAGTTTGTCACTTCTATGTTTTGAATTTCGAAAATCCGACATACACGGTTGTGTTCAAGATGATTTTTGGAGTCTAATGAAACAAAAATAATTTTCTGTGAATAGTGACTTACCCTTAGTAATAGTAACAAACCCTTATAAATAGTAATATGACCCTTTTGAATAGTAAATCATCCATATTAAGAGTAACCTTACCCATGAATAATTAAATAAAATTTAGACATCTTAGAAATTGACAATTTGACCTTAGTGAACGTTTTGGTATTTTGTAATTCATAAACAATTAATTATAATTAATTAATTAATTTAAAATAAAATTTATTTTCGTAAAATGTGTTCTTAAATTTTTGAAACATTGTCTTATATTTTTTAGAAAATTTTATAAGACCCTACGTAATTTTTGAAAGCACTGTAAAATCAGTTTTAATTTTTAAAAACTATTTTTTAAGTAAATTATGATTTTAATTAAATATTAAATTAATAATATTTAGAAAATTATTTTTGAAAACTAGAATTCATTTTTGGATTCTACCCATCAAAAAATGGTTGGGGTAATTTTTTTTTCATTTTTCTGAAATACTTGAATTTTTGATGAATAGTGAAATACCGTAATTTACAAAAATAAGCTAAATAAGCTAATTATAGAGTCATGTGTGATGTTCTACTGATGTAATCCCACTTGTTTGGGGATCACATGATAAAATTACTATTCTTGGTCATGGAATACTCACTATTCCTTGTCTTGTGAAGAAATAACAAACTAATGAATTTTATATTAAGGAAACCCCTCTCCCCTCCACTATAAAATCCACCCTTCACACCCTCATTTCCTCACACCTCTCAAGCTCCAAGCCTTCTCTAAACTATAACCAAAAATTTTCTCTAGCCCCTATACCACTTCCAAGAGCTGATGGTCTCATCAAAAGACCAATCCTAACTTCTGTAAAGAGGATCTCAAGAGGAGGATTTAAGAGGTAATTTCTCTCCCACTTCTCCTTTAATTTCCTTTCAAGTTCAAGTTCATTTATTGATATCTCCCATCCTATCTTCATACAAATGGAATTTTAACTCCAGTATTATAAATATAATGTAATTTTAATATTCTAATGGGTTATTATATCATCCAACCCCTTTCCCTCTTTCTTTTATTTTATTAAAGAGATCGTTGTTCGTGATGTGTTAATTTATCACCTTCAAGAACGATATGCTTTCTTCTTCCATTTCTACCATTAGATCTGGTAATGAAACCATTTTTATGGTTTAAAAAGAATATTTTATGTGTTTTATGTCCTATTTGAAGTTCTGGAACTGACTTATGAACATATTACTATGTGATAAATTAAAACAAGTTCATTGTGATCGAAAAACGCCCAAGTTAACCCAAACAATCTTCATTTAATTTTTATCTAATGATTCATCCACATGGTGTATGATATAACTCATTATAAGATAATTTTAAATTATTTAATGTAATTAATAACATGTAATATTATTTATGGATGTTTAACCATGTTCTACCCGAACTTAAATTTATGAATACAAGTGAACCACCCAAGAAAAACCATAAAAACGAACATCCTCGAACAATGTTTTTAAACTCTATATGTCATCCAAAGGAACATAAAATGACATAATGAAACCATAATTAACCCTATTAATGTATTAAAGTTTCTTAAAATTCTAATTAATGAATATAATTTCATTATATAGGACATTAAAGAGAAATAATCATTCAGATACAAGGTAAGGGGAAATTCTCAAACCCAACTTTCATTCTTTGGGTTTTACCTCTTTCACTCCATTTTTGATATGGTCACTCCTTAAAGATCACATTTTCATAATTTTATTTCCTTTTATGGTATATACATGATTTCTATTGAAGTTTATTTCAATCCAAATGTTTTCCAAAAGAACTCTTCTTTTATGAACTCAACTTTTACCTCTCATTCATGGTTGATGGTTCTTGTATCAAGTATGTTGTTCCCTCTTTCTTTTGGGAACCCAGAGCTTATGAATGTATTATTATGAGATGAAACACTTTCCTTACCATGGTTTAGTTATGTTCATTATTGATATATGTTCTATGTGGCATGCATGATAATGATAATATTATGAGGTGACGGGTGCACCTGGAATTATATAGCGCAATATGAATGTTTCAAAGTGATGGGTGCACCCAAAATTATATAGCGTGCTAATGCATTGTGTAAAGTGATTAATCTCATGAGTAAATCTGAAATGATGTGTGAACAAGATTATATCATGGTTAACATGTATGTGTGGTAGTTAACCACTAAGACATGATGTTTCATTTTTATAAATTGCCACATTTCAAGTCTTTTATTTATGCTCCTCTCATGTTAATGAGATTTTGCCTATGTCATGATTATGATCACCTCATGCTATATTATTCTTATCTATCTTCTTAATGGGCTTTTAGCTCACCCCTTTTTATGTATATCATCACTTGGATACATGTACTAAGGAGAGGACAAGTGCCTATAAGAATCTATAGAAGAAGAAATTAAATAAATGTTTAAGCCTGATGTTTAAATTGTTTTTTATGGTCCTAGTTTTCCCAAGAAACTAAACCTTTGGATCCTCAATGTGTAATACTATTATTTTGTTTATCTTTTAAAGGATATAATAGTAATTTAAGAAAAGGTTGTGTCGCTATACCACCATCACCTTGTTTCTTCACTGACATTTTTATAATCCCAAAAATTAATTGATGATTAAAATACAAGATAATAGTTTAAATTTATCATTATTATAGTTTTAAATTATTTCCCATTTCATATTTTGTGTTATAAAAACAATGGTTTTTTTAAAATTCAGAATTATTATTTTGTTACAAGTATTAGTTTTAGATAATAGAAAATAATGTTATGTTCATTGTCATCTTTTGATATCCCCTTATTCTATTATTCAAGTTTTATCCATATAATATTTTGTAAAATCTTATATTATAATACTTATGGAGAAAATATTCAATGAAAAATAGTATTTCAATTGGTATATTGCGCAATTTATTTTTCTGTTAAGTTATAGTGAATTTTTTTAATTTTTTTTATCATTATATACCATGTATCCCCTCTACTTTTTTCAGTTTATAATTTTATTAAAAGATTTGATAACTAACTAACTCAAATCATTTAATAAATTAAAAATATTTTTTAATTAGTTAATTATATTGAATATGATATATTAAGTTTAAAAATACACAAAAATTTATTTTTAATTAAGGCATGGACAAGAAAAACTAGAATTTAGGGGGTTAGAAAGGTGGGTCTTGAGGGAATCCACTTGGATAATATTGCTACATTTTAGGGGAAGGGAACCTGTACTAATAAATAGTTGAAGACTGTACTCTGGGTTACCAATGGAAGAAAAAATGTTTCGTTTTTATTTCCCATTACATCACACATTCATAATCACTACTTAAAAAAAATAATCATTTTATACACCATGATAAATTTGTGAATGTACCAATTACTCAAAACGAGGCCCCACAAAACATTAAAAAGTGGTCAAAATCTGACCTCATAAAAAGAAAATGAGTTGTTATAATACTATAAGGTAGAATAAAACTATGAATTACTCAATATTATTCAATGAGATAATTCCCTTTCCCATGGTAGGAATAGAAATCCAATTGCACTACCCCTACAGATCATTAATAATACCACCCATATGCATGATAACATTATTACATGCACAAACACAGTTCCATTTGAAACCCTAATTATGTTAAATTAAGGCCACCCAATGCCCCTACACCAGTAAACCTAATCAGTCTAGTTTCAAATAGATGTGATGAATAATTTTCAACAAATAAGAGGATCTACATGTACAAAACGAATAAAAATCAGAAATTAAAAGATAATTTTTTTTCGGGAAACAATAGACCTATGATAGGATGCTTGTGGTAACATTTTTCTCTTCCTAAATGTCCCATAACTAATTGAAAAGGTCACAACATATACCCACCCTTCATTGGAGGAAATGTTGACATTGTGAAAACATGAAAACTGGAACTGCTCAAGTGAATACTTGTATAATATGATACCCAAAAATTACCTATTAATCATCCAAATGAATTATAGTCATTCACTATATAGATAATTATTACCTATATTATCATTTTCAAAGATATCATAATTCATACATTTTGATTCAAGGTCAATACCTTAATGCTGGATAAGACTATTATTTGGGATAAATATTTATTCAAAAGCGAATGATACAAATATTTTATATGGATAGTATAGTTTTCATCACAATGGATTATCCTAGGTATCCTTTCCATACTGATAATGATAGTTTTGTAGTAGTCAGAAGTTCCAAATATAGCTAAAATAAATTGAGTAAATGCACAAGAATTCATTTAATCATCGAACATTATATTATTATGGAAAACAATATGATATTGTTATATTAAAAAATTAATAAAACTCATATATTCTATTTAGTAATTGTATTTCATGTGTGGATGTGATCACATTTTGAAGAATATTGAATAATAAAATTAGATTTCATTAAAGAAGAAATTTACTCATACAATATGATCCATGTCGAGTAGTAAATATGAGCATTGAGGGGTCCCATGAAGTATCCTCTCGAGTTGAGAAGATCCATAATTACCATTACACATGAAGTCAATAATATTATAATATGTATCTTTGATTTGGTTCAAACATGATGAAATACTCACAAAAATATTCAATGAATGTTTTTCCAACATTTTCTATATCGATTACTCCAACCATATAAAATATCTACCACATTCATTGAATGGTTTAACTGGTTTTCACAAAGTCATATAGTAAAAATAACCCTCCTTATGGGACTCTCATTGAAATATATTAAGAAAATTCTGGTCATTTTATATAAACATATCAATCCCTCTGATAAAAGAGAAGAAATGAATAGTCATTGATGATAAAAAACTCAGGATGCATGTGAAACTTTATTTAAATGAAATAAACCATGTTTTATTTAATATGACCAATGATCCTATATACAATTCCATCACAGTGTAATATTTAAATCCTCTTAGTAACTATAAAATATACATGATAGTTCAATTTAAATATATCATTATGGAAAAACCCATCTTTTAATGATGTGTGAGAGACATTATGAACAACTACTCAATATAGACACACTATTTTTCTAAAACATAATGAATTCTACTCATAGAAAATACATTCCTTACAAAATATTCATGAATTTTCAAATGTAATTATTTATACGATTGACTAAATAAAATATATTATCTATAAATAAATGATTGGATATACCTATGAACAAGTATATGAATATGAGAGGAAGCACCCAACTATATGATACAGATTTTTTATGCCTATTGCTAAGAACGATCCATGGTAGAATAAAGAGACTAGGATATTGGGGATCCACTTATTTCTGATATCCTTTTAACTTGAAGAAGCCAATTTTCCCATGCCGTAGAGTGATATATAACTAGAAATATGAATAACTAAAAAAATATTATTCACAAATGCACTATGAGAAAATAAAAAATTAGATTTCTTTTAAAATAAATATACAGTAAATTATATCTTAATCCTTGTCCATATGAGTTTTATCCATGATGATGGCACAAAAAACCCTCAAATCATGCCCCATGATCATCTCCTACAATTGAAAAATGTAATGATTTATGTTTGTCTCTTAAAAAAGACATTTTGTTCACATAATATATGGTTGTAAAGAATATTTGATAATCTATTATTAATGATCATGTAATGTACATTGAATGTGACGTTTTAGAATCTGGTAAGACTACACTAGGTGATGGAGATTATGTGATACACTGTTAGAATAATAATTATATATTTTGCATATGTGGCTCTGTAGTGTTCTCAAAAATGGATGTTATCTAATAAGCCCTCCTAAAACACCCCCTTCAAAATATCCCGTGGTGAACCATGAAATGAACATAAAAATCCATCAGGACCCACGAATCTATATGAGATAATATTTCTTTAGTGAAAATTATTTTATTCCACAATAGATAATGAATTCAAGACTATATTACAATGTTATTCCAAATATCCAGGGACAAAGTTAACACAATAATGACCTAAACTAGTTCATGGATATCCCTCCCTCAATTAAATCCATATACTAGTGAGTAGTGAAGATAAAGTTTGAACTAATAAAGGCCTAGGGTGTAACACCATAACCTAAGAATTCCTTATTATTTTATCTGTTTATTTATTTGGGTCCTTAATCATGATTTTTAGGTCGAAGAGGATCAAAGTTATGAAATTTTAGACTTTCATAACTGGGTTCATGGTTTTAGTATGGTTAGTGATAATCATGTCAATGATCATGAAAAGTTATAAAATTTCTAACTTATTGGTTTATAATGGTTCACATAGAGTTTACCAAACTATGTGTCTAAATCATGTGTTGTTACAATTGATTTTATTCATACATGCAGGGTTAGCACATATATTTCCAAACAATGCAGACAAAAAACATAATCTACCTAGTTTTGAAAATCATTGAAATTATTAATCTACCCTCACAAGATCTTAAACCATTTGAGTGATTTCCTACCTCAATAACATGACACACCCATGTAGCATCCATAGCCATGACAACCCCTCCAACATCTATGGATTTCTTCACCCCCTTATTGGATTTATTATATATCTTCATGGTCAATTCTTGGTTTATCATCTTTTATTACTTATTTATTGGTTTTACTTAATATATATTAAAAATAACAATGGTGGTTAACTCAAGGGTGTGATAGTTGGTTTTATAATTTTCTATTTGGTCTCCAAAGTTTTTGATGTTCATTTTGAGACCCGTTCTAGTGGTGTTTATTGAAGGCGATGAGTTTCATTTAGTTGTTGGTAGGTGGATCCATGAATAATGCTTTATATTTGGAGACATTAATCTCATTTATATTTTAATTCAATTTATTTTCTCAATTTTATATAAAATATTTAATTTATATATAACTATTCATCCTCTAATGTATTTGATGGTTTTTCTTCGGATTTAAATATATTTTATGTAGATTATGTTTTTAAATTGATTTCTAGAGATCCTTAGGATTTTACTGAATAACTAAATGATTCAATCATTTAAATATCTATTTTAAAATTATTTTTTTGTAACAACATAAAATTAATTATTTTCCAAAATTAATAAAATAATAATTTATATTAGTTCACAAATTAATTGTGGTCTCCAATGTGTTCATAATTTCGGGTGAGATTTTTGTTCTTTGGTATTTATTTCATATTTTCTCTTATATATTTGGATACTTATAATAATTAGTGATGTTTTTATATTGAGTGATGAGTTTCTATATGGATTATGTGATTGTTTTTATTGTGGAATGCATCACTATTTTTTCATAAATTTTTTTGTCAAATTATTGAGTTCTAATTGGTTTTCAAAAAAAGATCACTATGTTTTAAATTGTGGTTTAATTTAATAACCCTATTATTTTTATAACCTTAAAACGTGTTTTAATGACATAAAATTACACTTAATACAACCTGAAAGATTGATAATTCTAATGTATTCTGAAATTAGGAACACTACATAACAACTTAAAACATGAAAAAAACATCATTTTTAAAAACATCCTTTACATGACCACAAAAATTTTTCATTCTTAACATTGCATTAGATTACCTAACGACATATATAAGAAAAGGGGCGAGCTATAAAACCCAGTAAAGGAATAAACATGAAATAAAATGAGTATGAAAATATACGTTAGACAATAATCATGTCAATAAATTATTAAATAATCATGAACATAATGGCATGATGTAGCATGATAATCACTACACAGAAATGTGGAAAAAACATAAACCATTATATCATAGATCAATGCTAAATGACCAACACATAATAATAGAAAATTTACTATAATGGAATTATATAAAACTATATCCCAACATGATGTATCAAGATAATAAAAATTATCCAATGCATTAGAGAACTATATACTTCCAGGCACTACTGTAAATTTTATTTAGTTCTCGTGCTTAAGTGGGACACATAGATCATAAAACTTGGATTCGTTCATCATCACAATTTATTACATGATCATGTGGCATGTAAGGAGTACATTTATGTAATCAATAAAATTAAACATGTGTTTATAAAATTGAACACTCTTGATAGGTATTGGGTACATTATTAACTACATAATTGTTTTGGAATGGAAATTTGTAGTGCAATTTCGGCATCCTAACATTGTAACATAAAAATTCATAAAATGGGATGATGAGAGAGAAAGGTGTCTCTCATCATATTTAAATAAAATGGACAGTAATATGGTCTTATAAATATATGTACCAACATAGGTAATTTTTAAATTGAAGGAGTAACATAATAAAGAATTTTGAAGATTGTGGGGAAATGGAATAACTCTTACAAAATTTTGGCATGGTTATTTGTGAACATGGGAGGGATTAATGAGAGAGAAAGGGGTATCACATCATTAAAACATAATAAAGGATGTATTGGGTAGGTATGAGAATATACCTAATCATTCTCAATTGATAATAAGAGGGTGTAACAATATAAGGAAACATGAATAAAAATCAAAAGGAAGGTGCCCATACTTGTGTGTGTGACATTAAAATCTCGAAGAGGGGATTCGTGAGAGCTTGGGGCACCATAGAAGGATTCTAGTGAGAGGATGACATATTAAGGACGTGCTAAATGTATTTTTAGTAAAGATAATATGTATCTTGTATGGGATTATATTGGAAATGAGATGGGAATTCTTTAATTTTTCACAAACATTGATTTTGGAGTCTATATATTTAATATTCAAAACCACAATCCTTCCCATGTGGTTTTCCATGTTTTTTCCAAATAGGAGTGGAAAAGATTATTTTACAAGGAAATGGTATGAAGATTCTAAAATATTATCATTTCTTATGCAGAGGTGAGTCACATTATTATAAAAATGAACTTAAAATAATAAAATATATTATACATTTTGGATTATTCACTAATAAATTATAAAATAAGAAAAATAAAATAACATCACATTATTTTTATCAAAAAACATATATTTGGATGAATATTACTTTTATAGTGTTTATTACATCACTATTGGTGTATTATAATTCCATAAAACACACTATATATTTATAAGGTATTTATTTTTTACCCTAAGATTCGATTATGTATGAAAATTATGAAAAATTCACCATTGGGTAATTTTGAAATGCTAATTCAAAAAAAAATATTTATTTTATCTAAATAAATTTCTAAATATTTCAATTTTACCTTTTAAAATAAAAATTTAAATATATTGAAATTTGAAGGGTTATGACAAAAACTATTTTTAAACCATAATAAAAATTTTATTCGGCCTCATAAAAATATATATGTTAATTTATATTTAATAAAATTAACTACATAATAATATTTTGTTAAAATATTATTTATTAATTCATCAAATGACGTTTCTTAATTCAATTTAATATTAACCAAAAATAATATTTGTTTAAAAATAATAATAAAATAAAAGTATATTAATTATTATATACAAACATAATGTACATAATCATAATTCTATAGTATTGATACATATACCTTTATTACACCAGCATATTCCCTAAGAGTATGGTGTGTGATGGTGGGGATTTTAAGGGGCTGTTCAGTGAAAAAGGTTTGGTCTGTGATCACGATGAGCATGAACTTCCCCAATAAATAGTTTCAATCATGCTTAATTTGTAGGATTTCAACAAGGGATTGGTCTTGGGAAAATCGCATAAATGATATCTCCATTGTATGTTCTAATAAGCGGGCTTCAAAACAACCGATCCAACCAGTTGAGGGTATCACATCTTTTATCTTTGTTTAACAGAGTTTTTAAAAACCTATATTTATAATAGTCATGTTATCACTATTCTATGACTATATTATCAATTTTAATTCTACTTAATATTCATATAAATAAAATTGGATATAATAAAACAAACAGCGTGCATGTGTTTACTATATCCATTTTTAAAAATAAGATATTTAATTAAATGAAAAAGGATTCTCACTTATAATAGTTTGGGTCATTACAATCTTTCCCCATAATGAAATTTATCACACAAAATATTCATTTACCACATTTAAACAGATGAGGGTAACATTGTTTCAACACCTCCTCAGATTCACATGTATCTTCTTCAAACTGTTGGACTCTTTACAACACATTTTCCATGGGAATTTTATTATTCTATTGAACATTGTCTCTATGATATAATATGTTCACTGGATTCTCCTCAAAAGATAGGTCATTATTCAGTTGTAAAACCTCTAGATTTAGTACATGAGAGTGGTATGGTATTTACATTCTCAGGAGGGATACAATGAATACATCATTTAATTAAGATAGGTTTGGTGGGATTTATAGTTGGTAGGAAACAATTTTGAAGCGATCAAGGATATCAAAATGCCTGAGGAACCTTGGACTGAGATTTACCTTCCTTCGAAATCACATTAATCTATTCCGTGGAGATATGTGGCGGAATACCATTTCCCCTATATCATACTCTAGGTCTTATAGAATATTGTCAGCAAAGATTTTATTTCACCTTTGAAAAAACTTGATGTGATGCTAAATGGTCTTAACCTTCTCCACCACTTCCATTACAATTTTTGGGCCTAACAATATTTATTCCCCAATTTATCCCAACATTATGGTGTTCTTCACCTCTTCTCATAAAGGGAATCATAGGCAGACATTTTGTTTATTGAGTGGAAACAATTGTAGTAAGAGAACTCTACAAGAGGAATATTTTTATCCCATCCTCCATTGATGTCCATTGAGAAAACTCTCAACATGTCCTCATGTGTATAGATAGTACTCTTATATTAGCCATTAGTTAAAGTGTGACATGTCTTGCTGAAGATTTACTTAGTATCCAGAGCATGTTGTAGACAATTCCAGAACATAGAGGTGAATCTGGGATCTCAATCAGATACAATATATAGTGAAACACCATGAAACCTCCCAAATTATTTGATATATTTCTTTGCAAGTTGATCAAATGGGAAATCCTATCATATCACAATGAAGTGTGATGTATTTGTAAGATGATCCACCACAACCCAGATAACATTGTTTCCTCTAGATGTCTTAGGATGTCCAATGAAAAAGTCCATGGTGTTGTTTTCCCATTTCCATGTAGTCATTGGTAATGGTTTCATCATACCCTTATATTTTTGACTTTCCACCTTCATTTACTGATATAAGAGACATCATGATACATATTATATGATCTCCTTATTCATATTGTCCCACCAATAGTGTTACCAGATATCTCAATAAATCGTTGTACTTTTAGGGTGGCTGAAGAAGGTTAATCTATGTTCATCATCTAATAAATCCTTCTTTAATTTAGGATTTTATGGTACACAACGTTTTTACCCAAATCATACAAAACATTTTTCATTAACATTGAACAATGAAGATTTACCTTTTCTAATAGTTTTCACTTTCCTTTGAACTCCCACATTATCTCATTGATCAGTCTTTAACCTCCCTAGAGGAGATGGTTGAGAACTCATTCATGAAATGATTGTAGATGTTCCTTCCTTTATGAATCCCATTTCCATCCTCTTCACATATAATATGATAATATCCTTTCCATTCTCATGAATGAAAGAGTTGTTGGATCCTTTCTACTTAGATAATCTACCTCATTATTCACTATCCCTGTATGGTAGTGAATTGAGCATTCAATGTCATTGATTAGCTCTAACATCTTCATTGTAACATATTCAAATCTTTCATTGTGAATATATACTTGAGGATTTTTTGATCTGTATATATTTCACACATCTACCCAAAGAGGTAATGTCACAAAATTTTTAATGAAAAAATATCTATAGCCACCTCTAGATCATGTGTTGGATAGTTTTACTCGTGAAATTTAAACTGCCTTAAAGCATAGGTAATGACTTTGTCTTTTTGTATCAACATGAAACCTAGGTCCTTCTTTTATGCATCACTGAATACCATAAAATCTCTCTACTTGTGGTTGGTGTGAGCATAGGGATAGTGGTAATAATCCTTCTCAACACATTGAAACTCTATTCACATTTTTCATTCCAAGAAAGATTGACTCCCTTTCAAGATAGCAAGGTTATAGGGTTTGAAAATGAAGATAAATTTCTCAAAAATTGAAAATAATACCCATATAATCCAATGAAACTATGGTTATATATCACATATGTTGGACTCAGCTATCATGAAAAAAGTATGGTCGCCATCAATATGACGCCCCACCTGGTTGTTGACAATTCTTTAAGGGAATTAACAATCCCCACATGCCGACACAAGGGCCTTGGTATCAAAAATATAACATAGGTACAATTTACACGAATAAATATATATAAAATAATATCCATACAAAAACAAATACTAAAATTAGACAACCAAACAGACCCTTAAATTATGTTCAGATTTAATGTATACAACTTGAACTAAAAACCCAAAATAGACTACAAAAAAGGAAAACAAAAACTCTAACTCAAACCTATGTACTACATGAGGAGTCACATCCCCAAGACACTGCCACCAAACTAACACGAGAACGCCACTAACAACTAGAACCACCAATTCTATGCACAATACCTCATTCCAGAATAATAAGGAAACATGATCTACATAAACCCAATCGTGTATGTAGGGTGTGATCCAAGAGCCCCCTTGGATTCCACTGACAAAAAGGACCCACACATAATTATGAAATGGAAAATACATTTGAAATTTTAATTAACCAAATGAATTAAATGGTTGAATTTTATTAATGAAAATAGGATTAATGAAAATATTTTCAAATGGAACAACCTATATTAAAACCCAAACACACTTGCTTTTTTGAAATAACCAAAGTGTCACACATATTATCCTAAAGAAACCAAGGAGCACCAAATATGGGAGAGTCCTCATGGGTTTTAGCTAGCCTGGGTCCCTAGATCTTCGTGTCTTATTAAAACATGGCATAGAAACCATGAACCTCATTAAATGTGGCATAGAAACCATGAAAATCAGTAAAACATGGCTTAAATACCAGGTACCCTAGTCATTCATAGGTTTAGTTAGTGTTTTAGTCATCAATACTGCAAAATGAAGCAGGTCCAAAGCCACACCCGGATAACAAGCCCACTAGTCTATTCCAACCGCCAAGCCACACTAGGCTTCCGCCTTTGTTCTCAAACATGTTTCATGTCCATGTCACACATCACACATATGAATAAAATTCAAACATGGTACTTACACAGAGAGAATCACCATTTCCACACACACACACCTTCTTTTATAATTATACGCACACCAAAAATAATTTTAAAACATAACTCACATCAGTTACACACTCAATTAAACCATATGTATAGTTTAAAGAGACTATTAATTAGACAACCACAACTTACACACAAAAATAACTTTATGAAATACTACATACACTAAAAAATTCTCTAAAAACTTTTTTCACTATTGATATAATTTTATAAACTATTTAAAAATTTGAGAAAAAAATGTCCAAAGGGAAACATAAGACCATGCACACAAAACCCACCTAAAAATATCTTTTATGATCAAATGCACACCGACACATTTCTAAGACACAAATTTTGACCTTTGTACTTTTTAATAAAAAAACTACGCGATTTAATAAAACACTATATGATGACACAATGTATATTTTTATCAGTAACACATCATACCTCATATGAACATACCAATTCAAAAATCAAACTCAAAATAAGCACTTTTAAAACTATTTTTGCACCACATAAACCATTTAATAAATAAATTTCACAATTAATAGGACATTTCCGAGGTCCGAAACATTGTTTTACCACAAAACTACACTCAATGATTCTATTTAAAATTCAAATACTCCAAAATATTCTGCATACACCATTCACATCACATAAATAAATACATAAATTACCTATGAAGTTCGATAAATCATTATCACTATTTAATAAATTAATTACTCAAAACCTAAAACAAATAAAAATAAATTTTTTAACACGCGCTTTCACAAAAAGTGGACTCCATATCATATAAACATGCCACAAAATTAAATAAGTGAAGTAATTCATCAATTTCTAAAAACTAACTTTTCACTAAACAAATAATTTAAATAATATGATAATTTAATTAAACTTGGAAATTAATTCATCGATTAATAATAAAATGTGGAAACACATCCCTCGGTGTAGACCTGATTCGTAAATTTGGTGTGCAATGTCCATCACATGCCCACTGTACCTTATACCACACAAATAGGCCCTAAGAACAAGGTTTCAAACTGAAAACATCAAAACTGAACCAAATTCCACACACAATCATTAATCGATAAACTATCAAAGAAATAAATAAATAGGACCACGGAAACCCCACCTACGACGAGGGTTCAGGAAGAGAACCAGGCCCGATGGAGAGGTGTCGGTGGTGAGATGTGCCAGAAAAAAGGGTGGCGTGCTGCAGCAAGATGTGAGGTAGTGGGGGGGGGGGAAATGTGGTTCGATGTGAGGCGGATGACGATGCAGCTCAGGTGGTGTTGGGCGAGGCAGGGCTGTGATGGTCTAGTTCGTTGGAGGAGGGTGGAATGTGCTGCTAGAGACTCCAAGAGGAGGTGTGTATGTGGTTTTTTAGTCGAAAATAAGAGGGGCGCATGCTAGTTGTCAAGAAGAGAGGATGAGTGGTGCGGTAAAGTTGTTATGCAACAGAGGATGTGTTAGAACATTGAGTTTTGGTGAAAGATGAGGCGTCATGGCATGGAGGTTCAACTAGGAGGATGAGAAAGGGTGGAGGCCTGGGAAATGATGGGCCTGTGCAGCTAGACAAGCCAAAGAGTGGAGGAAAATGAGATGGGAGAGACTGAGAGCAAGAGAGAGGGAGAGAAGAAAAAATAAATAGGGGAAAAGAAAATAGAAATAAAATAAAAAAGAGAATTTAAATAAAATAAAAAGAAAATAAAAATAAAATAGAACCCAAAATGTTACTTAATCCGTTCTAAAATAATAATAAAAATAATTATTAGTTATTAATTTTTAAAATTATAAGAATAAAATAAAATTCAAAAATAAATTAAAATATTTACTGAAATAATAATAATAATGATAATAACCTAATGGAAATATCAACTTAAATAATAATTATATGAATAATAAAACTAAAATAATAAAACCAGTCACAAAATAATTGCATTAATTATTGAGTATGGACACCGTGCACAGATACATTCATTGTAGAGACATAGGGAAGCACCCATGTAATAATAAATTTAATCATAAAACATTTTCTTATTAAGATTGTAGACTACAAAGGGGCACGTGTACGGTTCCCACCTTTATAGGATCCCAAATTTCTTTTAAAATGGAACCGGCTCAAACCGTAGCTCAAAAGTGAGACCCAATATGATTAAATTAAAATTAAGCGTCGGCTGGGGTGTGAATATTCTCCCCACCATGATAGTTTATTCCCCAAAAACCACCCATTAGACTTGACCAACCCAAGATTCCATGTAAGACCGTGAAGATACCAAAAATAAAAACTCAATCGCCTGAAGACCCGACATTCAATAAAACCATAACCCGAAACTCAATGATCTCAAAGCTAGAATCACCAAGAAACGTAACCAGCAGTACGGAATACACCTCCAGACACAACTAAAACATGGAACACCCCAAACCCTAACATTGGGATCACTAGGGCCTCTTGAGAACTCCATTAACACTCGTCAACAAACCCACTAACCGAGCTAACCCATTACCATGGACAGGGTTAGGTGGAGTAGAATTAAGGGGTTTCCCTACCATGCACACATTGAAAACAGATATTTTCTACAAGTGCATCTTATGGTTGTCTTCCCACCATATTAGGATTCTTTTAAAACATTCATTATCCAATCCAAAATGATTCACAAACCAAGAAAACCTTTGACACTAGATTGACCCTCCATGATACCTATGTTTAACCAACCAACACAAGAGGAGACGTTGGCAAGAACCATATTGGTTTTACCCAACATTTTTGAAATTTCCTAACACCATGATATCTGAATGAAATTCCCAATTTATGTTGAGAGATAATGACAGAAATCTTCATCTTGAACCCACCAACATGGGCCGGCCTGCATGGATGATTCCTATACTGTCCAATACTCTACCACATTGGACGCGTTTGAGAACTAAAACCCCCAACCAAGAAGTGAACAACACATGAATGCATCAATTCTAGAAGACATGTGAATCCATATAATGAGTAAAATTTCAATCCATGAAAGACCTCAAGAATGTTCATAGAGCACACCCACTAGCTTTACATGAATACGAATTCTACGAAACTCCTTAGAGCCCAATAGAAACTCCCATAAATTAATACTAAAAAAATGATAAATGTCCTTCAAAGATGGTATTACAATAGGTAAATTTATAATTTCCCCATCTTGACACAACAGACTTATGCCAGACCAAGCCCATCCCACATCTGACGAGTTTTGACTGTGCGCAAGCTTCACCCCAAGACCTATGGATGGGTCACTGATGTATGAAGAATCTACAACATTGTAGTCATAAGCTGAACACCTCTGACTGGGTCTTCTTCCACTGGAAAATCATCCAGAATACTTCTCCTTATGGCCTAGGTTGCCACTCCATCATGATTACCACATATTGCAGTGAACAACTTAGAGTGCCCGACTGAACACACTAGAGATATGTGATTGAATTTTCTATCAAACACGTGACATAAACTGATGGAAGGGGAACTGCAAGAATAGGTCCCTTTAGTTCACAGTGTTTGTCATATGAGTAACCTACACTTACCACAATATGAACAAGACCAATAACTATTACAAGATTTAAACTGATTATTCCATACAACCTATGGGGAACTTGAAACTAGCTCATCTGAAAGGTCAACATGCATCCTTCCCCACCAGTTGACTGGTCATGCACCTATGAGATCCATCATTTACCTCTCCTTCACATCCTTAGGAACAAATGTAGAACGAGGATAGTCTTGAGCATCACTCAGGATATCCCCATTTTCAATGAAAATGGAACAATCCCCATTTATTGGACTTGTACCGCTTCACCAGATGTACTCGAATCAATATACACCCAAAAAACTTTTGGTTCTCATCTAAAACTAGATGCACTTCCAAATTTTCCAAAGCTCATAAGAATATTTAACTAAACTTGATATCTACAATAGTTGATACAACTGAGAGGAACCCAACTCTTCCACTACACTGTGAGTCCCGGTTGAGGCAAGAATTGAGATACCTATTGGAAACCCATGGGACCTTTCTAGGGGGCATTTACCGAACAAGAAACCGAAAATAGCCTTATACAAAACCACGAGCCTCACAAATAAACATCCACACTCCATACACACATCCAACATTTCAAATTTAAAACACCAATTCATTCTTATAGAAAAACACCCACATGAGAAACCAATAACAGTACAACAAATCTCAAAAGCTCTTTTGAACCCATCTCTTTCACTCTAGCCTAATTTTTTTTCTTCCATTTCCTAAAACCATTAAAGAAAAACAACCCATTTTAGACCAAAACCCAATTTTCAGTTAATAAGAAGTAGTCTTACAAATCAATCAGCCACTGCTTATACTCCACGATTCCTTGAATGTATGAATTTTCGTTCCACTTAGGAACCCATCCACATGATCAACTGTTTGTCCATTAATCCCATCCACATGAACTTGTGACCACCCATAGGAATAACATTGGACAAAAACATGGCTCTTACACTTTCAAAACATAACATTCCAAATATTCTAAAAATAATTGTTTCTAAAACCATTTCAAAAATTCAAGAAAAATTTTCAAAATGCTTCCCATTAAAATATCAAATACCTTCGATTTCAAACAACCCATGATATTATTTAAGAAATTAGATTTCAAAAAATCAAATTCCCAATTCCAAAAACAATGTCCCAGAGAAACAAACACAAAAAATCATGTTAAACTCACAGCGAGAGGGAAAATAAGAGAAACCCCAAGGTCTGATTTGCTTTTAAAAAAACCTTCATGCCAACCAAAATTGAACCAAGACATTACCAACACTAAAGAACCTGGATGAAGAACTAGTGTTCGTGGAAGACCCAACCACATGTTGTAGCAGACCATGCCCTAGGAAAGAGCCAACCTCTAGGAGTGTCAAACCGTACTCTCGGGAAGCACATGGGTCGCTAATCCATGTGAGACTGCTCACAGTACTTGTTTACCCATATTGTCGTCCTCCATCCACAATAAAAAAATAAAAAACTTAAATCTAGGACTATGGATAGTTACTTGAGGATCAGAATGATTAAGAGTTCATGACACTCCTCCCTTACCTACCTCTCGAGTAACGATAGTCCAATCCCCGATCTACCTGACATAAAAATAATAATAACAAAATCCTCCTCTAATACCATTTTGTCTAGAACAATTTTGGGTCACCATCAATGTGACGCCCAACCTAGTCTGTGGCATGGAACGAAGGGCATTCCGGATCCCCATGGGCAGGCTCAAGTGCCCATGTATGAAAAATAAAACATGGGAACGATATACCAGAATAATGAAATATAAAACAAATAGCAAGATAAAAAATATAAAAGCAAAATCAAACAACCAAACATACCCTTAAATATAGTTCATATTTAATGTTCACAACATGAACTAAAAACCGAAAAGAGACTACAAAAATTGAAAACAAAAACTCTAACTCAACCCAATGTGCGACATGTGGAGTCACATTCCCAAGCCACCCCACCAAACCAACACAAGGATGCCACTAACAACCCGAACCACCAAAGTCATGCATGATACCTCAATCTGTAATACAAAAGAAACAAGATCTACATACACCCAAAAGAGTATGTATGGTGTAATCCAAAATCCCAATAGGATGCCACTAAGAAATAGGTTCCACACATAATTACAAAATGACAAATACATTTTCAATTTTAATTAATGAAAATAATTAAATTCGTGAATATTTTTAATTTAAAAAAGATTATTGAAAACAATTTGAAATGTAACAACATGAATTAAACACACACACACTTCATTTTTAAAATATCCAAATTGTCACAACGATTAGCGTAATGCAACCAAAGAGCACCAAATATAGGAGAGGCCTTGTCGGTGTTAGCTAGCCTAGGTCCCTAGAACTTTGTGTCTTGGTGAATCATGCCTTCAAAACTAAGACCCTCAGTAAACATGGAATAGAATCTATGACCCTCAGTAAAACGTGGAATAGGAATCATGACCATGAGTAATTCATATGTTGAGTTAGTGTTGTAGTAATCAATACTGCTAAGAGAAATAGAGGCCAAGCCACCCCTAATAACTGGACCACTAGTATAGTCCACCCTCCCAACTACCCGGTCTTCACTGGGTTCTCAAAAAAGTTTCATGTTCATTTCACATGTCACAGTTACGCATAATGGCCGACCGGGGTACTTACACGCACAAAATCACCATTTCCACACTCAAACTCACTTTTAAAACAATACTCACACAAAAAATCATTTTAAAACATAACTTACAATGATTACACACTCAATTAGACCGTATGCATTGTTTAAAGAGACTAATAATAAAATAAACCACAAATTACACTCACAAATTCATATTTGATATAAGATGCAGACTAAAACATTCTCCAAAAACGTTTCACACAATTGATATAAATTAAGAATAGATTTAAAATTTCAGAAAACAATTTCAAAAGGTTAAAACAAGACATTTCACAAAAAACCACTCAAAAATATTTTTTATGATTAAAATCACACCAACACATTTCTAAAACACAATTCAAAAACCTTGTAAATTTTAACAAACCAACAACATGATTTAATAAAACACTATATGACGAAACAATGTGGATTTTTATCAAAAACACACCATACCTCATTTGATCATACCACTTCAAAAATCAAACACATAATTATACATCTTAAAACTATTTTTGCACAAAAAAAAAGTGGGACCACCTAATTATGTGTATACCTACATCGTAAATTTGGTGCGCAATGTCCACCGCAAGCCAATTTCAACTTTGACCACAACAATATACCCTAAGAACGAGGTTTCGAACCAAAAACATCAAAACCGGACCAAACACCACACTAAATCTTACCCTGATATACCGTCAAAGGAAGAAATCAATTGGATGAAGAAAAACACACTTGCTATGAGGGTCCGAGAAGATCACCGAGCACGAAAGAGAGGTTACGGAGGTGCGACATACTGGAAAACAGGGCGGCGCATGGATAGTTGATGCGAGACCATTGGGGGAGATGTGGTTAGATGTGAGATGGATGGAGGCACCACTCGGGTGGTACGAGGTGAGGTAGGGCGGTGCTAGTCCGGTTCATCGGAGGAGGGTTGATAGCACCGCTGGAGACACTTATATGAGGCTGTGCATATGAGTTTCTGTCAGAAAGAGGAGGGCCGCAAGACGGTGGTCTAGAAGAGAGGAAGGGTGGCACTGATATTCGGTGATAGAGGAGGTGACTTAGCATGGAGGTTCAAAAACATAGGAGGTGGCACGACATGGAAGATCAACGAGGAGGATGGGGAAGGGTGGCGACTTGGGTTTGGAGGGTCTTGTGCAGAATGAAAAACCGAATGGGGGTGGGACGTGATAGGAGATAGTGGAGAAAAAGAGAGATGGAGAGAAGAAAAAAATAATGTCAAGAAAAGAAAATAGAAATAAATTAAATAGATAATAGAAATAAAATAAAGGACAATTAAAATAAAATTGAACCCACAATTGGATCTTAAAACATTCTAAACAAAATAAAAATAATAACCAGTTAATAATTTGAATAATTATAAAAAATATTTTAACATTCCCAATAAAATTAAAATATTAACTGAAATAACAATAATGATGATAATAACCTAATTAAAATAGAAACATAAATAATAATAATACGTATAATAAAACTAAAATAATAAAACAAGCTGAAAAATAATTGCATTAATTATTGATTCTAGACACTATGCAAATATGTGTTCATGATCGCAACATAGACTCATGCCCCTATAATAATAAATTTCATAATAAAAAGTTTTCTTATTATGTTTTTACACCACACACAGTCGCACGTACGGTCGAAAATCCTCATAAGATCCCAATTTTCTTTTAAAATGGAACCGGTTCAAAATGCACAACAAAAGTGAGATCCAAAATGATTAAATTAAAATTAAGCATAATTCGGGGTGTGACATCAGTCATCCTTTAATTCCCCCTATCATCGATAGGTCCTAGATATCCCATTTCCTGTGATGGTATTCCCAATGAAAGATACTTCCTTAAACAAGAACTCACAATTTTTGTACCTAACATAATGAATTTCCTTTCTCATGGTATTTTGAATAGTAATTAAATACTCATCACACTGCTTCATAGTTTTGGAGTATATTAGAATATCATAAATAGAGACTACCACAAATTTCTCGAGGTAATATAAAATCACTATAGTAATCATGTCCATGATGATTTCTAGAGCATTAGTGAGTCTGAATGGAATCACTATGAACTCATAATGCTCGTACCTTTTACGAAATGAAGTCTTAGGGATACCCATTTTTTCATCCTTACATGGTAATATCATGAACCCATATCCACCTTGGAGAAGTATTCTACTCTGCATAGCTGATCGATCGAGTCATAAATTCTAGGAAAAGGATACTTTTTATTTATCGTTATCTTTTTGAGCTCAGGATAATCAATGCAAAGGTGCATTAACCCATCCTTATTCTTGATGAAGAGGAATAATGCACCCCATGGTGAAGCACTTGGGTGTATAAACCATTTATCAATATTCTACTAAATTTTTTAACTCCTCATTTTCCAAAACATCCATTAGATATAGAGTCTGAGATATTGTAAATCCTCAAGGTATAATATAAATCGATAATTCAACATATCTGTTAGGAGGAAGACCATGAAATACTCAGAAAACACGTTAGTGAATTCTGTGATAGTAGGAATTTCTTAGAAGATGATTCTTTCATTATAATTGATCATTTGAGAAAGATACCCACGCTCATATATATGTAATATCCATTCTTGGGGTGATGGTTCCAAATAATATTCCTCCTCATCCATGCATTTGTTTGGAATGGGTGGACAAATCATAATATAGAGAGTGAGTTCCTTCTCGCATAAATTTATGTCATATCTATATAGTGAAATCCAATCAATGTTAATAATTGCATAAAATTTCCCTAATTTAAGTATGATGAGGTTCACTGGGATGATTAATTCCCAAATTTTGATAGGGCATGAGTTATATACATGGGATTATATAATTTCCCCATTGGTCATTTTCACCGACATCACTAATACCATGTTTGTGCTACTGCTTGGATCATTGTAATAAATATTTGGGATATAAAAGAATTCATAGAAGCAGAATCCAAATGAACATTTAGTATTCTTGAAGTAATAACTTTAGAACATATCACCACTTAATTGTCGGGATTCACTTCTATACTACGGATTGAAAAATCTATACCTTGTGGCCTTGTAGTTTGTTGGTTGCCTTTGGAAAACCATGGTATAGTGTATTGGTTTTAGAAATGACATGGTCCCTTGCAGTTGTAGAAATGTACAATGTGATGAGGGTTTACCGTAATATTCCATTCCTTCGACGCTGAAGCTGGTGTTTCTTGATAGAAATTTCTGGCAAGGTTCCCTTCCTTCCCAAACTAATGTATGTCCTCATCTCCTTCAAGAAATTTCTATGTTCTTTATTTTCACACCTTTGGCATGTGAGATGTTAAAATTTCATGGAACCATTAGATCTATCTATCAGACCGCCAAAATTTGACTCGAAATTCCACTATTTATCCCCATGATACCCCTATCATTCACCGATAGCCATTTCAAATATGAGTGAACAACGAAAAATTTAATCATAGCTATCAATGTCACAAATCGTTGGAGCTTTCAGTAGGCATGGTTTTACCCAACTAAAGAAGCTATCATCCGTGTATTCGGGGGTAACGAAAAATCAATAGGAGTATCCTGCAAGACTTGTGATGTTTTCATTGTACACACTGATTGATAATTTGTACTTTTTTTTGAGAGAATTGATGTCCCATTTCATATTATGTCATAGGGTGTGAGGAAAATATTTACCGAAAAACATTTTACAGAAATCCTTTCATCCCATTGCCTCGATCTCTTCCTTAGGTTTCATATTTTGGATCAAATCCCTACATTGAATAGCTTCACCATCCATATGATAAGTATCCTGATGAACCTTCTCTTGTTCGGAGCATAGGAGGATGGAGAAGATCTTCTCAATGGAGTTGGTCTATTTTTCAATGATGGAGGGATCTGATGATCCAGTGAAATTAGGAGGCCTTCGTCTTATAAATCTCTCGATTGAGACATTGTATTTATTGTGGGGGGGGGGGTGGACCTTTATCAGGGACTAGGTTTTTATTCGAATCATGATTTTAATATGAGAGTATCATGAAAAGATTTGTGATTCTTGCTCCCATCAGATTGGTAATTGTATTAGGGACATCATTACATTAATCTTTACATCAATTGTTAGCCTGATTCCCCCTATTAATGACCATTGGATAGAATAAAAGTCAAATTAGTGGTAATTATTTTAAACTATTAAACACATAATGGTGAATCCAATAACATTAAATGAAAAAATTAAAAATTACATTTATTTCCTTAACATGTGAATTTACAGGTTTCAATCTAAGTTATCAATGATCTATTTTATCACATATATTCATATGGAATTTTTTCACTTAATAACTATTCTTACTATGCTTGTAAAATTATCAAAGAATATCGGCACGAGTTTTAATCTAGGAGTGTACCAAGTCTAGTTGACATGCACCAATTCCCATTTGAGTCTAGATCAAAGCGGTATTCTTGGGTTTTACAGCTAGATACATCTGTGCTAGAGCCACATCCACCTCTTCATAAGGTTTTCACCAGAGTTTTCTAATCCTAATCCCAAAAACAATTAAACATTTCTCTAATACCCACTATAAAAAAGATATAATTTTTATTAAAATAATACATAATTTAATGAAATAAAATTACACTTAATAAAATCCTAAAGATCAATAATACTAGTGTCATGGTAAATTAGGATCATTACATAACAGCTTAAAAAAAAAATAAAGCAAAATTAATTAAAATGTCATTTACATGACCACAACATTCATTCATACATAACATTGCATAGGATAACCTGATGACATGCATAAGAAAAGCGGTGAGCTATAAATCTCGGGTTGTGAATAAAAATGGAATAATATGAGGAAGGAAATAAATTTTATAAAATAGGAATTTCAATGGGGCATAAAATAAAAATGAACATAAACACATGATATTGCTTGATGACCATAACATGGAAATTTGAAAACAATATAAAACATTTCATCATCGGAAAAAGATAAACATACAAGACATCATACTGGAAATTTTCCCATAAAATAATTAGGTAAACACATATCCCAACTTGAAAAATCATGATTCAAAACATTACCCTATGCATTTGAGCACTATATAATTTGCAGTGAACCCGTCACATTCATTTCATTTCCATGATTAAGTGTGTCTCATAGATCATAAAACATGTATTAATTGATCATAAAAAATTATTCCACGATATTAGGATGTGTAATAAATACACGTTTGTCCTAAATAAAAAAGTATATGTGCCTAAAAGTGAACACCAATGATAGGGAATTTGTACAATATTCACTACACATTTTTTGGAATAGAAATTTGTGGTGCAATTTGGCAGTCAAACGACATGACCTAAAAAGTCATAAAAATGGATGAATAGAGAAAAATGGGTATCTCATAATATATAAATTAAATTTAAAGTAATAGGGTATTATAACTAAATTTCCTAATATTTGTAATTTGTAAATAGAATCTGTAACATAATAATGAAATTTGAAGAATGGGGAGGAATGGAATAACTCTTCTGAAATTTGGGCATGGTAACAGGTGTACATGGGAGGGTTGAATGAGAGTAGAAGGGGTATATATTAATTAAAAAATAAAATATAAAGTATGGGGGAGGTGGGAATAAATACCCCATAATTTTTAATTAAAATAAAATTGGGTAACAATAAAAAGAAACATGGATACAAATGAGAAAAGTAGGAACCCTTACAAGAGTGTGTGACTTCAAAATATTGAAAAGGGTATTCTTGAGAGATTGGGGCACCTTAAGAGGATTATTTAGAGGAGAGGATTGATGGACTACTTGATCCAATTATTTTTAGTGTAGTTAAGTGGGAGATTGTGTCAGTTATGTAGGAAATGGTGGGGAAATTCTTAAATATTTCACAAACATATGTTTTGAAGTCTATATAATTAATCCTTTAAAACCACTAATATTACCATGGTTTTCCCCAATTACTTTTTAAAACAGGAGTGTATGAAATTATTTTATAACTGCATGGTCCCAGGATATTAAAATATTAGCCTTTATTATGTGGAGGTGAGTCACTTTATTTAATAAATGAACATAAAATCACTAAATATATTATACATTATAGAGGATTAACTAAGGCTTTATAAAATAATCCATATAATTGTCACATCACATTATATTAAACGTAAAACTAATATTTTCTCAAATATCCCTTTTATATTGTTTATTACACCACTATTGGGCCATTATGAAGTCATAAATCACACTTTATATTTATACGGTATTTAATTTTTACCCAAAAATTTGAATGTCTCAGAAAATTATGAAAAATTCATCGTTTCATAATTTTGACATGAAAATTCCAAAAATATTATTAATTATATCCAAATAATTTTCTAAATATTTCAATTTTCACTTTTTAAATTAAAAGTGTCAATTATTCAGAATTGACAGGTTCTGAAAAAATAGTTTTTAATCCTTAATAAAAATAAAATTTTCCCTCATAAAAATTATGCCATATTTTATATTTAAAAAAATTAAGTTATTAATAATTGTTTATTAAAATATTACTATTAATTCCTCAAAATAGATATCTTAATTAAATTTTAATAATAACCAAAAAAATTTTTGTGCTTTAAAAACAATAATAAAATTAAAGTATATTCATTATTATATACAAAAATAATATAAATAATCATAATTATAGTGTCTTGATACATATACAATTATTAAAGCAGCATAATCTCTATGAGTATGGTTTTCAATGGTGGGGATTTTATGGAGCGTTTCAGTCAATATGGGTTGGTTCATGATCTCAATGAGCTTGAACTTCTCCCATAAACGATTTCACTAATGCTCAAGTAGATGGATCATGAAATGTTCTCTGTCTAGGGAAAATCCTTGAATTGAATCTCCCTTGGAAACACCGATAAATGGTATTCATAGGGAATGTTCTTACTAGTTGAGGACATCGCCTTCTTTGTTTTTGTCGAATGGATTTTTTGAAAACATATATCTGTACTAGTAATGTGATAACCATTCAACGACTATATTGTCTATTGTATTGATACTAAACAGTCATTTAAATTCAGTTGGATATAATAAAATAAATGGATTTCATGTGTATTCTATATCCATTTTCTAAAAATAAGATATTTAATTAAATCAAAAGGGTAATTTCACTTATAATTATTTGGGTCATTAAATGTAATGCATAACTTCTTATTTGGAAAAAATAAATGGAATTATATTATTTGGTAATCAAAAGGGTGTCCAATCTTGGTTGGTAAATTATAAATGTTACTTGTAAGAAAAACATTTATTTTATTATTTCTAGAATGATTTTTTTGATTAAATTTTGATCTTTTTTCATATACATGTGAAGGGAATTAGGGGTACTTTATATTTTATGGTTACTTTATATGGTTGGATTGGGCTCATACACCCCATTTTATTGATTATTTAAATTTGAGAGCTTAGTTAACTAATTCTTAAGAAAGTACCCCTAGGAAAGGTCCATTATCTACAGTATTTGAATCATTATAAAACACTAAAAATTAACATGTGGATATAAATATGGTCATAGATAAAACATTATCGTAGTCCTTACTAACAAATCTAGCACAAAAATAGGTTGGATCAACAATGTTATAAGGGTATTAGGTTTCCATGATCATAAATTCCTTGGACCACTAACAGGATGATGAGTTTCTTTTAGTGTAGTTAATTTTTTGTTTTCAATGTGATTCATTACTTTTGGTTCATTCTATTATCATAATATTTTATTAATTGTCTATATGCATCCATTTATTCTTGTTTTGGTGCCACTCATATTTTAATTTAATTTATATCCTATCATATTAGTATATTTCAAGATAATTTATATTTACTATATTTAAAATATAATTTTTTATAATTTTTATTTATTTTACAGACAAATTGTGTTTAACATTAAACGAGTTTTATCATTGGATATATGAGATTTTATTTTAATTTTAAATGAAAATTTTAACTTCTATATTGTGTTTTATAATTGTATGAAAATGATTTTAGTTTTAAATAATATTCATTTTGTTTGGATTTGGTACCTAATATGAATTTGTACTCACACATATATTATAATTTTAGGATGAGGTTCAATATCATTATGTAGATCCTTTGTGTGGACTTATTAGTTCAGGTCGCTTATGGAGAAGAACTGTGGGCATGTGACTGTGGGTCAGAGGGTTGTGTTCTATTTTTATGTATTATTTTTCTTTTGTCACTACTTTGTCCTAGAAGTATTTAGTATTTAATCCTTACTCATTAAATTGGGGTTTGTTCCATATCACCACACCTTCTTTTTCATGGATGATTGATTATTTTTATTTTAGATTATTCCATTCTTGAACTAACTTTTATTTTTAATAAATTTACTTATTTTTCATTGGAATATGACTTATAGACTGACCATTATCGAATTAATATAAATTTAAAATTTTTATTTTATTATATTTACTCGCATAAATAATTCCTATGTGGTTTCATTTGATTTCCTAACAATAGTTTCTATCCCACAGTGATTGGAAAAGCATCTCAAGTATTTCATGGGCCAGAATGAGATCCTAGTATAAAAGTGGATTATAATGGTTCCTGAAAAAATATTATAAATAATAGGATCATGAAAATGTCATAGGTTCATATATGAAATTTTTTTATATGGGTTATTTTGCTATATATAGATATGAATGTTGAGACTTTAGAGGCAGTTATAGAAAGGTCATTGCTTGCTCTTGTTAGTTCTGAACCCTGAGTTTCAATGAGAAATCATGTTTTGAGATATTAATTGTTTTTTTGAATGTAAGAATTTATATTTGATTATTTTTTTGGATTCTCTTAATGTTGTATGGATTTATTTAGGTTTAGGATAAAAATAAAAGTTGGACTAGGGGTACATAGTGAACTCATATGGTATAGTAAAATGGTTTGATCTCAAACATATGGTTTTATAAAAATCTCAGTGGATGCTTTATTATTGGAACACAGTCCACCAAACCATGTCAACATAAGACACAAAACCACTTACCCATACATAAAATTTATATTTGTACTATATTCCTTAATGTTTACCTAGAGTTTGGATTTCTCATTTCTTGGAATGAGTTATGGAAAGTATTCTGATATCATGATGTTATCTGGTCATATTTTATTTCAGGTTTATGTCTATAAAATTGATATCAATTGATAAGTGTTATGTTATTGAATTTATAAATGTGTTTTAATAGTTTTTTGAAATATGTAGAATATATTATATTTTTTGGAAGCATTTAATATTTTTTTTGTGAATTTTTTTATTAATCCTTGAGTTAATTTTCTAAATCAATGAAAAAGATTTTGAAAAATATTTTTTAGACATGTAAAATATTTCAAGGATTTTACTGTTGTATTTGTAAAACACGGATATTTTTTTAATTATTATTTTTGGAATTAATTTATTAATTTTGATATTTTTCATTTCACACAACACTGAAAATAGTTATTTTATATATTTATTAAATAACTATGTTTGTATTTCGTTATAAACTATTCCATGTTGATCATGAACTAAACTCAATATAAAGGATAGATTTATCTACACCAAACACTATGGGTTGATTAAATTATTAAGTAGACTACCATCCCCCGATGACATGCATAACACTGAAGATAATGTTTTACCAAATAACAAAATATTATTAAAATATAATTATTTAAATACATTAATCCTTAAAAAAATAGTTATGTTTCTGGTTATGAATAATATTAAATAAATTATGAAAACCCCTAATTTGAACAAATATTAAATGAATTAAATAATGATGATGAACCATTTGAATATAAAGGGAATATATTTTATTGAAAACTATTTTATGCTAACAAAGTTGTTTTATCCAAATAAATTAAATTAATTACAATTAGTAATTGATACTAAAGAAATAAATATATTATATATTCAATTTAAGATTTTTATATCCATCCAATATATTTGATTGCAATAGTATAAGAAGACACCCAATTTTAAACATAAAAACTAATATTTTTGTTTACATTCATCGCCTTTTGATAGAGATCCTTTTTTCAATATAAAGTTTTGAAATTTTATAAATTTGGTATTTCATAAATAAATTATTTTGTTTTTTAAAAAATTTATGTTAGTGTGAATTTGTGTTATTTTCCCTTGAAGATTCGTTTTTTCATGCATAGTGAAAAGTACCAAAATTCATCTAAAAACAACATTTTCATATTATTTATTTATATAGTTAAATTATATTTTTAGTTAGTTTAAAATTTGAAAGATTATTTTTTTATAAATATGTCAATTTTTTTCATTTAAATAAATTTCATTTTGAAAATGAAAATAAAAAAATATAACTCAAATAAAAGTTTTTTACATTAAAAATCAGTATTGTTGTCCCGTCTATGGAATTATATTTAAATTTTTCATAATTAATTGTATATAATTTAGAAAAAAGGACTCCATATTTGGAATAAAAATAATTTATATTTTTTAATATGTTAAACATAGTTTTTGTCCAAAAACATAAGTGAATGTAATTAAAATTAAATACAATGATTAATGTTAAATTAATCTTAATAAGGGGCTAAACAATAATCAGAAGTTCAAAATTGACCTATAATCATTTAAAAAATCCATTTTATGGATTTATTTACACCATGATTTTCATTTTATCTAATTCGGACCATTATTGGATTCACTATCAACAAAAAACATGCGTGGGGTTTCCCTTTTCAAAAATATTACTAGAGTGCCACTCCTACTACAATATATAAGGCCTCTTCTCCTCCCATATCCTCAAAACTCTAATGGATCATTGGATATCCAAAATAATGAACACAAAGCTACCCAAAATAAATATATTACACATTTATGTCTCCCTGGGGCCTAAATCCTTCTGTGGAATCAATTTTGTGTAATCCCAAAAGAATCTCACGTTTAAGTGGAAAAACCCACCCTAAAACACCTTTTTTTAGATTTTTTTCTCCACTCCTTAAAATATTAATATTACATGACTGTATAAAATAATTAGTACCCAAAATATATTAGTATGTTTTTATTCTATGGTTGTGAAATACACTTACACACACTTCAATCTAATAGGAAAGGAACATATTGTTTACATGTAAAATGAACTACTCTGTCACTAAATGATGATTGATTATTTTTCCTTTAGTACCTATCATGGTATTGATTATGATGAAAAATATATTTATATGTGGTATTTATTATATTTATTATGTATTTAAGATTCTGTAACTCTTTTATAATATATATCTTCATTTTTTCCATTTTTTGTTAATTTGATAATTTTGGTTGAGGAAGTGTGGACTTCCGCCCCAGCAAGGCGATGTGATTCACTAATACAATACATAAATCAAATTTATGATGGGTTTAGTGAATATGTATTATATATATGATATAAAAAATAACTATAATAATTATATATATATATATTTCTTTTAATTTCTTTCTTTTAACAAGACAATTAATCTGAAATGGCATTCATGCGTACATACAGCTTACCATCTACAAGAACATTTTATTCCGTTTCACAAATAAATATTCTATGTATTATTATAATACTCATATACATAATATAAATTATATTTAAATAAATTTTTACATTCTTTAAATCATCATAAAATGATAAGGACCAATGATATAACAAATTAAGACAGATCTGAAAAAAGTGGATATTTCCAAAAAAATAGTAACATTGAATTGTTAACAAGTGGTTAATATAAGGCCATCATAAATAAAGACATGGAATTATTTTTTATAATATGGTTCATTTATATATTTTTTGTATAAATTTATATTTTTTATATAGGAGGTTGGAATTAGTATGATGGGAGTCAATAAATAAGTTAAGGGAATTTGATGTTACTTTTTATATTTGTGAGATACATATCTTATTCACCACTCACATCTTTTGGGTGCAATATATACTAATAGTGAATATATTATATGACTCATATAATTAAATTTATGGATATGTAACTAACTATTATATGATCTTTCTATCATGGGGTTTATGTTTCACATGTTACCAAGTCGATAAAGTAATTTTGCCTCTATTTTCCCTCTTTGAGACACATGCCATGTTATACACCTATAGTTTTATATGTGATTTATAATCCCCCTTTGAAATGTTTTAACATTAATATCCTTCTTTTAATGGTATTTTAAATCTCCATGTAATTTAATTTTCCTACAATGGGTGCATGATTCCATGTTACCATGTAGAAAACTTTTATTGAAAAAATCTCATCATTTATTATGATTATTTAGGATGAAATATTAATTAGTGAAATATTATGATACATAATTCAAGAAAACTCATGAATTTAATTCTCCTATGGCTAGTCTTGATTTTATTAGGTTTCAGTACCATTTTTTCCAATATTTGGCACATAAGATAATTGAGAAAATGTTTATACAAAAATATAACCTTATCTATCTCTTCAGTCAGAAATATGTGTTCCATCAAAATAATTCTTTTCAAAAAATATGATTCCATGAATATTTTAATAAACTACTATGATCATTAAAATAAATTTTTACACTTTTTTTCTTCTACCAATGTTTTCAATGTAATATTCTTTTCAGTTTCCTTATAATGATTTTTCCCTATTCCTTTTCAATGTATTTTTCTAGAAAATTCGTTTTCTAATAGTTTTTGTGCTTCTTTTATATGTTTTTAATGAAAAATGGATTTCAAAATGTCTTCAATCCCTATAAATGTTTTCAAATGAAAAAATTATTTCAAATTTTTTTGAATTAATCCTCTATACGTTTTCATTTTTATTTTTATGAAAAAGGTTTTTAGAAGGTATTACATTTTATGAATAATTTTTTTTAAAGAAGGAAGGAAACTTTCTTCATGAAGTGTTTTTAAGTGATCTTAAAAAATATTTTCCATTTAATATAAAATAATTTAGTGTTACTGATTACTCTCTAATGAAGTGATACAATGTTTAATTTCATATTATTTCTCTGAATGGCTTACGGTTTATGGAATGATATTTATGAAATATGTTTCTCTTTCACAGGTTACATGAATATTAAACCCACTTCATTTCTTTGGTTATGCTTCCATGACATTATTATGAAACCTATATTATTTCTAAAAGTAATTATAAGATTACATGTTTATGGAAAAAACTTTAATTTCATGGGTTGTGATATTGTTGTTAATGATTCATTGAGATATGTATGTATGATTTCATTATAAGATGGATGGGAACTATATCTCCCTCCCCTGTATTGGGTAAAGTCTTATATATCATTAGATATAAATGGATGGAATGATAAATGTACTCAGTTCAGTATTACAGTTTTGGAATGAGGATTGATCCGGGTTTAGTAATACAAGGATGGAATAGGAAATGAACCTAGTTCAGTAAAGTACGTTTTCCACTATCATATCCTCGACAACAATGGCTTTTATACTATAGAAATAATTATATATACTTATGGGTCTTCCTCAATTCGACGTTTTATTCCTATGTTATTATTTTCATTGATTATGTTAATTATTTACTTATGATTCATATCTTATGAACTACCAACATTTATTCCATGATTCATTTTTGTGATCTTTGATATGAATGGTAAAATCTTCTATTTTCACAATCGTTTTCCCATACCCTAATGCTCATGATTATGATTATGTATCTCCCTTGTTTACACATACTGAGAATCTGATCTCACCCTATTTTATGTTTCCTTCCCCCATGGTATGAATATTTGTGTTTCATTTTATTTTCCTGTGAAGGGTTATAGTCATGAATAACAAAGTAAGATATCATGTAGATCACTTTGGTAACAATGTTTATATTTCTATGTTTCATAAGGCACTAGTCTAATATAGTATTTGTGAATCTACTTTTGTAATGCATTCTGTATTCTGTAAATGTAATGTAATTGTAATGTATACAATAAACTGGTCTTATTGTAGGTACCGGAGAAAATGTATAGTTAACAAATAGAAACCAGGATGAGAAAACCTTAATGATAAATCAAGGACATGTATAAGGTTAAGTATAAGGATAAAGAAATGTATAATGAAATGTCACACAATTATGGTAAAGGATATAGTGGTTGGTTTCCTTGAAATACATCTTTTTCGGGATTCTACAGGAGGATGTGGCTATGGAATAGTTTTATATATGTGTTGAAACTCTGAAAGGATTTCCTAGGCCTAACTTGGTGTAATCTGGTACTTGAAAATGTGCCTCAGTGCACACCTAGTTTAACAATCCCTGGGGATATTATTTGGAAATTAAAAAATCATCACATTCCATTATGAATGATTGGAATAGAATATGATTATGAATATTCTTGGATAAACCTAATGTTTAATCCATTAAAAGGTAGGTGTCATGATTTATAAATCCTATAAGTAATTTTTCTTGATTATGTTGTTTTGTTTTATGATAAGTGTTTATCACATCGTGTTTTATGGTTTTAGTCAATGGAAAAAGACAAAAGGAATTGTATTATGATTGAATGTGATGGATAATCTATTTATGATAAGTCAAATGGGATGATTACTAGAGTAAAGTATTTTTTGATCATTCCAAATTATTTTTCCAGAAATGTGATACAAAACCATTACCTTAACCAACTCTCATACACACCAAAAAAGATAAGAAACGATATCAATGAGAGTTTAGGTAATGAAGACCATTTATTAAAGAAGATTCTGTTTCATTTGTGTAAAAAATGTGGAATGAATCACCAGAGTGAGTGTATTAGTGGAAAAAATAAGGTGTAATGGTTGTGAAGAAAATTCCCATAGGAATTAACTACAAAGGAAAAATGAAGGGTTCAACTAAAAAATTGGATTAGAATATTGGCCTCCCAATTAAATAATTAAAGTTTAATTTCATTATTTGTAGAATGAATGGTCATTATGAAAATTGATTTCATATGTGAAAAGATTACAATGTGAATTGGCGAGGTTGTAGGAGCATTGATTATGTTGATGATGATATTGTGACAACTGGGGAATTATGAAAGGAAATAGGTATTTAGTAACAGGATTAATTTGAAATCTTATTAACTATGAATAAAGTGTAATAATCCATATTTATATATATTTAGATTCAAGAATTATTTAGTATATATGTTGAAATTTGAAAAGATTATTCAGTTTATGTTTTTATCTATAGATTTGCATAAGTATGTTGACTATTTATGATGGACAATAAATGTTATTTAATGACATGGTTATATTTTGAAAATGGGAAGATATCCCCTAATAGGTTCCTCAAGTTACGATAATGCATCTTGGAAAAAGATATTATGGATTGAAATATATAAATTGGACGTAACTGAATACCTTGTAACTAATTAAGTACAAGTTATCAAGTGGTTTATTATACCATGTTTACAATTTTTTTTGGATTTAAGGAATATTTCCAATATAATTTGAAATAATGAGACATGAATCCTTAAAAAAAGGATTTATGGTAATTTAGGTTTGAACCATGTTTCAAGAGAATAGAAAATGATGGTATTTACATGTATGAAATGGGAAATCCAAGATCTACATTGTGATATATGAGTGATCAATGTGATGATAATTTTGTGACATTCAATCTAGTGTTTTTTATTTTCACCTTTCGGTAGGGTTAACCATTTATTGAAATATTAAGTTAATCATTGTATTATGTTTGTGAGAATAAAGTATTATCTAAACACATGGGGGCTTATGCATATTGGATAAACTATTATAAAACATGGTGCTGATGATAAGTGATGACATATGGGATGAAATATCATATATCTCATGATCTATTTGTGATTTAAGATTTAAAAATAGCCTCCATTTTTATAGAAATAAGTGAAGTGGATCATGGAATAACAAATGGTGAGGTTTTCATGAAATCATGAATGTATTTCTTATAATGATAATTATTTATCTTTAGGAAAAAGGATATTGAAACAAAAAATGTTATCATAGTAAATCCATTTTTTATGAATTAGATGGTACATTAGTTCATTATATATTTATGGATTTTTGACTATTAACATTATCATGAACATGTTTTCTATAATTTTCCACCAGAACATGATGGTTTGATTTTTATTCTATGTCTAGGTTTTCAATTCCCATCTATGTTACCCTATCTGGAAACCTAGTTATATGTTACTTCAAGTAACCACAATGTTTCCAACATTATTATTTCTAAAGGATGTTTATGTATTCATTTTTACGATGTGGGTATTAATCAAAGGAACATTCAAGTATTAAAATTTGATAACCTATATATATATTTTAGGGAAAAATTTATTTTAGGGGTAATAAAATGTAACACCATGAGATTTTTTAATTAATTTTCTTCCAAATTAATATATTCTTTTTGATATTGTCCATTTCGCGCGCCCCATGCCTTTAATCATTGAACGGACCAATCCATTTGGTCGCCAGCCAACACACGGGAATCGTTGCGGGTCCCGCTCAGTATAGCTCAACCTACTGAAACGGCCAGCCCCTTGCTCCTCGCAGTGGCGCGTCATGCACCGCCCCTCCGAAGCTGGCTAAACGACAGCCACCTTCCACCATCCTCTATGGCCAGGCAGGCTGTGGCCACTTGTTCTGATGACGGCTTGTGGTCACGCCGCCTGTGCTTCCACGGTAAGCTGAAGCACCGAAGGCCCTCTGTTCACTGCCACGACTGGAAATAGACGGCCCCCTCCGGCCTCTGTGTGCCCTCTTCCTCTAACGGAGGTGCGGGTGCATGCTTTCCTAGTTCCTTGGGCTAGCCCGGGAGGTATTCTCCACCGTTTTTCACAGTGAAGAATACATCAACCATGAAGAACAACAGAGGGATCAATCTGTGTTCGTTTGACCCACACCCTCCACATTAGCACGGTAGTAGGTTGATGAAGAGGATTAATTCAAATCAAACCACAAAAAACAACAAAACCCCTACCTATAACGACCCGACTCTTTGGAAAAGGTACGAATCATTATTTTTTCTTTTGAACCTTTCCTTTAAGCTTTTTTAATGTGTGTGATGTCCTAAGGATGGTTCGGGGAGTGTCTGGGGTTGGTTCGAAGCCCGGGAGTTTGAGAAATGGACTTGCAGAAAGGGGCACATGGCCTACGCATGGCTTGCACATGGTTTGGGTAAACCGTGCGGCCTTTGGTCTGGAGGCAGGGAGGAGTGCACGGTTTGTGCACGGCTTGGGTAAACCATGCACCTAAACCGTGAGACCCTTTATCTGAAGGCATAGATATGTACAAGGTTTGCGCAGGGTTTGGTAAACCGTGCGCCTAAACCATGCGACCCAGTTCTGGGTAAATTTACCATTTTGCCCTTAAATTGTTTTAAAGTCTTAAGCCACTTTCTTTCTTCTTCCTATGGACAGAACCATAGGGGAGCTCTCCTTTTGAGCTCAAAACCCACTCCTCTCTCTTTTCATTGCCGTTTCTTCGTCCGATGTCTGAATCATGATCCGTTGGAAGCGTTGGAAAGGCCAAGGTAATGAATACCACACCTAAGCTTCCTTCCTCATTGAATCTTGACTTCCATCTTGTTATTTTGATGCAGGCTTAAATGCCCTATTTTTAGGGCATTGGACTTGAACTTAGATCTCTTCCAATCTATTGTGAATTTTAGGTTGATATCAAGTGAGACTATGGCTATAACTCTAAGGTAGGTGGTCACGTGGTTTCCATTTTGGGTTTTCTCTTTATTGATTTATTGTTGTCGTGTCGTGGTTTTCCTTTCACCAAACCCTATTTTTATAAGGACTGCTTCATATCTAAAAGACCCGTGTGGTATAGGAGTGATAAAACTAACCTTGTTAGGGTGTTTAGATTTGGTATGGATTGGGAGTGGTTAACCAATGTTGGTATTCCTTGAGTTTTGGCCCTTTTTACCTTTGGAACTTAACGATATGTCTTGAAAGGGCATTTTCAATGTTAGTCAAATGAGATGACCTGGTTAGAGGTTGGCTAGGACGAGATATCCTGAACCCTTTAATGAACATAAGATGTATGCATGCCATGCTTTGATTATATGATACAATAAGATGGATATTCCATGCTTTTCTTATGTGATTATATAAGATGGGTTGACTCATATAATGTGATATGAATGCTTATGATTTGCTGTGTTGACATGCTTGTGATAACCCATGTCTGGGTAGGATGCATTCTTACCCCGTGCCAGATGAATCTCCATGTGTTGGGCATGAGTCATTCTTACCTCGTGCCAGATAAATCTTAGTGCTTGAGGATGAGATGAATTTATACCTCATACCCATATAACCTTTATGAGTGGGAAGAATTTCTACCCAATTCCAGTTACAATGCTTGTGGACGAGAGGCATTCATACCTCGGGCCAGTGATAATTGTACGTATGTGAGAAGCATGGACGAGAGGCATGTTTACCTAGTGCCAGTGATAACCTATATCTTTGTACTTATACTTATGATGTTTGTTAAGATTCCCAGCCATGATCTGAAGCAGGTAGACCCACCAGGTGTCCCTCCGGAACCTAAGCAGGATGGTTTTTTATTTACATTGTTTTACTTACTTGCAATCTATTACTCACTTTGCTTGCGAAAACCTATTTGGATTACACGTGGACATCATTGGTGTGGCCTACTGAGAATTGTCTCACACCCTACCCGGGCGGCCTCCTGGGCACCCGTGTATACTTTACTACTGCTGGTACTAGTAGGGGAAAATTCCTAGCTTCATGTTGTTTATACATATATGTTATTGCTGGAGTTCCAGAGCAGATGATCGAGCATGGCTAGAGATGCTCGTGGGCTAATTGTTTTTCTCTTTTTGTATTAATGTATAGCAAGATTGTATTCTATTTCTATTGTATCAGCATGCCATTAATCCATTTTGTATCAAACACTGCCTATGTGGCTTTTGTATATTTATCAGGGTTTTCCTTACTTCTGTTGTTTGGTTGTGTGTTTCCCCTTTTCTCATGTTTTTCCATTGGTTTTGCTTCAGCTATTTGATCACTTGCTGTTATTCTGCTGCATAAACTGACATGGGGTTATAGTATCCCCACTGAATTACCATTACACCCCCCGCTGCTAGTCGGAAGCCCTTGGCCTATGGGGAGACGAACCAGGGGTCATGTGGCCAACCGGGCTCAGGGCTCGGGTTGAGGGGCAGCCGGGTCTGAGACGTCACAATGTGGTATCAGAGGATTTTTCTTTATTTATTGCTTTAATATTTGGAAACGATAGACTTGGAGACTGGGAACTCTTAGGGACTTAGTTATAAGCCTTGCTTGGGCATCACAAACCCATGTACGGGAGAAAGACCAAGTTTCCTATTTTATGTTGTTAATGATTCTGCTATTTACTGTTGACATCGTTTCATTGTTGGGTGCTTCACATGTCTTGATATGTTATTGAGATTTGAAAAGTTGGAATCTGGATTTCATGGTTTGACCCAATGAAATGAGGGTTATGCAATAGAACATGCATCATGATAGGCACAATATGATTAGGCCATGCATCTTTCCATGCCACGTTTAAATTTTCAGTGAGCATTGTCTATTATTTATTTTCCATGCCTTGTTAATATGTGTGAAACTGTGCTAACCTTTCATGCATGTTGTAAATTGGGTAATGATGTGATTTTAGTGGGTGTCACTCTTTGGTTAATGAGGTGTATGGCCCCTTATGGATCAGAAAATGACATTCCAACTAAACCAATCATTTGATTTAAAGGAAATTCGAGTACTTTATTAGCACAAGTAAATGATAAATGACATCCTAGTGTGTACCATCTTTCAGTTCATGAGGAGTATGGGCCCTTATGGGCTGGGAAATTCCATATCACTGGATTAAGTAAAATTTGGACAGTGGCATGATTTACTAAGAGTTCCTATGAGTGTGGATATGTGATCCTATGGGTAGGAAGGCTTAGTACCTGTCCTAGATTCTAGAGTTCAGCCTTTAATTTTATTGGTTACTTCCTTTGAGAAGGTCATTTGGCATTGTAGCATTATGCCTCCTAGACATCCTCGAGTCGCACGTGATGAAGGCGGCGACGATCACGTTCCTGAGGTGGCGGGCCCGGAGCCGCCAGCTGATCTTCCTGTCGAGCCACCTGTGGCTCGTCTTACTATTCCTGAGATGGGAACCAATGCCCAGTTCCATGAGATCTTCTTGCGTTTGATGCAGAGTGTGCAAGGTGGAGTGCGACCTCCCCTGAGTATGGTAGAGTTGGACCAAGAGTTTCAATCGTAGCACCCTCCTACTTTTACGGGATATGGAGGACCACATGCTGCGGAGTCCTGTTTGGAAGCTATTATGACCATCTTTGAGCACCTTGAGACACCTCCAGAGTGGAGGTCAAGCTCACAGCTTATATGCTCTGTGGTTCATCCATGAGGTGGTGGGATGTCATCACCCAGTCGGGACAAAAGAGAGATATGATCTAGATTGATTTCCAGACCGTATTCTACGATTATTTCTTTCCCCAGACTTTGAGGCATGACAGAGTTAGGGAGATTATGAATCTGTAGCAAGGGACCATGATAGTCATGGAATATTTGTCCCATTTCACTGAGTTACAACGTTTTTCTCCTACACTAGCTGCTGATGATCTCACGGCCGCTAGGCATTTTGAGGAAGGGTTCTGTTACTCCATCCGGTCATAGGTTAATGTGTTCAAGTTGAAGACCGTTTCAAAATTTGTTAATCAAGCATTGATCATAGAGAGGAACTTGAGAGAATCAGACAGTGTGAACTAGGGCAGTTCAGCACTGAAGGGTTCTAGTGCATCTGCTTCTAGGAAGAAGCGGCGTTTTGAGGACTCTCGCGGTGTTAGAGGTGGTCAGACCCTTTTCTCAGGCGGTACTCCTATCTGTCACCAATGTGGGGTGCCAGAACATATGAAGAGGCAGTGTACGCGAAACCCAGTGGAGTGCATAGGTTGTGGTAGGTTGGGTCATCTCCACCGCTTCTACATGACTTCCCCCCCCCAGGTTCCAATGAGCAGGGATATTTAAATACTCCACAATCTGGTGCTGGATTGGCAGGATCACATAAGTCAGGGAGATGGAATACCGGCAGCCGATCAGGCCGTGGAAGCGGTCGAGGATGAGGTAATCAGGTGAATGTCTCTCAGCGCCAGCAGGGTGGATCTACTCAGGGCAGCCTGGCTGTGACTCAGGACCGTCATACAGGTCAATTATACATAGTCGAGCCCACGTCACAGGAGAAGTATGCCAGACCATCTACTGTACGAGGTATGATTCTAGTCGCCTCTACGTTAATATCTTCATTTTTTTGATATAGGCGCTTCTCACTCTTTTATATCAGAGGTGATTATTGGATGTTTGGGCCTTGATGTTGAGTCATATCATGGTATTATCATGCTAGATACCCCATTATGTATCCATTCAGAGGGAATTCATTGTTGTAAGAATTTTCCCCTTGAGGTGGGTGATTAACGTTTCATGTGGAACCTGTATGTTATGGATATGACAGGTTTTGATGGAATAGTCGCGATGGACTGGTTAGTTCCCTATAGAGCCCGGATTGACTGCTATCATTAGAGGGTGGTGTTTATGTCACCAAAGGGTGACACACATATGCATCAGGGAGAATGGGATCTTAGTGCAACACGAGAAGGACCGGAACACTAGAGTTTAGGTGGTGTCATGGAACATGTTTCCAGTCTTTATCTTGATGACCAAGGGTTACAACCTTATGTTTATCCTCCTGTAGAGGAGAATTTCAGTGATTTCTTTCCTCATGATTTCTCTGGTCTACCTCCAGTGCAAGAGGTGGATTTTACTATTGATATTATACCAGGAGAAGCACCAGTGACCATTCCTCCTTATAGGATGGCACATAAGGAAACCCTGGAGCTCAAGTGTCAACTGGAGGACCTGGAAGCAAAAGGCTTTATACATCCCAGTAATTCTCCTTGGGGATCACCGATTCTTTTTTCCATGAAGGCAGATAGTACCCTTCATATTTTTGTGGATTATCATAAGTTAAATCAGCTAACTATTAAGAATCGGTATCCCTTACCTTGAATTGAGGACCTCTTTGATTGGATCCGAGGAGAGAAGGTGTTTTCAAAGATAGATTTGAGGTCAGGATACCACCAGGTGTGTGTTAGGACTTCAGACATACCTAGCACGACGTTCAGGAGCAGGTATGGTCTCTATGAGTACCTAGTCATGCTGTTTGGGCTTACAAATGCTCCTGTAGTGTATATGTCTCTTATGAATTGGATTTTCCACCCTTACATTGATTTTTTGTGGTTGTATTTGTGGATGATATCTTAGTTTATTCATGTTCAAGAAATGACCATGCAACCCATCTTGAGATCATGCTGAATACACTAAGAGAGAATCAGATTTATGCTAAGCTCAGTAAATGCCACTTTTGGATAAATAAGGTTCACTTCCTGGGTCACATCATTTCTGAGTCTGGAGTTTCAGTTGTCCCTGAGAAGGAAAGTGCTGTATGTTCTTGGGAGCATCCCAAAAACGTTTTTGATATCAGGATTTTCTTGGGGAATGCTTGGTATTATAGGCATTTCATTCAGGACTTTTCACGCCTTGCAGCACCACTTACTACATTGACAAAAAAAGGGAGTGAGATTCGATTGGTCAGAACATTATTAAGTAGCTTTTCAAGAACTGAAGGGCAGGCTTACTTCAGCATTGATACTGATCTTGCCAAAGCCAGGAAGAGCTTATACGGTCTTTAGCGACTTGTCAGGTATTGGGCTTGGAGCTGTCTTGATGCAGGACGAGCAAGTCTTTGCGTATGGTTCTCCTCAGTTAAACCCTCATGAACGGAATTATCCTATGCACGACCTCGAGCTCGAAGCGGTTGTACATGCCTTACGCTGTTGGAGACACTATTTTTTGGGAGAGCAATTTGTGGAATACACTAACCAAAAAATTCTCAAATATATCTTCACTTAGAGGGATCTAAATCTCAGGAAACATAGGTGGGTCGAGTACCTGAAATCCTTTTATTTCGAACTGACCTACACTCTTTGGAAAGGAAATTCAGTAGCCGATTCGCTGAGTCGAAAAACTCTGTAAAAAGTGGTTCAGGAATCTAATGAATAGTGGAAGCTGATGGCCCAATTTTCAGAGATGCACATTGAAGTTCAGGAGGGTCAGGGTCAGACTATTCTCTCAGGCTTAGCGGTGACGTCTAATCTTTTGGAACGGGTCAGGGATAGAGAGTTCTCAGATTCAGAAGGCCTTGTTCTACGAGGGAGTGTCACTGATTATGCCTCTACATATTGGACTGTGGATGAGGGTGATACATTATTGTTCTGTGGGCGTGTATGGGTACCAATAGAGATCATATGAGAGCTGATGATGGATTTACACACCTCAGCATGGGAAGTTCACCTAGGCATCACAAAAATTTATCACGATTTGCGACGACAGTACTGGTGGCCTAACATAATGCGGGAGATAACCGGTTGTATCACGCGTTGTTCCACCTATCAGCTGGTGAAGGCAGAACATCAGCGTTCGACGAGGTTTTTGTAGCCGTTTTCCATTCTGGAGTGGAAATGGGAAGATGTTTCTATGGACTTTGTATCCAGTTTACCCAGGTCACCTCGTGGCAATGGTGTAGTATGGGTTATTGTCGACCGTCAGACGAAGGTCACAAATTTCTTACCAGTGCGAGAGACCTTTAGGGTTGATGACTTGGGAAGAATTTATGTCAAGGAAATAGTGCACCTTCATGGGGCACCTCGATCTGTAGTCTTAGAGAGAGATCCTCGTTTTACATCTCGGTTATGGGAGGGTTTACAGAAGGCCTTGGGTACGTAGGTAATTTTGAGCACGACCTATCACCCGCAGACTGATGGACAGACCGAGCAGACTATACAGGTACTAGAGGATATGTTACGTGACTATGTTCTCGATTTTGGAGGTTCATGGGTGAAACACATTCCTCCTGTTGAGTTTAGTTATAACAATAGCTTCCAGGCTACCATTGAGATGGTTCCTTATGAAGCCTTATATGGTAGGCCTTGTCACTCACATTTGTGTTGGCTTGAAGCAGGGGAGGCAGCTGTTCTAGGACCATGTATTGTGCAGGAGACTACAGAGAAGATACTGCTTATTAAGAAGCGTATGAGGACAGCTCAGTCTAGACAGCAGTCCTATGCTAACAAGCACTGGAGACCTGTTGAGTTCGAGGTTGGGGACCAGGTTTTCTTGAAGGTCTCACCCAGGTTGGGGAAGAGACATATACATAAGTAGGGTAAGCTCTCACCGAGGTTCGCAGGATCCTTTGAGGTGATGAAGCGAATCGGACTAGTTGCTTACCAGCTTGCACATCCGTAGATATATCAAGCCATTCATGATGTTTTTCATGTATCTCAGCTATACTGGTACTTTTCAGATCTGAATCACGTTTTTCAGCCTGATGAGGTTGAAATAGATATGGATGCTTCCTTCGAGGAGTATCCGATGCGAATTGTTGACCAGAGTGTGAAGACACTCCATGGAAGGATTGTTCCTCATGTATGGGTGCTATGGCAGCACGGCTGGGTACATGACGAGACCTGGGAGTGAGTGGCTGATATACATTCTCAATGGCCAGAGCATTTCGTTGATGACACCTCAGTAACCTCGGAAGGCCAACTCGTGGACGAGTTTCTTTAAGGAGGGGAGGTTGTAACAACCTGACTCTTTTCCAAAGGTATGGATCGTTAGTTTTTCTTTTGAACCTTTCTTTTAAGATTGTTTAATGTGTGTGTTGTCCTAAAGATGGTTCGGGGAGTTTCCGGGGTTGTTTCGGAGCCCAGAAGTTTGAGAAATGGACTTGCAGACAGGGGTACACGGCCTACACATGGCTTACGCACGGTTTGGGTAAACCGTGCGGCCTTTGGTCTGGAAGCAGGGAGGTGCACATAGTTTGCGCACGGTTTGGATAAAACATGCGCCTAAACTGTGCGACCCTTTATTTGAAGGCAGAGAGATGCGCACGGTTTGCGCACGGTTTGGTAAACAGTGCGCCTAAACCGTGCAACCCAGTTCTGGGTAAATTTACGATTTTCCCTTAAATTGTTTTAAAGGCTTAAGCCACATTCTTTCTTCTTCCCACAGAGTGAACCAGAGGGGATCTCTCCTTTTTAACTCCAAACCCTCTCCCCACTCTTTTCATTGTCGTTTCTTCGTCCTGTGTCCGAATCTCTATCTGTTGGAAGCATTGGAAAGGCCAAGGTAAGGCTTACCACACCTAAGCTTCCTTCCTCGATGAATCTTGCCTTTCGTCTTGTTATTTTGATGTAGGCTCATATGCCATATTTTCAAGGCATTGGACTGGAATTCAGATCTCTTCCAATATACTGCGAATCTGAGGTCGATATCAAGAAAGCCTACCCCTACAACTCTAATGTAGGTGGTCACGTTGTTTCCTTTTTTGGGTTTTCACCTTATTGAGTTATTGTTGTTGTTATGTGGTTCGCCTTTCACCAAACCCCATTTTTATAATGACTGCTTCATATCTAAATGACCCATGTGGTATAGGAGTAATGAAACTAACCTTGTTAGGGTGTTTAGATTTGGTATGGACTTGGAGTGGTCAACTAAAGGTGTTAGGCCTTGAATTTTGGCCCTTTTTAACTTTGGACCTTAACAATAGGTCGTGAAGGGGAATTTTCCATGTTAGGCAAATGAGATGACCTTGTTAGAGGTTGGCTAGGATGAGATAGCTTGAACCCTTTAATGAACATAAAATGTATGTATGCCATGCTTTGCTTATATGATACAATAATATGGATATTCCATGAATTTCTTATGTGATGATATAATATGGTTTGCCTTATATAATGTGATATGAATGGTTATGCTTTGCTATGTTGACATGCTTGTGATAACCCGTGTGTGGGAAGGAGGCATTCTTATCCCGTTCCAGATGAATATCCATGTGTTGGGTGGGAGGAATTCTTACCCCGTGCTAGATAAATCTCAGTACTTGAGGACGAGAGGCATTTTTACCTCGTTCCCATATAACCATTACGGGTGGGAGGCATTTCTACCCCACACCAGTTACAGTGCTTGTGGAAAAGAGGCATTCATACCTCGGGGTAGTGATAATTGTATGTATGTGAGAAGCATGGACGAGAGGCGTGTTTACCTCATGCCAGTGATAACCTATATCTATGTACTTATATTTCTGATTTTTTTTAGATTCCCAGCCATGAGCTGAAGTTGGTAGACCCGCCAAGTGTCCTTCTGGAACCTGAGCGGGAGGGTTGTTTATTTACTTTGTTTTACTTACTTGCAGTCTATTACTCACTTTGCTTGAAAAAACCTATTTGGATTACACGTAGACATCATTGGTGGTGGCCTACGGATACTTGTCTCACACCCTACCTGGCCGGCCTCCTGGGCACCCGTGTAGACTTTACTGCTACAGGTACTAGTAGGGGAAAAGGCCCAGCTTCAGGTTGTTGAGACATGTATGTTCTTGCTTGAGTTGCAGAGCAGATGATCGATATTGGATAGAAATGCTCGTGTACTAATTTTGTTCTCTTTTTGTATTATTGTATAGCATGATTGTCTTCCATTTCCATTGTATCATCATTCCATGCATCCTTTTTGTATCAGACACTGCCTATGTGGCTTTTGCATATTTATCAGGGTTTTCCTTACTTCTGTTTTTTGGTTGTATGTTTCCCCTTTTATATTGTTTGTCCATTGGTTTTGCTTCCTCTATTTGATCACATGAAGCTATTCCACTGCATACTCTGACATGGGGGTATATTATCCCCACTGAATTACCATTACACCCCCACTGCTACTCGGCAGCCCCTAGCCTATGGGGAGAGGAGCCAGGGGTTATGTGGCCAACCGATCTTGGGGCTCGGGTTGAGGGGAAGTCGGGTCCGGGATTTCACACTACCTTGTTGTTTGTTGGAGGATGTCACGAGGAAGAAGTCAAAGTCGTTGGAGAACGTCAGTGTTCATTGCCTCCTCAAGGTGCTCCCGATCCGGGCTCAGGTCGGTTCCCCGTTCTTCATAAGAGAGGAATTCTTCGTTGGAGAGGAAGGGTTTCTCCACATATTTCTCCCAATTCTCATATGTTCCAACACTTATCCAACCAATACTCTCAAAAGTTGTGGGGAGCCAATATAAATTAAATTAAATTTTAACAATTTTATTTTTTGGCACAATTAAATGGCTCAATTAAATGGGAGAATAAGTTAATGGGGATTTGAGAGGTTTTTCCCCCATTAAGAGGGGTTCGGGTGGTCCCCACCACCAAGCATTAAATTGTGTGGTTAAAGAAAAATAAAATAAAGGTTATTCATTATCTTATTTTTTTCCATGAAAAACACGAAAACTAACTTTCATCCTCGACCATCTACGGTTGAGGTGAAGGTCTCCTTAAGCGAATACCGGCGTTGTGAGTTCAACAGTGTCCTCAAATTTCAATTGTGTGAACCAGTTAAAAAGTTTACAACAACACACTCGCACATTTACTGAACGTACCCGAAATAAAGATCAGAAATTAATTCTGGGCACTCCGGGCCTCAGAATCATGCACCCTCAATTTCCGCGGTCTTGTAATATTCCATTTAATTAAAAACATTACATGGAATTTCTGGGACTTTACACTTCATATCTCTTGTATTTGTGTTGTGGTTTTATTTAATGATTTATAAATTATAGATTTTTATAGAATATGATACATGGTATATTAATATTGTATTTAATTTATTTATTAAATAGGTTATGTGGGAATACCTATGGATTGATATATTTAAAAATTATGTTGGGTTTTGTCTAGAATGAAGATTGTCCCATCTTTTATTCGTCTATCTGACTCTGTACTACAATAGATCAGTATCATTATTTGGGTATAAACTGTTATATTGTACATAATTTTTACACCCCAACCTCTAACTTACTTATTATATTTTCTATTTTTTATTTTATGAATATATATTGATTTGTTGTCAAAATGACCTATATTATTTAATTTTTGTGGTTATAGAGGAGGAAGAAAAGTCGGTACTAACCATTCAGGTGACCATGAAAATTACTTCAATTCAATGTATATAAGTTTTTCATGGTTTTTGAATAGCCTACAAAACCATGTATCCAAACTATGATTTTCTCTAGTTGTGTCAAAATATCCATGAATGTTTTGCACTTGGATTTGATAACCATGTTTGATAATAGGGTGATATAAATGTTTTATAAAATAATTATAATTCCAATATTAGTCTCCTAGAATCCACACCCATGGTATCCCTATCCTTTATCACATACATGACGCACACTGGGAGGGTCCCTATGCACATCAATTTGTCTTTCCTCTAGGTTTTTCCCATCCATTCAGGGTTTTATAGTGTTTACTCATTATTATGGAACGAGTTCTCACATATATTCTACTATTTATAGCTTTCCCTTATTCTAATTATATAAGAACCATGGTTGGGGAATCATGGCATGGGATGATTGGTTTAATCTTGTTTATTTTCCTGTCTAGTTCCTGTGATTTTCACTTTGAGACCCTTTGTATGGGCATTCTTTAATGTAAATGATATTCCTTTGATTTGAGGTAGGTGGATCTATGTGTAATGCTTTAATTTTGGATACCATAGTTGACTCTATTTTTCTATTCATGTTATGATTTAAATTTTACTGAAATTATTGATTTTATATCTAATTATCCTTTCAATAATGTTTTCCAAGATCTATAATGGGATTTAAATGGATTATAAGTTGGGTATTGTTTGAATTGATTTCTAGAGCCCCATTTTTGTTTGATAAATGTTTTTAATGACTTCATAATTACAATTATCTATTTATGAATAAATATTAAGATATATATATAGTATGAAATTTTATCCAAAAGTAATAAATTAATAATTTATATTATTTTCCAAATTAAATTGTTTTTTGTTTTATTTGAGGACTAGTGAGATTCTTTTAATTTGGTCATGGTTTATATTTTATGTTTAGATTCTTAATATGTGGATTGATTTTTTATGCGGTGTTATGAGTTTCTCATTTTTTTATTGTTTTTATCATGGGATAAGATTTCATTTTATCATAAGGAATTTTTTTCAATGAATTGGGTTGTACATGGTTTTTAATGTTGGACAAACTTGTATTAAATAGTTTTACAATTAATAGAGACTTATATATAAATATTCAATGGAATTTCATGATTTAGATACAAATGAGTATCAAAACATGATTGTAACTTTGTTAAATAATATTTTGAGAATCACATGGATTTTATTATTTTTGCCAAGATGAGTGTTGAATAATGTGGGGATTATATTTGGTATAGATGGAAAGGAGGTGAGGGTTACATTATATGTTATTGGTTATTTATGTAATTATTTTGGGGTAATTAATTCAACCTAACTTTAGTGATCATTGGTACATAAGATATTTGGTATAAAATTCATGGAAAATAATCACTATATAAGGACCATCTGCTCTAGTATTTATATCATACATAAACTATAACTAAACAACATGGTGGTATGGATGTTGTTTCCCTTAAGAATTTAATAAGGATCTTATTGTTTCATGTGAATTGTTTTTTATTTTTTTATCACCATTTCTATGGGGATTATGAGATGCATCGACCTTAGTTTTCCAAGGCCAATACCATTATGATGCAATACATATAGTTTCATTCATTATTATTGTTTACAAGGTTGATTATTTATAGTTCATTATTTTTTTCATCAAATTTCATAATTTTTCGTTTTCTTCAAGTTCATATTATTATAGTTCTACAACTCATTCTATTTTATTTTGATCTTCTCATATGTCTGTATTTCAAAACATGTAATATTTTATATATTTAAAATAATGTTTTTAGGGTTGTTTTTGGTTTAAAATAGAAAATATGGTTTTAGCATGAAATGAACTTTAACGTTTTCTTTTTTGGAACTAATTATAAATTGAACACAAAAATGACTACTTTTGTGTTTAGTTTTAAACTAAAATTAAATTGATTTTATTTTGAAATATTATGCATGCAATTTAGATTCAAAATACTTATTGGAAATTAATTATTATTACATTATTAACATTTCATATCTAAGATCGTGAATGGTGGGAAGCACCATTGTGTTTAATTTTTTGTTTGAGTCTATTATGGATAGGATGTGTTGGTAGGTGACCGTGGGTCATGTAGGTGTGGCCTTATATTAGATTAAAATTTTCTATTGTCACTATTTTATCATAGATGTATTATGAATTTAAAAAAAAAATCTTGCATTTTTTTAGTCTTGTTGGACAACTGTTCTTTACATGAAGTTTGATGCATGTTTATCTTCAATTATTCATATTTAGAGTTTCTTATATTTTGAATTAGTTTACTAATTTTTAATGGATATATGAATTGAATATGGTTAATAATGGATATATAGAAGAATTATTCCACTTATTTAACTATATTTCCTAGAAAAATCCTTTCCCATGTTGTTTTATATGATGTCTTATCACTAGTTTCCCGCCCACAATGATCATTTATTCTCCTCATGTAAGTCATATGTTGGCATGGGTGACTAGTCTAGAAAAGGTCGAGGCTTGTTAATGAAATAATAACCTTTTAATATATGGTGATTGAATAATTATATGACTACATTCATAGGTATCATATGAATTTCCATTATTTAATATGTTCAAGGAAGAAAATAGTGTTTTTGTCTCTGTCTTTTATCAAGAAAAGTGTAGATTTATATTGATCCATCCATTGTTCAACAAAAAATTTCTCCTCCAAGTGTCATTAATTATTATATAATTTGGGAAAATCATAGTTTTCTCATATATATTATATAACTATATTAATATGGATAAAATTTGACATTGAATTACTATTTCTCCCATAGAGATAATTCTAATTATCCACCCATTCTAGTATATTAATTTTTCAATATCGTAATATTTTATAACGAAAGAAACCATGAATTCCCACTCTTAAAAATACTCTAAGACTCATGAACCTTGTTCAAGAATATGATGTCTTGAATCCACAACCTAGATTAATAGAAATGTCTATATCCCTCCAACTTATTATCATACTTAATCATAAATCCGGATTGGTCAAAGAGATTATGACCCTTGTGAAAAATCGATGTCTAGGGAAGCTGGAGTTACATTTTTAGTTTAATAAACATCTATCCAACATGATTTAATTCCTCTTAGTGACTCTTATATTTTTTCCCGAAGTAAAATTATTAGTATTGAACATCATTGACATTAGATTTTTTATCCAATGTATTTTTTTTAATTCATTAAAGGCATCCATCGAGTATCTATTCCCGCCGTTATTCTCATCCTGGATAAAGATCCTCTTGAAGTCAACACCTATAAAATAGGAGTGGAATCTCAGGTTGATGTTAGAAGATATTTTCAAGAGGATATATGTAACACCCCAAGCTTCCATGGTACGTTTCCCTTCGAATAATGCGATAGCGTGTGTTGTACGCAACCTCGAGTTCTAACACACACCACAACTAATTAAACTAGCCGTTGTGAATAGTAATACCTACTTTTTGAAATAATATATATTTTATATTTCAAAATAGACTTCATTTTTGGATTCGGAATATCTAATTTAGCCTAAGGTGAAATTTTGGTACTTTTCGGATAACTTTTATATTTTGATGAATAGTGAAAATTACTAAATTTTAATTAAAAACAACTTTTTTAATCAAAATAATTAACAGTGATAAATTGTGAATTTGAGTGGTTTTAAAGTATATTTAGAATATATTTTTACCATTTAATATAATGTTGGTCGTTGGACATAACTTTACAATTAAACCGAACATAAACAAGTGTCAATCTTTTGATAGTTATTACCTCTTAAAAACACGTTTTTTGTTTTGACAGCGGGAATTAATTTTAAATTAATTTCTGCCACTTCTGTGTTTTGAATTTAGAAAAATTGATTCCATATTTGGAATCAGGATGTCCAAATTGTGTAAATAGGTAACTTTTATTTTTAGACATTTTGAATAATTACTGTGGTAAATATTTTATTTACCATGGTTAAGGGTAAATCCGGTAAATAAGGGTTAAAAAATAATATTATAATAATACAAAATTAACCTAAAACGTGTCCTAACCTTATTGGTGGACACATACCCGACCATGAGCATCCTTGGGTCAATTTGGGGACCCCTTGGAGCCACTTGTATGTGGTAGGGACACTTTATATTAATAAAGTTAAAATAAAAAAAAATGGCATAAGCTTACATCTTTTAGAAGAACAATTTTTACATAGGGTTATACATGTTGGATTTTCGATTATAAATATTCATTAGAAAGCTAAAACGATTTCCTACATAATGATATTTTATTTATAATTTTTAGACATCAAATAATTTAAATTATTAATGACACAATAATGATGTAATGTTTACCTCATTAATAAATCATTTAAATAAATAAGATTATAATGATTAAAATATTATCTAAAACCTGTCCAATTCTTATTGGTTGATGTTATTTAGAATATGAGTCATAGTATCTTTGACCTCAATGATTTTTGGACCATTATAAACCGAATATAGTTATATTATAAAGTAATACTTTCACTCTTTCCTAAAGAGCCCCTCTTCTCCCTTATAAAAGGAGACCACTTCTACTCATTCCTCACACCTCTAAAGACACTTGGCTCGTCCAAACTCTGCCCAACTAAGCTCCCTACATCCCTCTCCTCCTCCTTGAAGCTTCCCCTTAGGAAGAAATCATTTCAAGAAGTCCTTTGGTTCCAACCAAAGTGAGTTACCTAAATTAAAGGTAACGTTTTCTCTTAAATTATTTTCATTTATTTTGCTTCTCCAACCCCCAAACTCTTTTTATTTCCATTCTTTTGTAACAACACCAGTATCCTCAATATACTAGGATTTTGTTATAATAAGTATTCAAACTACACATACACACAACTCCATCTAATGGATGATGAACATAATGTTTCTGTGGATGGCAAACTAACGCCTCACGAAACGATGATTGTTCAAATACATCTTACCGCCTCTCATGGTGTCCATTATGATGGAACTGTAATTAAATATGATATTAATGATATATATTTTATATATAAGCTTCTGTAATTCCATTTTATTTCATACCATTATTCGTTTCATGTTGTATATACATACGATAATTTCATTTGAGGAAGTGCGGACTACCGCCCCCTTAAAATGATATGACTCGTTCATACCACACATGGAACGTATAAAGGATGGTGTTAATGAACTTAAGTAACATATATAAAATATTATATTATACTGGAATAGTAATATACCTATGTATCATTTGGATTCAATTCTTTTAAAATAAAAATTAAATGGAAGTAGCGTTCGTGCGTACGTACGGACTACCGTCTCCACGAACGCGGTGAGATCCATCCTCCATCGTATCCATTCAAGTCTTATTCTCATTTTAGGGTAAAAAATAATGTTAATATCATTCTGATTATGAATAAGATTTAATCTATCCATTACAAACATGTCTTACGTAACCAAACATTTAAGAAGAACGAATCGATTATCACCTAAAACGACGATAATACTAAGATATTATTAATAAAGAAATGTTAAAAGATCATATATGATATCATATTAATGTATATGATTCTTGTATAATTAAATAACAATTATTTCACCATTATAAAGGAGGTTAACCGACCCCAACCAAGGAAAAGTACAAGGTAAGGGTTATTTCACAATCTCTTCATTATCCGAGGTTGTTTATACGTAATAATCTACTGGGATCTCGTTATCATCCACATCCATGTTTCTTCAAAATGTATTTCAAAACATTTTTACAAGAATATGGGTTAAAGTCATTTATACCTTTTTTTGACTTTTTATAAGAGGAATCTTACCGTCGTTTTCCAAACAAGGTGCTTTTTAACCTTTTCGACAAAATTAAGATAAGAATGTTTTTTTTAACATATACGGCGGGTGCGGTTATTTTCCACCGTTATAAAATCGTCAAAGCTTCCCTTACAGGCTTATAGAAATAGTGTCAAAGAAAATGTTTTATTTTATATGTATCTTAAATGATTTCAAAATAAAAAGAGATATTTCTTTAAAAAGAATTTTGATTTCATCTATGTCAACATCCTTTGATGGATTTTACGCTTATTTGAAGTTGATTTATTGTAATACAAAGCTTCTATATTGTATTGAAAGTTTTGTGATATGTTTGACTGTGGATGTGCTATTTTTATACCATTCATTGTTTATGGTGAAATTATTGACATTTCGTATTCTAGTTTTAATACGAATGTTTATGTTATGTTTAAACCTTTTCATATGGAAATGCATTGGACTTAATATGTGACGGGTGGAGCCCGCTATAGCTCCTCGATGCATCGGTAGGTCTCATGAGACAAACTAGTGTCTTGGCACAAGGCCTTGACAAAATCTTATTTGTAGTCTTGGCACGAGGCCTTGGCTATGTGGTTATGATAGTCTGGCATTATGCATTCCAACATTATGAAAGTGGTTATTGATTTTTGCATGTGATTATTCGATTAGTAGAATATCCATGTGAATAAGTAAATGACATTATTTCATTTTACTTTTTCCATACTATGTTGAAGTTAATGTTTAAAAGGCTTTTGTTTTAGTAATGCATTGCCTTAAATGTTTATTCTTATTTATGAAAGTTTTCGCTATATTGTTATCCTTACTGGGCATTTGAGCTCACCCCTTTTCTATGTTTTATTTTTCCCAGGAAGTGAAGAAGTAAGTTATGAATGACCCGCAGGGATATTATGTGGAGATATGAGTGTGGATTATGGAGACAATATGTTGTTGTAGTAGTTTTTCGTTTAATGATGTAATGTAAAACTTATGAATATATCTAGTGTTTCCAAGGCTACTAAACCAATCGGTCTTTCGAGATTTGATATTTCTTGTGATCATGCCAATGTTATGTAATAATGCACCGACTCTGGGTAACTAGGGTTGGGGCGTTACAATTGGTATCAGAGGAAGTTTAGTACAAACCTTGGAAGCTAGATTTAGATAAACTCTGATTAGAGCATGTAGACCTAAGATGAACTTTGAGGATTAGTATAGAAGAACTTCCTAGAATTTTGGTATTGTAGAGATTTTGTGAGTTTTCGAAGCAATAAATCCCTGTTTGGATATGAGCAGGTTGAGGCAGCTCTGGCACAGATGTACCTAGGGGTAAAACCCGAAAACACCGCTTTGAGCTAGACTCGAACGGGAACTGGTGCACGACAACGGGCCTTGCTGCACACTTGGTTACGACACTCCCGGGGGATATGCTTAGGATAACTCTCATTTTCTTTACAAATCATTATGAAGGGTTTATTAGTATATACTTCCTCAAAGAAAACATTCTTATGATTATGGATTATATCCATAAATAGTTCAATTTATGTTAAGTGTTTTTTAAGTATGGGATTATGTATTTTGATTCATAAACTGATCTAGTTTATGCCATTGTTTAGAAATGGCGCCTAGTGGAAGAAATGGAAACCGTATCAATGCACGCACTCCATTTAAGGGATTTCCCTCCGGCTCAAGATAATTATAGTGGGGCTGGTGATGCAACTGGTGCTGATCAGCTAATCACCATACTGGGACAACTTACTCAGGTTATGAATAATAACCTTACCCGTATGGAGCACCCTGATCCACAGCATGGAGGATCAATGTTAGATCGATTCATGAGGAAACAACCACCAAAGTTCAATGGGAATACAAATCCCTTAGTAGGTGAGCAATGGATATTTTCCCTAGAGAAAATATTTCAGGCTTTGGGGAGCAGTGAAAGGGAAAAAGTTATCATGGAAGTTTACCGCCTCACTGGAGATGCTGATCAATGGTGGTCATTGATTCAGAACATGAAGGAAGATGATGAAGTATCAAATATGGAATGGAGGGAGTTCAAAGATCTGTTTTTAGAAAAATACTTCCCTCGCGACCATCGAGCAGATATGGAAAGGCAATTTCTGAGTCTGAGACAGAAGGAGGATGAGAATGTCACAAAGTATGAGGCTAACTTTACAAGGTTAGCAAGGTATGCTGGAGATTATATTCGCAACCCAAGAAGTATGATTGATCGTTTCTTTGATGGGTTAAAACCATTTCTCCGTCGAGCATTAGTCTCACAATCCTTTTCATCGTACGAAGACATTGTCTCATGTGCTATCAAGACCGAAAAGGAATTCTCTAAGTCTTATGACTTTAAAGCAAAGCAAGAGAAGAAGAGACCTGCTGATCAATCTGGGAATGGAAATAAGGGGAAGAAGGGAAAGGTTGAATATCCATCTTGTGGTAAATGCGGGAAGAAAAATCCTGGTACTTGCTTGAAGGGATTGGGAGTCTGTTACAAGTGTGGTGAAAAAGGCCACCAAGCTCATGATTGCAAGGGGAAGAAGGAAGCTACCAACGTTCAGTGCTACAATTGCAGGGAGATGGGGCATTATGCAAATGAATGCCCTAAGCGTCAGGAGAACTTACCTCAGAAAAGGCCGAGGGATCAAGGCCAGGCTTATGCTATCACTACTGCTGAGGTATAAGCTCCGAAAGATGTGGTGGCATGTAATTTAATGGTTTCCTCAAGTTTAGAAAATGCATTATTTGATTCTGGATCATCGCATTGTTTCATATCTTCCCAGTTTGCTAAAAAAATTAGATATTTCCAATTTGATTTAATAAGGGAGTTGTCAGTTAAAACTCCTAAGGGAAGTATCGTTGCAACAAAGTTTTGTGAATCAGTCCCCATTAGAGCACATAAATTTTCTTTATCTGCTGATCTCATCGTCATACCTATGATTGAGTTTGATATAGTCCTCAGTATGGACTGGCTTTCGGACTATGATGCGAAGATTTATTGTAAGAAGAAAGAGGTTACGATTCTTGATGATAATGATAAGGAACACCTTATTTTTAGAGCAGAATCGTCACCACCTAATTCTTATTTAGATCCACCCTCAATAGCTCAACTAAATTCAATTATTGGGGAGGAAGAGAATGAAATAACTGCGGGTGAGGAAAGGAATGTTCAAATAGAGGATGTACCTGTTGTGAAAGAATTTGTAGATGTATTTCCGGAAGATTTACCTGGACATCCTCCAGAACGAGAAGTTGTGTTTTCCATTGATTTGATTCCTGGATCAAGGCCTATATCGAAGACCCCTTATAGAATGGCCACTGTAGAGTTAGTCGAACTAAAGAAACAACTAGAGGAATTGAGTAATAAGGGATTTATTCGCCCTAGTGTTTCTCCATGGGGAGCCCCTGTTCTTTTTGTTAAAAAGAAAGATGGATCTATGAGGTTATGTATCGACTACAGGGAGATCAATGCCATAACGATAAAGAACAAGTATCCCCTACCTCGTATTGATGATTTATTTGACCAACTGCATGGAGCTCAATACTTTTCAAAGATTGACCATCGATCTGGATACCATCAGTTGTGTGTGAAGAAGGAAGACATTCCGAAGACAGCATTTCGAACCAGGTACGAGCATTACGAGTTTACTGTAATGCCGTTTGGATTGACTAATGCACCCTCTGTATTCATGGATCTGATGAATAGAGTTTTCAAGGAGTATCTCTATGAATTTGTGGTGGTATTTATTGATGATATTCTGGTATACTCCAAAACCTACTAAGATCATGAAAATCACTTGCGCATTATCTTGAAGACTCTGAGGAGGCATGAATTATATGGGAAGTTTAAAAAGTGTGAATTCTGGCTTCATGAGATTTCTTTTCTTGGCCATATTGTCTCTAAAGATGGAATCTCTGTTGATCCTTCTAAGACCAAAGCAATCCAAGAATGGCCAGCACCTACGAGTATAACTGAGGTATGCAGTTTTATTGGTTTGGCAGGTTATTATCGATGTTTTGTCCAGAATTTTGCCCGATTGGCTAACCCATTAACGAAGCTCACACGTAAAGGGGTTAAATTTGTTTGGACAAAAGAGTGTAATGAATGTTTTGAAGAACTGAAGAGAATATTAGTCAATGCTCATATATTGACTCTACCATCGGGGAATGATGGGTTCGTTATTTATAGTGATGCATCGAAGAAAGGACTTGGCTGTGTCCTTATGCAGAATGATAGAGTTATTGACTATGCATCACGACAGTTGAAAATTCATGAACAAAACTATCCTACTCATGATCTCGAGTTAGCAGCAGTGATCTTTGCTTTGAAGATATGGAGGCACTACCTCTATGGTGAAAAATGTGAGATTTATACTGATCACAAGAGTTTGAAGTATATTTTCTCACAAAAAGAACTCAACATGAGGCAAAGGAGATAGCTTGAATTTCTCAAGGATTATGATTGTACGATACACTACCACCCAGGGAAGGCAAACAAGGTGGCAGATGCTTTGAGTAGAAAAGACCATGGAGTTTTGAACAATATGAGAAGTGAAAGGGATCCAATTTTTATGGATCTAGTGAAGATGGACATGGGAATAACCAGGGAAGGTGAAACATCAATGCTTTTTCAAATGGTTGCCAAACCATCTTTACTAGAAAGGATTAAGAGTTCTCAGACCAATGATGAAGAATTCCAAAAGAAGATTAAAGCTGTGAATGATGGGAGATTGAGAGACTTTGTGTATGATGATGGAATTTTGAAATTCGGGAAGAGACATTGTGTTCCCAATATACCTGATCTAAAAAGGGAATTGCTGGATGATGCTCATAGTTCCAATTTCTCTGTACACCCTGGGAGCACCAAAATGTATAGAAATTTGAAACAACATTTTTGGTGGGACAATATGAAGAGGGAGATTGCTGATTTTGTGTCAAGATGTATGGTTTGTCAACAAGTGAAAGCTGGAAGGCAACAGCCTGGAGGAGTCATGCAACCTCTTCCTATACCGGAGTGGAAATGGGACAATATTACGATGGACTTTGTCATGGGGCTACAAAATACTCCTAGAAGGAACGATGCAATATGGGTTATTGTTGATCGTCTTACCAAGTCAGCACATTTTCTTGCTATAAGAGAAGATCTACCCCTGGAACGTCTAGCAAGACTATACATTAATGAAGTTGTGAGACTTCATGGTGTACCCCTATCGATTGTTTCTGATCGTGATCCCCGTTTTACTTCAAGATTTTGGAAAAGTCTTCAGAAATTCCTGGATACTGAACTTCATTTGAGCACTGCTTACCACCCTCAGACAGATGGACAATCAGAACGGACTATTCAAACCTCAGAAGACATGTTTAGATCTTGCTCACTTGACTTTCAGGGTATGTGGGATCAATATTTACCACTGGTAGAATTTTCTTATAACAATAGCTTCCATTCGAGTATACAGATGGCACCATATGAAGCGTTATACGGAAAGAGATGTCGTACACCAACCTATTGGGATGACGTTGGTGAAAGAAAACTTGTAGGTCCAGAACTGGTGGAGGAAACAGTGGAAAAGGTGAAAGTAATCCAAAATCACATCAAAGCAGCTCAAAGTAGGCAGAAGAGCTATGCCGATAATCGAAGGAAGGATTTGGAATTTCAAGTCGATGATCATGTTTTCCTAAAGGTATCTCCATGGAAGGGAGTCATACCTTTTGGAAAGAAAGGTAAATTGAGTCCCAGGTACATCGGACCTTTCGAAATTCTAGAACGAATTGGGGTTGTAGCTTACCGATTGGCAATGCCGCCAAGTCTCTCCAAAGTTCACGATGTGTTCCACGTATCTCTATTGAGGAAATACATGCCTGATCCGACGCATGTACTCACCTATGAGAAATTAGAACTGGAACCCAATCTGTCTTATTGTGAAGAGCCTGTCAAGATTCTTGATACAAGAGAACAAGTACTGAGAAACCGGACGACGCGTCTGGTTAAAGTTTTGTGGAGAAATCATAAGATGGAAGAGGAAACGTGGGAACCCGAGGAACATATGATGAAGAACCACCCGAGTCTTTTTATGCAGTAATACCCTAGAAATTGCGAGGACGCAATTATTTGAAGGAGGGGAGAATGCAACACCCCAAGCTTCCATGGTACGTTTCCCTTCGAATAATGCGATAGCGTGTGTTGTACGCAACCTCGAGTTCTAACACACACCACAACTAATTAAACTAGCCGTTGTGAATAGTAATACCTACTTTTTGAAATCATATATATTTTATATTTCAAAATAGAATTCATTTTTGGATTCGGAATATCTAATTTAGCCTAAGGTGAAATTTTGGTACTTTTCGGATAACTTTTATATTTTGATGAATAGTGAAAATTACTAAATTTTAATTAAAAACAACTTTTTTAATCCAAATAATTAATAGTGATAAATTTTGAATTTGAGTGGTTTTAAAGTATATTTAGAATATATTTTTACCATTTAATATAATTTTGGTCGTTGGACATAACTTTACAATTAAACCGAACATAAACAAGTGTCAATCTTTTGATAGTTATTACCTCTTAAAAACACGTTTTTTGTTTTGACAGCGGGAATTAATTTTAAATTAATTTCTGCCACTTCTGTGTTTTGAATTTAGAAAAATGGATTCCATATTTGGAATCAGGATGTCCAAATTGTGTAAATAGGTAACTTTTATTTTTAGACATTTTGAATAATTACCGTGGTAAATATTTTATTTACCATGGTTAAGGGTAAATCCGGTAAATAAGGGTTAAAAAATAATATTATAATAATACAAAATTAACCTAAAACGTGTCCTAACCTTATTGGTGGACACATACCCGACCATGAGCATCCTTGGGTCAATTTGGGGACCCCTTGGAGCCACTTGTATGTGGTAGGGACACTTTATATTAATAAAGTTAAAATAAAAATAAAAATGGCATAAGCTTACATCTTTTAGAAGAACAATTTTTACATAGGGTTATACATGTTGGATTTTCGATTATAAATATTCATTAGAAAGCTAAAAAGATTTCCTACATAGTGATATTTTATTTATAATTTTTAGACATCAAATAATTTAAATTAATAATGACACAATAATGATGCAATGTTTACCTCATTAATAAATCATTTAAATAAATATGATTATAATGATTACAATATTATCTAAAACCTGTCCAATTCTTATTGGTTGATGTTATTTAGAATATTAGTCATCTTATCTTCGACCTCAATGATTTTTGGACCATTATAAACCGAATATAATTATATTATAAAGTAATACTTTCACTCTTTCCTAAAGAGCCCCTCTTCTCCCTTATAAAAGGAGACCACTTCAACTCATTCCTCACACCTCTCAAGCCACTTGGCTCGTCCAAACTCTGCCCAACTAAGCTCCCTACATCCCTCTCCTCCTCCTTGAAGCTTCCCCTTAAGAAGAAAGAATTTCATGAAGTCCTTTGGTTCCAACCAAAGTGAGTTACCTAAATTAAAGGTAACGTTTTCTCTTAAATTATTTTCATTTATTTTGCTTCTCCAACCCCCAAACTCTTTTTATTTCCTTTCTTTTGTAACAACACCTGTATCCTCAATATACTAGGATGTTGTTATAATAAGGATTCAAACTACACATACACACAACTCCATCTAATGGATGATGAACATAATGTTTCTGTGGATGGCAAACTAACGCCTCACGAAACGATGATTGTTAAAATACATCTTACCGCCTCTCATGGTGGCCACTATGATGGCACTGTAATTAAATATGATATTAATGATATATATTTTATATATAAGCTTCTGTAATTCCATTTTATTTCATACCATTATTCGTTTCATGTTGTATATACATACGATAATTTCATTTGAGGAAGTGCGGACTACCGCCCCCTTAAAATGATATGACTCGTTCATACCACACATGGAACGTATAAAGGATGGTGTTAATGAACTTAAGTAACATATATAAAATATTATATTATACTGGAATAGTAATATACCTATGTATCATTTGGATTCAATTCTTTTAAAATAAAAATTAAATGGAATTAGCGTTCGTGCGTACGTACGGACTACCATCTCCACGAACGCGGTGAGATCCATCCTCCATCGTATCCATTCAAGTCTTATTCTCATTTTAGGGTTAAAAATAATGTTAATATCATTCTGATTATGAATAAGATTTAATCTATCCAATACAAACATGTCTTACGTAACCAAACATTTAAGAAGAACGAATCGATTATCACCTGAAACGACGATAATACTAAGATATTATTAATAAAGAAATGTTAAAAGATCATATATGATATCATATTAATGTATATGATTCTTGTATAATTTAATAACAATTATTTCACCATTATACAGGAGGTTAACTGACCCCAACCAAGGAAAAGTACAAGGTAAGGGTTATTTCACAATCTCTTCATTATCCGAGGTTGTTTTTACGTAATAATCTACTAGGATCTCGTTATCATCCACATCCATGTTCCTTCAAAATGTATTTCAAAACATTTTTACAAGAATATGGGTTAAAGTCATTTATACCTTTTTTTGACTTTTTATAAGAGGAATCTTTCCGTAGTTTTCCAAACAAGGTGCTTTTTAACCTTTTCGACAGAATTAAGATAAGAATGTTTCTTTTAACTTATACGGCGGGTGCGGTTATTTTCCGCCGTTATAAAATCGTCAAAGCTTCCCTTACAAGCTTATAAGAATATTGTCAAAGAAAATGTTTTATTTTATATGGATCTTAAATGATTTCAAAATAAAAAGAGATATTTCTTTAAAAATAATTTTGATTTCATCTATGTCAACATCCTTTGATGGATTTTACGCTTATTTGAAGTTGATTTATTGTAATACAACGATTCTATATTGTATTGAAAGTTTTGTGATATGTTTGACTGTGGATGTGCTATTTTTATACCATTCGTAGTTTATGGTGAAATTATTGACATTTCGTATGCTAGTTTTAATACGAATGTTTATGTTATGTTTAAACCTTTTCATATGGGAATGCATTGGACTTAATATGTGACGGGTGGAGCCCGCTATAGCTCCTCGATGCATAGGTAGGTCTCATGAGACAAACTAGTGTATTGGCACAAGGCCTTGAAAAAATCTTATTTGTAGTCTTGGCATGAGGCCTTGGCTATGTGGTTATGATAGTCTGGCATTATGCATTCCAACATTATGAAAGTGGTTATTGATTTTTGCATGTGATTATTCGATTAGTAGAATATCCATGTGAATAAGTAAATGGCATTATTTCATTTTACTTTTGCCATACTATGTTGAAGTTAAAGTTTAAAAGGCTTTTGTTTTAGTAATGCACTGCCTTAAATGTTTATTCTTATTTATGAAAGTTTCCGCTATATTGTTATCCTTACTGGGCATTTGAGCTCACCCCTTTTCTATGTTTTATTTTTCCCAGGAAGTGAAGAAGTAAGTTATGAATGACCTGCAGGGATATTATGTAGGGATATGAGTGTGGATTATGGAGACAATATGTTGTTGTAGTAGTTTTTCGTTTAATGATGTAATGTAAAACTTATGAATATATCTAGTGTTTCCAAGGCTACTAAACCAATCGGTCTTTCGAGATTTGATATTTCTTGTGATCATGCCAATGTTATGTAATAAGGCACCGACTCTGGGTAACTAGGGTCGGGGCGTTACAATATATTTTTCCTGGAAATCACATATCACATACATGATAGTTAGCTACACAAATAGAGAAGATTATCTCACCAGAATCATCAAATTTATTTTCCTACCACTAATTAAGTGGGATTTAATTTAATTTATATTAATATATAATAACACTTTGAAATATTTTTATATAAGCTAGGATATGTGATTTATATTTTTATATCTCAATTTCTTATTGAGAATATTCTATTATAAAAATTATTTAATTTTTTCCCTTTTATATAATATTTGAAATATCTTTTTTCCAAAAAAATATTAAACATCAAATTTTATTTTTCTTTTATTTTTTTAATGAAAAATTATACCCACAACAAACATGTTTCAAAAATGGTAATAAAATGTGTTCTATTATATTAGAATATTTTCAAAAAATTAAACCCATCAGACAATTTATCAAACCTCTTATCATAAGTGATAACTATGGGAAATAGTTTATAATATGGCATAATAATTTAATTACACTATCTATTTAATTGAAGTGATTTTATGTTTATTTTAATAATATAAACTTATTTGTTTCTAAATTTATTAAGACATTTATTTATTTTAACTTATTTTCTGAAATAGAAAATTTTCAAATTATTTATTCTTAAAAAATTATTATATTTGAATCGTTCTATTTCTTGTTTGAAAAAATGTTAATTTTTAATGAATTCCACATGGTTTTAAATTTTATTAGTTTCTGTAATACCAAAAGTGTATCATCCTTGATAATATGGGGTTGTTTCCAATGTTTTAAATTCAATATATGAAAGGATATAAAGGTTATATCCTATAATTAAAAAATATCCATACAACTGTTGTAATAAAAAGTGACGTAATTTTTATAATTTGTTTCTTATCCTAAACATCATTGTGTTTTTGATAAATATTTAGAAAAAAAATTTATCTTCTCAAAAATAATTTTCCATATTTACTTCCCATTTTATTTCAACAAGTAGAAATATACGAGTTACCATTACCATTACTAATACATATACAATTTTTTCTCCACATAAATTTGTTTTTATTTGTCTAATGACTTCAATATTCTATCTATTTCCTTTATTTTCTCATCTGAAAGAACTTTTAATGGATCATCTTCTTATAAATCAATGAGAAATAATAACCCTTCTACCAATGTTGAAATAACACATATAAATTTAATATCAAATGGAAACATTCATGGATCACTACACCTTGTTGTATGTTATGTTATCCTTCTAAATATAAATTCACCATTAAATTTATAACTATATATATTGTAGCCATATTTTAATAATTTGATTAATTCCATTCAATTATTTTTTACACACAAATATTTATGATATATAATAATTTTTCATCCACATAAATTATAACTTCATTATTTTCCCAAATCTATTTTGTTAATAGTATGTGAAAGAGGAACCCATTAAGTTTTTTAAAATATAACATATTCCTGAATAGTTCTTATATAGATAATAGATTTCCTACAGGAAGAAATATTATAGGATTTTTCAGAACCAAAAGGTAATAATTCATGTTATATACGGTAAATATATATCCCAAACATATTTTTTATCCCACATACATATCCTTTTACCTATATAGAAATTGGTTTTATTATTTATCATTTAGAGTGTACTTGTATAATTTTCCTATATCCAAATATATTGATATGGTGATTCTTATTTATGTTTTCATTGGTGATTTAAAAAATTATGGTAAAAAACAAATACCATTCATGGTAGTAGAAAATTTAAATTATTACTCTTATGTGTCTATCCATCAATGATATCGAAATCATAACTTTATAAAAGAAAAGTTCATTCAAGAAAATAATCATTCTTTTCCAATTTCTCTAACATAATCACTTTTCATTTTACTTTTCAACAAATAACTTTAGATGAAATTTTGTTCTGTTATTTTGGAATACATTGTAGAAACCCAATTTTATATCGTAATACACATGGAAATTCAATAGTTTATGGTACAAATTAATATGTATTACAGTTTATTGTTTTATGTTTTATATAGTTTTATTAATTTTTTATGAAGTGTTTTTTCATACTCTTATCCAATTATGTTGGTATACTTGTAGTATATCATTATTTAGTTCAATAGTCCATGATATAAATTCTTATATAATGATTCAACCGTATAATTAATTAGGGTTTTAAGAATATTTAGAGAATGTGATAATTCCACTTAATTTTAATGACTCATTTGATTTTTATTCATTCGGTAGTTACCTAAATAATATTTCCAACATTATGATAAACTATTTTCTCCATTCATTATACTATATTGATATATTTATACAAGAGTTTCCATCTTTTTATATATATAATTTTTTTATTCTAAAATAATTCAACAGAAATAATATTCCCATTTTCAAGTATATGTCTAGGACATTAATAAAATAAAACAAACAGTTCATCAGAAAAAATTATCTTTTTAGAAAAAGTATTATCAAATTAAAAAACTCCTATAGACATTTCATGATAGTATATAAATATAAATTAAAATTTTTTTATGTTAAATAAATTTTTAGGAATTTTTTTATTATTTTTTGGTCTATGATACATTCCTCACAAGATACCAATAATAGAATCTTTTGGAACCATAATAGCTATGTATCCCCTTTATTAACTACACAATTATTCAACTTCAATTATGAACCTATTTTACTTTAAATAAAATAATAAGGATGGATTGAATTTAGTTTCCCTCTTTTATATGTAATTATATAACTATAACCTCTTACATTTTACTAGATTTAGAGATCAATGAATAATATTCCATGATAATAGAATGTCATGTGTTCTTCTTTTTGATAAACATATTTTCTAGTTCATACCTACTTCTAAAACCAAACATAGATATATATTGATTTAGATAACTATTTTAGTTAGATTGATTAAATACATAAATATGACTACTAAACTGTTATAACCGTTTACTTTTTATATGTTTATACAATGGAGAGTTTGGGTTTCTAGAGATGATTCATCAATTAAAATATTAAATAGTGTTAATTTCCATTGATATTTGTGAATATAATTGATAAAATCATCATCACCCATTTGATAGAAATAAATTTTAATTTTTTATATCATAGAAATTATAGTAAAAAAATATTTCTAAAGAAAAAATATTCCATTTGTGAAAATTCATCAACATGAATACCTATAGTATACATCTACACTCTAATAAAAATACAATACATTATGAACATACTTCATAACTAATATTTTAATCTATACATGCATACTATATTCAATTATAATATTTTTTAATGTTTTTCAATGTATATTATTATAATAATTTAGTATAGAATCTCCCCTAAATAATATATAAATTTTTCTGATTTCAATTTACAGACTCATTTGGAAATTGTGTACTCAAGCTCACTATCTACTATTTCATGGAATAATTTTTTTCTAAAAAAATAAATCATAAGAATATTATTTCATAAATTATCTATCCCATTATTCTGTATTTTAACATTCTTTCATTATTTAAACCTTATTTACTAAAACCATTACAGATATAACTTATTTGAATTCTAAGGAAATATTTATATTTTTAATAATTATTGATCATGATTTATTTTTTAATAATTTAATTTATTAAAAATATTTAGTTATAATTTATTATAGTAACTGTTATTCATTTTAATTATTAGACACTGTTAGATTTATTTTTCATTGAATATATTTTATATTTCCTTCATCATAATTACCTAAAACCGCCAAGATAACATATTTTAAAATTTAATTTTGCTTATTTCTGTTAAATTTTAAAAATCAAGGGAAAATAATAATAAACATGTGAATTTATTTTATCATTTATTGCCTTTAATAACCATGGTATCCTATATTAAAATTTTTAGTTAAATGTGTTTGTAGTGAAAATATTTTTAATCTATTATTATAATGATTGGATTACAAACCATGACTCTTTTAACACATTACTACCACTGCCTTCTCTTAAAAAAACCTTTATAAAAATAAGGCATTAGAGGCTTAAAAATATATTTGGTTGATACTTGGTGGAATATGAATTTGAAGTGTTTGGTAACTATATGAGATTAAAATATATCGAACCCTAGTATATGAAATCATTCAAATTATTCATTAGAAGACTAAAAATAGACAATGAAATAGTTTATAAATTCATTATGTGAAATCTTAAAAATTGATTTCACATTATTGGTATACTCATCTCGAAAATAAAAAATAATTTTCCAAAAATATTATTTATACAATAGGATTCTAATTAAATTTAACATAAAAATGAATTATCTACTAATAGATTAAATTAAATTGGCTTATAATAATTTCTATAAAGTATTCTATTAATCTATGATTCTTGGTACGATATTTATTAATCAAAATTATATTTTTAGTGGTCATATTTTAGATTAATGTCTCAATTACAATATAATAGCCCCTATATTTTTCTAAATTTCTTTTTAGTATCCAATAATTAGAAAAAATTCATTTTATACATTCTCACTTTTCATGTTTTTCTTTTTTGTGGTTGTTCCATCATTATATTTACAATGCATTAGGGGATGTTAGACTGGATTACTAAAAATTACTTAATGAAAAATATATATGTTTAATTTTATTAGAATATTTCGTGCCCTTATATTTTTGTTTTAGATATCTTAATGTTGAAATAAAGGTGTTCATTATGCTAATGATTATATGTGATTTATTAATGGAAAATACTTCAAATTGACATCTATTATATATTAATTATAAAGATGGTGATTAACTAATTATATCATGATTTCTATTCATCTAGTCTTCACCCAATTCTATTTATATTTTATTTCGGGATAATAACTATTTTTAATTGGATTGAGAGGGATCCCTTACATGTCCCTAAATCCAAAAATATAGTGGAAATTTTCGCAGTGGCTGAAAATCCCTAATTAATGTCCCAAAAATCCAAGGGTATATGCCACTGACTACATTAGTTCATCTTGAAATCCTACATTCCTACCACACAAGACTTCATCATAATGATTTTTATATATCCACCCTCTTTTCTATGGTAATCTAAATAATTAATTATTTTATGGTGTCTTCCCTCACATTATCTACACCCCATTAGTATAAATGTTCTCCATTACCATCCCAGAATCCAAATATTTTGATATCTTGAAGTAAATTTTTCATAAAAGTCCTTTTAATGGAATTAGATCCAATTTATGATGAATATTAAAAATTCTTTAATACCCTACTATAGTGCCTATATTGATAAAGTGTTGTATTATGATAGTGGTACCAACCAAATTCACCACCAAATATATTTGAACCTTCATCTCATTTAAGATTATTGGGAAACATTTAAATAAGGTAATATTTGAACTACTTATTCATTTAGTCTTCATTCTATAAATAGTAGTCGAATTTTACTTCCTATTTTCCATGTAAGTAACACTTTTTTTCTTAAATCTCACATAGGAAGCATAATGTTGTAATATTTTATGTTTCAAATGTTGTTTTGATGGATCATATAATTTTTTTAAATTTCCCGTCAACATAATTAATATTTTAACATCTAATAGACTCTTTTCCAAAATTTATATACACTTAAAGCACTCCAGCATGTCCTATTATCATAATATTAGATCAATTTATAATGTATTCACTCTATTCTTCAATGAATAATTTTCACTAATATAATATTTCCATTCAGTATTGAGTATTATAATATTAAGCTATTTTAACAGTAATTACATATTTCTAACCATATCACATGAAAGAATTCAATCATTCAAAATATTTTGGTTTGAGGTTACAAAATATAGGTAATTCATAAAAATAAATTATTAATCATTTTTGGTAACAACTATAGATAACAAAATTTCGTATAGAAATGTGAAGTTAAATCAATCTCAAAAAGAACATGATCAGGGTGTCCATTAATTCCCCTATATTTATTTATTAAATTCAGTTGGAGTATCAACAATTATAGATATATCCCAGATAATTAAAGGGAACTAAGAAAATATAATATTCTAGTTAATTTTAATTCAAACACAGATAGAAAATAATTTTGTATGAATATTTCCATTCTCTCTTTCTCTATCAATATTTTTTAAATTGACTCTATATATGTTTTAAATGAAAATAATATCCCTCCCTCTCACTCTCTCTATAAATACATGTATTATTTTTTGGTAAATTCTACTTTATATTGACTAAAAAATTATGTTATCACAATTGAATGATAATAGTAAAACATTACGAGTGGAGGGTAGTGTGTCTCTATGTAGATCTTGAAATATTTCCATAATTAATTTCTTATTTTTATTTTAATTAATTTAATATACATATATATATATTTACGTCAAAGTTTGGTTTAAAATTATAAATATTAATCACATAAGGTTTTTTATTCCCCCATATCTACAAAGAATAAATCTAATAATTTAAATATATATTACTATTATTTTTTGAAATAATATATATGGTTTGGAATTAATGGAAAATAAAAATTATAAAATTACAGTTGTTGATTTGGATTAACTCGATTTAAAATGCTTTCATCTATGAAATAAAATCCAAATCTAAAGAGATTAATTGATAATTCATGTTCAAAATAGTATATTCATAATACTCAATGGAATTATAGTGGTGGATTGTTCTTTTGAAAAATAAAAACCATATGTTCATGGATTCAACATACCATGTTAATCAATATGATATGTACAATGACACGTGATCCTTTTTAATAGAAACTATTAAAAATCATAATTAAAAAACACATAAATTGAGGAAGATATTATATTAATTTTTTAATAAATATAATTTATTAAAATTATATTTATATAAAATAATTTATCGTTAAGAGATTATTAATTATATAGATAATAAGATATTTATATCAATTTGAGATTGATGAGATAATTTTGTATTTAAATGATGAAATATACATGAATAATGAGAAAAAGAGGTTTGAAATCCAATGAATCCCAATATTCTATGATGATATCCTCCAAATTAAATTCCTCTCTTCCTCTAGAAGATAAATTTTAAAGGAAAAAAATAAAATTTACAGGGAATTATATTATAGTTTCTCCTATGAAACAAACTAAAATTTGATATATATGAACTCTTTTAGGAAAAAAAGTAATTTTTTTATAAATTATAATATTTCTTCTAATTGCTTCCTCTTGATTTAAAACTACTAAATTATAAGTGGTTGTTACAAAAATATTATCATAAAAGTTATATTCCATTATAGACATAAATTTCAAACTTGTTTCTCAATCCAATGTTTCGTTAAAAACAAATTTACAGATTTATCATATTTAGTAATAAATAATATATCATCTTAAAATTTATTTGGAATTTAAACAATACTATATATAAATTCCACTAATAAAAATATGTGCTAATTAATTTACTGGAACTGATAAGTTATTGAAATCCAATCATAAGAAAAGTATTAATAAGTTAAAATCCATTTTTAATTAGATCATGCCCACTATTAATCATTTCATCCTAAAAAAATTATATGACACAAAACCCAATCATGGAATACATTCCTCCAATAATTTTATTTCATAAAAAAGAAACATCAATATACATAACAACCAATAACATACAACTATTAAAAAAAACAATTCATGATTATATTCCGGTACAACTGAGTAAAGGAAAATTCCCATTTATAACTGATTAATAAGTGAAATTCTATGTGTCCTTATTTACAAATTCATGTAATTTATAAAACCAAATATATGAAAATTTCATACCACATTACCTTATATCGCAAAAAAAATCACCATTCATTTTTGGAAGAGATTTTGAATCTTTATATCTCTATATACAAGCTACAAGATTCTATTTTAACAAACTACATCGTGATGAATATATTCATCAAATATTTCTTATGAGTTTACAACACAAATCAAAATTCCTCAATACATAGTGAAACTAAACTCAATGAATACATATTATCTTAACCACTAAAAGCCTCACTAGATAAACAATATTATAACAAGAAAACATTCATTATTACCTTCATGAATTTGGCTACTCAATTGATATTAAAAAATATGTCATTAGTGGTATATCTCAGTACCTATCTGTTTAAAACATCACTTGAAAATTTTATTTTCATTTAGATACTCTTTTCATGGCCTGATTCTCTAATGGATTAATGAAGATCCAATATTTCCCCAATGTGAAAACTTAATAGACTTCAATAGTGTAGTAACTTGATCATTTCACTATGAAATATCTAAATGATAAACTAAAATTTTATAATAAAAAATTTCAAGATAATTATTATTTAATTTAAATTAACATATACAAACACCATATTTTTTCATCACGGTCTCATTATATTACATAAAGAGATCCATAATTCATTGATTATATCATAATATAGTTATAAATATTACCCAATTCTTTTCCATAAACATTATCCACTAAAAAAACAACAAAAACCATAACATCTACGATCTTCATGTCCGTAAAAAATAATTCCAATTAAAGTAATCAATTTTATGTTAAAGAGAACAATCAATACCCCATGTAATATTTTATCCATTAATTACTTTTATATCCATTACTATGGAGACTAGACTATTGTATAAAAAATGGGGAAATATATTTGAATTGAAAATTACTCTCAACTATTTTCTCCATTATCATATCAATATCTCATGATGACTAATGGTATTAAAACATAATCCTTCATAAAAACTCTCAAAATAATTTAATTACCATAAAAAGTATCACATAACGATTTCACAAAAAATTAGAAAATATTCATTCTATTTGTCAACACTCTTTGGGGGAATATACTTTAAATGTAGTTCCACAATTAAAATCATGTTATTCAAAAATGGTATTGAAATGGTTACAAATTTCTTTGACCCAAAAAAATATATTTAAAATTGAAAAGCCTACCCACATATAGATAAGGACAACCAGTATGGTGTAATCCAAATAAGATCCCATTAAAAGGGTAGAGGAACCTCAAGAATTATATTATAATACTTTAAATTTAGCTTTTTATGATTAATATATTATTATTGAAAGTATGTTCTATATCAATATATATCCCCAAACCAAAAAAGGCTATCCTAAAAGTGAAACATTAGAGACTCTTTACTTCTAGTTTCCTCTCATATAAAAAATTAGAATGAATGAGCTATTTACATCCCATTTTGATAATTCGATGTGCTAGTTAACCATGTGAAAATACATTATTGAAATACTTTATTTTTAATATATAAATCACTCTTTGAAATATTTTATCTTTTAATATACTTCTATTATGATATTTTGGAGAAAAAGATACAATATATCGAATTAAATAATAGGTGGAACTCTAGTCCCTCATGTATTAGTGGTGTAATTGTAAAAAATAAATAGATGACCAAATAGTTCCAAAACAATTCATTAAATAACTCCATATTTTAATAAACTGATTCTAATGAGGAGAGAAATTTGGTATACATTAATGTATTTGATTATAACTCAATTTTAAATCAATATCACTATATAAATGTAAATTTATCCTAGTCTCATCGAGAATTCATTAATTATTTACCTAGAGCCATTATTCTATATATCACCTATTTTACTCATCTCATCCCTCAATAGGAATTATCAATGCACTATATAACATATCATTCTCTAAAATTAAAACTTATTCTTCCCATAAAAATATCATAATCTGGATGAAATAAAATATAATGTGGATATCAATAGTTTATCAGTCCATTTTATTCATATGGATTATCAAAATATTTAATCAAAACCTAAAAAATTTCGAGAACACTTTTTCCCTACAAGACACTGAAATATATATAGAAGTATTTTCAGACACACAGGCTAAGATGACATATGATTATGAGGCTTGATGCTCATGGAATTAATTATATAAAAATATTTAATATATTTTATTTTAAATTTTAATGGTTTCATAATGAAAATGAGATATGTCCTTAATAGTGTCTTAGATAAAAAAAATATAAGACCACTTTTTTAATACATTGTGGAAGGTTTACCATAGGGGAGGCCAAAAATTGGTTGAGGTGAGGCACTCAGATAAAACGGCCATTGGAATGTGCATTCAATGAATGCATGAATAAATTATTTTATTAATTCATTAAAACACCTAAAAAATAATTCCATATATATCAGTTTAATTATGGGGGATCTACATGGTTATCCACATAACCCTGGGTCATTTGGGAGGATAATTCCACGTTCTTTATTGGAAAATTGAAATTAGATATCATCGAGCCTCTGGATCAAGCTGAATCAAGGTGCAATGAATGCAAGAGATTCAATCCTTCATTGGTGAGAATGTTATTAAAAAAATGACCATAATTGATGTATGACTTTTCAATTGAGCTTTTTACCCACATTAGCTATTGATTTGAAATGATTATCAAAATTCTTATTGATCTGTTTTTTGTGACCTTTTAAATGTTCTATCATGTTGATTTTCAACTCGTTATTCAATCTACATTTATTACTCCATGTTTTTCACCAAATATTACCGAATATTTTTTCATTAAACAAGGACACTTGGAAAATTATTATTTAAATTTTTTTCATGACATTTGCCTTTGTCCCCATTGTTCTTATCATTATTTAACATTGGAATATAGGTCCAGGATTCACTATTTATGGGAGGGACCAAGCTCTATGTCACACCCGAATTCATGGAAGATTCATCAAGGATGAACAATTTAAAAATAAGGGATGTATTCAAGAATATATTCAATTTCAGGTCATTCTATCAATGAATATTGGAATTGGATTAATAAAAGGAGGCCCCACATATGATAGCAATATGCATGGGCCTTGATAAATGAGGTGGATTCCATTTTCGGAGAAATATATAGATGAAAACGATTCTCAGAGGAGCATTACATCATTTTTGGTATAGAAAAATGTGTGATATATAAAGGGGGATTAGGATCAATAATTTCATAGATGATCATGGAATTATGATAAAACCCAACTACACAGCATGTAGTTTAAATAACACACGACTTGTATGGCCCTGGCTATGGAGGATAAGGATTTCATGTGAGTTAAATATCAAAATATTTGTGAGACCACAAGATGCCATGTGACTTGGTGCTCATGACCCATTATTTAATTTAGGAGTAAACAAGCATAGGAACGACTGAACAAACAACCCATTGCACTGAAGTGATCGTGAGTGTGGTTATGACCCAATGAGAGATGACACATCGTGTATTCGAGTACACATACATGTATAAGGTAAAATGACACAGCTTGGGGAAAAGATAGACTCATGGTGGATCAGGTATTCCATGTAGTCCCATTATAATACGTGTAGGGATATATGGGTATAGGGCCATGTACATTAAGGGACATGAATAGGTGGAAAAGTGGAATGTGGGTACCAATAAACACAAAGTACCCTACATCATTTTTTAGAAAACATCTACATCTCGTATCTCTTTATCTTAGAATAGTATTTTTTTCCAATGAGTTGTATATGATAAGTGTATTTCCTCATATATATAATTATATATTTCATTTTTTTTAGAGATATAGTGAGAGATATTCTAGCATGATGCTTCTATAGGAAACACAAAATGATAATATTAATCAGGTTGTATCCTTAAAGTGTCTAAATTGGAACCCTCTTACTAGGAATAGAATAGGTCCTATATTTTCTATAGGAGTGGTACCCACATGCAGTATCAGGGCATGGTCCCTCAACCACTATAGTGGAACCCTCCAACTAGATAGAGAAAGGGTCGTGTACCTTTGATCAAAGTGGAACCCTCCAGTTGGGACTAGGCATGGTTCTTCTATCAAGCACTATACTTGTGCTCTAAATTATTTATGGGAATGGGTCATCAACCGATTACTTGAGTGGAAAAATTCTAACAACACATTCCATTGGTCCTCTATCGAGTATTTTGTTTCACCCTAATTTGTATTCAAGGCTTGGGTCCTCAACCATTAGTGTGGAAACCTCCTAAATGGATAGTGAATGGGTCTTAAAGAAATATATTGAGTAAATACCTAATGTTATAGAAAAAGAATGTTTCTTACGCCGATGGATCGTTCCAATTGACTATACGACATAATGGAATTGTGTTGCTTAACATGGATGTTTCATAAGATAGACACATGAGACATTGGGAATTATTTATGGTCCTCTAGAACAGTTAGAATTATACCAATGTGCTAGGATACAAGGTAGAGGTCCACATTTTCTATCCATTTGATTCATTTTAGTATAATATTTATATGTAACAAGGTCATTGATTTTTTTACACTCTTACCTTGGGTTGAGTTGTCTATTTCTACTATGTCCCTTACTACTCTCCTTCATCTTATTGGTCGTCCAACTGGGAATGTATATACTCATCCATTCATAGGAGTTTCTATAATGTGTCATGTCTTATGTGGATGAAACATTATTATGTAACAATTATAGAAGATCATAGGGATACCTGGATCATTTGACCTCATAATGTGGATAGATCATGCAGTTATGGAGCTAAGATCTTATATAATTTTACATTTCTGGTTTTGTTAGGTTGGTAAATATATCTATTTTGGATTGTCCTTTTCCCCTTTTTGTTTTCATTTAACACCCTCAAACTCTTGTAATCCACAGAGGTTTTACATGAGTGGTTTATTCTCTATATATTTCATATTTTATTATCATTCTTATGCACTTATGAATATATAATGTTGGGTTCATGTGTATAAGTACATTAAAATAACCTCAAATATTAGCTATAAAATATGTAAATTGTTACCGTCCTTGGACGATGGAGGCGGGGTTAGGGTAGTTGTGGCTCGATCCCCATTAGGTCAGATCATGTATTATTTGGAATCAAAGAAATTCATTCTAGGTAATGAAATTTGGACTTATCCAATTTATTAGATTTGGTTGAGATTTAGGATGATAATGTGGAAGTGTTTAGAGTAGAAATTTTAGTGTTGGGAACCTAGTGATAGTGCGGATGCAGATGTATTCATTCAGTAGGACCCTGAAAAATAGTTTTTTGACTTTAAATACCAAGACATTGGCTACTGTGTTCAATGATACATTCCACAAAAGGATTATGAATTTTTATTTTAATTATTGATTTAGATCCCCATATATATATATGATCATTTTTGAATGGTACATCTTTAATGTATTTTTAGGTTACCTCTATGATGATAGCTATATATGTACCTGATTATATACCATAATGATGATGTGATGATTAATGAGGCCATAGTTCAGGGGCTATCAAATGAGATTCCTCCTCTACGTGGAAAGGTTGTATCTACCCCACCTATTGAGAAGATGGTCATAATGGAAGAGTATGATATGGATTCCTGCAGTCTTAAAAGACTCCACATCCCTCTATGAGCTATATCCCCATGCCGTAGAGGATTTGGTAGTGTTTGTGATCCACCATTCTTGGATTATCCAGACACTAACTGATCAGGTTGTTTAACTAGAATCTTGACTTATCCTTGGATTAATTGGGAACTGGTGGAGTCTACTTACCAAGATGCATGACTAGTCATCGGTCTCATAGACCGACATCAAGTAGCTATTTTGTGGGTAGTACTACCCCTCATTCTTGCACTTAGTTTGGATTCATGTTTTTTTAAAGTTTAAATATAGAGGGATGATAATGGTTGATTATGTATGATAGTTCATAGAACTTATTCTTCACTACATTGATATGATTTCTGATGGATGCTTTCATGAATTGAAATTTGAGCGTGGTTTGTGAAGATATATTTGGGACACTGTAGTACCCATGAAAATTAACACCTATGTTAGGGTGTTGGTGATGGAGAACGTCCTCTCAAAGAAACACAAGGTAGATGTGGTCAATATTGTGCATTATTGGGATGATTTATCCACATAATATTGTAAGAATTACTTGATAAGATCATGATAGAGGATATATTCCCTTGATTATACCTGATCACATTGTTATAGACAATTCATAGGAATAGAGAAGACAAGAGATGTGATTTGTTATAAATAAGATGACTAAGGAACATGTTGCAATATTTCCTCACCTGACATGATGATGAGAAAAAAAATATAGAGGAAGGACCTTAATTGTAGAGGTGACACTCTAATTCGGGATCTCCCATTTGAGGGAAAGGTGGCCCCTTGGGAGGTGGGTCTGGTAGGGGAGTGGTTGGGGATCAAGGAGGGGGATTTTTGGTTTCTTAATGATACTATCAAATCCAAACACCACCACCACCATGTGGACCACGTCAGGAATGTGGAGCTAGTGATTGAGGCCATGGACAACATCATGCTATGGATTCATATGTTCCAACAAAACACAGGCTGATTAGAGGTACAATATGTTTTTATTATACACCTCCATCAATATTAGTAGACACATGTGTGATTCATTACTTCATCTCTTTAATCCTAAAGTGATAGCTGGATATATGATTTGAGTCATTATCCCGGAATAATTGTATTGGGGTTCCTATGAGTAACAATTCTTCTATAACTTTAATATCCTAGTATTGAGAGCAATCACATGGTGGAGGGATTTTCTCATGGGACCTTATCGTAATCATAATGAAACATTACGATGTCATCTAGGTTATGGATTGGTTTCCCATGGTTTAACCCCAAATTTTCTTTCATTATACGTGAGTCAGATTCATTACACTCATGGGATTTCATTTTATTTTATCGGAGAGAGAGAGATATCATGGTGGGATAATTGATTTTTTCTACCAGGAAGTTGTAACCCAACAACCAATATTTTTTAAAAGTATTCCATGGTGAAATAGGCTATTTAGGCATCCAGGTTGCATTAGTCATGAAGGATTTTGTGGAATACTTCCTCAAGGATGATTCAAGGCTACATTTGAGGTTGGAGATAGATTTTTGCATAAATTTTCACTGGAGGACCACTCTTATATATTCTAAAGTATATTTAATGGACCATTGTAAGAATATAGAGATGCATTTGTAGTTAAAGGACCTTCATGAAAAGGGTTTTTATCAGACACTGTGTGTCCCCTTTGGTATATTTTATGATGTTAGTGAAAAAGGTGGAAGAGAGATTATAGTTTTCTGTGGAATTTTCCACCTAAAAAATGAAAAATAAAGATCATTCCCCCATTTTAATGGATTTATTACCTCCTAGACCATTTGTGAGGCATGATATGGTTCTCGAATATTGGCCTCTGGTCAGGGTACCACCATTTGGAAGTTCTAGAGTCACATATTCTGAATTTGGAATTATTAGGTATCTATAGACACTATGTGTTCATGGTGTTGCTCTTCAGTGTGGTGAATTCCATCACATTGTTTTTGAATTCTAACGATATGATTGTCTAGCTGTGCTTGGATGGATTTTTTCTCTCTTCATTAAGGACATAATAATATAATCTTTGTCATCAAAGAATAAATTAGAGCACTTGAGGATGATCCTAAATTTTCTTCAAGAGAAAAATATTTATTGTATGATCTCATAGTTCTAGTTTTGGATCAATGAGGATCACTATTTAGGTCATGGCATTTTTGATAATGGATTTGATGTGGACCTGATGAAGTTCAATGCAATTATTTCATAAGATCCACCCAAGTCTGTGTCATGGTGTAGTGTTTTCTTGGCATGGTAGGATACTACATGAGGTTTGTGGAAGTATTATCCTTAGCTACAGCTCCTTTTTATTTCCTGAAATAGTAGTCACTTCAAATTACCAATATTGAATAGTTCCAAAGTTCCTTCAACGGTTTGAGGATGATGTTCATTAGTGATCTAGTTTCGAGACTACAAGAGGAGTTCATGGAGTATGTAGTGTGTTATGAGGCATCAGGATCTAGAATCAGTTTCATATTGGGGTAGTTATTGGTAGTTATCACATATGGGTTGATGAATTTCAGACCCCATTATAAAAACTATGTGACTCCCAACATAGATATGGAAATTTTAGTCTTCAATCTAGGGATGTCAGTGCACTATATTTCTGGGATAACATTGTTATTTACTAAAAATATCAGAGCCTTATATTTGTATTAACATAGAGGAGTATGAACCTAAATCAGAGGTATGTGTTTGAATTCATACAACACTATGACATTAATATAGTCTTTACACATTGGAAGAAAATGTGGTGGAATATTTACTTATAAGAAATTCCCATGCTCATTTGGTTAAGGATGTGTAAAATTAGTTGTATTCATTATACATGTCCCTGGATAAGGAGGAAGGTTCAATTTTTCATATGTCGATTGTGTTTAATTCTCCACCCATCTCAGGTTTTGAGTGAGTCATATTAATGAGAAATTTTATATGAGGTATTACATTACCAGATATCCAATAGAGATGGGCCAAATGGAACTTCTTGAATGATGGAATCATGTTATCATTTTCAAGGAATTAACGGCGGTCCTTGTCATAGTACAAGAGGAGGTAATGAGGGAATTTCACATAGTTAATTTTTATATACATATTGGTGTTGGGAATATTTATACATGCATTTAGTGAAAATTTTGGTTGGTTGTAATGAGATATAGTGTATAAGAGTTCATCTCTTGTTGTCTCACCTTTTAGCAGGTGAAGTGTGAAAACATGATTCTGGAAGGTCTATTGTATCCTCATGAGATCATGTAGTTTAAATGGGATAGAATATTTAGGGATATATTGATAGGGATTCCATGGATAGTGAAAGGCCATGACTCTATTTGTGTTATATTTGGTCAACTCATGAAGTCATCGCACTTCCTTGCTATTAAGGAGAAATGTTTGGTGGATGTTTTAAGGAAGTTATTAATATAAGAAACTGTTTTACTTCATATTGTGAACTTGACTATTGTATTCGACTGTGATTATCATTTACATCATTGTTGTGGCGAGTTATGGAATAGGTATTATTGACAAATACTATGATGGGTGAAATTTTTCAACACTAGATAGATGGGAAGAATGATCACACTTTCAATGTGTTAGAGGATATGATTAGTTTTTTTAATGATAGACATTGGGTTGATATTAGAGGATCAATTAATCTTGTAAGAGTTTCTGTTCAATATTTGCTAAAACTCAACTATCGGCATGGAACATTTTCAGTACCTATGTTAGAGAGCCTACGGGTCACCATTATGTTGGACTAAGATTACAAATACATATCTTATTGGGCTAATTATTATGAATTTTTTGGAAAAGACTAATCAATGAGTGGATGATGATAGATTATAGAAGGTCAAAATCATAGGAAGATCGACATTGATATCACATGGAGTTCATGTTGGGAACCCTTTTTTTCCTGATAGTCTCTGCATAATGAGGATTGTGTAGTTTCGACTTCAGAAGAAATCTATCCATGAGGATCATCGGGCCATTTGAGATCATGAATATGGTTGGTGAATTTTTTTTGCTTATCCCTACCCTCAATTTTAGTGTGAGTGCACAATGTATTGATAGAGGAAATATTGTAGGGACCCTGTTTTTTTACATATAAGAATATTGAATATATTTATAAATATTTTCGTTTGAATGTATTGAGAAAACGTGAGATTTTGATACTTGGTGTGACAAGAATTAATTTTATAAAAATATTCTATATTTTTATACACATGAACACAATTTAATAATGAAAATGGTCTATATCCTAAATGGATTCTCAAATAAGAAATATTAGAACGTAGATGAATCAAGAATGTGAGGTTTACGTATATGTGAACTAATGTTGGTCAGAGCATTGTGTTAGGATAAAATAGCTATTATCATGCACGTTTAGTGTATTAATTATTTAATTATTTACTTAATTCATTACAAAACAAAAAAATAGTTCACTATATATATGATTCATTATGGAAGATCACCGTGATTATACTTATAACCATATGACCATTGAGGTGAATATTTCGTGTTCTTTATTAGAAAATCAAGATGAGATTACAATGATCCTCAAATACATGTGAATCGTGGAATATCAACCATAAAAAAATATCTCATTTCTCACAGAATCATTCAAAATTAGTATTCATTTAACAATAATTTTTTTCCAACAAAATTTCACCTTTTTTGTTTTTCTTTCTACAAATTTGTCTTCACGTTCTTTACTGTCAGCCTATGAGGGAACAGTTCAACAATGCAGGGTGGTATTATGATCGATCAGACCCCTCAATTTGCAACAGATTGATGAGAAACTAATGGATTAATTGATTAGGGATAAATTCTTGTAGATTTTGGGATGTGGGTGATTCTACTATAGAGAAGGATATCTAATATGGAAGTAGGAGGAACCATAGATGATGGTGGTACATGTAGTCTTTTAGAGATGTTCTATATTCATTTTTTTGGCAAAAAAATAGTCATAAACCATGATCATAGTATATTCACATCTTTTTTAGGTGGCCAAGAAGAGAGATCCATGATGATGGCCCCAGATCTAGAACACCAGAGTAGATCTGGGATTTCTAAAAAAACATGACTCAACACCATGATGAATGAAGAACACACTACATGATGTGAACTAGATATAGTGTCTAGTGTTTCTAGGTGAGTTAAATATCACATGCCATTTCAGACCCCCACATGCCATTTAAACTGATACTTGTCTCTTATGGTGTACTTTTGTAGTACATATAATCAATCATATCCCATCATAGTTCTTGGTACATATAAATTGGTAGTAGTATGTGTATGATAATGTCGAAGAGGACACTCCATGTATCTCAATACAAGTAAATGACTAAGATAAATATAAATATCCAGGGTAATTGGTAGGATGATAGGTGGAAAAGGAAAGCTAGGTTGTAACCTTACACGCTATGTAAGGATACAGGGGTTATGGAATGTGTAATGGTAGTGACAATGTACGGTATTAGAGTGTGACCACACATGATTTATGTCCCTTTACATTTCGTGTAACTCTACATCCATTGTGAGGAAACATATACCTCACATATATCCTTTGTATAGACTCAAGTTTTTTCCCTTTAGTTACCAATACAATAAATGATTCAATATATAATTCATTAGAATAATTCTTAGTTGATTTCATGATACGATGTGAGATATTCAAGGAATGAATCTTATGTAAGAGACCCTGGATGATGATAATGATCAGTAAGAATCATTAGAGAGTCAAGAGTGGGTCCCTTAAATTGGGACGATAATAAGTCCTATATATAGTATTCATGTGGCACCCTATGGTAGTATCTAGGAGTGGGTATTTGAAAATTAGGGTTACAACCTCTTTCTAGGATGCAGATGAGTTCTCTACCAATTACTAGTATGGCACACTCCTATTGGGACATGGCATGGGACCTCTATCAACTACTAGAGAGGAACCCTTCTGTTAGTTAAGTCATGGGTTCTCAACCAATTACTAGAGTGGAAACATCATTCTAGGACATGTTATGGGTCCCTTATTGACTATTGAGTGGAACCCACCTGGGGAGTCATGTCATGGGTCCTCAACCATAATAGTGGAACACTCCTATAAGGATAAGTTATGGGTCCTCTTGTAATCTATAGAGTGGAACCCCCATATTGTACTAGGGAATGGGTTATCCACCTAGAGATTGTATCCCTCAACTATTCAATATAGTGGTGATGTGTTGATCAGTGTAGATATTTATTTAGAAAGATGCATGAGATGTTTGACATCATTGATGAACCTTTGGAATTATTGGCACTCCTTCCTCAGGCTGGGCTATGAGATGGAGACCCCTTTCTCTCTCGCATGGGATTATTTTATGATAATATATTTTTCTTATCCATGTCATTCTATTTTTTCACTATATTTTTTAGTTTGAATGGTCAATTCCTATCATATATCTTACTTCTACACAATTATAGTTTTGGTCATCCGACTGGTTATTGTTATACCCATCACTATATGATATTTTCTTGCACGTGTCATTTTTTATGAAGATGACCAAAAAGTTAGAGACAAATATAATAGGTCTTAATGATACATAGTGCATTAGACTGTACACAGTGTTTAGGGTGTGGAGATCTAAAGACGGGCTCCCTCAACATTTTTACATGTCCAATTCTGTAGTTTTTAAAATCTATCTAGTTAACATGTATTTTTATTGTTATTCTTTACAGTTTCCACTATAATACTTCTATAAACCATATAAATTTTAAATGAATGATTTATTATCTATATGTTTCTTCTTTTAATATTTTTCATCTAAACTAATGTATGGATATATTTGATTATTGGTATGATGGTAAATTAGGAAATGGCCTCCCATATTAGTAATATTATTTAGCACTTATCGCAACCACTAGTACATGATAGCAGGATTGTGGTTGTTACACCTCCACCCCAATTGGGTGAGGTCATGAAAATAAATATAGTATCATAGAATCATGACCTTAATCTATATGATACTTGTTTTCCCAATAATTTTCAATCCAATTCTATATACCATTATATTTGTGACAAGTAATCAAGATAAGTAACGCTTAGGAATACATTAGACAACCAAAACCCACCAAGAGGATATTATTGTGAGTTGATGAATGTGAATTTAATAATACTAAGAAAAAGAATATCATGTTCTAATAAATAAAATTAATTCAAATTCTCGAATACAAATATGAAATGTCCTGTCATATTGATCAGTGAAATTCCAAGGACGTTCAATAATAATCTTGGGAAATTTGACTAATGATGAGGTATCTAATCAATTTATGTGAGAATATAGTACCAGACAGAGCATTCCACCTACTAACAAGCATAATAATTCAGAATAAAATAAATGAGTCAAAAATAATGTAATATAATATGCAAATATATTAATACCTATTTTTTCATAAATGTGTGATAATATAACAAAATTACCATATTCAGTACTAATATTCAAACATATATTTTACCCTATACTAATGAAAACATGGTAAATTTCCTAATGAGAACAGTTCGACAACAAATTCCATACATACAACATATCACTTATAAGGTTTTATGAATTCCCATCAATATAGAGAATATGTTCACAAAACCTATAAACTTTGGAGAGTAATTTTTCCTTTACAGTGTAGTGGTATCAAAATTATATGGATGACTGTGGTTTTTTTGGAATTTTATAATTTATAATGGATTCATAATGGTTATGAAATTGTATAATTTTCTTTCCATTTTTTGTGATCATCCAGAAGAGGTAATGATAAAATTGTTTTATTTATTTCCATGGAATTTTCAGAAAGAATAGTGAGGAATAGGGAACACTATTTTTCTAATGGGGATTGTTGGATAAAAAGATGATTAAAACATGGGATCAATAGTTCCACAGTGAAACAATTATTTCCCCATAATTTTAGTATACTTTTTAAACCTAGTAACATGGGGAAACCCTCTATAAATAAGGGTTGATACTAGTTTTCTTGATGTATCAATCATTTATATAAGTAAGTGATATAGATTGATACATACTCAAGATATGTTTTCACTTTATTCTTATTATATAATAAAATAATATTATTATTATCCCCATGTATATATCCCAAAACATGAACCATGTAACACATTATTGTCTCCATTTATATGATTTTTATTTCCATTAGTTAAGAAGAATATTTTTTTGAGTTCGATTAATCATGAATAAGTACATGGAATTTAATGTTGTGGTGTCGGTGAAGTTACTTCTTCATATTTCTAGTATATTGAACTTGTGATAATCCACATAAAAATATATATTTCCTCAATTTTTATTTTTGGTGATTAAATTATAGTTCTATGAAGATTGTGTGGTATTAACAATAACTAGTATTAATTAATTATTTTATTCCCAAAGGCTTAGTTTTTTTATCAACAATAGACCATGGAAAATTCTCACATTCTATGATGTTTTTTAAATTGAATACGAATTATTGAATCAAAAGGGGATGATATCAGATGATAGAATTGCATGGAACAAAAATTATCAATGTATTGATTTCAATTATGGTAGAATGTAGATAGAGGATAGTCTCATCCAGAATGATCTTGATGCCATATTGAATGGTGTAAATCTAGAGACATTTCGAAATATATAATTGGAACAGTATGATTTAAAAGATGTAGGTTTTTTGAGTATGAATGTATTCTATAATTTTTATCTATAAATCTAGAAGTAGAAACCTAAAATATCATTATAGTTGGATAAGGAAGATATTTATGGGAAGCCAACAACACTAAATGATATTTTTGAATATTTATTTTATTAATTATGAGGAAATTAGAAAGAAGATCTATAGTGGATGTTTTGATATTTTTTCATGATATAATCCTAACTTGATTATATGATGGTTTCAATTATAGATGTTTTCTATAAAATGTTATTATTGTCATCATAAAATTAATAAATGGAAGACATTCTAATAGTGTCATTTTATACCAATGGAAATAGTGTCTTGAAATTCATTGATTCTAGAACATGATTTTGAATAAATATAACCAGAGGAGGGAGACTCATTTACCATTAAAAAATAAATTTATTGTTAATTGATGTGTGTTCCAACCTTATTGAAGAAGTCTTATTTAATCATATGATATGGAAAGGAGTAGGAGTAGTAGAAAATATATCAGACTCAGCCCAACCTAGAGTAATGACACGTTGGAATGGGGGGACACCCCTATATGGATTTTCTTGAGTGAAAGGTATATTCTCGAAGAAAAACTTGGAAAGGAATATGTTTTATTGAATAATCTTGGAAAATTATTTCAAATATAACAATGAGTGATAAAAATATAATGGAATTGTGCATAATATATTTCAGATTGTCTTTCCACACAATCGGTGTAAAAGGATTCATGATGTTTTATATTTCTAGATTATTTGGAAGATTTAATCAAGTGGATAGTGTATGTCCTAATATATTTGGGAAGGTATATTTTAAAATATAGTGGATGAATGTATGTGTTCTTTTGATGATTGAAATTTATAATATTCATGGACTATAAAAGTATCTTATTATAGTTGAATGCTTAGATGAATTTGGATAAGGAAATAATTTGATAAATGAATTGTGGAAAATCACTTGGGGATAATTTTTCATAGCTATTATTCTGAAAAATGTAAGATTATACATTAATAGATAGTCAGTTGGAGGAAATTTTTTCAAAAAATTAATAGATAAAAATTTATATTTTTAGCACAATGGGCTTGGGAGGATTATTTTGAATGGTATGAATAATCTAGTGGAAAAATTCATGTTGAAGGTAGAAGATTGTGACAATTCAATTTTTAGTAGTTTTATACATTTTAATAAGTGAAATGTGATTTTTAATCTTGATGAATGAATTTAAAAAATATTGAATCAGAATACCAGGAATATGGATGTCTAGGTATCTTCCCTAGTGAAATAAGTTAGAGTATCATAACACTCTGTGATAATCATTGATGAAACCTGGTGGAATGTTTGGAAATAATTTCTAAAACAAACATTTGATTTGTTTGGATTGTCAATGAAGTGTAATGACATGGTATAAAAAGAGAAATGATGTTAGAGGATAGTTTTCGGGCATCATAATGGAGGTGAGTATAATAGAAAAAGATTTTAAAACATTTATAAACATAAATTCCATTGGCATGGGAAAATTATACATAGTATTCTATAGGAAAATGACATAGATGAATGGATGAATTGGAAGTTGATGTACACAGGGAAGATCATGAAAAAACATTATGGGATGCTAATGGTTTTTTGGGTGGAAGAATATTTTAATTTATATTTTTAATAAACTCAATCCCATCAGTGTTAATGGGAAAAGATCTATTAGAATAACTATGGATATTAATGGAATATGTTTTTTCTCAACTAAAGGTCTCTGGTTGTTTATCATTCTTAAATGTATATTCCAAATATAGCAATTATTAAAATGAAAAAAACTATGACAAGTTTATTATTAGTCTATAGGGATGAATAAATTGGTTTTCAACTATGGTACGATGAGATAAAATAAGTCATTATAAGTACAAATATACTAATTAATGAGTAGACCAGGTGGAATGACAAAAATTTGAAGGTAAAGGAAGTTGATGATGAATTATAATTTTTAATTTAAAATCATCTGAATGTATGAACCTAAGGTTATCAAATTCTATTGTGTTTATATGAATATATGCCAATAGTCAGTACACAAATTCCCTAAAAATGTTGAAGATAAATAATATAGGTATTGAAGATGATACTAATAGAGGGAATTATTGAAATTTTAGTATTTAGTGAGTCATGATTTAGAGTTATAAATGATGATATTTTAAAGGATTAAATTAAATAATGAGTAGAACTATAATTTGTTGTTGGTAGATATATAAGGGGTACATCATTGATGAAAATATTTAAAGACTACCTAAATTTCACACTATTAAGGTATTGAGTGGAACATTAAATATAGAAATAAGTTTGTACCCTTGGTCATTTTTGTGAGTTAGAGTTATCCATATATGGGGAGTTTATTTTTATCAATCTGAATAAGACATGGGAACTATTGGATTCACCAACTAGAAAGATTGAAAAAGAAAAAAAGTGTGTTTTCTGATTAAAATATGAATTTGATAGAAGTAATATTTATAATGATATGATGGTTTTATGTGATTTTTGTCAAATCAGGGAATATTTTTTTGATATCTTTTATTTTATTGTGAAACAAATTAATATTTTACTGATTTTTATTGGTTGTTTTTGATAGTTGTATCTAGAAAAAACGGTCTTAGAGAAATATTTTATTCTTAGGGATCTAGATGAGTAAATATATTTGAAGAAACCTATTGGTTTAATTTTGAATCCATAGTAGGTCTTTGTGTGAACACTCGTGAAAAGTATGTATATGATTAAATAAATTTTATGAGAGTTGAACTAGTTTTTTTGACTAGTTAAGGGTGGAGATAAGAGTAATGATAAGAATACTATATCATTGTTTTTATCATAAGGAGTAAAGTGATGTAAATTTCATCATTTTACTATTTTATGTTGGTGGAAATATTTTTTCGGGTCATTAATTCACTGAGTTTAGGAGATAAAAATACTCATGTCAAGGATGTTTGAAAATAAATATCTCTAAGAAGATAGTAAATTATATGGAATGATTAATAAATGAGGCAATAATATGAAATGTCCGGTTTTATCTCAAAATTATAAATTCCAATAGATAAAATAAAAACATTTGATCACTATTTTTAACGCTATTTTATCCCCTCTTTCTAGACACCGAATACTATTTGAGGAATATGAACCATGAATCGATGAAGAGGTAATGAACAAGGTGATAATATTATATTCCTTCGGTGTAAGAATTTAATTTTATCCAATGGTGTTTAATCTGTCCAATCAATCATATGTAGTTGGAATTTAAGGTCGGTTCTTGTCAAATGTATGTAAATAACTATAAGGACACAGTCATGTTACGTTATATAAACTTGAATATTAGTTAAGAAATCAATTACTTTAAAATTTAGGATACTTTCATGTTTATAGAATTAGAGAATTGGGGTATAATGCATACGGTATAATCCACATTTATACCAAGAATATACCAAAAAATAGTATCCATTTCTTCCAAAATATAAAACTTTTCAAATAAATATGTTATCTACGAAAAATATTCAAAACATTTAAAATGGATTCCTTCTTCATCTTTAACATAATTATATCATATGAAAATCATTTAAAAATTTTCAATGAGAACCAAAGGCTCACTAAGGTATATAGAGTAAAGGAAATAAAACATTTCTTCCATGTATAGTTGTAAATGTATGAAATAATTTTCAAAAAGACATACTCTTCACCCATATATACTTACTTTGTGAATCTTGTGATTTACATGAGATTTATACGAAACATAAATAACTTAAATAAAACCATAAAGGTATATTGGGGAATTACTTACATATAATTTTAACCCTCATGGTTACCATATGATTTATAACCGTCCCATATACCATACAATGTAACCTTCCCAACTACCTTATGGTGTAACTAACATAGTTACACATGGATTAACCATTCAAACGACATCAAAATTACTCAAAACCAATGATTTGGATGGAGATATTGGTCCCACCCATCATCTGAAACAATTCCCAAGAAATAGTTCATAATCATACAACATAAATAATTGCATAAAAATATTACTTCTGAATTTTGTAAATATAATTATAAAAGTAGATTTTAAAAGTATGGAACCTTAATAATTTCATATAATTACAGTGATACTTAATGGAGTTGATAGAATATGTATATACACTATAAATACACATTATGTAACACAATATAAACAAAATTCATGACAAAAACAATTTCAATACCACATTATTAATGAAGTATAAGGTTAACCCAATGAATTGAAATTGGGTTAAGAATTCCCTTCCTCGTGTTTTAATTTCAAAAAACATATTTAAAAATAATTTAGAACGGTTAAAATAGTGTTATTAATATCATAAATAAACATATCCATGATTATAACTCCTTATATGATGACTTAATTACATCATTTCACCCATTAATTATTAGTATTTTGTTCCTTCCATTATTTTAGTTGCGTTCATTACATGATTTACATGGGAAGTTTGTATTTAAATTACGTGTTGTATGGAAATGAAATTATAGAAATTTGAATAAAATTGTTTCCATATTTCTGTAGAATATCAAGTTATTACATTTAAATTTTTGGTTATATGATATGAGGGTGAATCATTAGATAAATCTTTAGTGATATTCATTTAGATCATTTTATCCTTCCTTGGATAATCACGAATTAGTTTCATTATATAACATAATAAAATATATATATGTTAATTAAAGAACATAATAGAGGTCATATAATACACATTAAAATATTTTTATGTCATTAAAATGTTTTTAAATATATATCTAAAGGAATTTATGGAAATTAAAAACACATCTTCCATGATTTTGGTAAATCCACACATTGTGAATGGTGTTCTTATTATTAGAATAATAGGGGGAAGGAGAAGAAGTAAATTGTTTACTTTTTCAAAAAACACGATATCAATCCAAAGTATATATAATAATGGATCTTTCTTTCCTCTTGAATAAGGGGAATATAACAGAGTATATGAAAATAAAAATAATAGAAAAGAAAACACATGAAAATGAATGAGGATATTTACCTATTTATCTCTTATCCTTGAGATCCTCCTTAAGGCCTTTGGTTGTAGCCTTTTGTTGAGACCAACAGATAATGGACATGAGGAATATACTTGGAAAGTGTATTTGGTAGAACATAGACAATTCTAAAGGCTTGATTGGTGTGAGAGGAAGAGGTGGTGGGGGAGGTATTTATAGTGGAGGATAGATGAGTTTACATTATTTTAATCATTAGTATAATATTGCTTCTAAAGAATATGAATAATAATGATTCATGTGACCCGAAATAGTAATATGTGCATGTTATTTCGAACCAATGGACATATAAATCATCCATGACTCAAGCATGGATAAAAAATTAATTTACTAAGAATATTTTTTTAATTACCGTATTTCACTAATCACAACAATTTAATTATTTTACAAAAATTCCATAAAATCACCCTAGCCATTTATAGATATTTATAATTCAAGAATGAACTCCTTTTTTAAGTAATTTTACAAATATGAGTAATTTAATTTATAAATAAAATCATATTTTATTTAAAAAATAACAATTTTAAAACTAAAACTGATTTTTATATCAAGAGGAAAATTTAATAAAGATCATGTTATCTTATAACCATAAGACAAAAAAATATTAATATGATTTACTATTTCGAACGATCATATTACTATTCATATTACTATTCATAAGGTTATGTTACTATTTTCCAAGATAAAAAGGATGGTTCTATCAGACCGCAAATAACATTCTAATCACAACCATAAATGGATATTTTCAAAAAATCAAATCATAGAAGTCAAAAAATTATGTTTAACAACTAGATTATAACTCTTTTTATAAAACAATGTTCCATTATGAATAGATATTGTTTTCATCATTTTAAATAAATTTATTTGTGAAAAAATGGGGTGTTAAATTATCCACACTTTCCTTAAATGGCGTCCTTGAAATTTTATTTACCTATTAAATATGTGAGGGTACCTTTCCCTCATAGAAGTTTCAGATTCCCATGATTCTTCTTCAACCATGTGGTTTCTCCACAAATCTAATATCTGGAATATTAAACTATTCTGTAACACTTTTTCTCTTCAATAGAGAAACTAAATAGGTTTCTCTTCATAAGAAATATTATCTTTAAGTTGAACTACTTCTGAGCTAAAATTAGAGATGAATCTGGCACAAACATTCTCATCATTGAAACATGAAAAACACTTTGCACTTGAGATTAACATAGAGGCAAAGAAACTCAGTACTTGATAGGTCCAATTTTCTCTATAATTTCGTAAGGTGAAATGAACTATAGACTTATCCTTCTTTTAATACCAAAAATGCATAACAATTTTCCATGGAGAGATTCTAAGAAAAACATGATCAACTACCTCAAAATAAAATTCATTCCTCTAGCTGTCTGTATAATTTTTTTACAGGCTATGAGCTTTCCATATGTGTTGCTGGTTCATCGTCACTTCCTCAGCCACTTCCTATACTAATTCTGGTCCTATCAACTTCTGTTCCATGACTTTATCCCAAAATAATAGTGTTTTACACCACATCCCATATAATGGATCACAAGGCTCCATTTTTATATTATAATAAAAATGGTTATTATAAGAAAACTCATCTAAATAAATATATTGATTCAAAATTCCCTATTAGTATATTGAACAAGATAAAATAATATCCTCCAATGTATAAATCATTCATTCAGATTTCCCATCTGATTGAGGTTGAAAAGCTATTCTAAAATTTAATTATATTCCAAATGACTTCAGGAGTACATTCAAAATAATAGAAGTGAACCAGGGTTCCTAGTTAGATAAAATTGAAAGTGTAACTCCATGTAACTTAACAATAACATTGAGGGAGAGTAGAAAAACATGATCCAATGGATTTATATCTCGAATTGGAAGGAAATGAGAAGATTTAGTCAGTCGGTCCACAATAGCCCTGATTCCATTGTTACAATGACAAGTCTTTAGTAGTCCAACAATGACGTCAATGGATATATTTTCCCATTTAAACTCTAGAAATAGTAAATTCTAAAGCATCACCATCGTTTACTTCCTCTCTTGATTAACATATTGAAATTTCAAACATTTCATAGTAAAAACATAAATATCAATTTTTATTCCATCCCTACAGCAATACTCCCTAAGGTCTCTGTACAGCTTAGTACTACCAGGATGAACTGAAAATAGATAACTGTGATCATTACAAGATAAATCATTATTCAAATATGAATGAAAATTCCAACACAATATTACTCCAAATAATAAAAATTACTCATTATCCATGTTAAATTCTGCAAACAAACCCATTGTAACAAATTCTACAATTTTCAATTGCTCATAGTCTTCCTTCTACCATTTATTTATTCTGTCTCATAACGGTGAATAAACAGAAACATGAAACAAAACAGAGGTATTTTCATCACAAGAAACTTCTATGACTAAATTAATCAAATCAATAATCAAGGGAAAATGTTTGAAACAAAACATGGTTAATGATGCACGATGTCTTCGACTCATGGCATTCAACCCTTTGTTTTCTTTTCCAGGATGATAATTGATCATATAATAATAATACTTTATGAGTTCAAGCCATCTTCCCTACCAAATGTTTATTTCCTTTTGAGTGAATATATATATAACATAGTCTTTTATGGATATTTTATATTTGAAATTTTCCTCTTATAAATGATGCCTTCAATTTTTCAAAGAATGAACCACAACTGCAAATTCCAAATCATGTGAGGGATAATTTCCCTCATAAGTTTATAGTAGTAATGAAGCATAAAAAATTACCTTATCATTCTACATCTTAAGAAAACCATGTCCCATAAATAAAGAATCACTATAGATGAAAAAATAACCAATTTTAGAAAGTAGATACAAAACTCGGTCATTCACCAATCTTTTTTTCCGTTCTTGAAAACAAAAATCACATTATTCCGTCCATACAAATTTAACACTTTTCATGTTATATTAGTAAGTGGGCTAGAAAATCGTGAATTTTTTTTAATAAACCATTTGTAATAACCTACTAATCTATGAAATCGATGATTTTCTATAATATTTTTAGGTTTTTCTATTCATCAAAAACTTTATTTTGCTAGATCAACTGTAATTCCATCATTATTTACAATTTCCCATGGAAATAACTATTTTTCAAACAAAAAAGTACAATTTCTGAGTTTTACACAAAGTTTCATTTCCTTAATCATTTTCTAAAACACAATAAGATGTTTTTCATCCTCCTCTTTACTTTCATAAAATACAAGAATGTCCTCAATACACACAACTACAAAACTTATCCAAGAACTAATGAAATATTATATTCATAAGATCCATGAATACAGTTAGTGCATTAGTTAACCCATACAACATAAAAAAAATTCATAATTCCCATTCTAGTATGGATCAAAATCTTCGAGATGTTTGTTTCTGTTACTTTTAACTGATTTTACCCTGACCTCAGGTCATTATTTGAAAAATATTATGTTCCCTTGAGCTGATAAAAAAGTCATCGATATGAGGAAAAGAATAATTTCTTTAATAATTATTTTATCCATGCCTCTATAGTCAATACAATGTCTCCGTGAATGATATTTCTTTTTAACAATGACAATATGAGCACCCCATGGTGATGTTCTAAGATGAATGAAGACTTTATAAAAAAACTCTTCCAATTGAGTTCTTAATTTAATAACTTCCATTTGAGCCATTCCATAAAGGGGTTTTAAAATTGGATTAGCATCAAGAACTAATTAAATTGTAAATAAAAATTCCCAGTCAAGTATAACACTAAGTAACTCATTAGAAAAAACATCATGATATTCATTTACCATGGGTATGTCTTTAATATGAACATCTCCCTAGTTTTCAAAAATTCGAGCAACAAAACATTCAATTTCATCTTTCAACAGTTTCTTAGCTTCCTAATATGTTATTTATTTAATTTATTCATTCGATTATACAAAAAAACTCTTTCTGAAAAAATACTTCTTATCTCTATAATATATCATAGCATGATAAAGAAAAATCCAATCCATACCCAGAATGACATCAAACTATACTACGGGAAAAACAAGAAGGATTGAAGGTAATGTCATTCCCTATAAAAAAACATAATGGTTCTTATAATACCCTTTTTTTTGTAAAATCCCCCATAGTGTTTTAAAAATATGTTTTTGTTCCATTTGGGGAGGTGATATTTCCAATTTTCCAAAAAATTTCTCATAAATAATGGAATGTGTAGTCCTTGTATCAAATATAATATTAGAAAAAACTGAGTAAACAAAAAAAGTGCATGATACAACATCATTGTACAGTCTAAAGTATACTGACATAGTTTCAATGGATCTCACTACACCTTTATACTTATAGTATGGCTTAATTGAATCATTCATATCTCTCTCTGGGAAGGAATTTGCATAATGACCCATCTAACCACATTTAAAACACTTTACAGTTTGATTTTTAGGATTAGTCCTAGGATCATTTTTATTACAATCTCAGTTTATATATCCAAACATACAACATCAAAAACAATTCCTAGTTTTGGAAAGTCAATCCCCAATGTGGATTTTTCTACAATTTTATAAAAATGGAAACTAGATATTCTTACCATCAGATTCCTTTGATTGATTCTTACCCATCACTTTCTATATTGACCTATTATTCTCCTAGTTATCAATGTGAATGTGATCATTAAGAAACTCAATTTCAACCCTCTCAACACTTTGAGAATGTTTCTCATAACTTTTGAACTCACGGTAATCCTATGCCTTCAATATCATGGATTCAATCCTGAGTAAAAAAGGTCGATTTTACTATCAAGATCTAGAATATGATTTGGAGTATACCTCGCATGTTGGGTGAAGATTGCTTTATACACTGCCACTAAATCATCCTATTTTTGCTTTAATTCATGTAATTTCAACTTCATCTTATGTCGAACCACATTAGGAAAATTTTTCTCAAGGAAAATACTTTTGAATCCACCCCCACTATGGATTCAATCTTCTCCCTATCCATGATATTCCTAACCATTGACCATCATTGATCATCATCACCTTTAAAATTGTAAATGTAAAGACTAACATTTTGATAATATGAACATCCCAAAATATTGAAAATATTTTCAAGGGATTTAATCCATCCTTCATCTGCTTCTAGGTAAGAAGATATATTGAATGCAGGAGGGTGTTACCTCATAAAATATTCCATTATGGTCTTGTTCCATTGGGGTAGCTTTGGATGTTATCTTTCATTCTTGCCACAAAATTTTATTTCATATTTCAGATGAGACATTAATATCACAAACTGCTCGGTTCCAATTCCCACCATTCCCGATTACTGATTCAGAAAGATATAAGCCTATTGGTTCCTTCCAACATTAGCATCCCTATTTCTTTTACAGAAAACCATTCTGAACATACATATCATAGATGAAGCAACATTGTAATATTTAAATTCGATAACATTTATTATTAATCATAGAGTAAAATTTCAATTATGGTATTCTTTTAACGTCATCCTAACACCTATAGTTATCTAAATCATCCTTTTATATGAACATCAAGAAAATAACCTTGTTACATTCCATAATGTTGAATTTTAATCAAGAACTCACATCATTAAACACTGAATATCATTTCACGTTTATAGATTTATTGAATTGGGCTATAATATATACATAACATTCCAAATTTATAAAGTGATGATACATCAAACATAGTATCCATTACTCCCAAAATAAAATCCTTTTCAAATAAACATGTTTTCTATGAAAAATATTTATAACATTTAACATGGATTCCTTCTGCATCTTACACATCCTTATAACCAATGAAAATCATTCAAAAACATTATAATAGCACAAAATTTAAAGTATAGGATATAAAAAGAATCAATGGAATCATTAGTCCATTAATACTTGTAAACATATGAAATCATTTTCAAAAAAAACATACTCGTCGCCCATATATAATTTCTAAAACATGAGATTTCCATGAGATTTCCAAAAAACATCAAGAAAATAAACAAAAAAATAATGTTATCTTGGGGAATTACACAAATAAAATTGTAATCCTCATGCCTACCATATGATTTATAACCATCACAAAAACCTTACAATGTAAACCTCACCACTACCTTAGGGGCTGACCATCGAAGTTACATTTGGAGTAAAAATATGTGTGTCTTGCAATATACACATACCTAATCCATTTAAGGGATATATAGGACCAACACTTCATCATAAAAAAATCTCAATAACCAGAATAGAATCATACAACATAGAAAATTCTATAAAAACTTTACTTTGGAATTTTGTAAACAGAATTTTAAAAGAGGGTTTTAAAAGAAGAAACACTTAAAATATCATATAATTGAAGTGAGATATAATAGATTTTATTGAATATGTTTATAAACTATAAATAAACGTAATTAAACATAATATAAAAAAATTCATCAAAATTGTTTAAGTACCACATAATTAATGTAGTAGAAAATTAACCCAAATAATTGAAATTGGCTTAAATTCCCTTAACATGGGTTACAATTACTTAAAACATGTCTAAAACTCCTTTATAATGGTTAAAATAGAGTTATTGATATATTAAAAAAAATTATTTTTATAACACCTTATATTATTTTCATAGCATTATTTCACCAATTAATTATTAGTATTTTGTTCCTTCCATTGTTTTGAGTGCGTTCTTGAATTTCTTTCTATGGCTGGTTTGTATTTTATTTTCATGTTTTATTGAAAAAAAATTACAGAAGTGGAATTAAATGGTATTCATATGTGTCTAGAATATTATATGATTCCATAAATAATTATGGTATATGGAATGGGATATAATCATTAGATAAATCATTAGTGATATCCATTCTGATTATTTTTACGGTTCTTTGATAATCACAAACTTGTTTCATAATATAACATAATATTATGTATATATTTTAATTCATTAAAATTAGAGAGGTTATATATGTCATTATACAATGTTTTCCGACCATTGAAATGGTTTTACAAACAGATATGTAGGAAGAATTTAAAATTTCAAACACATCATCCACAGTTTTGGTAAATCGACACATCCCAAATGGAGTTCTTATTGTTAGAATAAAATGGAGAAATTAGAGGAAGTAAATTTATGAATTCTTCTACAAAAATGATAAAAATACATCATATATATAATACTGGAGCTTTCATGCCTCTTGGATAAGGGTAGAAGAAGAGAGTATAATAAAAAAAAGAATTGAAAATAAAATACATGAAAATGAAAGAGGATCATTAACTCTTCATATCTTGTCCTTGAGATTCTCCTTAAGGCCATTTTTTTCCTTTTAGTGATACTAGAATGTCATGTTTGTGGAGAAGATCCTTGGGAAGTATATTTGGTAGATCATAGACAAGGCTCAAGGCTGGGGCTGTGTGAGTTGAAGAGGGGGATGAGGGTGGGATTTATAGTGGATTAGAGGAGGGATTTTACATTATTTTAATCATTATATCAATATTTTTTCTAAATACTATGAATTGTCAAGATTTTTTGGCCCAAAAAATGAAATATGCTTATCTGAGTTTGAACCAAAGGCTATTTACATCATCCATGATTCACTTACGTTACAGAAATTCATTTATTTATCATAATTGGTTAATTACCGTATTTCAGTATTCAGTAAAAAGTATAGTATTTCAGATAAATACAAAAAATTCACTGTATACTTTTTAAAACATGTATGATTAAAAACTGAACTCCATTTTCTTGAAAATAAATATATAATTATGATTAATTTAATTTTTAATTAAAATTGTAATTTATTCGAAAAATAATAATTTTAAAACTATAAATGATTTCATATCACCATAAAAAATTAATCGATATCACCTTATCTTATAACCATAATATAATAATAATAATATAATTTACTATTCATATGGTTTATATTACTATTAATATTACTATTCATAATGGTATGTTACTATTCCCAAAAAAACATGTTGGATCTATAAGACCCCAAATAAGTTATTGATCACATCTGTAGATGTCTGTCTTTTGAAATTCAAATCATTAAAGAAGAATAATAATGATTCATAGATAGATTATAAATCAATCCATAAAAAAAGTTCCATTATAAATAACTCAGTGTTTCAAGCATTTCATTAAATTTATTTTTAAACCCTTGGGTTGTTACAAGGACATTGGGATGATGTAAAGTATATCATGAGATATCTTTATAGAATATAAAATATATACATTGGATTCATAGATAGAGATCCCTTGGATGGTATATTTAGGAAGAAATTATGGGAGACTTATAAAAATTTAAAATCACAACTTTGTATGTATTTAACATCTGTAAAATCAGGATTAGATTAATATAGACGCAACGATGATAGATATAACTTTATATAATTGAAGTAAAATATATTTCTCCAATATAATAACGTGATGAAATATTGTGGTTGACCTGTATGAATTATTATATCAAAAGTATAAAGGAAAATATGTTTCTCTACTATGATAGTTAGGGTGATGTAATTTTGGTTAAAAATAATTCATTCCATGTGTAGATAAATCACATTGACTTGAATTGTAATTATATGTAGAAGCATAATGAAAATGGATTGGTGGGATTTTAGAAGACAAATAGATGATATAATCCAATAGATATTATCACCAAGACATTATTTCATCAGATTTTGAGGCAACACAATGAATTAGTTGTGCTTGGGTAAGGAAAAAAGGTGGGGGATCATTTCGAGAAATTATTGTAATGAGTAACTATATCATTAAAAAATTTGTTTCAATATGTTAAAAAATCCATGAAGTATCCTTAATGAAAGAGATTATTGGAACATGATGAAGCCTAATAATGCGATTATGTTAGGTCGCAAGAATAAAAAAAATAATGAGTTCTGACTTTCCTTTTCAATGTAGTGAAATCACTCATTATATTGTGGTAGTGAGGTTTCATAAATTATGAATTTATAATGGTTTCAAAAATGTGATCACATCACCAATAGTTTAGTTTTTTTTATCCTAAAAAAGGGATATTTTTATTATTGGGTTAACTCTTTTCTTGGAAATTATGATAAAAAGGCTGATGCGTAGGGGAAAATATCATTTGACTGGTGAGAGGTGATCCGACCGAGTGTGGAAACACAGAGTTATTAGTTTCCTAGTGTAATAGATTGATGATTATAGTTATATGAAGACAATAAAAACATAAAAATAAGGTGGTATCCTATATAAAAATGTGCTGGGACCAATTTCAAAATATTGAGATCTATCGTTCATATTAGAGATTTATATGAATAATGAGTCTCAAGAGAATATAACATTTTACTTTTGATATGATTAATGATTTGTAGCTTATCCTCTTGTATGTAGGATGAATTATTGAACCAAATAAAAATATTTTTGTATCCTTTTAAATAATTTTTATGTCCCTTAAGTTGAATATTTTTCAAGCCTTAGATTAAATAACATTGAGTATGTAGAAGACATTGAATTAAATTAGGGGATGTAAATCATTCGTAGTTTTGGGACAATGACATTTAGAGGATTTGATTCTAAATAACTACCTCAATCATTGAGTTCTTCCATTGATGAAATTTTGGTTTTGAAATGTTATTATGGTATTTATGTAATCTGTAGTCTCTGGTATCATCCTTTGATTGAATATTTCTATTTGCATGTACATGAGGTGAACAAAATGAATGTGTGAATCCAAGGGTGAGAAATAATACTTAGTATGGTCATGAGTTTTAGTGATCCAAACAACAAAATAATTAGATCTTGTGTGAATCAATAATAAATACTGTTTTGGAAAATAAACATCACCATATTCCACTATCACTCCTATCAATATTCCATATCAATATGTATGAAAAAAACCACAATTATATTTCATCGTTATCTCAATGAATTTTTTTTACATATATAATATATCCCTAAACCATTATAAAATAATAGAAAAGGACTCCATACACTATGTCATACTAGAGTGTCCATAGGAATTCATAGATCATTAAACTTTTCCAATTATAAAATTAAAGACCATGTTTATAACCCTATACATCTATTCCCACTACATAATAAATGTAGGAACCCATCTACCTCACTTATGGATAGTAGTAGGAAAAGAAAAATAAGATTATAATAAAATAATGTTATCTCACCTACCTTCTTTGATTTACAACATGATAATTCATCCTAGATAAACCAAACAAGACTCTAGAGAAAATACATGTTTCCACTTATCCTTATAATGCTATAAAAAAACATACACCTCTAGTGAATCAATTGTATACATGGGAGATGGTGGAAATATAAATACCAAGGGTTATAACTTTTTATCTAATAATATAATTGAAATAAAAATATCTATAGAGACTATATAATATCTAGTTCTCCAACCCTACTGTTGTGGGTAGAAGAATATATAATATATGGTGCAACATTATCTACCTCAATCCAAAATATTTGGAAAAATTTGTGGAACACTCAAAATAATTATTTCTTACCACATCCTGATATTGAGGAAGATGAAATAATTATACATTTCCACCAATCTAGTAACTAAAATACTAGCCGATTGATTATATCTAGTCTAACATAAACTACAGTTTTTGATTGGGAAGAACAAATACATGTATATTTTTTCTTCATCCACTACCCAATTTTTTGGGAAAAGGTTAATGTTAATCACAATCACACTCTAAACCAAACCAGTTGGTGAGTGTATAGGAATCAACAATGGTTTCACATCATCATCAAAATCCATTTACTGTTGGATTACACCACATATCATTGGGGACTAATGTTGAAACAAACAACTCATTCAAATCAGTAACTATATTGACCTATAATTTTATAAATGATTGTCCCTCTGAATGAATAAGTGACACATTATGAAATGTAATTATAGTGAACAGATGTACTAAATTTCAATGTGTTATTTTTTACAATTATAAAAATTAATAATAAACCTTCTTTCATTATAAAAATAACAACAAATAGCATATCCATTGATAATATAGGCATTCTGTAGTGACTATTAAGATTAATATATCTTAAGGGTTACAATGAATTCTAGTTTACACGGGTAGAAAAAGGTATAGCCTTTACCAGATGTATTATATACTATGAATCCCATTTACTAGAGATTGTGAGGGAGATATAATCACTAAGATTTTCAATATACAATGCCTAATATAGGATCCAACAACTTAATATTGACAAATATTGTCTACTAGATATGTTTATTATTGTGAAGATCACTTCCCAAAAAATTTTAATTGATCCACCTAAAGAACATACCACTATCACATACACTACCTTTACAATGTATACTGTTTTAGTTAGGTTATTAGTATCTAGACCATGTTAATACATTTTTTTTTAATTTTACATGTTAACAAAAAAAATGATTATATTAATCCCATTTTTTCTATTACTTCATATATATAATATTAAATAATGAGTATGATAGAAAGTATATTTTTATATAAAGAAACTAAAATTATATTTTTTGGGAAATATATAGTTTTAATTTAGATAAACTTTTTTGATAAATTTAATATGATTTGAAATAATTTTTATTTTTTTGAAATATTATTATTAAATAATATTTTATCAAATATAAATGATAATAAAATTTGATGATGTCTAATGTAAATTTAGTAAGGATCGAATGAGATTGGAGTTAGAAACGATATATTTTTTATGAAAATATGCTTTTTTATTTAATAGTGTAAATTATCATATTTAATAATATATTTTTATAAAATAAATATTGTTTTTTAAATATTCATATTGAAGTAATCTGTTGGAGAATTTTTCATAATTTTCAAATCCATTTTAATTTGTGGATAAAAATTAAATATGACATTAATATATGGTATGTATTATGACATCATGAAACAAAAGTGAAGGAATAATATCTATAATGATATTCCATGAACAGAATTAGATTTTCCCAATATAATATTGTATTTTGAAGTTATTTTAAAATTTTAAAAATGTTTAATGAATCCTCCAAAACATATATTTTATTTTAATTTTTAAAAATCAAATCTTTATAAAGAAGAATAACTTCAACATAATCAGTTGGATTATTATAAGGATTTTAGTTCTTATCATAGTAAAATATTTATACCCACTCCACAATAGAATGAACTATCAAAAAAATCATTTGGAATGTTTTTTGGTTTAATTTATTTTATTACATAGAATCCAAAACCTATGCATAGAAATTAATAAATAATTCCCCTCACTATTGAAATACAACCCCATTGAACCTACCATTCCCCTTCCCTCAAAAATAAATTTACTATGGAGTTTCTCTCCCAATCCATATTTGAAAATATATAATGGTTTTCTCAAAATCTTAATAAGTTCCTCATTAGATTTTAGATGTTACCACTCAAGGATAGGTATTGTCTCATATTTTTTATTCATGTACTTAATTTTTAATAAGACTTTTAGTTGCAAATTCATCATGTTGTAACATTTCATTACACATATCATTACATTCATTATGTTTCCCATGTAATTAAATACCCCCTTTCACACTCATTTAACCCTTTCATGAAACTATATGTTCAACCATTATGATGTTGAAATTATCTGGTGATATTTCAAGCCAAAAATTTTCATTTTGAATAGAAATCCACATTTACAACAAATTGTATTCACGTAGATATAAATATCATTAATTAATTAGGTTATTCCATGTATTTAACACAAATACCTTAATATTTTTATTAATATTATTGAAATATATTCCTGTATTTTAAGATATATAATGAATTTTTATTATGTATGTGATATAAATGTTACATGTGGGATTAGAAATATATATCCCGAAAATTCATTGTGTAATGTTTTTATCTATAGATAGGCCATGTACGGTGCATGTGTGATTATCCTAAACATTTTGTCGTATGAATTATTAGTGTTTATCCATGAGATATAATTATGATTTATTTTTTGATTTTTATTGAACATTTATATATTTACTTGATGTTATTTTCTTATACCATTATTTGATGTTGATGTTTATGATCCTAACCCTTTTATGTCACCATGATATTTCTCAATTCTCACATGTATTAATTTCAGTATGTTATTATTTGTTTATTACCTTTCTAGGAATTTTCGCCCAACACATTATTATATACATCTCTAGGTTATCTCATGAAATATTATTATATGAATTGAATTTATGATCATGTTATTTAGTTTTTTTATAATGTCTCTATACCCCTATTTAAATTCATTGTTATATGTATCCAATTACCCAATTACATTAGGCCTCTCAATCACTTGGGATTTTATTATGTGAAACTTCATGTAATAAATCTCGATACAATGTATATAAAATATATGTGATATCATTTTCACTATTAGAACATCATCCTGGTTTTTTAGAATTTGTATTAAAAACTACAGTGAAATCCTTATGGGTAAGACTAAACGAAATAAAAATATCCCTAAATTTTGTTGAATTATAGATAGAGTGGCTTATATTACAAAAGTATTTGTCTAGTTTATACAAGTGTATTTGAATTTGAAATAGCTGTATATAGGTGTTATAACCCCAAAAAGTTTGAACTAGGTAATAACTTTATCCTCACATGGTGATTTATAAATATTCCTTGCAAGACACCAAGTTTGGAACTCCTAGGGAACATAATTTGGTAAATTTATAGGCTCATTACTATCCATTATGAATAGATCATATATTCCATTGAATTTTTTAGAAATTTACCTATGATAACAATGATTGAAACATATAAATTAATTTGGTGTGGCATATATTTCATTTATGAGTTATCCCATAAATATTCAAAAAATTTCCATCCATGTATTTAATAGTTTTAAAATAATCATCTATATTTTTCCATTGTACTAGAAAATGGAAGGAAATTAAAGGAACTAAATGAACAAAAAATGAGATGAGAAACAGGATGATTCCAAAATGAGAATCCAAACTGAGTGTTAGTTGAAGTGTTGAACATCATCAAAATTATTACACAATTAACCAATTTTTTAAATAAAAACACAAATCATTTGGAAAACCCATACCCCCTAGGAATGGTAAAGTTTCAATTTATACCTATATATGAAAAATTTATTTACTTATCGTTAGATCTTATAATTACATAATTGAGGAGAAATGTATTAACTTAACTGAAAATATATTCTCCATCCATTAATGTACTATAAAAGTGATACGTGTGTTGGATGTTTATCAGAAAAAGGGATAAGCTTATCAAATGTGGACTTTGATGAAGAATATGAAGAATTAGGTTGAGATCAGACCAATTGATTTAATCAAATTCATGATTTTGATATAAATACATTCCACACACTCTCTAAATAAAAATAGATAGGGATATCAATTTTCAGATAAAAATAAGATGATAAATCCATCCCGGTGTTTGATGAAAACATCGTTGAACATCCATTATATGAGTCTAGAAATTTTCTTGTGTGTGAGAAAAAATTTCACATCTTTTATAGTTAGATAATAGTAAATATATGAATAGTTTGGGTGATTCTAGACTTTGATAGCTATGATGTAATTTTACAATATGTCCTCAACAATGAAATAGAGATCAGTGAATCTCAATGGTCTTATGAGATTGAAGATTAAATGATGATAATGGATTTTCATCCTATAGGGGAAAAAATTAAATATGAGGGTGTTATGAAATTACAAATTGTCACTTGTCAAAAACATGGGATGAAGAATACCTGAAATTTTCCAAAGGGGATAAATAATTCCATTAGTTTTTGGATGGAGGGGAACCTAGATAGAAAATAAAGAAGTAAGAAACCCACAAATGTGATGCATGAATGGAGTCCTACTGTCAACCCTCTGACTAGAGTCCAATATTTGAATATCAATGAAATAATAAAATATCAAAACCAATGCACTATGCCAAGGGTTATTGAAGATAGATAGTGAAAATAACCTCCATGGTTTTGAGAGAAAATGAAATCTCATTTTATCACAACCACTAAGATGTATAATGAAAATAAAGTGGATATATGTATGGTATTTAACTTATAATGTTTTTGATCATACTATTTTATTATGGTTCTGTAAATTTTTTATATAAAAATGTTTTAGTAGAACTATTCCAAAACCACCTCAAAACATATTTAATTGTTATATTATTGGATGCGATGGATATAAATTATACCATTTCAATATTTATGGGATTAATTTCCTAGAAAAATTTGTGATACTCTATTTAGTGTCATTTGATACTATTCTGGGAATGGATTGTCTTTCCTTGAATGATGAAAAAATAAATTTTCAAGGGAATGAAATCACAATCCTTATAATAAATCACCCACCAATTATGTACAAGTTTAAGGAGGAGGATGAATCTATTTTGGAATCATTAAATAAATCATCTATATTACTACATTATGAGAAATCATATCTTTCTCAAATGATTCTGACGTAGGAATATATCACCCCAGTTGACATTCCCATTGTAATATTATACATGGATGTGTTTCCTAAAGAATTTTCTAGAATTTCTCCTTACATATATCTTTATTTCTATATTGAACATATACATTGTGAATTTATAATTTCCAAGGCTCCAAATTAAATGGCCATTTATGAACTTAAATAAGATAAGATGTAAAGTCATGTGAATATGAAAAAATAGATTATATAACCAGGTGGTTGACCATGGGGTAACATAATCATTTTCATCATGAGGAAGGATGGGCTAACATTCCCATAGATTTATCATTATTAAAATAAAAATATCATGACAAAGAACAAGAATCACAGTCCATAGATTTATGAATTGTTCTATAAGCTACAGTGAGCCTAGTACTTATTTAAGATGAATCATCGATCGAGTTATTATCATGTAAAGGTGAAGAAGGTTGATATCTCAAAAAATTGCTTTTAGTACAGGGTATGACAAATATGAGTTCATATTTATTCCATTTTAAATCACTAATGGTAAAAATATATTCTGGGACTTAATATATTAAGTCTTCAGGAATTTCTTCGGAATATTTATGGTAGACTTTTTATTTTATAATTATATTTACTTAAAAATAATGGATGGACATGTGGAGAATTTGAATGATATACTAATTTCCATGAAAAAATATAATTAGAAATAATTGTATAGAAAATATTTTTTTGATGTATAATATAACTTTCATTAGGTATGTTATTAACAAAAATATGGATTTTTTGATCCTTTGACGATAGAAGAAATTGATGAATGACCCACCCCAAAACATTTGATGGAGATCCATAGTTTGCATAAGACACATAGGTGTTATCATTAAATTGTGATAAAATTACAAGGATTATTAAACCCACTAACCAGAATAACCTAGATGGGATATAATTTTTATAGATTGGTGTAGGTGAGGTGAGAATAAAAGAGTAAAATAAGAGGATATTCACTGAAGGTGTTCTAAAATAACCTACATGTGGTTTTGGATTTGTGATATATATTGATTATTCAATATATATATTGGGTTCTTTACTCATATAAGATGAAAACATGATATCCTATGCCTCGAAAAATTTCATGATCTATGTGTAGAACTACCCAACCCATGATCTTGAATTATGTAATGTGATTTTAAATAAAATATTTTGCAACATTATCTCTACGGGGAGAAGTGAGACATATATAAAGATCATAAAATGTTCATATATATATTGAATGAAAAGAGTATAAAAATAAACTAATTAATGTGGATATAGATAATAAAGTATTTTTATAGAATAATTCATTAACATCACAGGAAGATGAAAAATGATTCAGTTTCTCTATGTGGAAATATTTCAAACCTAGTTTTACATACATGATGAATATGTCATTTTAATGATAAAAAACAAAATATTTATGCAGTCACTAATCTAACTATTTAGTATATTTTGAAAATTATGATCATACAACGTATATAAAATATAAAAAGTAAATATTGTTAAAATCCATATTCTTTTCCCAAATAATATATCTCACGTTCTCTATATTACTGATAGTGACCTAAGGATATACATCAATAAAATGGTGATATACAATCCTGGTAAGGGGAAAGATTACATAACTAAAATAAGTGACATGGATCAATATACTATGGGTGATAATAATCCTTATAATAATTTTTATGAATGTGATAATCATCATAAGAATGACAAAGAAATATGAACAAGGAATGGAATGCATTGATGCATCTAAATTATACATCACATTATGGTGATAAAATACCATGTGTAGTTGTTAAACAAGATTGCATCATGTTAATGAAAAACGTATTTTTATAAATCATAACATCATAATTATGAAAATACATACCATTATAATCATGAATAATATACAATATACCATCAGATACATCATATTACCTAGTTAATTAGGGGGCTATAAAATAATGGGCCCACCTGTCATATCAAAATATTCACATAATCATTCACACCACATAGAATCTATAACAACCATTTTCTGGAAATAACCTATGGAAATGAATGGGTTTCATAAGAATTTCATAATGAATTATTTCATATATTATCCTTGGCGGCTCCCAAATGAATAAACGAAGAAATAATTAGTATAAAAATTATAATTCATGATTGAATAAGAAATAACTCACAAGTAGTCAAAAATGTGTTTTGGAAATAAAATTTTATTTCACATTTTTTTGAATTTGGATAAAAATAGATGTGGAAATATTTATATCCCCAAAAATGAAATAGATGAACACTGAAAATATATTGAGGGAATATTAGTGGAATATCAATATAGTTGATGTTTGTGAAAGTGGGATAAACCAATGAAAATGAGCTTCGATCGATAATCCCTTTATTATAAATCCGGATTTATTTTTTAACATTTACACAACTAAATAATAATAATATATTCATTAAAAATTGAAATAGAAGTGACTATTTTTAATTGAATTTTTATTTATATATTATTACAATTTTTTAATTTTTTTAATTTCTGTTGATTATGTAGAATAACGTTTTTGTTATACTTTCTTGAAAAAAATTCACCTTTTTTACATAATTTCACTATTTTTCAGAACATTATATGTATATATATATATTTAGAATTAATTCTACACACACAAAATAAATATATTTATACCTTTATGTCCCTTAAATAATAATTTATAACCATCTTTCATTTTGGTGACAATAAGTGAATTGGCAATGTCCTCATTAGATGTTAACCAACCGTTAACATGATATTGTCTTAAAAGGGGAACTGGGATATATGAATATTTATTATATTGAAAATATAATACATAAATAAGTTAAAAATTAATATAATTCTAAAATAAAAATTAGTTATTTTTAGAAGATTTTGTTTTGAAAGGGGTGGGGTGAAAGAAAAAGATAATAGGTTGAGAGGAATAATTGATGAGAGCTTACCCTCATCTCGGTGATTCTTATTCCCTATAACACTAAAATCATTTTATTCATCAAGTTTGATGCATCTAAAATGTCCCATAGTTTTCATATAAGTTTAATAGAGAGTATTTTGGTTTATATTTTTCATTTTAAATTTATGTTAGTGTGGTTTTCCAAGGGAGGGGAGGCGTTATTTGTACTAGAGGAGAGGGGTATTTTTGAGTTAAAATATTGAATAAAATAAAATATCTATTTAAAACCATGTAATAGAGATATGGTTTAAAATAATAAAAAATATATTAATTAATGTTAATTATTATAACAATTTTAGCCCATTTATAATTTGAAATAATTTTTTAATAAAAATTAATGGTTGGAAATGAGAAAATATTAGTTCAATGTCATACTTTAGATTTAAGTCTTATGAAAGTAGTTGTTTATGTCTGGATATCATGTTTTAAATATTTATAATTATAATTTATGATGTTTTTAATTATTTGGTGAAAATCATGTTCTATAAAATTTTAGGTTATGATAACATAATGAATGATGTAATTCAAAATGAAAAAGGTACATAAAGAAATTATTTTTATTAATCACATAAAAATTGATGTATTTTACAAAATATTCAAAAGAATAACCTTTGAAAAATTATTATTTGATGATTCTAAAAATGATAATTATTTTATATGAATAATATTATATAATATATTATTATAGTTTTAAATTTACATGTTATGATTTTTACGAAACACATTAGAAAAATATTTATAAAAAACATGAATATATTTTATTTTAGTTTTTTAATCATGATATATATATTTTAGAACAATTTTAATTAATTTTTTTTATATTTAAGAGTAATAATATTAATAATTTCATAGTTTATTGTTTTAATGTCACAGTACTATTCCAATGGTTAGATTAGTATTCCCAGCATCCAGGTAAATATTTCCATGGACAAGGTTACTATTTCAATCATCAAATTGCTATTCATAGAGTCAAAATAACACCTAAAAATATTGATTAATTCATATATCCATTATGAATCTCAATTAATATCATGTTTTATTATTTAAATTTTCTAAAATTTTGATTGGTTTACTAATATACTATTTTGTTTCTATAGTGTTGTTAGAGGGATTGATGATTCTAGTTTATTACTATGATCCAAAAATTATAATGATTCCATTTTACATTTTTATTCCCTTGAAATATTTTTAATTTTAATGGTTTTAATTGTTGACAAATATAATGATTTTAAATAATGAAATAATTTGTTTTTATTTATCCATATGTTTTATGTTTATAATACTATATAATATAATATTTTACACATTTATTATTTTTAAAATTTCATTTATAATATTTGGGTACTTATTGTGTTCACCCCTTTATAAATTTCATCGATGAAATTTCAAAAAATATTCACAATTTTTTATAGAAGGGGGAAAATTTAATTCAATAATGAAATAAATTTTTGTTGGTTTATCCATGTGTTTTATGTTTATATAATTATATAATATAATATTTTACACATTTATTTCAAGAAAAAAATATCATTTATAAAATTTTGGTTATTCCATTATTACCATCATTATAAATATCATCCATGAAATTTCAACACATATTCTATGTTTTGAATAGAAGAGGGGAAGTTTGTTTCATTTTTTCCTCTGGTTCCCATGTTACCTCTATATACATATGGATCATCCACATCATTTTGACAAGGTGAGCTATTTTGGGGCATATACATTTTTATCTATGTTTCATGATCTTTATCATCTACTCCTCATATGAGAGTTCATTATCCCAATATATAACATATCGATTCAGAACATGTGAGGTGTTAGCTATGTACATTATTTGGAAGGAAATATAAAAAACACCATGAACGTGATCCATATTTGGTGGAAGTAATTTTGATAGGTCACAAATCCAAAGTGATCAATGATCTCAATTGTACCAATGTACCTGAGGCTATGATTCCATTTTCTTCCATATCACCTGATTATCCCCCAATGTGATATTGGAAGGAAAAATTGTTTTCTATATTTTGAGTCCCCAACATGGTTATTAATAAAGACCATCTGCTGACATGAAGAATCTTTTATACATTATTGGATAGATAAATCCTTATTTATTTTCTCTTGTAAATGATCTGGTCGTTGTAGCCTCTGTTCTAAAACCTCATTCCAACAAGTTGGAATTATATATCACATTCTATTTTGATATTCATATATAGAAATTTTATTACAAGAGTTGAAGCTGTTGTGGTATGATAACTCAATAAATGAGAGATAATATCCCACCTTACTATAAATTACACTGAGTATGCTCTTAGAATGTCGTCATGCATATGAATAGTCTATTCATATTTTCCATTGTTTTTGGGAGATAGTTCATACTAAAATTAAAATCATTATTTAATTTTTTTATTAATGATATAGAATTTAGAGGTGAAACTTGATTAATGTTTAGAGTTGATTGATAGTGGGGCAACATGTTTCCCCATCACTTACATTAAAAATATTTTTTCATCTTTTTATATTGATAAATCTTACAGATTAGTGAATATGTGGTAATTATTGGTGATTATATACATAACAATCAATATCTCATTTATTTCTTTAGATGTATTCAGGTGACCAATGACAATGTCTATAGTGATGTTCTCACATCTCCACATGGGAGTTTTAAATGGATTAATCATTTCATTAGACATCATTCACTCTAATTTAACATGATGATATAACAAGCATATTGAGATATACTAAGAATATAATTCTTCATGTTTTCACAACAAAAGTGTTTTCAATTATGATTATACATCTTGGAAATTCTACGATGGAGAAATAATGAAGATCTATGAACATTACCAAATATATCGTTCATTATGTCATGTGGTGTTAACACATAATTTATAGTTCCGAATCAATTGAATCAATCACCATTGATATGGAAATAATGTATTTTTGATTCTATTACATTCATTTAGTGCTCTATATCACCCATTTGTGATTTCTTGGTCATCTCTTGGATAGATGGTTTGGAAAACATTTTGGAAAGGTATTATTTATTCCCTACCATTATGATTTCCAGATCCATCCTTCAAATATCCATGACGATTGGTTCTTTATTAATCCGTAACATGGATAATTTGTATTGCAGCCTAGGTGTAACATACATATATATTAAATCATTTTAGATAGATATTAAGCACATTAAAAAAATACATGCCCATGGAATGTAATTTTTTAGTGTATTTGGAACTTGGAATAGTATCATCTAACTTGGTGAATGATCCCCATTGTATCCCATAAATATCTTCCTCTTTAGTATTCATTGATAAAACAATTTATCCCAACGTGGGGAAATGAAAAATAATTAAAGGAGGGCTTAGATAGTCTATTATGGTAAACAAGTAAGATATGTAAGTATTACATGAACATGACTATAAGAGGACATGTTAATAACATTTGAAGAACATACCCTACATATCAAAGATCAAATACACAGGTCATAGAATAAATATTTGAAGTTAAAATGACATGAATCACAAGGGAATAATGTGAATCATCCATGAAATCATAACATTGGAATAAGACATGGAATTTTGGATGAAACATGAACATATATAATGACATCCGTAGTAGTAAAGGCTTACTATTGTAGCCATATTAGTTGAAGGGGCCCTCTACCATAACAATATTATTAGTCATGGTTCTCTCCCATGACTATCTTAGTAGATGAAGTCCATTACTGAAATAGTTTTACTCACCGTTGTAACATTTTATTACTAAACCAGGTTCATTTCACATTCTATACCTATAGTATTGAATAGATTTCACATTCCGTTCTAGGTTTATATTACTGAACTGGGTTCACATCCCATTGTAGAACTTTTATTATTGAATCGAGTTTACTCCTCATTGTTTACCTCTATTATTGTATAAGGTTCACATCCAATTCAATTCCTGTATTACTGAATCAGGTTCACATCCCATTCTAGCCATGTATTACTAAACTAGGGTCACATCCCATTCCAACCCTTTTATTACTGAACCCATTTCACTCATCATTACGAACCAACATTACTAAAATGAGATCAATCCTGATTCAAGGCCGATATTATTAAACTGAGTTCATCCCTCATTTCATCCCTATATTTATAATGTTATATAAATATTCAACAAATTCATTGGAATAATATTAGGCCCCACCCATTATATATTGAAATCATACATACATTTTTACCAACATAATAAATCTTTCATCAATCTGTGACCCATAAAAAGATATGGGTTTCGTAAACATGAAATCATAACCAATGAAATGTAATAGGTATTATAAAAATCTCAACACATTTTAGACTAAAAAAAAGAGACACATTTCATGATCATTTCACTATATAATATCACATGAATTTAAGTAGGTTTTATTATTATTTAACCATTGTATAACCTGTGGAAGAAAAAAAGTGCCATAAAAAACTTTTCATCATTAAAATCAACAATTTAACGAAATATTAATAATGGTGTAATTGGATCATATACATAGTAACGACTGAATTATATAAGGGGATGTAATATTAGGTGTATAATTATTCTTAAATATCATTTAAAAATATTTCTACCGAAAATTATCATTTCAACTTCAAAAATCATTTTTTAAAATATAATACATTTTCAATACCTTTTTTCATTAAATATAACATTCGAAAGAAATTATTTCAAGAGAATAATTATTTTTAAATCCATTACTTTATAATTATCCTAAAATGAAATTTGGAAAAAAATTGAAACAACTTCTAGAAAATATGTATTTTTAATAAAATTAATATTTATCTAAAGAGAGAAATAATGTTATATTTTCTTAAAAATATTTTCTTCTTTATCATAAATACCAAAGAGTGTAAAAATGGTACAATTAAATGAATATATTATGAATAACATGAGTTTAATATAATTAATTTGTGTTCATGATATATGGATCATAATATTTGATCAATGAAAGAATATTGATATACAATCCTGATACATAATGAGATTATATTAATAAACTATTACCACTTAGGTAATGTTGAATAACGATCCCCCTAAAATATTATCAATACATGAAGAAAAAAAATGATGCATATTAAGGATATAATATTTCAAATGTCAATATATAAACCTCGTTGAAGAATATAATTAAATAATATGGCATGTGTATCAATGAAGGAAAATTGAGAAAGAATTACATTAAGGATTTGGTATCTTTTAAACCACAAAACCATTTTAAGATAGGTCATGAAATTCATATGTGAATACCAATAAATTTATGTATATTAATCATTAAATAAATTAATGTTATGTATATACACCACAAAAAAGAATGTAGTGGTGAATAAGGAAAAATTCTTGCCAAAGTAAAAGTGGGGCTAAAAATCACATTACTACTTGAGTAACTTCTGAATCATGATACCCATTATATAATAACATAAATTTCATCATTTAGTATTATCTAATAAATTTAAATCATGATATAACATGTCATAGGTAATTATAGACATCACAAAATTATAATAAATAGTTAATATAACATCTATCTAATAGAAATAAAAGTGAGATGAGAAAACCCTTTACTTAAGTCTTGACATTCTTAATATATGTTTTAACCACATATATAATTAATATGAGATTATTAAAAATATTCCAAATAACCATATTATTATATATCCTACCATAGATGATTTTATTATGACATTATGTTACCCTTTTATTAAAAATTTCATGTTCCTGTTAGGTTTTGCGTAAAAACTGATTTGTTTTTTGCATATATTTTAACTTGTTGTAAGAGGTATTATTAATTATATAATTATTTAATTATTTAACTAATGTAAATAATTATTTAAAAATAATATATATTATTTATATAAGTCTTTATAAAAATATATAAAAAATCTAAATATGAAATGAAATACATCATTCATTGAGACGGTAGGCCGTGCATATGCATTAATCCAATTTCCATTTTCTTATCATGTTGAAAGAGAGAATGTAAAGGATATATATATATATATATTATAGTAGAATTATTATTTCATAGATATCATATAAATTAACTAAACCCATAATTAATACATTATGTTTAACGCGTGAACGAATCATATCACTTTGAGGAGACCGTAGTTCATGGGTCCACAAATGAAGTGATCATATTACAAAAAAATATAAATCATTAATTTATGTGTTATATAACCATTTAAGAATTAAAAATACCTAATAAATAAAATAAATATCATATATAAATAGTAATTATGTCATTACTTCCATCTTTTAATGGTGTTAATGGAGGAATGAATGATAAGGGATTGTGAGGTAGTTGTTTGTCGTACACATAAACGACGATTGTGTAAATAATTTGATGGATGTGTGTGTAGGTTTTAATAAAACACATAACCTAAAAAAACTCAGTATAATTATTATAATGGGGATATTATATAGTCATGTAATTATAATAATTTAGGTGGTGGAGAAAGAAGAAAAACAAAAGTGTTTATTGAAGGATGAAACATCTTCTTTGTGTAATCCCTTCTAGATTGACCAAATTAAAAAATAGGTTTTCATTTTTTCCATAGTGAGGACTCTATGATGAAGGATGAAATTTTTGAGCTTATTTTGGTATGTTTTTTTATGAGCTACAAGGCTTGATATATGGGAGGATGTGGGTAAGGGGTCAGTTCCCTTTTATATTGAAGGAGGTGTAATATTCTTGTAAATATAAAATGTTAAGATCTGTTGAGAGGTCTCTATTACAATTAGTGCCCCAAAAATATTTCTTCTTCTAGAAATGGGATGATATATTTCAAATAATAACATAAAATTTATTTTTAATGTGCGTCAATGTTACTTAGACACTTATGTTAATGTTTATCCAATTAGTAAACTCATTTTTATGTTAATCAGAGTAATTAATTTTAATTACATTCAATATTATAATTGGTTAAGAAACTAATTTAACCATAATTTAAATCAAATTTATGATGATTCATAATATGTAATCCAAATTTTCTAATTTAAATCATATAAGTGGCAGGAATTGATTTGAAATTAATCCTATATATGTGATGGGGAGACAAATTTTTAAAGAAAACAATTTAAATGATTTAAATTGTTTTATATCTAATTTAAATGTGAAATTGAATCCAATTACCTAAATATGATTTGTTTTAATATTATTTAAATAATTATACAATGAAAATTATTTATCATATAATTTATCTATATTAATAAAATTGATTAAAAAGATGTTTTTAATGAAAGTATATCATTTTTCAATATTAATAAAAAAATGTAAATTCTCAGTAAAACAAGAAAAATTCACCCTTTGTAAAATTTGAAATTATTATTTCAAAAATGAATTTTGAATTTTCAATTAAAAAATATTAAATATTAAAAAAAATTATTAAAAATAGGTTCTCTATTAAAAGGTTGTAAAATTACATTTTTTAAAAATAAAACTTAATATTTATAAGAATTTATTTATTATTATATTATATATTTATAATCTATTGGATAAGTACCAAAACAAATTATCTTAATATATATTGTTTATATCTTATTAAAATAAAATAAAATGTGTATTTTTTAATTTATTGAGATAATATTAAGTTCATCATAGAAAATAGTACTCCTAGAAAAGGAATTTATTTATTTTCAAATAGTTCATAATTTCATTTAAAACTAATTGATAACAAAATATTTCAATTTATAGACATGTGTCAATCATATATTTAAAATTTATTTAATATTATTCATAACATTCAGTCCAATGGCTTTGTTTTGACTATAACAATATTTTAACATCAATATAAATAGTATATTTTTGTTTCAGTAAAACTCATCCTTGCGTTTGACACATAAATTGTAAAGAACCCAAAAATATGTGTACCATAAGACAAAAATTGTGCTTCCTATACCGAAAGATAATCTATGGGTTTCATTTAGTTTAATCCTTATATGCTGTTATGTGAGACACATTAGAAACATAGTTCTTTCATATGACCAAATATATATTTTGTGCTTCATGAAATGCATAGTATTGAAAAGATTAAATTAATTAAAAAAACACAAAATCTTGAGGAGTAACATTATAAATTCTTATAATGAATTTCCCCCTCAAAATTATTCTATGTTATTGAAGGATTAATACCTGTATTGTCCTTTCATGGATCCCCACATCAAAAAAATGAATACAAAAACTTCATTTAAAAAGGGAATTTTGAAACCATAATAGTTACAAAAAGTAACTCATATATAGTTTTACACATTGAATAGCATAGGTTGGGAGTGAATATTGGACCTGTAAGGCAAGAGTAAATAATTATTGTGAGTACTAAAGATCAATGATCTCTAATAAGTGAATAATAAATGGAAGGATAAGAGATTCAAAATGATAAAATTATGGTGATTTTTAAGACCATTGGTTCAATAGAAATGAAGGTTTTTCCAAAAACCTTTTTAAATATCCTTTAACTATATTTGAAGAATATATTTACTATATAATAACAAAATTAATTATACTTACTTGCTTTTACTCCTTTTCATATGAATAATCTCTCCCTTTGATTGTGCATTTATTAACTTCCACATCTTCTCTTAATTTATGAAATGAAGGTGAGATTTTCCTACCAAAGGTACTAATAGATAAAAATGTTGAACGATATCTCATTACAAATATATTCAGTTAAAATAATAGAAAATTTGTTATAAGAGGTTATACAAATTGCATAAATCTTCCTAGGGTGAGATAATACATTATAATCACTATCTTTATTAGATATTTTACAAAAAAATTCCATAAACAGTTAATCTTATAACTCCTATAAAAAATAGAAATCCAAAACATTATAATTGAATTCACTAATTCTGTAAAAGTATGCTAAACATTGATCCACCATAAATCATCATGTAGCTCCTTGTTTTCACAAAACAAACATATGATTACAATCTTCATGTATTCTCTTAAAATATGATGATAACATGATGGACGATAAATTCATATTGAAAAAACACATGCCTATTTATTCTTTATATAAATAATTAATTGTTTGATATATTCTATAATTCTAAAAATTTTGTAAATTCCATCCATGATAGCATAAGCCCAATGTAAAAAAATCGTCTTTATGGGAATCAATACCATCCAATTTATTTAGTCATTTTAACATATCATTATTCAATCATCATTTTCTCAATAGTGGAAAAATATTAAGGTTCTTATTTCTCTTAATCACGTATTTTCCATGAATTTCACTTTACATTAAATCATATTTATATGTTATCAATCCCATTAAAAATATCCCTTTAAATCCTTGCTGAGAAACACAGACTAAAATTCTAATATATATCATGATTCGTATAACATAATATTTAAATTCCAAAACATATACATTATGATCATCCATCTTTATTCTTAATCCATTACTCAAGAATTAACAATTTATTTATTAATACCCCATTTCCAAGAATATGAAATATACATCACATCTTATGTTTCTGCAACATCAATATAATCATGCTTATTATCGTTAATGTAAAAAATACTATTAGAAGATACCATAACTTTTACATGTAGTTTTGGTATATATATCATTACAACAATAACCAATACTTGTACAACCATCTACAATCCCTTCATGAGATAGTTTCACATTTGAAATCATTTTCATAATTTATATACTTTCCATATATGATTCATTAAATGTTATCATAATTCATTATAGTTACCACTATTTAAAAACCATATATCGTCATGTTAGACAATTATCATATATGATATACATTGAATAATAAAAAGTCACTTATAAGTTGTCTAAACCATGAAAATTATTTTAAATCAATGATACCTTCGGATTATCCTTAGAGACATTACTAGAAATTTCCTTATATATATCCTTAGGGATGACACTAATGTTTCCTCATCCCAATTTCAAAAGGGTGACTAAACCATTCCTAGGATATCATCTATTGAAACCAAACATTAATATACATGGGTATTACATTATTTTAAATGTGTATTTAGAACATTAAAAACATAGATTCCCATGTAATGTAATTGTTTAGTTCCTTTAGAATGATGGAACAATATTTTCTCCCTGAGTGAAATATATTAAATGTATTCCATAAAGAACATCAACTTTAGTAGTCATACATAAAACATTTTTCATAAAAAAGGGGATGAAAACATAATAAAGGCGAAAGATCAAATTCTCAGTAAGGTTAAAAATAAATATAAGAAATAGTCACATGAAAATAGTGGAATAATAAAATGATAATTAAATATGGCGATCACACATTACTTATCAATTTTGTTATACATGACCCATGTCATAAATATTGGCAGTTCATAAGACATGAATCATAAGTGAATCAAAAGCATAATCCTGGAAATCATAACATAGTAATAAGACATTGATTTCTAGAAGACATATAAATATATTAAATTATTTCCTTAGTAGTAAAGTATTTCAATCATGGCCATATCAGTGTAATGGGCTCACTCAAAGAACCATATTTGTAGTCATGGTTCACTAATAAGACCAAATTAGTTTGAAAAGTAATTTACCAATCTCGGGTCACACCCCGTTCTAGCTTTATATTACTAAACCAGGTTCACTTCCCATTCTAGATCTATATTACTAAACTGGTCTCACATTCCATTCAAACCCAAAATTATTGTACTAGGTTATCTTCTTGTACCTGCCATTTTATTAATAAATGAAGTACACTCCTCATTCCATCCTTGTATTACTGAACATTGTTCACTCAACATTCCATCCCTATATTATTGAACTGAGTTTTATTACTATTATATCTCTCTATTAATGATTCATGTTCACTTCCCATTCTATTACTTTTATTTCTAAATTTAGTTAACTCACCATTCCATCCTGGTATTACTGATCCCAGTTCACACCTCGTTCAAGATCTTCTTTACCGAGCCAAGTTCACTCCTCATTACAACCATATATTTATCAGCAGATATAAATATTTACCCAATTCATTGTAATTACCTTAGGTCCCACCCATCATATAATGAAATAGAATATGAATGTTCTATAAGATAATAAAACAATCATCATTTCATGACCTATAAAAAGATATGGGGTTTCTAAATATTATATCACAACCAATGAAATGATTGGGGATTTCAAAAAATTCATCATACTACAACTTATGAAAAAGATATTGGTTCTATTATCATTTATTAATAGGAAAATATAATAATTTAATTAGGATTTATAATAATTTTATGATGGTATAAACCAAGGAAGAGAAAAAAGTTTCATAAACATCTTGTCATCTTAAACCTAAACCATTCAATGAGAGAATTAGAAAGGTTTCCTCTTATTATATACTAGGTAATGGAAAATATATCAATGTATGTCATCATATTTTTTAAGGTATTTAATGATCATTTAAAACTTTTCTTGAGTAAAATATCATATATTATTTAAAAAGTTTATTTTATACAAAAACCATAGAGAAATAAATTTTACATTAAAATAAAATTTAATGCCAATAAAAGATTCTTTGAAGACCATAAATGTTTATAAAAAACATTTCCTTGAAAATTTTCTTAAAATATAATTTGAAAACATTTTTAAATAAATTTTATAAAAACAAATTGAATAAAATAGATTTATGACCAAAGAGGGAAATGTAGTCATATTTTCTTAAAATTGTTTCTTATTTATCTTATCTACCAATGAGTGTAAAAATGGAACAATTATAAGAATCTACCATGAGTAAAAATCAGAGACAATAAATTTTGAGAGATCATAAGATATGGATCAAAATATTTCATCAATGAAAACATAATATTAAACAATCTCGATAAACGATGTGATTGTAGAAATAATCTATTTCCACATTCATTTCAATTAATTATGGACGTAATGAAATAACATAGTTACATAAATCCTAAAATATCACTATAAGAAGGAAATTAAGGATATATTGTTTACAATGTTAGTATATACACCTCCTAGGACAATATAGGTGTGTAACATGGCCTGTGTCTCATAATGGAGAAATGAGACAAAACTAACATTCCCGATCTGGTAAATTATGATCCATAAACCCCATGAATGAACAATCATAAAATGAATATTTTAAAAAAATTTATATAAGGATTATAATTTTATAGTACATTCATGTTTTGTATATACATAATACAAAATGAAAGTGTTTTGAATAATTTATCTCTCGTAGAAATAAAAGTGATACTAGATATCCACTTTATAGTATAGTAACTTTTGAATCATGATCCCCATGGAAGTATAATATCAATTGAAACTTTTAATATCATGAAATAAATTAAATTAATTATATAACATTTAATAGGGAATTATATAAAACATACAATAAGAATAATTGGTTACTATAGCTTATATCTCATAGAAATAATTGTGAGGCGAGAAAACCCTTACATTAAGTCAGCAAATTCTTCGTACAAATTTAATCCACCTATATAAGAAATTTAAATTTATTATTAATATTACACATGTCCATATAATTATATACTATACCATATAAAATTATATTATGAAATTATATTACAAATCTTTTAACAATTTCATGTTAATGTTACGTTCCATGTAACAACCTCAGTGTTTTTCATACATGTTTTGACTTGTAACTCTTGGTCCGCTTACTGAGATCATGATTTATATAATTATATAATAGAAATCATGATATTAATATAATAAATATTCAGTAAATATTTTTTTAAAATAATCTAGTAAACATATAAATTTGAAATGAGATACACTGTTTATGAAGAGGGTAGGTCGTACGTACACATGAATACCGGTTCCATTTTCTTAAAATATTAAAAGATAGAATATAAATGACATATATGTATATATATATTATAATTAAATTAGAATTATTATGATATATATATATCATATATTTTTAAAAACTCTTTTTTAACAAATTATATGCAATTTTTGAATAAATGACATCACTTTGGAGAGGTGATAGATCAATGTCCTCAAATGAAGTTATCATATTCCCCCAAAATGGAAAGCATTAAGGCATTTGGTTTATAACAATTAAATAAGCATAAACACAACATAAATATCACAAATAACATATACAAATTATAATTATATAATTTATTCCAAACATTATATGTGTTAATTAAAGAACAAATGACATCAGTTCATGAGGATGTAGTCAGTTGTACACAAGAACTATGATTATGTATCATATTTGATGGAAGTGTGTGTTGGTGTTTGTAGGAAACCTAAATGAAAATATTATTATATTTATGATACTGAGTTTAAAATATTATCATGGAATAAAAAAGAATTTATGGGGTGTAGAAATAAATAAAAAAATCTCTTGTTGATGGTTATTACATAATAATTGGGTAAATCATTTATTTTTCACCAACTGAATAAAATGGTTTCCCTTATACAAAAAATGAGGCTTTTTTTGAGTGTATAGAAGATGAGATCTTATTTAGGAAGTTTTTGTATGATCCAAAGTGCATTATAGGTGTGATAAAGTGTGTGTGTGGGGGGGGTGAGTTCCCTTTATAGTGGAGGAGTGGCATTCCTGTAAATATAAAATGGTAAGCACTATTTTGAGGTATCTTTTATATAATGTTCATAATATAATGGTAAATATTTGATAAAAGGGATTTTTATTTAAATATTTCCATATAATGGCATTTATACTTGGTTTTAGGTTATTTTACACTTTTTTAAGGCTTAAGTAGTAAGTAAACCCATTTCTTCATTAATCATTTTAATTAAATTTTAATATTTTCAATACTATTTTTGGTAAAAAAACTAAGTTGAAATAAATATATACTATAAATTATTCACATTTCAAATATGGAATCCATTTTTCAAAATTCCAATCATATAAGTGGTATAAATTAATTTAATGATAACCTCAATGATGTTATGGGAAAGAAAGGGTTTAAGTAAAAAGTTCAAATGTTTGAATTGATTTTATATCCAATTTCAATGTGAAATTTATTACAATGATCTAAATTAGATTTATTATTGTATCAAATATTTTTTTTTAATTTTAAAAAATTGTATAATTTAATTATACTATTATAATTAATTATATGAAAAATAATTTTTCAAATGTAATACACTACTTTATAACTATTCGTAAAAAATCAAACTTCTCAGAAAAACAAAAAAAATTCATCCAACGTAATTTTTGATATTACACTTTGAAAAATGAAGTTTAATTTTTCAGTTATAAATTATAAATCTTTCATGAAATAAAATTATAATATATTCACCATTAAACGGGTTAAAATTACCTTTTTGAAAAATATGTATTTTTATTTATAAAATTGGATTTAATCTTATATTATAAATATAAAATCTACTAGATAAGAGTCAAATTTTTCTTAAATATATAATATATAAATTTTATTAAAAAATCCGTCATATTATTTTTTAATATATTGAGATAATTTTTTTTGTTTATTAAAAAATATTTTTCTTTAAAAATAAATTTCTTTTTTGAATAGTTATTACATTAATTTATTTCTAATTTATAACAAAATGATTGATTTTATTTACATGTGTATGACTTATTTTCAAAATTCAGATCCTTTTAATAACTTCTTTCCAACATCTAGGTGTTATGTATAACAATAATAATTTAATTATAATATTAATAGTATATTTTAGTGTGTTAAATCATGGCCTTGCATGTATTAAAAGCTGCCGAAAGAAATAGATATTTTTTGAAACACAAGTAGTACATATTTTTTCATATAACACAAGTTAATATAATTGTTTAATATTGTTCAATATTAAATTTCTATTAGACGAAAAAAATCCAAACTGATTTCATTCATATAATAAAATATATATCTAATGTTATGTGGAATATAGACTACTTAAAAGATTATGTTAATTCGAAAAAGCACTAATTATCATTGTGTTGCTATATAGTATGTTCTTTTATACAAGGACCATTAGATATTGGGTCCATATTTCCCTGATGGCAGTGAATTGATAAGTCATATTCCTTCATTATCTCTACTCATTTTCTTTAATTCATGTTGAGATCCTTCTTTTTGAATATAGAGTTTATACTCTTGTGATCGGTATATATCTCACAAATTTCACCATAGAGGTCATGCTGCAATGTGTTTATAGAAATGTTAAAAACTCTTAGATCTATATCATGGATTTGGTACATATGTTCACAGATCTTCAACTATCACTTGCATAGGAAATCAATTTATCATTCTTCATGATTTTACAATGCTATAGTTCTCTTTAATGAATCATTTTATATCACATAACCATCTCCAATTATTTGTACTATGAGTACATGCATATTAACCAGCATATTGTTGATTTATTCAACACATACTCACATTTATCCATCCATAAATACATTACACCTTTCCGTGTTAAAATAATTAGTGGGATCGATATTCTTGAGAAATTTCTCAAACAAAAATTGGTAATATCCTACTATTCCAAAAAATCTATGTATTTACATAACACATGGGGGTGTATTCTATTTTTTAATTCACATTTTATTTGAAGGGTCCAAAAAAATTCCCTCGCTTATGATCTCACCCCAAAATAAAGTGTCATACTCAATAAAAAAGTCACACATTCTTAATAGAAAAATCATTTTTCTCTATCATTAATGTTACTAGTACCATTATATTATACTATAAAATTTATCCCTTATCTATTAGATTAAATGAGAATATCATAAATAATGACCAAATTATTTTTGGTAGTCTATAAGGAAACTATTAATCAAATCCATGAATATTGATGTGGAATTAGTTTGTATTAAGGGTGTTAATATGGACACAAAATTTCCACAACTTGTATGGAAAGAAGTGCACTAAATATTTTTCATATTCACCTTTAGCTGATGAAATCTATAATTAATTTCCACCATTGAGAATTATTGATATCATTTTATTTTGTTAAAAAAAACATTTCAAACCTTGGAAGGGGATAATTTTTATTTAGGGTTATAATGTTATGGTCTAAGTAATTGGAACACAACCAAATTGATCTATCACTTTTCTTAATAAGGAGAATTAGCGCTCCCCAAGGTAATACACAACGAAATATTGACCCTTTATCCAAATTTTATTTTAGCTGCATCTCTAATTCCTCAAGTTAAATCTGAGATATCCTTTAGGGGAATTTGGGTATAGGATTTGATTTAGGTATAAGTTATATTGATAACTCTACCTTCTGATTAGGTAAATTTATGGGTAACCCTTTCGGAAATAAATCTTTGAATTCCATAGTAAAGTGAACTTCCTCAAGGATGATTCCTTCTATTAGATCAACCATTTGTGAATGTTATTATTCTTTATAAGTCTTAAAAACCACTCCTTTGAAGGAATTTCTAATGTAAATTCATGATATTCCTTGAATTTTTATAGGAGTATGGGATGATTTGGAAGTTAAAAAGTCATTCCCTTTTCCAAACTATTGATGTGTTATTTATGTAATGTGAGATAATCCATGACATTTATATAATCAACATCTACTAAGGGATGGATTATGTGAAAATATGGAAGAAAAATACCACAAATGATAATAGGATAAGTGTACAAAGAATATGTTGCAAATATCACATCATTAGGTGTTATTAGAAATATATTTGATTCAAGTTATCGAGGATTATATTTAATAGATCTAGAAGACATTTATGATATAAAAGAATGTGTAGAACTAGAATTGAATAATTTTTTCCATTCTCGAGTTATAGTATGGGTACCTTATACAACATCATTTTCACACTCCACATAAGCAGTACTAATTGAATAATATTTCCCTCTCTCTTTTAGATTTTGTCATTTTGAAGGATGATTACCCTCAAGGATCAGTTTTTTAGTTAACTTTCATGCATAGTGTATATTCTCTCTATAGTTGAGGCATTGGAAAATAGTTGGATCATTAGGTAGTTCTTTCATTTAGTCTTCCATGTGGAATGGATTATTCGTTCCTTTTAGATATTCATGAGGATGATGGAATTATCTCTTGAAATTTAATATTTTCCCCTTAAAATTATGGAAATTAAAATGATGCTTCATACTATGTTTTTGACTTGTGTATAGTTGGAACATATTTGATAAATTTTAATTTCACACACAAGTTAGAAACTCTATTATTTTATTTGTATCTTCATAAAACAGAGACAATTCAACAAAATACACCTCAAATTTGAGATCACATTGAACTACTAATCTGTATTTACTAAATACTTTGATATCAAACCCATTCAGTGGTGTTGTTTTGAACCTATAAGGATCATTATGATATTCTATCATTATTAATTTCAAATAAAGAGGGATATTTTAAAATCAATGTGAATTTTTTCTTACAATACCTGAATATTTAACATTCCTTTTCCATTGGCTATAAAAATTCTCACACTATAATTGTTAGAAGAGTTCCAGGGAAATACATTTTAAGAAATATTCTATTAAAGTCTTCTAACTCCCTATTATCCATTTCTTCATTAATATTGGGTTTCCTTATCAACTATAAACCTTTTTTGGAGTCAATTTCAAACTGATAAATGTATATAGTAAAATTATCATTCCTATAATAGTGGTGCATATAAAATATCATCTTTATTTAGTTAACCCATGGTTCGCCGATATTTGGATTGAATGACCCAACAATTTTTTTTTGTCATTGCTACATAAAATAATCGATATCCAATTTCTCCTAATTAGGTAAAGGTATATTTTCCACATGGTAGAGGTTATTTTTCATATCTTGATATTTTTGGGTAAAAAAATACATAATGTTTTGAACTCCACTTCACATGGAATTGGGGATGTTGGTTATATAATCATTTAATAGTCCCTCACACATTTTTTTGGCATTGTTTCTCATGGATCCCAATATTTTTTAAAATAGAAAACTTCTAAAAAACATAATTCAAGAAATAAATAATGATGAAATTATTTTTATATAAAGATCTAGTGTAAAATCATACCCTTGAGATTCATTAGTTTAGACTTCACATAAAAGAAATATGCTAGGATGCATCCCTACACATAGACATATGCTAATGGTTTTCACCAATGATCTCTAATATAAATTCCCAAATTATTAAAACTATATCATTTATACAAACTATATCAAACCCTCCTTTTATTGCAAGTAAATTACATAATTTTTGTGATAATCATCATAGTAGTTATATATTCATGGATCAAAAGGTTTAGTATATTGGAAAATTATTAAAATATATAATTTATATATAATAAAAAGTGAAAAAAATAAAAATAATGTATCTTTATCTACATAGAACTTATCATGTTATCTTTAGTATATGTAGTCACCTTGTGATATAATTTAAATTATTGGGTGCGATAAAATCCCATAAATGGGAAGGATAAAATATCAGAAATAAGAGACACGAATCAATAATAATGGGTGATAACAATTAGAATAATAAATCTATAATCATGGGATTAGAAAAATAAGTATGAGAAATAAATTTGAAAATTCCACGGAAGGTGAAAATGAATTAAAATGAAACATCATGTCATAGTGGTCAAATAACACACATAGTTTTGAATAATGATAGAATCATGTTAATACACATCATGTGACCATAAATATAAAAATATTAATTTTGACCAAAAATACCATCATTTTCAGACATAATATTGAAAAAATCATGAGATAATTCAAATTAAAAAATGTATTGTAGTGATATATAATTTGAACCCCACTCATTATATCATAATACTCATATAATCATGGTATATTGAACAAATAATGATCATTATTTTGAAATAATCCTGGGAAAAGAATGGTTTTCAAATGGATTTAATAAATAATATGATTTTTTGATAAATAACGTGTTTATGAAATGAATAATGGAAAAATATTTTGTATAATTTTTATCCTCGTTTATAAAAAGATAAAAATAAAGAGGATTCAAACATGTCTTTTGGATATACAAGTATTTGGAGGAAATATTGGTATTTGGATTAAAAATAAAGGTGGGAAGATGCATATCCCATGAAATAAAATTTAATAATAGTGAAATGATATTTATGTAACATTAGAGGAATATCAATACAAAATATATCATTAAATTGGGATAACCCAATGAACTAGAGTTGGGTTTGAGAATACCCATACCATAAAATATCATTTTATTTCATATAATTTCCATCTCCTAACATATAATCATATTTTTATTATAACATTGAAACCTAAGGGAAATATGTTAATTTAGGTGAATATTTATAAATTATAAAAAAAAAATTAATTTCCATTGATGATGTTGAATTATTTTGAAATCAAATATTTCATAAACATTTCATGTTTTCTTCGATTTCTCGACTATGTTCAATGTCAAAAATAAAATTTTGGAATTAATTATAGAACCATAAAATACATATATATATAAATTTATATTATTTAATTAATTTAATATGTCTGTCCAGAGGCTTAGTGTTATAATATTAATAGGAAACATCCACGTTGGTGGTTAACCGGCCATTAACGAGACATTTTTAAAAGAGAGTGAATGAGTAGTATGAATATTAATATGTAATAATTATAATACCACAATTGGGAAATAATAATAATAAAATGTTAAAAAAATACATAATAGAAGTTATAATATTTGGGTTTAATGTGTTGGTTAAAAATATAAGGAGTGGTGAATGAGATGAAGAATTGTTGAGAGCTTACCCTCTTCTCGGTGATGTTTCTTCTATACAAAACTAAACTCTTTTGGTGATTGGACTTATATGGCTCCATAAAAATTCATAGGAATTATAAGAGGCATAATAGTGTATATTATTAGAAGATATTTGTATTTTTAATGTGAGATAGGGTTTTTTTCATGGGAGGGGGATGGGTTATATATAATTGTGGGAAAAAGTATTTCTGAGTTAAAATATTGAATAAAATAACAAATCTAAAGTAAAGTGGGTACTATTGATATCTATGACATTATAAATCATATATGAATTAAATAAGAATATTTTAATAAATTTTTATCAATTTATAAATCTAATTCAATAGTTTAATCAAAAGGAAAGGTGGAAAATGGGAAAATATAATTTTTAGGTAATATATTTGATTTTAGAATTTGGAATGAACATTATAAGTTTAAAAATAATTTTTATTTTATTTTAAATAATAATTTATAAAATTAATTTTCTTTCATGATTCATGTTATATAAATGAGTAGGCCATTATTGCATCATCGATGACAGAATTCAAGATACACTAGTTACATAAATACTGATTTTTTTACTATTTACCTTAAAATTTAATTATTTTAGGAAATTATAAAGAGGTGGACCTTATAAAAATTTGACGTAGTGATCTAAAAAATAATTTTAATTTAATAAAAATAATTTTCTACCATTTAAAATTTTAATGTTTGAGAAAAAAGTTATGATTTTTACAAAACAGATTAAAATGTAGTTTAATAAAAATTTGCTTGTACCTTTTTTTGAGTATTTTATCATGAAATTTATTTTTTAGAATTATAAAATTTAGATTTACATAAATTAAAATTTTATATATTATTCATATAAAAATTTTCTATTTTGATGTGAAGTTACTATTACAATGGTCAGGTTACTAATCTTGAATGCTATGTTATTGTTCCCAATGGTCGAGTAACTATGCCAATAGGCATAATACTATTTCAATGGAAACACTACATCCTATCAAACCCACATTATTACTTCATTAATTCATCATCCCGAATTTTAATCAATGTTAAAATTTTCTATTATTTGGAATGAGAATTGTTTTACTAATATTTTGTTTCATTTCCATAGTGTTGTTCATGGTGGGGATAATTATAACTAATCTGGGTGATTCAAATATTCCCATTGTAGTATTTACATTAATAGTATTTTCCCTATTGTAATATGTGGAATTTTAATGGGATTGGTTTCTTATTAATATAATGATTTTCATTAATTAACTATATTTTTTGGGGATTTTCCATGTATTTTATATGTGTAATACTATATAATATGATATTGTTCACATTTATTTTGACAAAAAATATCATTTTTAAACTATATGTTATTACAATAAAGGATCAAACAACCATATTTGTAGAAAGTATTTAAAGGTATCTAATCTTTTTAGAAATTCAAAAGATGGACACAGGTATCAGAAAAGGTACTTGATACTACCATTATCAAATAAATTCTTAATCTAAAATTATTCGGTTGATCAAGGAGGCTCCAAAAGACTACGAGAATCTACATAGAATGTTAGTGAATATTCAAGATAATGATATTCCTTCTGATAGGGTTACATGATTTTAAACATAGATATGAGTCCAATGATAACCTAAATTGGTGAGGAAACTTCTGTATGATTTCTATACCTAGTCATTATCTATTCATCCTACAAGAAATAATAATTATTTACATATAATTCGAAAATACTTGTGGGGTAACATAGAGAGAGAATATGTAAAATTTGTATCTTTATGTTTGGTATTCTTATAAGTAAAGGAAAACAACCAATGTTTATTATTTTTATGAATTTATTTCCCAAACTATTATGTTAGTTAGAAAACATGACTATTAATTCCATCATAAAAATCCCATGGAAATATAATGAAAATGATTTCATTTTCGAGGTAGTAAATATCCATTCAGGTTCAGTGCATTTCATTTATATTATGAAAGATTTATATATTAACCAAATCCATATGATATATTTAAGGAAATTTGTCAAACTATATAGAGTACAACACCCTTTAATATCTAATCCAAATTATAGATTACCTCTAGGTTTTGGTGAAGACATCAAAATTTATTTGAAATAGATCATTGTTTCAGTTCAACATATTCCCATTAGATAAATGATATCTTTGATAGAATCATCCAAACTCTAAAGAATGTAATGAAATATTTTTTAGTGGTATTCAAAATATATTAGGATCAACAGCTTCCCATAGTGTAGTTATTATATAAAAAAAGTTTATAATATTGAATTTAAATGGATCCATAAAAGGATTGGTATGTAAAGAGGTGTCATACTCCCAGAAAAATGGTATGAAGTTTGAGACGAGAAGATTATGAGACCTAATATTATCTAGGAGTTGAAAGAGAATTTTGAATACATTAAATTTACTATGAAATATATATATATAATTTTGATAGAAAATATTTGAATAAAATCATCAATGATACCTATAGTTATATGTTGAAGATAAGGTGTTCATTTATATTCCACAGTAGAAGAATGTCATGTGGTTTTGGAAGAAGGGGAAGCTTATTATTAGATATATTGTTATATTTGAGATCCTTTAACACATAAGAGCTCAATTATATTGACAAGAACTCCCACATAACATATCCCAAGTACATGATGTGTTCCTTGTACATATCCTAAAAAAGTAAATACATTACACCTATCTTGTAGTAAATCTATTTGTGGTACCCATGAAGACTGATATTTCTTATGCAGAGATTTTGGTGACGATCATATATCATATTGGAAGGTTCAATGAAATAAAAATATTACTTTTTCAATGTAATATGGTGGAACTTCAAGTTTTCAAAGGCCATATTCAAACTAGAAGAGGCGACAGAAGAGAAGTACCCTCATCAGTTTTAGCATACAATATGAAAATTAGGGATTGAATTTTTCGTAGAGGGGATAGTATAATAGTTAAAAAAAATTAAAAGAAATTATATTTTGAATAAAAATGCCTTATTATGAAATATGTTTCATAAAAACACATGCAATATATTTAATGTATCAAATTTGACCATTTTAAAATATCACAATAATATGATTGTTTTTTAATAAAATATCATTAAAAATAATAATCATTGAGAATATAGCCATTATATCATGTTTATTAAGACTATTAAATATTAAGGGTTATGATACATTCTAATTGACACAGATAGATAAATTGATTGCCTCAATAAGTATGATAATAACATATTAAGCGCATTTATCAAAACATTAGAGGGACATAACATAAAAAATCACTTGACTACTACAAAATCATGATTTACAAACTGAAATTAAAAAGAAACCATTGATAGGAGATGTTAAGGTTCATATAGATAATAACCCAATTCATGTTCATCGAAGCACCCCAATAAATTACAACCATCGCACACCATACCCTCAGTGATTGCACTAGGGTAATAAGGGTTTGTGTATCTAAATCATATTTGTATGAATTTTCACCTTTTAATATTTAATAAAAAATTATTATAATTATCATTTTTTTATTCTTACTTTATATATATATTACAAAATATTTAGTTTTAAAAAAATTATATTTTTGTATGTTGAAGCTAATATTTTTTGAAATATATAGTTTCAATTAAAACACAAGTTTTAAAATATTTAATATTTTTATCATAAATTTTATTTTCATGAAGTATATGTATTAAATAATATTTGTCGAACATTAAATGATATTATAATTTAAAAAAGTATAATGAAATTTTAATATGCTCCAAAAAGTGGACAATGTCATAAAAATATGAATTTTCTATTAAAAAAGAATTTTATTTAAAAGTTTAATTTCTTATATTTATAAACTTATAATGGTAAAATTATTTTTAATTTTGAAATTAGTACACCTATATTTTCCAATGGGTAATGTTTTGTAATTTTATGATATAATCAATTTTTTTGGGTAAAAATTAAATATTGTATAAAAATATACAATGTAAAATAACGTCATAATAGCCTAAACATTATGTAATAAATAAGATAAATTTAATAAATGACAGAAAGTATATTTCCCCTATAAATAATGTGTTTTATTGAAATTTTATTAATTTTAGTAGATTTAGGGGAATCCAATAAAACCTATGTTATACTTTATGGGTTTAAAATAAATTAATTATGAACATTACTCAATTCAACATCAATGATTGTATTATTTTAATGATTTTGGTTCATATACTAAAATAATATCCAAATATAATATATTTTTTCAAAAACCATGGGAAACCATATAAATATTTATGGTTTAGAATGAATTTACCATTCAGTGTCTAAAACATATGTTTCGAAATTATCAATGATTTTCCATATCATTTTCTATAATATTTAACCCAATATACCATTCCTTATATCTAAGAAAATCATTGAGAATTAATTTAATCTTTATATAAAACAAAAAATCCCTCCCAAGGTGTTTACAATCTCTTATGTATGTCTTTCTATAGTTTTAGAATCCCCCACACAATGTAAGGGACTCTCTAATCATTCATGTTATTCAAGTACATTGTTTGAACTATGCATTTTTATTTCCAAAAATTTCATAGTTTAGTATGTTTAAAAAAACCCATTACTATCCTCATTATTTATTTTAATTAGAGACTTCTTTTAACACCTAATAAAACCATACAATATACTTTATGTACACATATTATGCTATTGAAACAATATCATGATTTCCCATGATAGAATTTTGTGATTTGAATACCCATCCCCATTTGTACTCAAGGTTGTTCACCTAGATGTACCTATTTTTTAATTTGTTGGGGACACTAATTTATTAAAACTACATGGGTCAATCTTAGGATTAAAATTTATGATATACAATATTATATTGTATGATCTTTCTTGAATAGAAATTCATGTACATGATAGAAATTTGATGGGTAGAATTGGAATTATATAACACTCAAATGTATAAGGTAGTTTTTTTATTTAATAAGAAATCGTATATAGTGCATGGAAGGATGGCCTATGAATAATATGTTATGATGTCCTGGTAGTTATCCAAGGCATACAATTATGATATCATACATTATGTTGTTTCCACAGTCATATATTTCCATGATTTTATCATCTTATATCATGATTTGATGTTCATGTTTATGATTATAACCATTTTATTTAACATATATATGCCTATTTAATAACATTTATTTCCTTCATCATATTATGTATGGATTATTCCCTTATTGGTATTTATGGACCCCCCATATAATATAAATCCGTAGGTTATTCAATGTAGTATTAGAAGATAAATTTAATTTATGGGAATGTTATGGAGTTTTTAAATAACGTGTTTTTATATTTATTTTAAATTATTATTTTTGTATCCAATTACACCAAAATAAAATTCCTCTCAATCATTTGGTATTTTATTATTTGAATATATACGAATAAATTGTGAAATAATGTATATAAATGATATGATGTATCATAATAATCATCATATCAATCACATGAGGGGTTCCACATAATATTAAAAAGATACTTCATTATCCTCTAAGAAACCCCAACTCATTGATCTTTTAAAGATAATAAAAATTTAATAATATCTAAATGTTTGTTATCAAAATCTACAGTAAGAAAAATCTGTGATCTAATAAGTTTTAAATGATAGTTTTAGGATTATTCATCACATCACAATGTCCACATTATTTTGAGAGTTCTAAAGTATTGATGCAAAATTCTATTCAGCAACATACTTAATATTAACCTTAAGGAAAATGAATAAACCAAATTTATTTATAACTCATCATTTTTCATTATCCTAGATAAATTTCTCTTCTATAATTAAATATTCATAACAACATCGGGATTATAATTTATCAATTTTTGGGTATTACCTTACATTAAAAGGTTCAGTATTTATTTTGTTTTGATGTTCCACAATATTTGTATTCATTTATATACTTTTTATAATTCATTATGTTTATTCTCATTTATTGATTCCAATAAATACCATAATTAATTATAAATATAATTATTATATTCAATAAATTAATCTTCATTGCAATCTCTCTTTAAAAAATCCTTTAATATACATTTTAATCCCTTAAAATCTACCCTCACTGATTGAATTATGTCATGGGTCTTAGATTATTGAAAAATATCATAAACTTTATTATATTATTATTTATATTCCCTTTACTCAGTAAATATCTCATCTATAATATCAAATATTATTAATCTAAGTTCCATAAGTTAAACTCCATCACATAGTCACATATGACTGAATTTTATTCAAAAACTAATATTAATAAATTAATGGTGTTATATTCTATGATTCTGTTCGTAAAAATTATAATCACAGAATTTATATTTTTGAAGATTAAATAATAAATACTTTTTTTAATAATCCCACATTAATCATCAATTACAACCTACTAAAATATTCTCCATTATTATAGTTTACCTTTAAAACTATTTCACAAAATCCAAATACTTCCAAAAAAATTAATTATTATCAGTTAAATTGAAATCGATTAATTCTTTAATTTTTTAACATCTGTTAGTGTTATCGATAATTAACCAACATTCAGCTATGATTTTTACAGGTTTATTAACATGGATATGATATAAAATAATTTATAATATCTCTACAAAATTATTTCCATACAATTTTGATAAAATTTCAAAATTTTAGTTAATATTAAATTATAGAAACAATTTACTTAATTATTTACAATATAGATTAATATACTCTCCAAAACTACTCCTAAATAATCCAAACAACATTATATATAAATTTATGTTGGAAAATAGATAAAATGGGCTATTATTTTTCTAAATATGGAATCCTTTATATATATATTTAATCATAACATGGGAATAAAATTTCACTTGATGAGGCTATGTCTTGTACTAAAATAAGTAATTCCCAAGCACTTGATAGTATTTATTTTTTTCCTCAATGATATTGTCGATATGTGAAAGATGAATCCAGAATATGATATCATGCACATATATTTTTTGAAATATTATATTATGAATCAATGTTAATAATAATAATAAAAAATTATTAGTCTTATTATTATATTTAAAAAGAAAATATACGTTTACATATATTATAAAGAGAGGTAAGTAATACTCCAGCTGTAACAACCCAGGTAAATAAAGAATAATAGATTTTCATATTTATTAATATTTGCGAATTAAATATTAATTTTACTTTAAAGGGGTTGCTATGTTCGATAGCGTACCCGATACGCAACAAAGAGTTTCTTTGAAATCGTACGTTGCACACTAGTAATAAAATAATATTATTTTAAATGTTAGTTAACACGTAGCCGTTGTACCGGTGGGAATGGATAGAAATAAAGCAAATATGATTATATATGTTTGTTAAATGTTTTTACATTTATCTAATAAAGGATAAAGGCTTAAAATACGAAAAGAATTAAATTCTAGGCTTATATACTCTAATTTTCACGAAAGATGCACTTATCAACATTTGATGGCAAACTTTCATTAAATATAGTTTTGGTCACTCTTATACATTCTATTGGACCAAATAAAACACTTATTTATAATCGGGACATCAAATATTACTTTGTGTAATTTTTAGGTATTTTTCTGATAAAGTTAATTTTTTAATGAATAGTGTAAAATGTGGTATTATAATTCAAAACCTCTTTTTAATCTAATTTCTTTAGATGATTAGATAATATTTTGAATTGGTTTTAAGTGCAATTAGAATATATATTTTACCATTTAATCCAATAGTGGTCATTGGAATTAATTTTACTGTGAAATTGGACTTAAACTGGTGTCAATCTTTTGATACTTATTGTTTCATAAAAACACGCTATTTGTTTTCACAGCGGGAATTAATTATTAAATTAATTAATGCAACTTATATTTTTTGAATTTTGTAAAATGGACGTCATTTTTGAATTAGGAATATCAAATATAGCTTAGGGTGATGTTTTGGTTTTTTTCTGAAAAACTTCAATTTTTAAAGAATAGTGAAACCGCAAAGTGGTGGTTACAAAATTTGATTTTTCGTTTAAATGGGACTTTACCACTTCTGTGTTTTTAATCTCAAAAATCCAATTTAAATGATTTTTATTTAAGTAAAATGTGGTTCAATGGGATTAAAATAATTTTTTGGTAAATTCTAACTTTTATGTTTTATTAATCGCGATTAAAGGTAATTAGTGTAATTTAAGGTAAAAATGATATTATAATAAAATGAAAATATCTTGAAACTTGTCCTAACCCTATTTTATGAGTTATGGACGACCAATAAAACCCATGGGTCTATTTTTGGTACCCCATGTAGCCACTTGGGTATGATAATGACATTTATGCCTTTTATTTAAAGTTAAAGTAAAAATGACACAAACATGAGATGTTTTACTAAACCAATTTTTACATGGAGTTATACAAGTCATATTTTTTAATATAAATATTCATTATAAATCTAAAAATATTTCCTAAATAATGATATTTTTTTATAATTTTTAGACATTAAATATATTAAATTATTTATGACATCATGATGATGCATCGATTACCTCATTATTTAACGATTTAAATAAAATGGAAAGATAATGTAAAATCTAAGACCTAAACATGTCCAAAACATATTGGATGGGTGTATTTCGAACCCTTATATCCTTATCCTCGAAAAACATCAATGTGGTACCATTAAAATCCGAAAAACATTTGAAAATAAAGTAACATTTCCTTACCTTCCAAGAGAGCCCCTCCTCTCCTCTTATAAAAGGCCCCCACCTCTACCACCTTACCCACACCACTCAAGCCTTTGGCTCGGAAAATATCTGATCCTTTTGTCTCTCCACATCCCTCTATTACTCCTTGAAGCCTCACTTTGGGCAGAAGTCTTCCCAAGGAAGCCTTTGAGCTCAAACCAAAGGGAGTTACCCGATTTTAAGGTAATGTCTTCACTTGAGTCATTTTGTTTTATTTTGCTTCTCCAACCCCCATAAAATCTTTTTATTCTGTTCTTTTGTAACAACTCCAGTATCTTCAATATACTAGGATGTTGTTACAAGAAGGATTCAAGCTACACTTACACACACCTATGTCTAATGGTTAAAGAACATACGGTTTCCGTGGATGGCGAATTTCTGCCTCATGAAATGATGATTGTTCGATATTCTTCTAACACCGTCAATGGTGGCCATTAAGATGTAAATATATTTATATATGATATATAATATGTTTATGTTTTCCTTAATCTTCTGTATTTGTCATTTTGGGCATACCTTTATGGTTTCCATTATTGGTAAATGCGATATCTTCATTTAAGGAAGTGCAGACTACCACCCCCTCAAAGTGATTTGATTCGTTAATGACATATGTGGGATGTATAAAGGATGGATTTAAAGTTATTATATATGATGTTATACTGGATTATAATATACCTCTATATAATTATTATTTCTTTCCATTTAATTATGAGATAGAAATGAAAGTAGCGTTCATGCGTACGTACGGATTACCGTCTCAATGAACGGTGCATTTCATTTCTTATCCCCAAATGTAATGTACAAATATAAGTACATGTATATAATCGATATATATGATGAATGATACATATAAATGATGAATATAATTCTGGAATTAAATTAAACATACCTCTCATTTAGTTTTAATTCCATTAATATGACAATGAAATGAAAGTAGCGTTCATGCGTACGTACGGCTTACCGTCTCGATGAACGGTGCATTTCATTTATTACCTCTAAATGATTATGTAATATTATAAATACATGTATATTCTAAATATATATGATATATATGATATCCAAATCAGGAATTTCATTCTGTATATAAAGAACCTTTGACCACATGAACAACATGTAATTATAAGACGTCCACTTTCGACTTAAGAACCAAATATCGACAAAACAAACATTATTACCTTAAATGATTACATAATGTATATAACATGATAATAAGTGATATAAAAGTAATAATGAACTTGAAGAAGGTTCTTAATCAAATAGAAATTAACTCAAGTTTATTATTCATGACGTTAAAGAACGATAGAGTCAAGTCGGACCTGGGGTAAGGGACTTCGTCTCAATCTCATTTCATTGAGGCATATTTAGATTTATACACAACTATCTTTTATACGGTGTATAAACCCCTTTTACTTTTACTTTTATACAAAAGAAATATTTTTCTATGAAGCGTTTTATTAAACGACAAAAAGAATGTTTCTTTTAACGTACGCGGTGACAACGACCTTTTTCCGCCACCGCGAGTATTATTTGGTCTTTGGATTCCTCAACAATCCGTAATGTTTTTAAAATAAAATAAATACCATATACTCTTTTATGTATTTTGGTATTGAAAATGGTTTTCATAAAGGATTCTATTATGTCAATATATTTAAATGATATATTGTGATTGAAATGTGGAAATGTTATCATTCCATTATATTGGATTTATGTTTTATGATTTTATATTGGTACTTGGACATTTGACGGGTGGTTACGTGATAAACCATATAACGGGTGGTTCCGTGAATACTAGGACGGGTGGTTACGTTATAACCTCCAATGTATTGGGTATGGAAGTCTGCCGTATGGCTATTCCATTAAGTATGTATGGAAGTTGTCCGTATGGCAATTCCATTAAGTGATATGTGTGGAAGTCGACCGTATGGTTATTCCACTTAAGTATGTTTATGTCCCAAGTTACCTTTATTTGTTATGTGTTCTTTATATGAGTTTTAGGGTAATCCATTGGTTACAAAAGGGTAAGTAATGATATTTTATTCAGTGAAGAGTTTTTACTACTTCATGAAGGTGAAGGTATTACATTGATAAAGTATACATGGTTTACGTGATGTTTGAAAAACTAACAGTTTCCATTACTTGTGTATCCCTTACTGAGCTTTTTATGCTCACCGCATGTTTTTTTGAAATGTTTTTCAAAGGACTTAATGTGGATTAGGGTCAAGGATGTGATCAAGGGAAAGTCAGGCTATCTAAAACATGGAACTAGACATGTTTCTTTTTAAAAATTTTTATTTTATGGAAACATAGTAGAAGTGTCTACTTTGTTATCTTTTGAGATGTAATAGTTATGATCTAATTCTCTAAAACTATAAACCTGAAAAGATACTCAATGTGAATTATTCATTTAATTCAATATTATGTAAGGTTTAAGGCCGGGGCCTTATACCATACACATCAAAAATTATTTCATTCTTTATTTTTTAATTTTCTTGAAATTTATACACACACAATCACATATATATACTTAAATTCATGCATCTATATATACATACATACATACATACATACATACTGACATATTTACATACATATAAATATATATATGTGGGAGTGTGTCTTTATATATGTACTATTAATTAATTATATCATCAAAAAATTTTAATATACACAACATATTGTGTTGTTATTCTCCCTAAAATTTTCACAATGGAATATAAATATTTTATATTTATATTTTATAATTTCCAATGTACATATATATATATATGTTTAAAAAATAATGATCCATATAAATTATGAGATTTTATGTATATATTCTTTTTTTGAATCAAGTGACAACTTTATCATCTATTAAAACTTAAAAATCGACATAATTTATTTGATAATTTATAAAAAAATTATTGTAAATGCCTACCATGATTAGTTGTACATTTTATACTTTGGTTCGACTGATGAAAACCATATGTTGTTGGATTCTCCTTTTTTAGATTATCATTTGGATATGTGTTATGACACATGAGTCATGTATAATGAAACCAGTTAAAAATCAGGATCCTAATTTAAAAACATATAAATCGATGAATATATACTATCAATAAAGCATAACAATATTAATTGAATGAAATGATTTATTATATAAATTATTTAATTGAATTGATATGATCAATTCCATGTATAACTATATATGTGAATCTGTTTGATATGAAAGAAATAATTTTTAGATATAAATGATAAGTAAAATATGATTTATTCAAAAAATGGTGTGGAAAAGAAACATACATATTTAAATAACTTTTAGTTTCATATATTACCAATCATCTTTGATGACATCCTTCACCATTGATACCCCCATAATCTAGTGGATTTTTTAGAAATGAATAACGGGGACGTGTGACAAGGTTTTACATTACGACTCTAAAACTATTTAAAATTTTAAATACATATATATAAGATGTAGGTTTAAAAATATATATATTTAATACATTTTATTTTTTATTCAAATTATTACTAAAAGATGAAAAATAATAAAATGTTAAAATAAAATTCCCTAAATATAATCTAAAAGGAATTATTCCATTCCAAACATTTTGTTATTTCCCATTTCATAATATGAGCTTATATTGTGGAGGAATTTACAATTTTTCATATTAGATAAAAAATAATATTTCCTCTTAAAACTTCCATAGGATTTTAAATAATCCCTTAGAGTAGTTTATTTAATTAAAATAATTTACATTGAATTAAATATGTGTAAAATTGAATTTAAATTATTTAAAGGAAAATCTTTACATATTTTAAGACCCATAATAATAATGTTTTCTTTAATAGATACGTTATTCCAATATTATTTTATTTATTTATACTCTCTAAATTCCCCAACAAATTGTTTTTGTCAATATTGTGATGCTAGTAATTCATTTTCCAAATATATAGTTTATTCAATTTTATCTTCTTCAAATGAAACTAGCTCAAATTAAGATAACAATGTTATAATCTTAGTGTTCTCTATACTACATGTTTTATTTTACTATATTATTACAACTAAGATATTCCATTCATCATATTGGTCTCTTATAATTTTCAATGAACATTGATTTTCTATGTGACACAATAGAACATCAAATTGACTATATAAATCCAAATAAATTGATTTACAATGAGTAATTTCAAAAATAGATTCTCAATCATTCTTATCTCAATTAATTTCTTCTTCCTTTGATCCATGTAAATTATTTTCAGATTTATATTCAATTACCATCAAATTAATGATTTAGGAAAACAATTTTTCCTCTTTTTGAAACACTTATAGGCCATCATTTTATTTAAATAACCCAAAAAATATTATATTATTCTTTTCGTCTCTATATTTACATTGAATTAATTAATTATTTATTATAATGTATTTTCTTCAAAATACATGAATGTGTTTTAGAGTTTTGTTCTTTCGATAAGAAATATCAAATTGTGCTACCTATACCACCATTAATTTTAATTATATAAATATAACTTTTAATTCAGTAATTTTCATGAAAATTTGAAATTGTTTTGACATTTTAATAGATTCATGGTTATATGGGAATTCATGGAAACTAGGTATAACAACTATGTATGGTGTCTTTTGGATGGAATATGAATACACAATTTGTTTCATGGTGCAATGAAAATGTATATTAATTGTGCCACAATTAAAAATTTACTTAAAACATAATTTTCATATATAAACATTCCAAGATATTTAATGTAAATTAATATATTATAATATTGTTATCACGTAGAATTTAAAATTATTTAAATAATTTATGTTTTTTTGAATATTCATGTTTATGTTTTTTAAATATAGTTTTAATATTATGTGTTATGGGTATTTTGGGTAATTAATATTTTTACACATATATAAATGTAAATATTTCATTGAAAATAAAAAGGATTTGAAAAATAATTAGTTAGGTTAATAAACCAAAAACTTATTTTATGATTTATTAATAATTATGTGTTATGGATATATATCAATATATAAATATATATATTAATCGAAGATGGAATGAGTAATGGGTCATAAGACCCATACCCAACAAAACATTTATTAAAAAAGGGTTACAAAGGGGAGATGAGAGGAATGTATAAACACAACATATTAAATTCATGTTATGAAAATAAATGAAATCATCAAGATGATTAGTGGAACAAAATATGAGTGATCCTCAATTTATTTTTTAGAGTATGTCAAATACCACGTTTCCTATCATATACATTCAATATAACCCATCCTATATATTTTTTGTTTCATCAATAAGAGTAATCATTTATTAAAAAATATAAATATAAAAATCATTTAATAGCTTTCAAGGACATTCACTATGTTCAACGAGTCAATTTCTATGGATATTCAATGTATAATTTTTTCTAATATTCATTATATCTCACCTTCCTTTAATTGTGTTCTTGTTTTAGTAAGATTTCAAAAATATGGTTCTCAAATGATGGGGTTTTTCTATGTTAAGGAGGAACACCTATAATCTGGGTGGAAGATAATTTTTGTTAAGATTTTATCTCATTTTATATCCTGAATATCTCATTGTTGAGTGAAGGTAGCATGGTTAAATAAATTTTTTGATGGATATTCAATGAATTTTCATTTCATAAACAATGATGTGGGCTATTGAGTATTTTAAAGTAATTTATAACTATTAAATATTTTCTATAATTATTTAAAATGGATTTATGAACAGTTTTACTAATTTATTTATGAATTTCATGAGATATTAAAGGGGATTTCATGGTATATTTCAACAATTTTTCATATATCTTTTAATTCCATAATTTTTTTGGATAACATGAATATGTTTTTAATCATGAAATCAATAAAATTGATATATATGGTTTGACATTTATTTATTTTTAAATATATTTTAGTTATTTTAGAATGTTATTAGAATAATAAAAAAGTTCTTATAAATTAAATAATTATGTTATTGATACTTTACACCATTATTATTATAGCCATTGTCATTGAATATTATAATTATAAAATTTTGAAATTTTAATAATTGGATATTCATATAAAAATAGGATATTTCTTTGAAGGGTGTTAATTGGTGAGATATGAGTACATTTATTGTGTTGTATTTAATATTTTTTGTTACATGGAATTGGAAAACATCAGGGGACAAGAAAATGTTTCTAAGAGGTCTCTGGAGATAAGTATATTATTTGGATATGATTTTCAAATTCTAGTCTCACCTTCTCAATCTAGTACTATTCTCTAACTATTGTGTAATAACTATGTACTCTAATTTTTCATGGTAAATAATTTATATTAAAACCATTTATGATTATCCAATGGATTGTGGGATTTCACACTTGATTAAGATTCTGTTATAAATAGAGGAATGCATGTGGTTATAAATATTTATATAAGGATATTAATGTCATTCGTTATAGTTATAGTTAGTTATCCCATCATTAAAGATGAGTGATTATTTATACATGATCATTATTTACTTTTAAATTCGTTTTTTATTCTATAATAATTGAAATGGCATTTGATTATTTTGAATTAATATACTATTTTATAGTCATTTGAACTTACAATTTTCTAATTAATTACCTTTATAATGTAAAATAGTATGTTTTATATTTATAATTGGTTTTTGAAACATTTTAATTGTTTTATTTTTAAATATAATATTATAAAATCGTACTTTTTTACTCAGTATCAATTAATAATATGTTTTCAATATTTATTGTAAAATTCCCAATTATTATTTCCCTTATAAAATCAAATTTACAAATTCTCAAAGGTATTAAACTTGGTGTTGTCCACACTCTATACATGTACACCTTTTAAGTCAAATAGTATTTTTGGTAATGATATATTATACTATTAAGAGATGTTTTGTTACGTTAATTTATATTGGAACATGGGATATTATGAGAGGATATGGATTTATCAAAAAAAATATTTTCTTTGTGTGATACCATGTATTATTGGGAAATTTCATTCCTTTATTTCTAGGTCTCTTATATACATCAGATCAACATTATCATTTTGTCAACCTCACCATTGCTGGTGAGAACCACCCTCCAGAATCCCTTCCCATTATCGTAAGACACCAGATCACCGTATAAGAATAGATTACCACCATAAAAAGAATCTCCACCAAAAACTAATTAACATTATCATTATATAGGTTATTGTATAATCTCAGTGATATTATTATTTCATTTCTTTTTTATGATTGAATGGAAGTTTATATTATTTACGCCCATTTAACATTAAATTCATTCTAATGATATATTTTCATATATCATGTTATGTAAAATTTATGGAATAACATGTTTGATTAATACATGAAATCAGATATTTATTATTTATTTGTAATAAAGGGAAGAACATTACTATTAAACTCATCTGTAATAATGTAACCTTTTCTATCCTATATAATCCAAGAAAGTTACATAGTTAAATCGAATATATTTTTATATATAGTGTTTATATATTTTGAATGACATGTTACAAATTGGTAGAAAATAATAGGCCAATATCAAAACCAATGTATGTTACATATATGTTCATCATAATAAGATAATTAACACAATAATATCTTTTTAAATATCAATATAGAAGAATACAAGTTACTAGGGAACTCTATGATTGAGTGGTGTTAGTAAATCCTTTAATGGGGTGCCTTTTAATTTATTTATCCATGGTGATAGGTCTCAGAAAATATTATTCTAGAAATGTATAGTTAATATTTAATTACTTTTTTGTGTTATTATTTTTTTAATTAGTTGGATTCTTCTAATAAAAATTAAATTTCATATTGAATGGTTATCATTTGTAATATAAATGTAACGGTTTTTAATATATTTTGATAAAAATTATTTTTTCATCATATCATCAGTCATGATTGAAAAATTAGTTAATTTATATTAATACATAATAATATGTATTATTTTAAAATTAATATATTGGAAATTTAAAACTTTGAAACATTCTTAAGAAAAGGTTTTCTTGATAGTTCAGATAAATATATTTTAATGGGATTAGAATGTTTTAATTTGATTTATTAGATTTTATTAAATTTTTTATGAATTTTTTGTAATGGATATATCAATTTTAAGGTTATTTTATTAATGAAAACTTTATTCCATTATATTTTCAAATGTGGTAATATTAAATTATTTTAATGGGTATTATGAATCATGTTCTACAAAGAGAACAATTAAATATTACAACATTTAATTTTAGTTTTTTATTTATTATTTTTGTTAAATTTGGAATGTTAATTTAATGTTTTGATATATAAAATCGGTTATATTTATAACCTAGATTTCATGGAAGCTATTAATTTTTTTTAATTTAAGATTTATACTATTATGTTTTTGTAATTAGATTATTTTAGTGTACTTGTATTCATTAAAATTTTATAGAACTTATATAAATTTAAAATTCAGTAAAAAAGTCACATATCTAAAACTAAATGACATGAATTATATGATACCTAATTAGAAAGGGGTTTTGATTCATTTAACAGATTAATATGTCATATATATGATAATAATTAATTTAAGAAGATGATTAATTGTATTCTTTATAATTATTTAAACATTCTCATATTAACTAACTATTATTAGGTTCATCATATTCTTATATTATAATAAAGAATACGTGACTACATAAAATCATATATGATTTATTTGTAAAATATATATTTAAATGATATTTCTATAAATTTTGATTTCAATTGAGCTTATTTACATTTCATTTATGTTTTAGGTAAGAAGGTATATTGGAATCAAAAAGTATATAGAAAACAAATATTATGATGTGATTTTTCTATAATCAAGTTGTATATTGAAGGAATTATTATCTTACCTTGAAAAATGTTTTGATAGTGATTTATATATAATTTTTTATAATTCTTGAATTAATTAGTGAAATTATAAATGATTAATAGGTGTTCATAATTAAATTAATATGAACATATTAAATTTTCTAGTTCATAAAAATATTTTAATCATTTTTTAATTATAATGGTTAAAATATGCTATAAATGTAATTATATGTAGTTTTAATGTTGTTTGTTATTTTCTTGAGTGTATGCAAGTAATTTGTGGAATATAAGATTAGAATTTTCATTTTTAAATATAATTTTTCTATTTTCATTATAATGTTTTTACTACGAATTATTTTGTAAAGGATTATTTAATTTTTTAACTAAATGGTAATTAAATTTAATAACATGTGTTAAATAATTTATTGTAGTTTTTCGTTTGATATAAGTTATAATTTGATTATTAAAAGTAATACAATTAATCTTTTGTGTGAATAATTTTTTTTTGATGTACTGAATTTCTTATGATTACAATATTTATGTAGATTTCACATAATATTTTATTTTTATGAAATTTTTAATTATTGTAAATATATATTATCATTATATGTTTTTGATTTCGGTAGTTTTCTTTAATATGGAATGGTTCTTAAGGACTTATGATCCATAGGATTTTATATTTTCATTAAAATATTTTGAAACAAAATCATCTAATGATTTATATATTATGAGTTTATGTTATTAAATGAAATATTTTTTTATGATATTGATTAAATTTTAATAAATAATAGGGAATAATAATAATGTTTGGTTTCATCATTTCATTAAAATTATTGTCCTTGATGAAATGATTGGTTATCCCTTATTAAAAATAATCTATATATGGTTTAAAAAAATTTCATTTAGTATTTTGTAAATGGGATGTGGTTTTCATTTTATTATTTTTAATAGAGTTTTAAAAATAAATTGTTTTTCATTAGTTTTTAGTAAAACTTATAGTCACTATAAACCCATTTTAAGTTTCATACATTATTGGGTGAGTTTATTTTTTAAATAAGATATTATTTTGTTATACCCATATGATAATACATTATTTTGAATAAGATTATGAAGGTTCCTATTTTAAATGGGTTTGGATTTTTCATATATGTAGAATTGGTTATAGAGGTTACCAGATCCTATAAAATAAGATTAGTTTTTGAAATGATCTATATTATGTGAATGGAATAATCTATTTTTGGATATGATTGCATGATTTAATATTCAAATAATTTTTTTAATTGAAATTAGTTTCATGATATTTTTGTACTATATATTCATTTGAATTTCAAAATTGAATCAAATATTCAAATTCTTGTTTGAACCCAATGTAATATGCCTAAAAATGAATATTTATTGTTATCATGATTTGGATTGAAGTGAAATATGAATATATTTTAATTATTTATTGTATATCAATTAGGATTATATTGGTTTCAAAAGAAATAGGTTGTGGGATGAAAGAAAAAATAAAAATTATTCTTGGAAGGAAAATATCACACCAAATAAGGGATGTGTACGATGTAACATGTCTATAAAATAATATAAATCAAAATTATGGAACCTTTTTTCTATAAAAGAGATATTATATTAGAGAATAATTTATGTTCATGATGTATAATTTAAATATTTTTTTATTTTAACATTCCAATGATTCATTCTATGTGATTTCGGAATGTAGTAATTCGGAATGGGTTGAAGTAGATTTTTCCATAACGATTCCAATTGTTTTGTGTTATATTTTTTTGAGGTAGTATCTTTACATGGATGAATTCAATTTTAGATAAGCTATATATTATATATAAAAAGTGTTAATTAAGTATGTTTAACATAAATCCTTCTCCATGTTCACTGTTTCTGTCCATAGACATTAAAAATGACCATAAGTAATTTAAAAAAAATAATTCAACTTCATGAACATACATCATGATTCATGGTTCATTGTAGAATCCATGGATAGTAGAATAAATTTACTAAAAAGGATAAAAAAACCTTTGTCACATTGGGTACACCATAAAATGTTTTTATATATTCAATATAGGTCCAAAGAACAATAAAAATTTGTTTTAATGTCTTGTATAATATTTTCCTTAATCAATAGAATATCATTAATAATTCAGTGAGATTGTTTATTTTATATTTTTATCATTATTTTAAACATGTATTTACATATATTTACTTATGAAATAATATTTTAAAATTTTTAAATGAGATTTATTTCAAGAATAATATTATTTTTACTCTGGTATGTGCATTTTTCTATGTAAAATTTACTTTTTCAACATATCATTTAGGGATAATATAATTTTTTGGTAGTTTTACTCTCCTTATATATATGAGGAATTTATTATAGAAAATATTTTTTTCATGATTATTAAAAGTTTTATTTTATTAAAATATCTCTCAAAATATGTAGAAAAGTTAGTTTGAAGAGTATCCAACCAAGTGAGATCTGAACCAACTCCATTATTAGTATGCATGTCTACAATAATTTTCACCTCAGAAAATACATGCATGAAAATGATATTTAGGATAATGAGGAAATCCATACATTACATCCATGGGGATGTGAGTCTTCAAGAAAGGTTTATCATACCATTCTTGATCTATTTCATTATTATAATGAAGTAAAAATTCAACCATGAATTATTACAATCATTGGTTGTTGAAAGGGTAACAACATTATTGAATCCTTAAATATAAGTTACAATTTAAGATTATACTCCACAATATCCATAGAAGCATCTCATAAATATGTTATTTTGGTTTGTAAATCACGTTCCCCACCTCGAGGGTATTGGGTTCCCTTTAGATTCACCATACGAGAAGATTTAAATCCAATTATTTAGAGTGGGATTCCAAAAAATGTCTAAAATTATTACTATTGGTTTATAATTTCAATAGATTCCCAATCTTCTCAAAACCATTATGTCATGTGTACTTTTATCATGATAACCATTTTACACCCCATTTAACTCCCTAATATCCAACATAATTCTCATAAGTTCTGATGCATTGAAAAAATAGATCCATAATGGATAAATTCATTGTGATAGAACATTAATGTATGAAGAAATTGGGAAAATTACACTAGAAATAAATTGTACAGGTGTGTAGAAAGGATAATTCCAATGAAGTCCTAAAAAATGATCACAAAAAACTCATGATTAGTCCCTATATGTTGAGGATATAAAATACCTCACTAGAATACACCAAAGAAATCACATGACATTCGAATAGATACTCTATGTCTTCCTTGTGCTAGTTTCACATATAACACTTTGAAATGCCTGGATCGGTTGTGATCACTGAGAGGGGAGGGGTGAATCAGTGATAACTTTTTCTTTTTATGAATTGTTCCCTTTGGATTATCAATTCAACCTCTGCAGCTGGTTAAAGCCTAGATCTACTCTTTTAGTGGTGCAGTAATAATGAGAGCACAGAACACAGAGATTTACAAGGTTCGGTACAAAGACCTACTCCTTGCCGTGTTGGTTACACCCCCAACACGGATTCTTCACTATGCCAAAAGATGATTACACAGTAATTGGTTACCCCCCCCCCCAATTACAAGTTGGTTAAACCCCCCAACTCCACAGCATCATCTTCATCATGGCTCCACTTCACTTCTTCAAAGGTGTTGTTCAAAACTTCAAGTAGCTTCAACAGTCTTCAAAAGATCTCGTTGGTCTTGCTCACCAAAAACCCAATCACTTAGAATGATTAGTTCTTTTGCAATCACACCTTAAGTGTGTACTCTTCTTCTCAAGGTTGGTCTTCTTCACTTGTGCACACACAAGGGCTAAGCCTTGGCCTTTTCTTCACATCTCACACACACAAAATATGGTATGGCCTCGGGTCTTCTTTGGTGCACACCCACTGCCCACAAAAGAGGCGCGCTAGGTGCAAGCCACGCAAGTCCAATGAAACACAAAGTGGCGCGCAAGGTCTTTGCAAGGGGCAGCCGCGTAAGCCTTGGTGTAAAGCACCTCAACCGCGGGCGCGCAAATCTTCTTCTTGTCACGCAGATGAGTTGCGCGCAAGGGACTCCTTCGGGACCTCGGATGATCCCGAGAACTTCAGCCACGCAAGAGGTATTTGCGCGGAGGCTTCAAAACTTCGCGAGGCAGAGAGATGCGCTCACGGGACAACAAATATCCAAAGGATCAGCAGCAAATCCAGAGGTCTCGGCCTCTCTTTATATAGGAAGAGGAATCCTCAAAACATCCGCGGGATATAAATATTGATCCACTGAGATTTCCGGTTCTTTGAAAACTTCAAACGCGGGCCGAGAATCTCGTTCTTTCTCTCTGCACAACGCGGACTTCTTCTCCTTCTCCTTTATCCACGTGCATGCATTTTAAAACGCATGCAAGCCTCTGTTTAATCCAAACACATGCAAAGCATAATCCTCATGGCCTCGGCAACGTTGTTTGACTCGGCCTTCATCGAATTTCTCCACTGGTAGTATGCATCCTCATTTTAAGGCATGGTTGTGTTCGGTATGCTCAGACGATTCCAATGGACGTCTTGGTTTCGAAAATGGTGGCCGGATGCTCGAGAACAGGTGGTCGGATGGCCTCTGGTTCAGCGGTGTCGCGGGAGTTGCCTCGGCCGAGCTCGAGGTTGAGGATGAGCTCTCGGCCGTAGGATCAGGCGTTTGAATATCCTCGGACGGCCGCGATCAGGAGATCTCGCGCGGGATGCGATGAGCGGCTGTGATCAGCCGCGCGATGAGTCGGACGGCCAGGATGCGCTCCGGGTGAAAAATGCGCGTCCCACATCGAATCCGCGGCCGGTTTTTCCGCGCATTATAAGCCTGGCGCTCCCTCAACCCGCCAGTTGAATCTCCTCCCCTCTCGGTGCCGCCCCGCACCGAGTTCTTTAGCGGGCGCGCTCTTGCGCCCACCCTCTGCTCCTCGCGGGCGCGGTTCTAGCGCCCACTATGCTCCCTGCGGGCGCGCCACTGGCGCCCACCTTGCACACTGCGCTCCTCCGGGCGTGCCCCTGGCGCCCTTGCGGTGTCCTTGGGTGCGCCCTGCCACCCTGGCTCGCCCCACGGGGTTCCCCTGGGCGTGGTGCCCTAGTGCCCATGCCTTGGGGTTGAACCCCCCAAGGTGCCTTGGCTGGCCAATTTTTTGGCAAAGGGACAGAATAGGACTTTGTGAAATACAAAGTTCTTCTCCATATAAAAAATGCCAAATGCCTCCTCCTCTATTCTTCTTATTTCTTCTCTTCTAACACATATTCTCCATCTTCTTCATTAGAATCCACAAACCCTCCTTAACATATATTCTAGACTTAGGAGGTGGAATTCCCGAAGGGTCTTCATCTTCAACCGAGCTCCTTAATCACATAAATTCTTCAATAATCTTCATTGATCTAATCAGAGATCACATTGGATCACTTCCAATTCACATGCACTAAGAGTTAGTACATGGACTTCATTAGTGCACATCATCCACTTAGTAGTTGTGGATGGAACATCTTGCTTCTTCAACTCCTCATGCATTGTGAAGACAATGCATGGTCTTCAATCAATGTTGTGACATTGTATCATCAGGATACAAGTTCTTTGAACTTAAATATCAGCTCAACAATCGTCAGATTTAATGCTTCTGTAATCATCAATCTTCAAGATGTACTTCATCAGATGGCACACCATGACAAGTTATTGACAACAAATGCAATTACTTCACTTGGGCACAACAATCTCCCCCTTTGTATTTGGTTGTCAATACTCCGAAGCACACTGATAGAATGTCGTGTGCCTTGTGCCTGATGATTTCTCCCCCTTATTGGCCAACAAATGCAAATGGATGAATGAAAGCCATACTCATAGTATAGAGCTTCTGGAACCTGCACATCTTCAACTACCAATGCTCCCCCTCAGGGGATGCACTCACCTCCTTCAATTCCCTGCATGTAAGTACAAGAATATAAAAAATTTAGGGAATAAGGAGGGACCTTCTTCTTCCTCAAGTGAGAGTAGAAGGCTGAACATGAAGTTTCAGCCTCAATTCAACAAATCTTTCTGTAGGCATAGCTTTGGTGAAAATGTCTGCCACCTGATCTTGAGTAGGAATGTAGTCTAGCTTGATGTCTCCATTGGCGACCCTTTCTTTGATGAAATGATATTTTATATCAATGTGCTTGGATCTGGAGTGTTGGATAGGATTCTTAGACAACCCAATTGCACTTTGATTATCACATAAGATCCTCAATGGTTTTTTAGCTTTAATCCTCAAATCTGCTAGCTGCACCTGCATCCAAATCATTTGAGTACATGCATGTGTAGCGGCCACATACTCTGCTTCAGCTGTGCTCAATGTTACAGAATTTTGTTTCTTGTTGTACCAGCTAACACATCCTTCTCCCAGAAAGAAGGTTCCACCAGATGTGGATCTTCTATCAGTGCAATCACCAGCCCAATCAGCATCTGTGAATCCCAACAACTGTATGTTTGCACTGTGTTTGTATAAGAGTCCATAGTTGAGGGTTCCTTTAACATATCTCAGGATTCTTTTGGCTGCAGTTAAATGAGATTCTTTTGGGTCACTTTGGAATCTGGCACACAAAGTCACTGCATATGCTATATCTGGCCTTGAAGCCGTGAGATAAAGTAGACTGCCAATAATTCTTCTGAACTCTTTCTGATCAACATTGTTGCCTTCTTCATCCTTACATAGCATGGTTCCGACAGAAATGGGTGTGGAGACTTCCTTTGAACTTTCCATTCCAAACCTTTTCACTAAGTCCCTTGCGTACTTTTCTTGTGAAAGAAATATGGAGTTTTGTCTTTGTTCCACCTGAAATCCTAGAAAATATGTCATTTGACCAAGCATCGACATTTCAAAAGTTCTTTTCATCTGCTCAGCAAATTCTTCACATATTCCTTCCTTGTTACCAGCAAAAATGATATCATCCACATAGATAATGACTATGAGGGTACCATTGGCCATTTCTCTGACATAGAGGTTACTGTCAACTGTTCCTTTGACAAATTTCATGTCTTTAAGACAACCATCCAATTTTGAGTACCAGGCTCTAGGGGCCTGCTTCAATCCATACAAGGCTTTTCTCAATCTGCACACCATACTGCCATCTTTGTCTAGCAAAAATCCCTCTGGTTGTTCAATATACACCTCTTCTTCAAGATCTCCATTTAGAAATGCAGATTTCACATCCATCTGATAGACCTTGTACTGCTTGTGTGCTGCAACTGCTAAGAACATTCTGATAGTTTCCAGTCTTGCAACTGGTGCAAAGGTTTCCTCAAAGTCGATTCCTTCCATTTGTGAATATCCTTTGCATACAAGTCTGGCCTTGTTTCTGGAAACTTCTCCCTTTTCATTGAGTTTGTTTCTAAACACCCACTTTGTCCCAATAACATTTTTATTTTTGGGCCTTGGCATAAGATCCCAGGTGGAATTCTTTTCAATTTGATTGAGTTCCTCATGCATAGCTTGTATCCATTCCTCATGTACAACTGCTTCAGCCACTGTGTGAGGTTCAACTTGAGAAACTAGTGCAGTCTGATCTTCCAATCTCAATCTTCTTCTAGTTCTTACTGAGGACTGTAGGTCTCCAAGGACATTTTCTGTATCAACATGCTTCTTCAATTTGTTGTATCTTCTTCTTCCATTTTCATTACCTTCATCTTCATCACTGGTATATTCAGAGTTGATCTCACCAGCAGTTGGTGTTGGCTCAGGTAATTCTGCATTCTTCTGTTCCAAGGCTGTGTCATTCTTTGAGTCATCATCATCCACAGTGTATGGTTTGGTGTTGTTTTCAATTATTATGACATCACTTCAGTCAATCATTTTATTCAACCTCTTATTCCAGCATCTGTAGCCTTTTCCATTAGGTAGGTAACCCATAAAGATTCCTTCTTCAGCTTTTTCTTCAAACTTTCCCAGATTGATGTTTTTAATCTTGATGATGAAGGGACTGCCAAAGACTTTGAAATATTTAACAGTTGGTTTTCTGTTAAACCACATTTCATAGGCTGTCGTTTGTGTTTCTGGTCTCAGGAGACATCTGTTCTGTATGTGTATAGCAGTGCATACTGCTTCTCTCCAGAAAAACATAGAGATATCATGCTCAGCTAACATAGTCCTCCCCATTTCAACTATGCTTCGATTCTTTCGTTCAGCCACTCCATTCTGTTGTGGAGTATATGGTGTACTATATTGATGTTTGATTCCATGCTTGACCAGATAGCTTTCAAAGACATCACCGGTATATTCTTTTCCGTTGTCTGATCTTACTTTCTTGATGCAGAGCTCTAGTTCCTTCTCAGCCTGCCTTCTGAAAGTCTTGAACATCGTGATTGCCTCTGACTTGTGTTTCATGAACATAACATTGGTCATCCGAGTGTAATCATCAATGAAGGTTATAAAATAGAAATCTCCTCTTGTAGACTTCTGTCTCATCGGTCCACATATGTCTGTATGGATGAGTTCAAGAGGCCTAGTAGACATGATATCAACTCCTTTGTGTGACCTATGGGTCAGTTTTCCCTTTTGACAAGTGTCGCAGACTTCATCTCTTTCTCTCTTTAATTTGGGTAGATCTCGTACAACATTGTACTTCAGAAGCTTACTCATACTCCTTTGACCAAGATGGCCCAGTCTTCTATGCCAGAGGTTGTTTTCATCTTTAGAGCTAAGAAAACAAGAATTGATGGGATCACCAAATTGAAATAGATTTCCAGTGGTTCTTCTTCCTTGGGTGATGATTTTTCCATCCTTTGAGCTCTTGATGATGCATGAGTCCTTCTGGAACAACACCTCATGTCCATCATCACATAATTGACTTACACTCAGTAGGTTGTGCTTTAATCCTTCAACAAACAACACATCATTGGACTTTAGATTTGTTGTTGCAATCATAGCATTTCCAACTCCCTTGATTTTCAGAGAACGATCATTTCCAAACACCACGGTTCCTCCCTCATGACTTTCAATGTTGCTTAGAATTTTTGTATCACCAGTCATGTGGGATGAGCATCCACTATCAAGAATCCATGACTTGGTTTTACTGCTGGCTTTTAGAGCCACTTCAGCAAAGCATGTGATTTCATCATTGGTTTCTTGAATGCCTTTCCCTTTCATGTCTTTGACTTTTTGTTTAGGAAGAGTTGTCATACATTTATCAGCTCTATGACCTTGTTGGTCACATCTTCCACAAGCTTCACTCAGGCAGTCAAATGTGTTCTGAGTTGGTGGTTTTGATGCTTTCTGCAAAACACTCTGGGTTTCAGGATGTCTCCCCCTTGACTCATGCCTCATGTTTGGACGAGACATGTTATACCAGCATGCATAGGCCTTATGTCCAAACACACCACAACACCAGCAGTAGCCTCTGAACCTTGACCTTCTTTGTTGATAAGAGTCATGTTGTAGTTTTCTGTCCAAGATTTGAGTAGTCCTTCCTGAGGATTTCCTTTCTTCCATTGAAGATGATTTTACAAAAGTTGGTTCATGCCATGTTTGTCTCAATTTTATCTTTGAACCTGCATTGTTAGAAATAACAGATGTATTTAGAGATTTACTTGGTGGTAAATTGACCTGCCTCTGAGCACCAGCATAAGATGATTCTGCCTTGACCTCAACAGCCTTGTTGAAGTCTTCTCTCATCTTTGTCAAGCTATTTTGTGCTTCAATCCACTTGGAATATGTCAGTGATTGCTCTTCTTCTTTGAGGTGAAGTTTCTCCTCAAGATCTTTTGCTATCTTGTCCAGCTCAGCTACCTTCAGTTTATATCTCTTGATTTCTTCAATGTACATTGTCTCTTTCTTCATACATTCTTCCAACTCCTCAGTCATTCTTTTAGTTTCCTTTTGTAACAATTTCTTTTCTTTCTTGAGTTTAATGTTTTGCTCAAGGCAAGCCTCTAATTCATCTTTCAATATGTATTCAAGCTCTGTTCGTTCACTTCCATCATCTTCACTGCTGCAGGTATCAAACCCTTTTTCCACATGAGCCATAAAATTCGTTTCTTCTTCTGATTGACTGGGTGAAGTAGAGTCTGATTCTTCCTCTTTGATTACATAGCTTCTTCTTTCACCTGGAACGAACCTTTTCTTTCTTACACCTGATTTGTTTCCTTCTCTTGGGTATCTACTCCATTTCTTCTTTTGTGACTTCTCATCTTCAACTTCTGGAGCACTATATCTCTTCTTGGGGCAGTTTACAGCAAAGTGTCCGATGTTATTGCAATTGAAACATCTTGATGGTGATTTCCCTTTTCCCCTGAATTTAGTTTTTCCAAACCTTTTAGAAAAAAGAGAAATAATCGTGTTGAGATCTTCATCCTTTTCTTCATTGTCAGTATCACTTGATTCTAGGACTTCGTCATCTTTTATCTTGAGTTGTCTCATGGCCTCAAAAGCCATCTCATCCTTGATCTTCTTCTTGAATACTGGGATCTTCCTCATTTCATATGCAATGAGAATGTTGTGTAGTTCATCAAGAGAGAGATCATCTCTGTCTTCTAATGCTGAGACTTTGGGGTCAAACCTGTCAGGAAAATTTCTCATTAGTTTTTTAACAATAGTGGAGTCCTCCAACTTTTCTCCAAAGCCCCGAATGTTACTGACAATTTCATTGACTCTTGTGAAATAATCATCAATATTTTCTTCTTCTCCCATCTTGACATCTTCAAACTTGCTTCTCCAAATCTGTAATTTGGCTTCCTTGACTTTCATGTTGCCTTCATAACTACTTTCCAATTTGTCCCAAATTTCTTTAGCATTCTTGAGTCCCATGACTTTTGTGTATACCTTTTCTGAGAGTGACATAAGAATGGAATTTTGAGCTTTACCATCAACTTCCATATTTCTTTTCTCATCGAGTGTCATAGAAGCTTCATTAGCAAGAGGAGGGAATCCAAATAAGGCTGCATTTCTAACTTCAAGGCCGAGAGATAGAAGGTAGGGTAACATCCGATTCTTCCAGCTGTGGTAATTCTTTCCATCGAATGTAGGAACACCCCTACTATTAACAGAATTCAGATTGTCCATCTTCTCAGAAGTAGATCCTTACAGAGGGAACCTCCCTCTGATACCACTTGAAATGCCTGGATCGGTTGTGATCACTGAGAGGGGAGGGGTGAATCAGTGAAAACTTTTTCTTTTTATGAATTGTTCCCTTTGGATTATCAATTCAACCTCTGCAGCTGGTTAAAGCCTAGATCTACTCTTTTAGTGGTGCAGTAATAATGAGAGCACAGAACACAGAGATTTACAAGGTTCGGTACAAAGACCTACTCCTTGCCGTGTTGGTTACACCCCCCAACACGGATTCTTCACTATGCCAAAAGATGATTACACAGTAATTGGTTACCCCCCCCCCCAATTACAAGTTGGTTAAACCCCCCAACTCCACAGCATCATCTTCATCATGGCTCCACTTCACTTCTTCAAAGGTGTTGTTCAAAACTTCAAGTAGCTTCAACAGTCTTCAAAAGATCTCGTTGGTCTTGCTCACCAAAAACCCAATCACTTAGAATGATTAGTTCTTTTGCAATCACACCTTAAGTGTGTACTCTTCTTCTCAAGGTTGGTCTTCTTCACTTGTGCACACACAAGGGCTAAGCCTTGGCCTTTTCTTCACATCTCACACACACAAAATATGGTATGGCCTCGGGTCTTCTTTGGTGCACACCCACTGCCCACAAAAGAGGCGCGCTAGGTGCAAGCCGCGCAAGTCCAATGAAACACAAAGTGGCGTGCAAGGTCTTTGCAAGGGGCAGCCGCGTAAGCCTTGGTGCAAAGCACCTCAACCACGGGCGCGCAAATCTTCTTCTTGTCACGCAGATGAGTTGCGCGCAAGGGACTCCTTCGGGACCTCGGATGATCCCGAGAACTTCAGCCACGCAAGAGGTATTTGCGCGGAGACTTCAAAACTTCGCGAGGCAGAGAGATGCGCTCACGGGACAGAAAATATCCAAAGGATCAGCAGCAAATCCAGAGGTCTCGGCCTCTCTTTATATAGGCAGAGGAATCCTCAAAACATCTGCGGGATATAAATATTGATCCACCGAGATTTCCGGTTCTTTGAAAACTTCAAACGCGGGCCGAGAATCTCGTTCTTTCTCTCTGCACAACGCGGACTTCTTCTCCTTCTCCTTTATCCACGTGCATGCATTTTAAAACGCATGCAAGCCTCTGTTTAATCCAAACACATGCAAAGCATAATCCTCATGGCCTCGGCAACGTTGTTTGCCTCGGCCTTCATCGAATTTCTCCACTGGTAGTATGCATCCTCATTTTAAGGCATGGTTGTGTTCGGTATGCTCAGACGATTCCAATGGACGTCTTGGTTTCGAAAATGGTGGCCGGATGCTCGAGATCAGGTGGTCGGATGGCCTCTGGTTCAGCGGCGTCGCGGGAGTTTCCTCGGCCGAGCTCGAGGTTGAGGATGAGCTCTCGGCCGTAGGATCAGGCGTTTGAATATCCTCGGACAGCCGCGATCAGGAGATCTCGCGCGGGATGCGATGAGCGGCTGTGATCAGCCGCGCGATGAGTCGGACGGCCAGGATGCGCTCCGGGTGAAAAATGCGCGTCCCACATCGAATCCGCGGCCGGTTTTTCCGCGCTTTATAAGCCTGGCGCTCCCTCAACCCGCCAGTTGAATCTCCTCCCCTCTCGGTGCCGCCCCGCACCGAGTTCTTTAGCGGGCGCGCTCTTGCGCCCACCCTCTGCTCCTCGCGGGCGCGGTTCTAGCGCCCACTATGCTCCCTGCGGGCGCGCCACTGGCGCCCCCCTTGCACACTGCGCTCCTCCGGGCGTGCCCCTGGCGCCCTTGCGGTGTCCTTGGGTGCGCCCTGCCGCCCTGGCTCGCCCCACGGGGTTCCCCCGGGCGTGGTGCCCTAGTGCCCATGCCTTGGGGTTGAACCCCCCAAGGTGCCTTGGCTGGCCAATTTTTTGGCAAAGGGACAGAATAGGACTTTGTGAAATACAAAGTTCTTCTCCATATAAAACATGCCAAATGCCAAATGCCTCCTCCTCTATTCTTCTTATTTCTTCTCTTCTAACACATATTCTCCATCTTCTTCATTAGAATCCACAAACCCTCCTTAACATATATTCTAGACTTAGGAGGTGGAATTCCCGAAGGGTCTTCATCTTCAACCGAGCTCCTTAATCACATAAATACTTCAATAATCTTCATTGATCTAATCAGAGATCAAATTGGATCACTTCCAATTCACATGCACTAAGAGTTAGTACATGGACTTCATTAGTGCACATCATCCACTTAGTAGTTGTGGATGGAACATCTTGCTTCTTCAACTCCTCATGCATTGTGAAGACAATGCATGGTCTTCAATCAATGTTGTGACATTGTATCATCAGGATACAAGTTCTTTGAACTTAAATATCAGCTCAACAATCGTCAGATTTAATGCTTCTGTAATCATCAATCTTCAAGATGTACTTCATCAGATGGCACACCATGACAAGTTATTGACAACAAATGCAATTACTTCACTTGGGCACAACACACTTAGAAAAAATAGATACACAAAGTAATTTAAAACATTTGTTAGTGGGTAATCTATTATGTGCCAGCCTCTAGAATAGTGGTAGAGGATATGTTCTCTTCCAAGGCTTGTTATCACTATTGATATAATTCAATTCAGCATTTAGGTTGCTGGTAATATGATGGTAGAATAATGAAAATATAAAGATACCTATATTGGTCATCTTCTATACCAATAAATCAGAAAAAGATGTACATATATATATCCATTTATAATATTTTTATCCTCATCTAGTTGATATGGTCGAAATATGTCAAATAATTATATGATAGATATATGAGAATCAATAGATGAGTCTTAAAGATGGAAATTTTCAATTAGATAAGATCTAGTCCAATTATCATGATGTCATTTTAGAGTAGAGATCTTATTTACAATCCATTTTGAACATTTCAAGAAAGAATAGTAACAGGCCTTAATAACTATCCAAATGGATTAATCAACGTAATAAAAATTTCTCTATTTCCACCATTCAAAAAATATGGCTCTAAGGAAGACTAGTGTAGTGAAATTTCAATAAATTAGGTTCCAAGGGAATCTATTTTGATGATACTCCTTGAATAAGTGATCTTATTGATTCCCATTTCCATGTTAGGAAATAGTTAAATTTTTTTCAAAGCAACAGTAACCATATAATATTCCAATATACTACCACTATAGATGAAATGTGTCATACTAGTATTCAAGATATCTTTCCCCTTGGGCCATTTATAGACCATGGAATAAAAGATAATTTTGGATACTATTGGGAACTTAACTAGACTTATTCTACCATCCATTAAAAGAATATTCTATTTCCACGATTAATTTTGGATAGTTATATGATCAATAAGTCTTCAATAGTATAAATATTTTGGTTTACCCCAAAATAAATGAATTACAAGGTATTTTAATGAATTTTACCCCTCTTTAATGTCCATATTTATGTGGATATTATTGTTTTTCTTCAATGCTAATATCATCAAAAAAATAGATGAATGAATTATCCCAAATGCTATTTCCCCTGAGAAATTTTTTAAGGATTTAAACATGTCTTAATGGAATGGACTTTCCTTTTACTAACCTATATAAAACAGATTATATCACCAATAAAAAAGAGATGTGTTTGAATAAATAGGGACCAAAAATATTGGATCAGATTTAGCAATCCTTGTCCAACCAATTCAGAGAGTAGCATAATAATATAATCTTTAGAAATATAGAGGAGAATCAATGGGATTTGATCACATATTCTAATACCTATAGGGATATTAATGTATCCCTTAAGAGAGCCATTTATGAAAACTAAGATATTAGTAGAGCCAAAAATATAAATTAACTAAATGATAAAAGTGGTACTATATCTAAAAACACTTAGAACATTTTATAATAAATTCAAATCAATTATTTTAATCATCGTTTTAATATCAATCATGATAGAACTTTTCCCTCTCTTCTTGGTTTTCATAGAAAATTGATATAATCCGATTCTATAATAATACAATATAGTATATATACCTTTTATGCATCCAAATTAATTCCATGTCATTATTTTATAAGTATTGAAAGTAAAAATATTTTCTAGAATCTTGATAATCGCATTATAGATAGCTTTAAAAAATGAAATGGTTTTGAAATAATTATTTTCACATGAATTTAACATCTATGGAATCATTGTGGGATATTGACCATTGAGACCTTAAAATAATTCAATTAATAATGACGTCAGTAACTAAAATTGAAAAAATAAACCTATATCACATCCTAATATTTATGGAAAATTTAATATTTTTATATCATATAGACTATGTAAAATACTTTCATTAATGCTAATAACAATATATATTATTTGAAATTCACAAGAAATGATTATTTAAAAATGAATCTCCTAAGGAGTGACCCTTATATGGAAAATACTCAAAATCAAATACACCTACATTCTATGTCAAATGATGAGATTAGAGTAATATAACATAGTAGTATCTGATATATTATCCATGTTATTGAGGAATTTATCCTCATGTATTAAGAATGTTAAAGGTCAATTTTCCTTCCAAAATACTTGATGTGTTTTAAAGAATTGTATATTCATATCCACCAGTTTTATCCATTCTTGGACCATTTATTTTCATAACCTTTCCTTAATATCAATGAGAAAATCTAATACGGTATAAATGATAGCCTACTTGAATAGATCCTGAATAAATTCATCCTTGTAATCTTCCACATGAATCAGTTGATGAAATGTCCCAAGAGATGATATCTGTCCCACATTAGGCTTCTCTACTCCAACTCATCAGTTTATACATTAAACATACCTACTTCAATTAGAAATTAATATCCCCATTTTGACAATAAATGTTACTCCAAAATTACCTTATTACACTATCACATTCATTGTGTTGAAAACATGCATTATTGAATCTAAATTATATTGTAATTTTAAACTCCCTTCTCTAGAAATTGAAAAGTATCACATAATGATTAGAATTGATCGAGGGAAGGGTTATGTTTGATATTATGTCCCATTTATCCATAGAATCTTCATATGTAATGGAATGATCAATATTTATAGAAACCATTAATTTGTGATTCGTCCTATAAAAAATGTATATTTTACATTCATAATTGACTTCAATCAAATCATTATAGTTAATAAAAGCATTGAATTACTTGATAAAAATCGATTATTGAATGGTAAAAATTTTATCACTAGGGCATAGAATTTTTTTGAACTCTCCTAGGGGAAATGGGGGACCATAAATTCAATTTTTAAGACTCAAAATTATTTTCCATATACACATCCTCTCATAGTTTCAATTCCTAGAATATATAAATGAGCAAATTCTCTACAAAATGTTATGTCAAAACTATCATGTTATTGTTTTCTCATCAATTACGAAAACAAAAATATTTCATGATGATTTATGATAAAAGACCCATAATGTTCATCTAATGGATGATCACCTATTAGCACCCACATAATGATAACCAAAATTATCATGACCAGCTATACCAATAATGAATGGGTACTTCATTTCAGAAATTCCTAAACAATTGGGATTGTGAATTTGATTTTGTCTCTAAAAGGAGTTGATTGATGTTTTATTTAAAAATACTTAACAATTCAAAAAGTGATATTTTTTGGATAATAATTTGGATTTTTAATTACCCTTATTTTTTATTCCTATTGATTTGTTCTTGCCCAAATATTTTTTGGATCCACCAATTAGCTTTGAGAGAATTCTAGTTTTCAATTTTCTAAATGAACATGTAGTAGTCTTAGCTTCATCATAATATATCGTTCTTGTGTAGGGATCCTTTCAGTCCATTAAATTAACAATTTTTACTAGATCACTTGGAGGGGTACTCTATAAACTAGGGGAGGTAATAAGATGTTTCAGTTTCCCTTCTTCTTCATCAACAACACTCCTAATCTTCTTTGGTGGTTCAAATTTCATTGAAACATAATCATTACCCTAGTGCATGTGATAATCATTTGTTCTAGTGACGTTTGAAAATTATTTCCATTTCTTAAAGATATCAATGTCCTTAGAAAGAATATATTTGTACATATGGGTGTCTTTCCATCCTCCACTAACTCCCAATAACCCTTATATCATTCAACATGGCCATTATCATTGGTGTGTTATTACCATGGATCATGAAATCATCAAGATTATCCTATTTCATTATATAGAGAGGCCAAAATTTTATTTTTCCTTCTATAAGAAACATTTCACCTATACAATAGTGTAGAGAATCATTGGGAGTACACAAAGTGCGTTCAGGAACAACCAAATTTGGAACTACCTCACCAGTTTTGGAGGCATTCGTCACCAACTAACATCGGATATAATTATTTTTCTATGTAGGAACATCACATTCATTGAGGGTCTTACATGAGTGTTACCCTTTTTTAAGAATAAATGTGATTTCTTTTTATCCTTCATAACTCCACTACTACAAAAAACGGGCTTTGTTAGCTCTCAAAACGGGCTTTAACAGCGCTAAAAAAGTGATGTAATGCTCAGCGCTGATAAGTTATCAGTGCTCAAAGAGCCCCGATAAAGGATACCTTAATCGGCACTAAAAAAGATTTGATTAATTCCTTGTTGGTGGTAATATAAAAATCTCCAGAAGCACACCCAAACAAGACATGCCAAAAAATCAGCATATCAACAAGTATACCCATAGAAAATTAACACATAATTCCTAAGGTAATTTACGCATGTATACCCATACAAAAAGTATACCCATACACCATTAAAAAATAATTCAAAATTTAATTAAATACATAAAGAATTCAATTCAGAATTCAAGGGGTTGAGGGGATGTTCAGGGGTCTGGGGTGGCAATCCAAGGGGGGTAGGGGGTGTCCAGGGGGGTGGGGGTGTCTGTGGGGGTGGGGGTTTCCAGGGGGATGGGGGTGTGCGGGGGGGGGGGGGGGATAGGGCTATCCAAGGGGGTTGGGGTGGTGTCCATGGGGTTGGTGGTATCCAGGTGGTGGGGTGGTGTCAAGGAGGGGAGGGTGGGTGGGGGTAGGGGCTGTCCATGGGGTGTCCAGGGGGGTGGGGCGGTGTCCTGGGTGTTGGGGGGGGGGGGCTTCCAGGGGGTGGTGGTGTCCATGGGGTGGGGTGGTGTCCATGGGGGGTGGGGGCAGTCCAGGGGGTTAGTGGGGCTGTCCCAAGGTGGTGGGGTGGTTTCCAAGTGGTTGGGGTGGCTGTCCAGGGGAGTGTCTAGGGGGGTTTTCAGGTGGTGGGGTGGTGTCTAGGAGGGGTGGGAGTGTCGTCCAGAGGGTTGGTGGGTGTCCAGGGGGTTGGGGGATGTCCATGTGGGTGTCTAGGGGGGTGGGCTGGTGTCCAGGGGGTTGGGGGGGCTTTCAAGGGGGTGGGGTTTCTAGGGTGAGGAGTGGTTTCTAGGGGGTGGGGTGGTGTCTAGGGGGTGGGGTGGGGCTTTCCAAGGGTGGCAGGGTTGTGTCCAGGGGGCAGGGTTGGCTGTCCAAGGGGGTGGGGTGTCTAGGGGGTGGGGTGGGGAGTCCAGGTGGTGGGGTGGTGTCTAAGAGGGATGGGGGTGCTGTCTAGGGGGTTGGTGGATGTCCGTGGTGGTGGGGTGGTGTCCAGAGGGTCAGGGGCTTTCTAGAGGTGGGAGTGTTCAGACTGTTGGTGGGGGGGATGTCCAGGGGTGGAGTGGTTTCTAGGGGGTGGTGGTGGTCCAGGGGGTGGTGGGGCCATATAAGTGGGGTGGGGTGTTGTCCAGTGGTGGGGGTTGCTATCCAAGGGGGGTCCAGGTGGTTGGGTTGTATCTAGGGGGTGGGGGTGCCGTCCAGAAGTTTAGTGGGTGTCTAGGGGTTGGGGGTGTCCAGGGGGTGGGTGTTTTCTATGGGGTAGGGGGGGAGTTCTAGGGGGTGGGGTGTAAATAGGGTGGGGTGGTGTCTAGGGGGTGGGGGAGGGGGTGTCTAGAGGGGTGGTTGAGGTGTCCGAGGGGGGTGGGTTGGTGTCCAGGGGGTTTGGGGTGGTTGTCTATTGGGGTGGGGTGTCCAGGGGGTGGGGGTGTCCAGGGGGTTGGGGGCGTCCAGGGGGTCGGGGGTTTCCATTTAAAAAAAACAGAGAGACACTTTGTGTGATACCAGCCACACCGTGCCTCATATTGAGGTGGAGTTGACTCGTACACGTCACAAATGACCCATGGATCGTTCCCCTAAAGTATCACCACAATCTGAAAGCGTTTGGTCAGATTTCCGTATGTCAGTTGTTGTTTTCATATAAAATTATGTCAATTTAAAAAAAGATATACTTTGAGTGATACCGGCCACACTGTGCCTCATATTGTGTAGGGGTTGACTCTTAAATGTCAAAAATGACCCCTGGATTGTTCCCCTAAAGTATCAACACAATCCGAATGCATTTGGTAAGATTTCCGTATGTTAGTTGTTGTTTTCACTTAAAATCATGTTCATTTTAAACAATAGAGAGACACTTTGAGAGATATTGGCCACACTGTGCCTTAGATTGAGGAGGTGTTCACTCATACACATAAAAAATTTCCCATGGATCATTCCCCTAAAGTATCAACACAATATGAATGAGTTAGGTCGTATTTCCGTACATCAGTTGTTGTTTTCAAATAAAATTATGTCTATTTTTTAAAAAAGAGAGACTCTTTGAGTGATATACAACACACTATGCCTCAGATTGAGGCTAGGTTTATATTTACACATCAAAAATTATTCATGGATCGTTCCCCTAATGTATCAACACAATCCGAATCCGTTTGGTCAGATTTTCATCTGTCAGTTGTTGTTTTCACTAAAAATTCTGTTCATTTTAAACAAAAGAGATACTTTGAGTGATACCATCCACAATTTGAATTAGATTGAGGCATGGATGACTCTTCCATGCTAAATAATACCCATGGATCATTCCCCTAATGTATCAAAACAATATGAATGTGTTTGGTTGAATTTCTGTTCATCAGTTGTTGTTTTCACTTAAAATTCTGTCAACTTTAAATAAAAAAGTCACAGTTTGAGTGATACCGGCTACACCATGCCTAGTATTGAGGCATTATTGACTCATACACGTCATAAATTACCCATGGATAGTTCCCATAAATATCAACACAATCTGAATGCGTTTGGTCAGAATTTCATACGTCAGTTGTTGTTTTCACTTAAAATTATGTCCCTTTCAAACAAAAGAGAGACACCTTGAGTGATACCGGCCACACTATGCCTCAGATTAAGGCAAGATGAATCTTACACATCAAAAATGACCCATTGATAGTTCCTATAAATTATCAACTTAATCTAAAGTATTTTTGTTAGTTTTCTGTATGTCAGTTGTTATTGTCACTAAAAATTATGTCCATTTTAAACAAAAGAGAGACACTATGATTGATACCGGACACAATGTTCCTTTTATTGAGGAGATATTGACACATTCACATAAACAATGACCCATTTATCATTTCTATAATGTATTAACACAATCAGAATGCATTAGGTCAGATATCCATATGTCAGTTGTAGTTTTCACTAAAAATTATGTCCATTTTAAACAAAAGAGAGACTTTGAGTGATACCGGCCACACCGTGCATTTGATAGAAGAGGGGTTGAATTTTACATGTAAAAAATGACCCATGGATTGTTTCAATAATTTATCCACACAATCCGAAAGCATTTTGTCAGATATTCGTACGTTAGTTTTTGTTTTCACTTAAAATTATGTTCATTTTAAACAAAAGATGACACTTTGAGTGATACCGGCCACACCGTTCCTCGGATTGAGGCGAGGTTGACTCTTACACATAAAAAATGAACCATGTATAGTTAACCTAATTTATAATCAAAATATAAATGTGTTTTGTTAGATTTATGTATGTCAGTTGTTGTTTTCACTTAATATTCTGTCCATTTTAAACAAAAGTGAGACACTTTGAGTGATACCAGCCACACCGTGCCTCGGATTGAGGCTATTTTGACTATTACACATCCAAAATATCCCATGGATCGTTCCCCTAAATTATAAACACAATCGGAATGCGTTTGGTTGGATTTTCATATGTTAGTTGTTTTTTCACTTAAAATTCTGTTCATTTTAAGCAAAAGAGATACACTTTGAGTGATACCAACCACACTGTGACTCTAATTGATGCGGGTTGACTCTTCAACGTCAAAAATGGCCCATGTATCATTCCCCTAAATTATCAACTGATTCTGAATGTGTTTGGTCGGATTTTTGTACGTTAGTTGTTGTTTTCACTTAAAATTATGTCCATTTTTTACAAATGAGAGACACTTTGAGTGACACCGGCCGCACCGTGCCTCATTTTGAGGCGGGGTTGACTTGTACATGTGAAAACGTCCCATGGAACATTCCCCTAATGTATCAACAGAATTATAATGTGTTTGGTCGGATTTCCGTACGTCAGTTGTTGTTTTCAAATAAAATTCTGTCTATTTTAAATAAAAGACAGACTTTGAGTGATACTGGCCACACCATGCCTCAGATCGAGGCTGCGTTGACTCATACACGTCAATAATGACCCATGAATCCTTCCCCTAAAGTATCAACCCAATAATAATGTTTTTGGTCTGATTTTCATATGTGAGTTGTTGTTTTCACTTAAAATTCTTTCCATTTTAAACCAAAGAGATACACTTTGAGTGATACTGGCAACACTGTGCCTCGAATTGAGGCAAGGTTGACTCGTACCCATCCCAAATGATTGATGGATCGTTAAACTAAGATATTAGCACAATACAAATGTTTTTGGTCATATTTCCGTATGTTAGTTTTTGTTTTCACTTAAATTTCTATCAATTTTAAACAAAAGAGATAAACTTTGAGTGGTACCAGCCACACTGTGCCTCGGATTGAGGCAGTATTTACTCTTACACGTCAAAAAGGACCCATATATTGTTTCGATAATGTATCAACACAATATTAATGCATTTGGTCTTATTTCTATACGTCCGTTGTTGTTTTAAGTTAAAATGCTGTCCATTTTTAACAAAAGAGGGACACTATGAGTGATACCGGCCACACTGTGCCTCATATTGAGTTGTATTTGACTCGTACACGTCAAAAATGACCCATGGATTGTTTGGATAAAGTATCAGCACAATCCGAATGCATTTGTTTAGATTTTTGTATGTCAGTTGTTGATTTCACTTAAAATTATATACATTTTAAACAAAACAGAGACTTTGAGTGATTTCGGCCCCACTTTGCCTCAGATTGATGCGATGTTGACTCGTACACATCAAAAATTACAAATGGATCATTACCCTAAGGTATCAACATAATCCTAATGTGTTTGGTCGTATATGAAGGTATTTTGGAGATTTTACTGGGTTTTCTTATCCAAAGCCCAAAGAAAACTGGTTCATCATTCTTCCATGTAGCTGGTGCATTTCATCTGTTAAAATGGGAAAATGACTCATTTGAGAAAATAAGTTTTATTTAATAACAATTAAATTTTTCCTACAACCATTTATATAAAATATTTTTTCATCTTTTCATCCCCTTAACACCTCTCAAAAATGTCCGCCAATTGTACACGTTCCCAAGTCAGATATTTATGCTATTTGTATAAAATCTTACATCAGGTATGTGGCCCACTCATTTCTAAACAAATCTATATCATCATGTGATTATGAGGATTTTTGAAAAGTCATAGTAGTAATGAAAAATATACAATTAAATAATAAATAAGTAATTTAAATAAAAAAGTAGTTGTTTTTGCTAATACATCTTTAGGGATGGTAGTTTGTTGATAAAAAATGATATCCTTCATGAATTTATATACATAATAACTGAAATCATTATCTTTAGTTTGTTTTGGACCCTGAAAAAAATTATATCATTAGAAGAATAAGTAAATTTTTTGATATTTGTTTGGATAGTGAAATTTTATAATATATACCTAGATATTTGTCCATATGTAGTACTTTCTCACTTCCTTATATTTATCCCCTGTCCTAATTCCTTTTTTAGAGGATAATGATACACCACCCTATCATAACAGAATCTCCAGAAAAAGATAATATAAATTATAATATATTATGTTTAGACCATAAATGTAAGTTGTTGTGTCTTACAGATTCAAAAACTTCATCATGTGTGGACGATTTGTCGGATATCCTTGTATTGAATTTATAAAATAAATCATTGGAGTATCCTGGTTCACCACAATTAGAAGCCGATGTTTTCCTAAATACACAAAAAGGAATAAGTAATAAAATAAGTGAAAATATAATTGATATCCTTTAATTGTAGAGTTTTACCCCTGCATGGTTGGTATTAGGAAGAGTCTGTCATCCGTAATCTTGATTTCAAATGTTTTCTCCAAGCTATTTACTATTTTATCCTTTTTTGATGGCTCTAATTTCGGTAGTTGTGTTGATGTGGTATGAGGACTAATGATTCCAAATTTTGGCTCATGAGAAAATTCTTCAAATGTTTTTCATATACATGTATTTCAATAAAATAAAATGCATTTAGTCATAATTTTCACTTTATATCCTATTTTAGAAAATAAATTCATGAAAACATAACTCATATAATTTACAACTTTGAAGCCTAGCCAACTGTATTCAAGGATTTCATTTACATTTTCAGCAGCAATGAAATCTTCAATTTCCTCTCCGTATATATTCTTTTCAATAATCATTATATGAATACTACCACCTCTTTGCTTTGTATCTAAATGAGTCTTCAATGCTAGTAAATGTGGATAGAGGACAAGTGGTGTTATTATGCATTCAGTTGCTCTTTGGGATCAGTTGTTCGATCCTTTAGATGCTTTTGAGCCCACGTTTCTTGTCACCCCTTCCCTTTCTCCATCTATAATAATGTTAATTGGTTCAGACCCCTTTTTCATTAATTGTTAAAGGTTTATCTGGAAAAAATGTAAATAAATACCTATTTGTCCACATGGACTCTTACGTGTTGCGATGGCCATGAAATGAATGTCCCAATACCTTTTTGACCGTATGAATATCATCTTCATCAAGTGTAATATTTTTCTCTACATTTGTCTCATGAGCTACTGTAAATGTCACTTTTATATGATCTTTTGGAAGTGGTCTATTATACAGCTTGTCCTCTAGGATGTTGAAAACCGTAGCCCTCGCTATAAAGTGATTGGTGGGTGATGATAGATATAAACTAGAGTCATTTTCACCGTGTAAAAGATCAATACAGAAAAGAATCAGTTTTTGTCTGATTCACATTTCATGGGAACAATAACTATAATATTGATTACCACGAATAAGACAATTCATTGAGTGCAATGGCTCACCTTGAAGCTAGTGGGGTTGGGGCAGGATCTTCACACAATGGTTATTCATGATTTTTGTCTTCTCCTTGCATCCCACCAATAAATGTTTTTAGCAAATCTCCCTACCATTGAAATCATTCTTCAAGAGTTTCTAGTCTTTCGATCATTTGATTAATTTTTTCATATCTATCATCTGTTTGTTTTTTTCTCATAATATAATCGGGATGTCACCCCAAACCCCACACCTCTGACATGACCGCATTGTTCGGGCGGCTTCAAAGCTGTTGATAATAGGTCTGCATCCGCTACAGGAGTGGCTGATTCCTGTGACTGTCAGATATTGGAAAATAACTAATTATTTTTACGTAATAGAAATTTAAAAAAAATATTTTTATTGTGTCATACATAAACATATTTCATTCTCTTTTTGTGTGTTTTCATCTACTAGATTCCCTCCCTTATTCACACGTGCCTCCTTCCATAGCACATGACGTGGGATGGAAGTGTCTTTGTTCTTAAACTCATCAATCTACATATAAATATAGAAAGATAATTATGATGTTGTTTCTTGGAACCTAACAATATTATTGTAAATTTAAAATACGTACCATTTTCTTTTCCAATGAAGCGTACACCATCATTGTTTTATGATAGGGGTATGTTGGATTTGATGCACATTCTATGTTTCCAGTAGTGAGTTACTGTTTCATAAATTAAATATTGACAATCAAACTGATAAATACATGTGTCCTCAAACAACGTATTATCATCCACAATGTACCAGAAACATCTCATCCCCACAGTGGCCAATAAATTCATCTCATGCTTCTTGGGACATTAGTTGAGCGTAGACAAGGGGTGGCTGTGGGTTTATTTTACCATAGGAATATTTCAGGTGACATTTTGTTGAAATAGTGTTCAATCCTCAATGACACCTTCTTGCAAGCCTTAGTAGATAATTTTTGTGTGAATCATCTACTATAAATATACTCTACATGAGATTGAGAAGAGTAAGACGCTGTTTCATTTTTTTATTTTCTTGTAAATTAAAGAAATAATATCATTATGTTACCATAATTTCTTCCCAGATCACTGCCTTCAGCCCGGACACAATATGGTTCCATGAATCTATGTCAATCATCACTTGTTTCCGAATGACAATTCCAATATAACTACAAAACATAGCCTTGTTGGGATTCACATGTTGTCCTCGTTTATTTCATATGACATCAAATTTGATGCATTTTCTTTTTTTCCCTTATGAAACTTGGCTAACACCATCAAACTACGAAGCAATTGTGTATTTTGCGACATTGTTTCTTTCAGCCCCGACCATTTCATCAATATCAATATCATCTATATGTTTATCTAAAATGATATCAACACCATGTTCTAATGGTTATTGGACCTCAACACTAGGAGCATCAACATGTTCAGAAACTTGTTGTTTCTCTGCACTGTGTGCAGCCGCAGTAGCAGCAACAGCAGTAACAGCTTGGGAGACTTGTTCATCCTCAAGGTTAGGAGCACCAGAACATGTAGAAGTCATTATCTGCAAAAGTGGTTGAACAGTTAATTTAGATTACATAAATTCAGTAATTATATGATAATAATATGAGTAACAAGATCTATATTACAAACAAAATATAACATGTTTATTGAAATCTCTTAAATTTTCTCAAAGGGTGAAGGGATTTGACACCTCTATCGATTATCGAAATCCCATCCTTGTGGTCTCCACTAACATATAAAACATCATCTACATTGGAACCGCTGCAAAATAATTATGACGTACCACATAAAGGATCGTCCTCAACTTAATTTTCATCAGACACTTCATTAGTTTTGGATGATAATAGAACAATCAACCACTTTTGGTTTGCGGGATCTGGAACATAATATATTTTTACCGCTTGTGATGCCATTATAAATTGATCGTCTTTGTAACCATATTTACTAAAATCAACTTTCAAAAATCCCAATTCAACTTTTTTACACCGCTAATGTTATCAACCCATTTGCATTGAAAAATATGAATTTGGAATGTTGTATATTCCAACTGCCATATTTTTTTGATAATGCCAAAGGAAGACATATTTTCATAAATTGGATTTCTGTCCTTACTACCAAAAACATGCATCGCTTCAACCAAAAGTTTAACTCTTCTATTTTTTATTGTACTATCTTCATCATGTTCATCTGTATAGAATTTATAACCATTAAATACATAACCATTGTATGTTAATACACACACACTTAGTCTGGAGGCTAGCCATCAAAGTCGTTCTGAAATTGAATTCATATTTTCATCAAAATCTTTAAAAATATGGTCTTGAAACCATCCTATAAACTGGTGATTATGTATATTTGATATCCATTTTTCAGCCCTTGATGGATTTAACTACGTAAGAATTTCTTTGTGGGTTTTAATATATAGAGCAACCTCCCAACTATTATGAAAAACATAAAGGTGGGCCTTCTCCCGATCTGTAATATTGATTGTCACAACATTTCTTCAAGAAATTCCATCACCGTCAATGCATCCAGTGTGATGAGATTTCAGGAGACCAGTTATTTCCACATCCGATAGGTATTAGGTACATAATTAAATGTTTTCCTAAAAAAATATATCACTCCAATATACAACCCTCTGGACGACATCAATTTTTGACACACCCTTTCAAAATCTCCATATACCATTCAACCAGGTAAATCTATCTACAGTACACATGACCACGTAGTTGAATCTATCTCACCAAGTGAATCATCAAATGAACCATCATATTAAAGAATGTTGGTTGGAAGAACATATCTAATTAACATAATATGATGACAATTTCACTTTCCATAGCTAGAAATTTCACCGGGTCTAAAACTATTCTACAGATATATTTGAAAAATAAACAAATTTTGGTTAACGTATGATGAACATTGTTGGGGAAAATGCCATGTAAAGCTATATGAATTAAATATTGCATCAAAACATGTCTGTCATGTGATTTCAAAACTTTTTACATCAAATCATTCATTGAAACAATTTTCTGGATATATGATGAATACCCCACTAAAAACATTACATCGTTGAATATGTTTCAAAACTAACATCTCTCCTCCCTGGAAATAGTGTAAGAAGCTGGAGGAAGAAACATTCAATTTTCACCCTTCATGGGATCCAACACTTCTCGTATTCCCATGAAAACCATGTCCCACCTTGCCTTAATTCCATCCTATGTTTTTCTAGTGGCATTTAGAAACATTACTATAACACATTCAAATACATTTTTTCCACATGCATCTTATCAAGAAAATGTCGGACGTACAAAAAATTCCAATATGGTAATTAAAAAAACGGATCTCTTTTTCTAACCGATTTTCATAACGTTTTTTGAAAATGGTTTACCAAAAATAGTGTTAACATCTTTTACTTTTGCAAATACATGATCACCTGTTAGTGGAGACGGTGTTTTGCGTTGTTATGAACTTCCATTGAATGATGTTGTCCAAGATCCGTACTTATTCTGATGAGGTAGAAATCTATGATGTCCTAGAGACACAGTTTTTATGAATATTTAAACCTAATTGATTCTGTATCTTCTTCGTACACGAGAAACCCTTGAGTTCCATTATTGATATGGTCTGAAAAATTTTCATAAGAAGGGAAATAATTTATCATCCCATAAAACATTGCTCTCATTGTGAAGTATTCACATTTATAATCATCATACAACATAACACCTGAATCCCACAATAACATCAAATCCTCGATCAAAGGAGAAAAATAAACATCAAAATTATTACCTGGTTGTTTTTCTCATGATATAAGCATAGATAGCATGATAAATTTCCACATCTTGCATAACCAGGGTAGCAAATTATAATTTACCAACATAATAGGCCATGTACTATGAGTGCCGGTTTGAAAACCGAAAGGATTCATTCAATCTGTAGATAATTCAAGATGAAGGTTTCTTAGATCTTTCCCAAATTTAGGATACTCATGATCAATTATCTTCCATTGAGGAGAGCCGACTGGGTGATGTAATTTCCTTTATTTTTTTCTTTTATCTTCAATTCACGATAATTGTCTTGCAGTTTCTTCACTTCCATATAGACACTTAAACCTTGGAATTATTGGAATTTACCCTTCAATCATGACTGAAACATGAATTTTAAGAAAATGAAATGTGATATGTCTATACCAATCATAATCATATTAAATTCCTTAGAGTAATGAGCTATCCTTGAGGTACTATGAATGAAAATGCCTCCTGGAATGAGAGTTGCTTCACAAACCTACTATGGGTGGGTGCTGCTAACCCTACATCCCAGAATATCACTACCTTAAAAGATTATGATATCAACTCAAACCATAGGCATAATCATAGAACACTAATATAGCCATTGAAATCTTAGCATTAATTATTGAATTCCCACAAACCACTAGAAGTCTGTCCATGAATTGATCAACATAAATTAATGGATTTAATAAAAAGAGCTAAAATACAATCCAACCATGTGAATGAAATTTACAATCTCCTGGGAATAAATTCATCCCCCATCACATATTTGGGTTCTCTATAATGTAGGTGTACTTAACCAAAATCACATCGTTTGACACACCAAGGGTAGTTATTTACTATAGAAGTCTCCATTCAAAATAACAATCTTGATACATATAATAGGTATCATGGAAGAATCACTATCAACCAAATGAAGTGCATGATGTCTCCCCATTTTAAAGAAAAAACTTTCTAGACTAGAGCCTAGGAAAAACTGGTCATAGAGGATCCCTATGTTGACACCACCCTTAAATTATCCTTGAATTAAAAGAAATATGTGTGTAATTTACCATTGATCAAAGTCAAGAAACATCCCAATGTCTTAAAAATAATTAACCACCCATATACAACTGCTCACATGTTCATACCACTATCTAAACCCACAGTAGACGCTTAAATTCCAGATAAAAACTATATAAAACTGTGCCAGATTGTCACATTTCCCACAACGAAGCTAGAAACACTTATACAAAAACATTTATTATAATTCATAAGTTCTTTAAACAATTATAAATAGTTTTTTTTAAGATGAAGCCCAAGTTCAGTAAAAAATAGCCTAATACACAATCATTTTTGATCATTTGTGAGCACTTTTCAATAAGTTATGTCAAACATAAACTATGTAACCTATAAACACTTTTATAAAATAATTTTTCATAAATGGTGTCACACAAGTTTTTGTAATTGTAAAAAACAACCTACATAAATGATAGACAACTAAGAACATACACTATGTATATGGAAAACATCTAGAGAGCTACAACCGAGGAGGAAGAAAACTGAAGAATACAATAGTTGAGAGATCCCTCCCCAACTAAAGCCAACTCCAAGTCTCACAACCGATTCCTACTCAATTTTCTCTACATATCTATTGATCAAGCCTCCCTATATAACAACCCCTGTGAGGCCCATCCCAAAGTAGATCCTTCCCCATAATCACAATCATAAATAGAACCTTCCCCATTAACACATTCACCAACACATCATGACTCCCAAAAAGTGTAACCAATTAATAATGATGTGGTTATGATCAAAACAATTCATTTCCATGAATAGGTTGACAAAAAGACCACTTTCCCAAGTATAGATAAACCCACCAAAAGGAGGAGGAATAAACACTAAACATTAATAGAATATTCATGTATTACAAGGTCTAGCTTAAGGTTGCACGAGAATATCAAACCCTCATATATATGACACTTGGTGAAAAATAAATTCTAGTTGAAAACATCATAAGGACCCATGGGTATTCATAAAAAAGTACTAATTTAGTTCAAATCATCTGCTAACCAAGTGTAAGAATCCACTACGTGTGTTATTTTGTGACATAGATTGTTAGAACTCTGTGTTAGTTATCACCTAATCCAAGGGTGGTGATCATTGGGAAGAATCAAAACATCACCCTAATGAAAAATACTCTAAAAAAACCTATCCACAAAAAATAAACGTAAAAGGAGAAGTTGGAGACTTACCTAGATTAGATCACAACCATAGTGGAGGGAGAGAAGAAGTGTCGAGCAGCCAGGGAGTCTTCTACGCTTCGTCGGGAGGGGAAGGCACGACCGCGAGGGGGAGGTGCACGAGAGGAGCCACCACCGTTGAGAAATTGAGGAGTAGGGTTCGTGGGGAGTCCATCAGAGAGGATGATTTAGGTTTTTTGGGGAAGAGGAACCATAGAAGGGGTTCGAGGGGGAGGAGAAGGAGTTGGGATAGAGGCAGAGCTCCAGCAAAGAGAGGATTGTGGGGGGAGGGGAGTTGTTTCAGGGGTACAACACCACGAGGGCTTGAGGGAACGATAAACCAAGGATATTTTTCACCAGATTTCATAAAATATTGGACAATGGTTTTATCTACACTAAATTTTTAGCGCTTATAAAGGAACCCTTTATCAGCGCTTTTTTTTGCACTGATAAAGCATTTTTTTATCAGCGCTAAAATTTTAGCACTCATAAAGGGTTCCTTAATCATCCCTTTTGTCATAGCTCTAATAAAAGATGGTTCTTCCCTTGACCGTTTTGTATTAGTTCTAATTTGAGGCTCTCATATTGTCATTATATCCCTTATTAATTGTTTTTTTATGACCCTGTGGTTGGAAATCAAGTGTCTAAAAAATTTAAAAACTCATAGAAAGGACTTTAATATTCATTCACCACATTTATTTAAAACATGAAATCATTAAAAAATAGTTTCAATACATCATATAATTTTGAAAATATGTCATATTCAACCATAATTTGAGCATAGAATCCAAAATCACTTTCATGAGTATGTTGGTCCACCTTCAATGGAGATCACACACAAGATGCTAAATAATAGAGGATATTTGGACTCTAAAAAACCTAGTTGATACCATGAAGCTTGATCCATATATGAGTTGAAATTTTTTTTTGGGTGAATATTTTAAAATTCATAACCCACTCCGAGATTTAGAAGACATATTGTTTTAGAATTCCGTTCCCTACTTTCCATGATTTATATAGATCCTCTTATTAACTACGAATAATATGAAAGTAACCACTTCCGACATGGATAATATTACAATTTCTTTCACACCAACAATGAAATTTTTCAGCATTAAGATCACTATTACTCCATGATTTCATTCATTTAGATAGAAAAATTATACCTAGGGTAGAAAAATTATAGAGATACATACACTGTAGAAGGGATTCAAGGTCTACCAAAATTTAAAAACATTCTATCATCTGATCCATTTGGGATAACCAGAGATGATACATCATGCATCTCAATACGAGAGGAAAAATTAATAAAATCTAAAAATGTTACCACTTGTCAAATGGACCATAGTCAAACTATGGATCTTGGGTTGAGATGCCATTAACCTTCACATTCCCTCTCGTGAACTCCAATTTTGTATAAAATTATTCCATGAGACAACAGTGATCCAAGGAACATTTTAAAACAAGGTTTACTCAAAATATCCATGTTAAAAATGATCATTATTACTCATCTTCATCACCTATTAACCTCTTTAATTTAATTTGAATTGGATTTTATTTTTAGGAATCAAATTAATAGTTATAAGGATATGTTTTATAAATGGTGTAACATCATAAGTAAATAAATAATATGACATTGTCAGATTTATTAATATTTGTGAGTTAAATGTTAATTTTACTTAGGGGGTGCTATGTACGATGGCGTACTAGACAGTCAACAATGGGTTCCTCTGAAAATATCATGTTTCACATAAGGAGGAGTCATAATGAAAATTAATAATATAATATTATTCTAAATGGTATTTAATACCTAATCATTGTATTGAATGGAATGAACATAACTAACTAAAATATGATTACATTTTTTCTAAATGTCTTAAAATTTATAAAATAAATTTAAGAGTCTTAAAATAAGAATGAATCCAAATTTAATCATAAATACTCAAATATTCATTAAAAGATCGATTTAACCCTATTGATAGAGAACCCTTTTAAATCTATTTTTTTTAACTTTTATATGTTTTATTGGAAAAACTAAATTTTTTATTTATAATTGGGAAATGAAAATTTACTTTGGGTAAATTTATGGTTTTTTTCAGATAAAGTTATTTTTTAATGAATAGTAAAAAATACAACATTTTAATTTAAAACTGCCTTTTCATCTTATTTACTTATATAGTTATATTGTTATTTTTATTGGTTTTAAAGATTAATTGTATTATAGTTTTATAATTTAATAAAATTTTAATTATTTTATGTATTTTCACACTTAAATTGGACATAAACTATGGTCAATCTTTTGATAGGTATTATTTCTTAGAAACATGCATTTCGGTTTTGACAATGGGAATTAATATTAAATTAAATTTTGAAAAATCTCTGTTTTGAATTTGGAAAAATAGATCCCATATTTCGATTCCGGAGGTCCAAATTGTTTAAATTTTTATCTTTTATTTTTAGACATTATGAATATTTACTTTAGTAAACAATTTATTTGCAATGGTGAAAAAGTAAATCTGGTAAATAAGGGTGAAAATAATATTATAATAATATTAAATTACATTTACACTTTTCATAACCCTATTTTATGAGGTATTTCCCACCAAGGTAATCCTTGGGTCGATTTTATGACCCCATGGAGCCACATGGGGGTCATAATGACACTTTATATTAATTAATTTAAATAATAGACAAAATCAACATACACATATATGTTTTAGTAAGAAAATTTTTATATGGGGTTGTATAAGTGATCACTTAGACTATAAATATTATTTTGAATTATCATTTTATTTCCTATATAATGGAATTTTATTTATAATTTTTCTATATTAAATAAATAAACATAATTATGACACAATGGTGATACCGTAACTGATATATTAATAAAGGATTCAAATAAATGATATTATAATTATTAAAATAAATTTATTTATATAATTTTTATGCCATAAATTTTTTTGATTATAATTTCTTGTTATATTTTAATTGATGATGTGTTTTCTAAAGAATTAAGTTATTTCAGATTTTTAAAAATTCATGATATGAATATTTTATAAATTGACATAAATGAGTTTTTAAAACAATTAATATCTTATTAAATGATAAAAAAATCCTAAAAATCTATGATTCGTAAAACTGAAGTATGTGATGTTATAAATTTGATTAATGGTTCATTTTGGGTCACTTGTCATTTTATTGTAAATATATTAACCTTATAGTATGAATACGGTAAAAGATATATAAGTTAACAAATGGTTATATACAAATTATAAGGATTAAAAGAATAACCAAAACCTACCCAATTATTATTGGATGATTTTATTTCGAATTATATGCACCTTATATTTGAATTAAATATGTTTTGGACATTTTGAAACCGAAATTCATTTTATAATAAAATAATACTTTCAAACATTCCTAAAGAGCCCCTCCTCACCCTTATAAAAAGCCATCACATCTAACCCTTACTCAGACCTCTCGTGCCACCTTTACTCATCCATAATCCACCCAAATAGGCTCCCAAAATCTATCTATTACATATATAATCCATAACATAGACAAAAGTCACTTCAATAAAGCCTTTTGGTTCAACCCAAAAGGAGTTACCCAAATTAAAAGGTAACATATTCTGTAAAGTTCATTTCTTTTATTTTCCTTCTACAACCCACTAAAATAGAATTATAACATTATTTTATAAAAACACCAGTATCATATATATAATATATTGTTTTTATGAGAATAATTAAATCTACACTTACACACACCTCCATCTAATGGATACGAACATACAGTTTCTGTGGAAGGCGAACTATTGTCTCACGAAATGATGATTATTCAATATTCTACTACCGCATCTCATGGTCGACGTTAGGATGGAAATTTTATTATTTATGATATATATTTTATTTTATTTTATCAATATTATTCTTTAATTATCATTCAGAATATACATTTATGCTTTTTGTGTTGTATAAATATGATAATTTCATTTGAGGAAGTGCATACTATCTCCCCCTAAAAGTGATGTGACTCGTTCTTACCATACATGGAATATATAATTGATGGTGTTAATGAAATTATGTAACATATATAAAATTTATATTATAATTTAATTAAAATATAACTATGTATCATTATGTTTTCATTTCTTAAAAATGAAAATAAAAGAAAATAAAGTGTTGTTAATGCGTATATACGACTTACCGTCTCCATGAACGGTGCATTTAATTTCTTATGTCCAAATGTTATATACTATAAAAAATACATATATACTGGGTACATATGATACATATGATATATAAATATTTAATATCATTATGGAGTTAATGTACTTTTGACCACATGGACAAATTTTAATTATAACAAGTTCATTTTCAACTCAAATTCCAAACATCGACAAAATGTCCGATATGAACTCAAATAATTAACTAATTATTATTGCAAGGTAATAAGTGATATAAAAGGAATAATTAACTTGAAATAGGTTTTTATGTAACTATAAATTAAACTAAGTATATTATTCATGAATAACAAGTAACAAACAAGTCATGTTGGACACAAGGTAAGGGAACTTCTTCACCCAATTTTCACTCTTTTGGTAGAACTTCTACTTCTTCATTTTTTCATGCTATAGATATTTGGAAATGATCTATGATTTATTTAAAATTAATATAAACTTATATTTGGTGTATTTATATTTTTTACACATAATTATGTCATTGATTTATCCTTAATTTAATGATACGATCAATGTAAGGGAACCTTTCACCCTCCTCTATTAGTCAAAGACTTATTTTTTATATGTATTTTAATTTCCTTTTTATTTTTTGGGATATGTTCTTAAATATAATTTTTTATGTAAATTGTATGTCCAAGTGATGAGAGTTCATTTTATATCTCATGAACTCATTTTTTCAATTTTAATGTGTCGTTGTTAGTATAACAACCCTGCTTTTTATTACATACATAAAGATGATTTATTACATAAAAATCACTTGATACAACATAGAAGATCGAGAGGTCTCGTGTCTTGTTGGTTTAGGATCATTACATAACAACATAAAACTTGTAATAAAACATCTTTATTGAAAAAATCCATTACACGACCACTACATTCCCTCGTACTTAGCATTACATGGGATAACCTGAGGACATGCATAAGAAAAGGGTGAGCTATAAATCCCAGTAAGGGAATAAACAGAAAATAAAATTAGGAATGAAATACATGTTAGGAAATAGCAGTATAAATGGATCACAATATAAACATGAACATAATGACATGATAAAGCATGATAATCATAACATGGAAATGTGGCAACAAGACTTAACAAAGAATTTGGAATGAGCGAAGGCTAATTTCACATGGCGCATGAGTAAGACCTCATTGCACATGAAGAATGAGTAAAAACTCGTTGAAATTGAATTAGAATGAGTCAAAACTAATTGAGAATGACATATCATGATACTATTCTGTACCCAATGCATTGGAACGCTATCACGGTGCACCCTTCTTAAACATTTCATTTCATGCATAAGTGTGCCACATGAATCCTATAACATGGAATAAATAAAAATTATAAGTTATTACATGATTATGTAATGTGGAATAAATACATGAATGTATCATTAAATATGTATATGTTCATAAAGGTGAATACCATTGATAGTGACATGGGTATGGTATTCACTACACAAAGATCTATCCTAGGAAAAATGCAGCTCAATTTCGGCAGCATAACGACGTGACATAAGGAATCATGAAAATGGTTGATGAGAGAGAAATGGGTATATCACCATATGTAAATGAAAATGAAAGTAAGGGGGTCAAATAGATACATGTCCCAACAAACTTAATGGAATTCAGAAGCATAATACAAATTAATTACTTGGATGTAAAATATGAGAGAGAAATCCTGCATGGAATTTTGGCATGGTAACAGGTGTACATGTTAGGCATTAATGAGAGATAAAGGGGTCTACCATCATCCAAAAATAAATATGGATGTATTGGGGAGGTGATAAATCATACCCCAACATTTTTAATTGAAAACAAAAGGTCATAACAACTTAATGAAAATTGGACAAAAATGATAAAGGAAGAAATTTGTTACATTGAAGTGTGATTCAAAAAGACTATGAGAGGCTTGAGAGAGGATTAATGGGAGCTTGTGTAACCTTGTGAGGATTATAGATAGATGAGGTCAATGGTTGGTCGAACTCCAAAATCTTTGAGTGAAGAGTAAGTGGTGCCTTGGGAGGGTTTATATAGGAGATGAGATGGAATTCTTTATTATTTTAGTTTGGGACACCTCACAATAAACTAATCAAAGCCACAAACTAGCCTATTGAGTTTTCCAAAGGGGATTGGAAAAAATATTTTATGAGGCTAATGGCCTAACGTTTAAATATAATAGGGTTTCTTATGTGGAGGTGAGTCACTCTCTCAAGGAAAACCATTTAAAAAGACAAAATGTTTTATAATCCTTGATGGATCCACTAATGCTTGGTAAAATAAACCAAAAATAACTACAAGTCACATTATTTTAATGTTAAAACATATATTAGCCGGAAATAATGTTTATTGTATTTTATTAAATCACTATTGTGTCATTATGATGTCATTAAACAAAATATATATTTAAATGGTATTTAATTTTTACCAAAAAAATCGATTGTCTCAGAAAATTATGAAAATTTCCAAGTTGTATAATATCGACATCCTAATTCCAAAAATAATATTCATTTTATATAAATAATTTTCTAAATATTTAAATTATTACTTTTAAAATAAAAACTGACATTTATCGAAAATTAATGGGTTTTGACAAAAACAGGTTTCAAACCTTAATAAAAAATTACAATTGCATTCATAAGATTATATGATAATTTATATTTAATACAAAATAATTTAACAATAATAATAATATTTTATTAAAACATTATTTAATTCAAAAATCCATTAATTCATCAAAATATATATCTTAGTTGAATATTAACAAAAAATACTATTTGTGTTTTAAAAACTATTTACAATGTTACAATATAAAGAAATGTATATTCTCTATAAAAGAATAATGTACATTGTCATAGTGCTAGGTTCTCGATACATAACTCCACATGTCACCCGTATATGACCGAAGGGTAATGTGTGAGATAGTGACAGACTCTTGGGGTGGCTTAGATGGCATCGCTTGGGTGGTAATCTTTATTAACATACACTTCTCTCGTAATAGGTTCCACTGAAGCTTAACGTGTTCATTCTCAGCATGGGCATGGTCAAGAGTGAATCTCAATGATGTCACAGCCTTTTAAGCTCCAATAAATGGGCTTCTTATGGGGAATGTCTATGAGATGATGCCATAACTTCTTTTATCTGAGTAAATTGGATTTGTTAAGGCCCTATATTTATACTAATCATTTATCGTTGTTCAACGGTTGTATTAGCAATGGTCATAATTCTTAATGATATTTTAAAATCCAAAACATATAACAAAATAAGTTCATACATTTTACATAACCATAAGAAGTCATTTAAATAGACCAAGAGGAATTTTCATTAATAAAAGTTTGGGTCATTACAATCTTCCCCCCTTAATAAATTTCGTCCTTGAAATTTAAATTTCCCACACTAAAACAGATGTGGGTAACTTTCCTTCGTCACTTCTTCTGATTCCCACGTCGCTTCTTCAAACTTTTAGTTTTTCCACAAAACCATGATGAGGGGCATTATCATATTTCGTATAATTTTTTCTCTACGATCTATGATCTTCACTGGTTTCTCATCGTTAGAAAAATCATCTTCTATCTATACTACCTTTGAAGAGAGTACATGTGAAGGGTCTGGTATGTACATCCTTAAGAGGGAAACATAAAAGACATAATGTACCTTATCCATGGTTGGGGGAATTTCTAGTTTATAGGCCACAACCCCGACACGATCAGGAATCTCAAAGGGGCCGATGTACCTAGGACTTAACTTCTCTTTCTTTCCCAACAATATAACCTTCTACCATAGAGATATTCATAGAAATACCATGTCTCCAACTTTAAACTCAAGGTCTCATCGATGGTTATCTGTGTAACTCTTATGCTGACTCTGGGCTACCTTGATATGTTATTTAATGGTTTTCACCTTCTCCACCATTTCATTAACCATTTCTAGTCCTAGCAGCTTACGCTCACTGACTTCATCCCATCATGCTGATGTTATGAACCGCTTCCCATACTGGGATTCATAAGGAGCGTTTGTAATGCTTGAGTGGAAACTGTTATTATAGGAGAATTAAACTAGTGGTAGATGTTGGTCTCGCCCTCCTTTGAAGTCCATTGAACGTGATCTTAACATATACTCTAGTGGTTGAATAGTTCGCTCAGATTGGCCATCCGTTTGAGGATGATAGGCTGTACTAAAGTTCAGTTCAGTATCCAGAGCATATTGAAGAGTCTTTCAAAACATAGAGGTGAATATCTGATCTTGATCAGATACAATAGATACTGGTACCCCAGGGAGCCTTACCACTTCCCTGATATATATCTGTGCTGATTTATCCAATGATAAATCCTCCCAAATTGAAATGAAGTGTACAGACATTGTAAGACGATCCACAACAACCCAGATTGAATTGTTACCATTGGATGTATTCAGATGTCTGGTGACAAATTCAATTGTGATGTTCTCCCATTTCCATGCTGGTATGGGTAATGGTTGCATCATCCCCTTAGGCTTCTGCCTCTCTCCCTTCACTTGTTGACACACCAGGCACTTTGATGTATATTCAGCGATATCCTTCTTCATATTATCCCACTAATAATTCTCTCGGATATCTCGATACATCTTTGTGTTTCATGGGTTAATAGAAAAATTAAGACAACGTGCATCATCAAAATGATCTTTATTCTGCTCCAGACAAGATGGAACCCATAGTCTTTTCCCAAATCTCACAATTCCTTCTTTATTAACATTGAACTTTGAGGATTTACTTTTTTTGATATATTCCACTTTCTTCTGAATTCCCACAACATCCTTTTGAGCATCCTTTAAATTTTCCAAAAGAGACGGTTGAGAAATCATTTGTGAAAGGATTGACGATGGTCCCTCTATAATGATTCCCATGCCCATATTCATCAAATATAAGAAGATTGGATCTTTCTCAATTCTCATCAATGATAGAATCACTGGGTCTTTTCTACATGGAGCATCTGCCACCTGATTAGATTACCCTGGGAGGTAATGAATTGAGTAGTCATAGTCTTTGATCAGTTCTAACTGTCTTCGTTGGCGGATTTTGAACTCATTCTACATTAATATATATTTGAGGCTTTTGTGGTCCATATATATTCCATCTTCTCCCAAAAGATATAATTCCAACAAATTTTTAAATTGATGATCACCACAAACAAGTCTAGAACATGTGTTGGATAATTCTACTCAAGAACATTAAATTTCCTTGAAGCATAGGTAATGAATTTGTAATTTTTCATCAACACACTACCCTGGCCCTTCTTTGAATATTGAATGAATACTACAAAAAGTTCTCCTCTTGTGGGTAATGTGAGCACGGGTGCAGTGTTAAGCCTCATTTTCAACATCATGAAGCTTTCTTCACATTCATAACCCCAGGAAAACTTTACCTCATTTTGAGATATCTTGGTAAAAGGGTTGGACAATCGGTAGAAATTTCTCAAAAATTGTCGATAATATCTAGATAAACCCAAGAGACTATGGATATTCGTTACCAATGATGGCCTTGTCCATCCCTCTATTGTAGCTGTCTTGGAGGGACCCATAGATATCCCATTTCTTATGATGATATGGCCCAGGAGTGAGACCTCCTTCAACCAGAAATCACACTTTTTGTACTTTGCATAGATCTTATACATTCGCAAGGTCTGTAGTCCTGTTCTTAGATGCTCCTCATGATCCTCCTTAGTTTTGGAGAATATTATAATGTCATCTATAAAGACAACCAAATATTTATCGAGGTAATCTCTGAAGACTCTATTCATCATGTCCAGAAAGATTGATTGAGATTTAGGGAGTCTGAAAGGAATTACTATAAATTAATAGGGCCCATATATTGTACAAAAAGTAGTCTTGGGGATATCTTCCTTCTTCATCCTTACTTGATAATATCCGGACTGAAAATCTACCGCGGAGAAGTATTGTGCTCCACACAGCCGATCGAACAAGTCATCAATTCGTGGGAGAGGATTCTTGTTCTTTATCATGATTTTTAAGCTCACGATAATTGATGCAAATGCGCATTGACCCATCCTTCTTTTTGACGAAGAGGACTGGTGCACCCCATGGTGAAACACTTGGGAGTATAATACCTTTATCCATATAGTCCTTTAGTTGTTTCTTCAGCTCCTAAAGCTCCAAAAATTCATTCTATATGTTTTCTTGGATGTTGGAAATTCCCCAGGTATAAGATCAATTAAGAATTCAACATCTCTTCTAGGAGGAAGACCCGAAAATTCCTCAAGAAACAGTTCAACGAATTACATCACAATAGGAATGTATTCAAGGATGGGTGCCTCATTAGAATCAATTATCTGAGCCAGATATACATTCACATAGGGATGTAATATACACTCTTGAGATGATAGAGCTAATGAAGATTCGTCTTCCCCCTTGAACTTGTATAGAATCAGGGGTTGATTCTCTACAGGGAGAGTGATTTCCCTCCCACGACAATATATGTTGGATCTAAATAGGGAAAGACAATCCATGCTAAGAATTTCATGAAATTCTACCAGAGGTAGTATGATGAGGCTCGCTGGGAAGTTCAATCCACTGATTATGATAGGGGAGGAGTTATATTTTTGGGATGCAATGATTGCCCCATTTTCCATACTCATCGACATCTTTACTTCCATGATTTGTGATGGTGTTGGTATTGTTCTACTAAACATTTGGGATATAAAAGAATGCATATAACCTAAATCAAAATGTATGTTCTCTATTATTGAATGAATAACTAGTGTACCTATCACCACTTCATTTTCAGGGACCACATCATCAGTAGTGATTGCAAAAGCATGACCTTTCTTCCTTGGAGGTTGTTGGTTGCCTCCGAAAACCCATGGCATAGGGCAATGATTTCCAAGATTCCCTGGTTAATTTTCATTGAAGCAATGAATAATGCATTGAGAGTCGAATATAGAATTCCTCTCCTTTTTCATAGCTGTGGGTTTTTTCTTGTTCGTAGTCAACATCAAGGTCTCCTTCTCGTCCACACATAAAGCATTTCCTCGCCCCCGTCAGGCAATTTTATGGGTTCTTCATTCCACACCTTGGGCAAGTGGGGTACTATATTTTCTTACCGCCATTGGATTTATCCATCGGACCACCAGAATTGAAGTTCACCTTACGCTTCTTATCCCCATGATAACCCTAAGGATCACCGATATCCTCTTCAACCTTGAGGGCACATCGGAAAATTTCATCATCGCTGTCGAAATTGTGGATCACCAGGGCTTTCTGCAGGCTAGGTTTCATCCCACCAAAGAAGCGGTCAACCTTGCATTCATTTGTAATGGAAAAGTCGGAAGAAAATCATGTGTGCCTTTCGATTTTTTCCTTATATGCTCTGACATATTTTTCATCATTTTTCTTTAGGGAAATGAAGTCCCATTCCATCATAAACTGAAGGGTGCATGGAAAATATTTAAAAAAAACTTCTAGAAATCCGTTCATTCCAACGCATCGATCCCCTTATCTAGCTTCGTATTTTAGATCAATTTCCACCATTGATCAGCTTCACCCTCCATATGATAAGTAGCAAGAGGAACCTTCTCTTGTTCATAACATTGAAGGACGAAGAAGATCATTTCAATGTATTTGATCCATTTTCCGGCAATTGAGGGATCATATGATCCATTAAAATAAGAAGGACTTTATCTCATGAAGCTCCCGATAGTGAATTGTTCTTTCTTGGGGGGGGGGTGACAATTCCTCTTCACCCATGTTTCTATTCAATGCTTGAGTTAACTGAGAGAGTATCATGTTAATTTTCGTGATTCCTACTCCCATAGGATTAGGTGTCTCATTAGAACAGTCATCACATCGGTTGTTAGCCTGAGTTCTCCTATTACTGGCCATTGGATGGAAGAAAAAGAAATTTAGGGGAAACACATAAAGGTTAATCCAAAAACAGATGTCTTATAAATAGCTTTTATTTCCTTAACATATGAATCAATAGGCTTCAACTATGTTATCCGTGATCTACGTTCTATCATATATCATCAGGGGAATATTTTTTATTCCATTAATAATGGTTCATACTAAGCTTTTAAATTTACAAATTCATATCTCTAGGGATTTTCATAACCAATACTTCAGCAAGACCCATTGTCATGTACCGGGACACCCCGAGTCAATATCGAAACTCCTTAGTGGGGTTTCCACCCCGAGTTACATCTGTGCCAGAGCCGCCTCTACCTGCCTATATCGATACGTGGATGTATTTGTTTGATAAACCACCTACTCAATACTCACCAAAACATAGATATTTTTTTATTATACATAGTCTTATCCCTAAGCCTTTCACTAGTATTTTCTAATCCTAATCCCCAAACAATAACTCAACCTATACTCTTATACCAACTGCAACAACCCTTCTATTTATTACAAACTTAAACATGATTTATTTCATAAACTTCACTTCTTAAAACATAGAAGATCGATAGGTCTCATGTCTTTGAGGCTTAGGATCATTATATAACAACTTAAAACATGAAATAAAACATCTTTATTGAAAACATCCTTAAAATGACCACTACATTCCCTCGTACTTAGCATTTCATGGGATAACCTGAGGACAAGAATAAGAAAAGAGTGAGCTATAAAGTACACTAACGGAATAAACATGGAATAACATGAGGAATAAAATACATGTTAGAAAATAAGCATATAAATGGAGAACAAGAGAAACATGAACATAATGGCATGGTAAAGCATGATAATCATAACATGGAAATGTGGCAACAACACTTAACAAGGAATTTAGCATGAGCCAAGGCTCATTGCATATAAAGCTTGAGTAAAACCTCATTGCACATGAATCACAAGTAAACCCTCATTTCACATGAATTATCATGCGTCAATACTAATTGTTCATTATGTATCATGATACTATACATTACCAAATACATTGGTGTGCTATTAGGGCACACCCTTCTTAAATAATTCATTTCATGCATAAGTGTGACACATTAATTATATAACATGGAATCGATCAACATCATAAGTTATTCGAAAATTATGTAATTTGGAATAAATACATGAATGCACCATTCAATATGTATATGTTCATAAAGGTTATTACCCTTGATAGAGACATGAGTATGGTATTCACTACAAAATGATCTTTGTCTGTAAAAATGTGGTGGAATTTCAGAAGCATAACAACATGACATAAGGATTAATGAAAATGGTTGACGAGTGATAAATATGTGTCTCATCATATGTACAATAAATGGATAGTAAGGGGGTCATATAGATTCATTTCCCACAAATCTTAATGTAATTTAGATGCATAATACAAAATAATTACTTGGAAGTAAAAGAGAAGAGGTAAATCTCTCACATAATTTTTGCATGGTAACGAGTGTACATGGGAGGAATTAATGATAGAGAAAGGGGTCTCCCATTATCCAAACATAAAAAGGGAAGTATGGGGGTGGTTCCATGACATTTTTAATTGAATACAAAAGGGCATAACAACTTAATAAGAATTGGACAAAAATGAGAAAGGATGAAATCCCTTACATGGAAGTGAGATCCAAAAATCATAAGAGAGGCTTCAGAGTGGCTTCATGGGAGATTGAGGCACATATGGAGGAATCAATTGAAGACATGTTATTCTAAGGCCCGGTGTGCCCGGAATCAATTTCTAAAGTTTTGTTCGAGTACGTTCAGTAAACATATGAGCGATTTTTTATAACTTTTCAATCAGTGCTCAGAATTGAAATCCGAGGGCACCGTTGAACTTGCAGCGCCGGTATTCGCTTAAGGAGACTTTCACTTTGACGACAGTGGGTCGAGTTTAAAAGATATATTTTGGGTTTCATGGAATATAATATAATAAAGTGTGCATCACTTTATTTTATTTAAGCCACCATGTGAGGGTTGGGTGGTTAAAACCTCCTATAAGAAGTTGGAGGTGAGGCCACCACACCTTAACCTACCTTGAGAGGATATGGTTGTGGGGCCTACCCAAACTCAACCTCCCATGTGAGGATAAATGAGGTTGGGACCACCTGGGCTTTTAACCTCATGAAACTCCCCATTAATGTGGACAAACTCTCATGATCCAATTAATATAGGGGACCCTCTTCAACTCCCCTAAATATAATTTGTGCCAACCATTCACTTAAATTAGGTGGATCCTATCTAATTAATTCAATTCTCTATTTGAATTTAGTGCAAACATCTAAAATAATAGAAAATGTGTTATTATTTTTTTCTTGACATTCCTCATTCGGTGGGATCCATTGAGTGGAGATCTTGGGATAAATAGTGTTCTCCAACGAATAACCCCATCTCCCAATGAAGAACGAAGAACGAAGAATGAAGATCTTCTTTGAATTCTTCCTCGAAGCTTCAACTGTCATGAAACATCTTCGATGACAGACTTCCGTGACTCCATCAATGACTGACGGACGACAAAACGAAGGAAGGGGGTTTATTACTTGAAGATGTTATACCTTTTCTTATCTTCTTCAATGATTAGAAAGGAATTGTTTGCAGATATGTTATTGTTCATCTTCTTTTCATAATGATCCAATTGATACCTTCCTAAACACGGTGGGTGCGGGCGGGCTCGGCCAGAGGCTTGGCGGGACGCCGCGGGGGCGACGCGGTTCACGGAGGCTACATGTAGTGAGACCTTTGTTGTTTCCACCTCCGTCACCTCATCGTTATTACATCACCATGCCGACAAACTCCCTGGCTACGCACCACTCGACCGCCAGCCTGCCTAGCCATGCGCCTCCCCGAACCGAGCCGCCGACCCACCTGCCCAGCCACCCTCCTGGCAGCCCGCATGGCCGCCCATCGGGCCGCCTTCCTGGCCGCCCGCTGGGCACCCCGCGTGGCTCCCTGTCCTGCCGCCTACGTGGCATCCCTCCTAGTCGCCCGCCTAGATGCGCCCCACCTGGACTCACCTCGCCTGGTCGCACCCCGCCTGGCTGAGCCCCGCTTGACCACCCCCTGCCCGACCGACCCATTCCCTGACCTCCATACCGGCCTCCACGCGCACCCCGCGAGCCTCTGGAGAACCGGCCCCCTTGTGTCCTTTCGTCCGATCTGGAATCCTGGCCCCACGTCGCGGCGCCCATGCCGAACCAGCCCAGCCGTGCCCTCCGGGCTGAGCCACGATGAGCCATGCCTTCGAGATGCTCCGAGCCGAACTGGCCCTGAGCCAGGGACGAGTCTCCCTCACGGACTGCTGGGTGAGGCCCAACAAGCTAGGTAAAACCTAATAGGCTGGCCCGCACAATGGGTCGGGACAGACCCAACAAGCTAGACTGGGTTGACCCAGACTCGGTTGGGCCAGGTCGGTTTGACCGTCTCAGACCGGACCAGAGCCCACTACTGACCCATTACTTCCTTTGGCCATATATTTGGCACCAGAAGACCATTTGAAAAACTGTTAGAAGTTCTGGTTTTCATGGGGCGTGATGGTCCCTTGATAAGACCCCATCGAAGATTGGGGTATAGTTGAGATACAGTCAGGTTGGATCATTCACAAATCCAATGGGCCCCCCAGGACTAAAAGGTTAATAACTTACAGACCGGGCGACCAATTCATGCGCTTTCTATTCCGTTGAGACAACTTTGATGTGGTGGACCACTGAGATACTTCATTGTGGGACTTTTTGGTAGTTGGAGTATTGACTATTTTCTTGAGGAGCAGAACCTCCTGGAATCAAGCATGATTTGTGGAAACCCGATGGCTGGTTGCGCTCTGACGACTATTCCTAGATCCAGTGTCGGTCCAACAGCTCTGACTACTATTTCTGGATCCTATGTGTGTCGGACAGTTCTGACATCTTTTCTTGGATCCTATGTGGGTCCGACATAATAGGTGGTCCTAGATCATATGTGGGTCCGATAGCTCTGACTACTGATCCTAAATCCTGTGTGGGTCCAAAAGTTCTGACTTCTATTCCAGGATCTTGTGTGGGTCCGATAGAATAGCTGGTCATGGATCCTGTGTGGGTCTGACAGCTCTGAATATTGTTCTTGGATCCTGTGTGTGTCCGATAGTTCTAACTGATGGTCTGGGATCCTGTGTGGGTCTGAAAAATTTGATAATTCAATGGCTACAAATTATCATCTCTATCTCACTATATAAGTTTTATACATGTGTGAGTTGAGTCAGTGACTTCTGTGTTTTCCTCATGATTGAGATGGTTTACCTGTTCACTTAGGTATATGTTTGGGAATATACATAATTAATAGATATCCGTTGTTTTCAAACATTGTGGTTTATCTTTGGTGGATTTCGAGGGACCTTGGTGGTCTCAGAGTCCCTACTGAGTATCATTATACTCACCCCTACATGGGCTATGCCTGCACCTCATTGTGTTGGATGCGAATGACAGACAGCCCTGACTGTGGTAGAGTGTTCGAGGACTGGATGGTACGTGGAGGTGGACCTCATGATGAGTTGGTACCCAGAGGAGACTGACGGGCGTGGAGTGCTGAGGAGGCGGTCTATACCTACCCTTCAGGTAGGATCCGTGGTGGACGATTCAAGAGTTTCTTTTCACCTTTCAGCTATTTTTTCCTTTTCTGTTGTACTCATACTTTCAGTTGGGCCTGTATTTCTGGCCCCTTTACATTTCATCACTCTCTTGTTATATAGTTTTACTTAGTGTTTTGTATCTAGTTTTGTACTCTGTCATGTGTGTTTTCAGTTATAAAGGTAATGCCTTCCTAGTCTAGAGATTTACGTCTTTGGTGCTAGTCGCCAGCCCCTAGCCTATGGAAGGCGTGCTTGGGGTAGTCACAACACAAGCCCCGATGGACGGGTCGTGAAAAATCGGAATCAATGGAGTCAGTTATACCGCAATAATTTGGACTCCGATCTTTATTTTCTGTGAAGCAATAGTTATAAGAGTACTAAGTGTGGTTTTCAGTCCAGGGAGTCCAGTGTGGGTGAAGCGGCTGACGTATCCATTCACGAGGACCCTGACTTCTGATTTCTGACTTAGTTCATGAAAAAACTTATAGTGTCTGTGTTTTGAAGAGTTTTATTTGTGATCTATTTGATTCATGTCACTAGGTATAACTTATTGACCGTGGTGCACCTGTATCATTTCAAGATGGCCCCACGCAGACAACCAACGAGGGTTCTGAGTGTTAAACGAGATGACAACCCATCGAGCAACGAGGCCCCAGTGAAAGGCCCTATCACAGTGGAGGAACCAGTGGTACCACTACCCATTGGGCCACCGATACCACTACCTCCAGCCGCAGAGAGTGCACGCCGCTTGAGCGTGTAGCATGAGTTCCAGCACCAGAGGCCGCCTAAGATTAGGGGTGAAACAGACCCACAGGAAGTTGAGGATTGACTCGAGGCTATGGTGAGCGTCTTTAGACTTGTAGGGACACCATCTGAACTTATGGTGATCCTTTCCGTTATTCTTCTTTAGGAAGCAGCAGGCAGATGGTGGAGCATTATGCTCTAGGTGCATGATGAGGTGACACTTATTTGGATAGACTTCGAGAGCCTGTTTCAAGTGGATTTTGTCCCAGCCACCCTACATGCAGTATGGATATAAGAGCCACTGTATCTATATCAAGGTAGCCTGATGGTGGCATAGTACTCTGTGAGGTTCACCGACCTCTCGCGCTACTCCACATATATGGTGCATGACCCATTCTTTAGGGCTCAGACCTACGAGCAGGGGCTCGGGCGAGAGATCTGAGATTCGATGCTCTCCCTTAGTATACCGTCACAATCGGGGGGGGGGGGGGGGGGTTGGAGCGAGCCCTCTTAGTAGAGAGTTTCCTTGCAGAGTAGTCACCAACAGCGAGACCCACCACCGGGTATCACGTAGAGAAGTCTTCTGTAGCTGGCAGCACACATATGTCACTGAGGTTTAAGCGGACCAGATCATCTAGTGGATGACCTCTGGACATGGGTTCGGTTGTGTGGGGAACATGAGATACATCTATTAATTTGAGTAACATACAATGTTTCACATGCGGAGGGGAGGGTCACATGGATCGTGACTATTCGGCCTGCCATTCAGCTGATCAGCAGATATTTGATGTACCTCCCAGGCAGAGGCAGTGGTTCAATCGAGGTAGTCTGTAGGGAGTAGGCGGACATGGTATAGGAGTTGGTCATGCAGCTGGTGGTGGATGATGTTACGAGGTTTTACCACCACCACCACTAGGAGGTCCAACCTGACCGTAGGGAGTAGGTGGACAAGGGAGAGATTAGCTCCAGGAAGCTGAGGCATATGACCATGGTTCTACGAAGATGATTCGAGGTATGATTTTTTTCTACTCCACCTTAGCTATAGTTTATATAGACACAGGTTCCAGTAACTCTTTCATTTACACTTCCCCCATTTGTAGCTCGGAGATTCCGAAGGAGCCCTTTGTTTGATCTTTATGGCTAGAGACTCTTATGGGAGCTGATTCGACGATTATGTACTGGTGCTGGTAGTGAGAGCTTACTCTAGGAGGTGAGAGCTTTGGCTCAAATCTCCTCATAGAGGCGTCGAGGCCTTACAATGTTATGTTGGGTATGGAATGGTTATCTACTGTCCATGATCAGAGAGACTGTATTAGGCGAAAAGTGTGGTGTGTCCGCATGGATGGGACCAGGTTCACCTTCACTGGAAAGCAGGGAGACTCTTCAGCACAGAACAGACATACTTGGAGGAGGGTGCTGCCGATCACTCATTAGTTGTCCTACCTTACCCTCAGAGTAGTTTATGTGGAGATTCTGACCTATCTTCTAGCGGTGGACCAGTACGCGGATGTTTTCCCTGATGATGTTCCAGGTCAACCACCACATAGAGAGGTGGGATTCTACATTGAATTATACCATGTGACTACACTTATATCTAAAATAGGGTATCGGATGGCTCCTGCGGAGCTTCGCGAGCTGCGAGTACATCTAGAGGACTTGCAGGGGAAGGGATTCATCTATCCTAGTGTTTCACCATGGGAAGCCCCGATTCTGTTCGCCAAGAAAGCGAATGAGAGATTGAGGCTCTGTGTTGACTATCGTCGCCTGAACCAGGTGACCTTAAAGAATAATTACCCACTCTTGAGGATTGGTTACCTCTTTCATCAGTTGAAGCGAGCACGGTGGTTCTCGAAGACAGACCTCAGATCAGGCTATCACCAGCTCAGAGTTTGGGACGAGGATGTGCAGAAGATGTCCTTCAGATGTCCGTAAGGACACTAGGAGTTCTTGGTTATGCCATTCGGTGTAACCAACACTCCATAAGTTTTCATGGGACTCATGAATAGGATCTTCCAGACATACATTGATTTCTTTGACTTAGTCTTCATCGACAACATTCTGATCAACTCGATTACTGAGGAGGAGCATGCCTACCATTTGCGGGTAGTAATAGACACACTTCAAGAGCACTAGCCATATGGTAGGCTCTCAAAGTTCTATTTTTGGATTCGAGAGGTTCATTTTCTGGGACATGTCATATCGAAGGGAGGAGTTGGAGTGGATCTAGCGATGATTGAGACGGTAATTTCTTGGGAGCCACCTAGGAGTGTGATAGAGGTACGAAGTTTCCTGGGTTTGGATGGATATTACCGTAGTTTCATAACATACTTCTCCATAGTTGCAGCACCACTATCAGCCTTGAAGAAGAAGGGGCTACCCTTTGTGTGGTTGGAGAGATGCCAGCAGTTTGACAACCCTACTTTTATTACAAACTTAAACATGATTTATTACATAAAATATTTAGTTGATACAACATGGAAGATTGAGAGGTCTAGTGTATTTGGGGCTTAAGATCATTACATAATAAATTAAAACATGAAATATGACATCTTTATTGAAAACTTCCATTACATGACCACTACATTTCCCGTACTTAGCATTGCATGGGATAACCTGAAGACATGCATAAGAAAATGGGTCAGATATAAAGCCCAGCAAGGGAATAGACATGGAATACATGAGGAGTACAATACATGTTAGAAAATAGGCATATCAATAGATCATAAGAGAAACATGACCATAAAGGCATGATAAAGCATGATAATCCTAACATGGAAATGTGGCAACAACACTTAACATGGAATTAGCATGAGCCAAGGCTCACTGTACATGGAGCATTACAAAGTCCTCATTTCACATGGAGCACGAGTAAAACCTCATTGCACATGAATCATCATGAGTCAATACTCATTGCACATTACGTATCATGATACTATACATTACCTAGTGCATTGGAGCGCTATAAGGGCGCACCCTCTAAAACATTTCATTTAATGCATAAGTGTGCCACATGGATTATAAAACATGGATTCATGAAACATAATAATTTATTTCACGATAAAGGAATGAGGAATTAATACATGAAACTTTATAATCAATAAGTAAATGTGTATAAAGGTGAATACCCTTGATGGAGAAATGGGCATGGTATTCACTACACAATGGCATTGGATTAGAAAATTAGTGCGATTTTGGCAGCATAACGACTTGACATAAGAATTCATAAAAATGGTTGATGAGAGAGAAAGGGGCTCATAATCATATTTACATGTAATGGATAGTAAGGAGGTCATATAGATACATGTTCGAACAATTGTAATGGAATTTATATTCATGATACAAAATTATTGCTTGAATGTAAATGTGGAGAGAGATTTTCCTTTCAGAATTTCGACATAGTAACGGGTGTACATGGGAGGAATTTAATGAGAGATAAAGCGGTCCCCCATAATTCAAACATAAAGATGGTAGTATGAGGGAGGTGAAAAACCATACCCCAACATTCATAATTGAAATTAAATGGGAAAAACAACTAAAAGAAAATTGGACAAAAATGAGAAAGGAAGAAAAAACCCTTACTTGGAAGTGTGCTTCCAAAGACTTGAGAGAGGCTTGAGAGAGGCTTTTTGGGAGTTTGGGGCACCTTGGGAGGATTCTAGAGAGAGTAGGGCAGAGGTTGGATGAACTCCAAAGGCTTTGAGTGAGGAGGAAGTGGGAGCTTGGGTGGGTTTATACATGAAATGTGAGGGGATTCTTTATTAATTAGGTTTGGGACCCCTTATATTAAATTAATCCAAACCACAAACCATCCCATGGTTTTTGCCCACGGTTTTTAGAAAATAGAAGAGGAAAAAAATATTTTATAAGTCCAAAGTCCGAACTTATTAAAATAATAGGGTTGCTTATGTGGAGGTGAGTCACACTCCCATGGAAAACAATTTTAAAATAAAAGGTGTTTAATAAGTCTTGAAGGGTCCATTAATGATTTGAAAAGTAAGTAAAAGAAACCCAAAATCACATTATTTTAATTTTAAAACATATATTGGCCGAAAATAAAGCTTTTAGTATTTTATTACATCACTATTGGGTCATTATGATGCCATAAAACACATTATATATTTGAACAGTATTTAATTTTTACCCAAAAAATTTACTATCTCAGATAATTATGAAAAATTTACTGTTGGATAATTTCAACGTCCTGATTATAGAAATAACATTTATTTTATCTAAATATTTTTTTAAATATGTTAATTTTCAATTTTAAAATAAAAACCGACATTTATAGAAAATTCACTGGTTTTGACAAAAATGGCTTTCAAGCGTAAATAAAAATTACAATTGCATTCATAAAATTATATGATTATTTATATATAATAAAATTAATTTAATAATAATAATAATAATATTTTATTAAATTATTATTTAATTCATAAATCCCTTAATTTAATAAAATAGAATTATTAATTAAATAATAACTAAAAACACTATTTTCACCTTAAAAACTATTTACAATGTATCAATAATGACAAGAAAGCATATTCCTTATTATATACAAAAAATAATGAACATTGTACTAGAGATTTTTTAAATAACCCCTTAAAACAGCTGCATAAGACCAAAGGGTAAGGTGTGTGATGGTGACAGACACTTGGGGTGGCTTAGATAACATCACTCGAGTGGTAACTTCTATCAACTTCCACATTTCCCGTAGACGGTCACATTCGAGCTTGACATGATGGAGCTCAGCTTGGGCTTGGACTAGAGAGAATCCCAAAGATGCCACCTCTTTTCCGAGCTCCGACAAATGGGATTCGTATGGATCAATTCTACTGGATGAGGCAATCGCTTCCTTTGAGTAAATTAGGTTTGTTAAAGACTTATATTTATACTAATTATGTGATCACAGTTCAACGGATATAAAAGAAACGATCACAATTATTAACATAAAACCAAAGAAGTTGACATTTTATATAAACATTTTACATAATGAGACATTAAATTAGATTAAGAGGGATTTCCATTAATTAAACTTTGGGTCCTTACGATATTCCCCCCGTTAAGAAATTTCACCCTCGAAATTTCCTCTTCCCACACTAAAACAGATGTGGGTAACTCAGCTTCATCATTTCCTCCGATTCCCAAGTCGCTTCTTCAAACTTGTGGTTTCTCCACAACACCTTGATGAGGGGCATTGTTTTATTTCGTAGAACTTTTTCTCTATGATCTAAGATCTTCACTGGTTGCTCCTCATAAGAAAGATCATCCTCCAACTATACAACCTCAGAAGAGAGTACATATGAAGGGTCAGGTATGTACTTCCTTAAGAGGGATACATGAAAGACATCATGTAATTTGGACATGGTAGGTGGAAGTGCTAGTCGATAGGCCATAGCCCCGACATGATCAAGAATCTCGAATGGGACAATGTACCTTGGACGTAACTTCCCTTTCATTCCGAACCTCATGACCTTCTTCCACGGAGATATGCATAGAAAAACCATGTCTCCAACATTAAACTCAAGGTCTCGTTGATGATTATCTACATAACTCTTCTGTCGACTATGGGCTCCCTTGATATGCTATTGAATGGTTTTCACCTTCTCCACCATTTCCTCGACCATTTCTGGTCCAAGCAGCTTATGTTCACCGACCTCATCCCAACAAGCCGGTGTTCTGCACCTTTTCCCATATAGGGCTTCATATGGTGCCATTTGGATGCTGGAGTGGAAACTGTTATTATAAGATAACTCAACCAGAAGAAGATGTCGATACCATCCTATTTTAAAGTCCATTGAGCACACTCTCAACACATCCTCAAGTGTTTGGATAGTCCACTCGGATTGGCCAAAAGTTTGAGGATGAGAGGCCATACCGAAGTTAAGTTCAATATTCAGAGCATGTTGAAGACTCTTCCAAAACATAGAGGTGAATCTTGGATCTCGATCAGACACAATAGATAATGGTACTATATGAAGCCTTACCACTTTCCTGATATATATCCTTTCCAGTTGATCCAATGAGAAATACTCCTAAATAGAAATGAAGTGTGCAATCTTTGTACGATGATCCAAAACAACCCATATTGCATTGTTGTCTTTGGATGTCCTTGGAAGTCCGGTGACAAATTCCATGGTGATGTTATCCCATTCCCATTCTTTTATAGGCAATGGTTGTATCATCCCCTTAGACTTCTGCCTCTCTGGCTTCACTTGCTGGCACACCAGGCACATTGATGTATATTCAGCGGTCTCCTTTTTCATATTATCCCACCAAATGTTTTCTCAGAGATCTCGATACATATTTGTTCTCCCTAGGTGAATAGGGAAATTTGAACTATGTGCATCATCCAAAAGTTCCTTCTTCATCTCCGCACTTGATGGAAAACATCGTATTTTCCCAAATCACACAATTCCTTCTTCATTAACATTAAACTCTGAGGATTTTCCCTTTTTGATAGCTTCCACTTTTTCCTGAATTCCCACATCATCTTTTTGAGCATCCTGTAACCTTTCCAAAAGAGACAGTTGAGCAATCATTTGTGAAATGATTGATGATGTTCCCTTATTTATGATTCCCATGTCTATCTGCATCATGTCTAAGAAGATTGGATCCTTATCAATTCTCATCATTGATAGAATCGCTGGGTCCTTTCTACTTTGGGCATATGCCACCTTGTTCGCTTTCCCAGGGTGGTAATGTATTGAACATTAATAATCCTTGATGATCTCTATCCATCTTCTCTGGAGCATATTAAGCTCTTTCTGTGTGAGTATATATTTAAGACTCTTGTGTTAATTATATGTCTCACATTTCTCGCCATAGAGATAATGTTACCAGATTTTCAAGGCAAAGATCACCGGCGCCAACTCCAGATCATGCATTGGATAGTTTTGCTCATGGATTTTCAACTGCCTTGAGGCATAGGATATCAATTTATCATTCTACATCAGCACACATCGTAAGCACTTCTTCGAAGCATCACTGAATACCACAAAATTTTCCCACTTGTGGGTAAAGTGAGCATGGGCGCAGTGGTAAGCCTCCTTTTCAACTCATTGAAGCTTTCTTTGAAATCATCACTCCAAGAAAACTTTACTCCCTTTCGAGTTGTCTTGGTAAGAGGGTTGGACAATCATGAGAAATTTCTCACAAATCATCGATAATATCCAGCTAACCCGAAGAAGCTATGGATATCCGTTACCGACGTTGGCCTCAGCCATTTCTCAATTGCATCTATTTTGGAGGGATCCACAGATATCCCATTGCTTGTGATGATATGGCCGAATAATGAGAATTAATTCAACCAGAACTCACACTTTCTGTACTTTTCATAGATCTTCTCCTTGCACAAAGTCTCATGTACAGGTCTTAAATTCTCCTCATGATCCTCCTTGGTTTTGGAGTATATTAGAATATCATCTATAAAGACTACCAAATATTTGTCTAGGTAATCTCTAAAGACTCTATTAATCAAGTCCATGAATATTTCTGGAGCATTGGTGAGTCATAAAGGCATTACTATGAATTCATAGTGCCCATATCTTGTACGAAAAGCAGTCTTGGGGACAACTTCCTTCTTCACCCTTACTTGATAATATCCCGACCACAAATCTACCTTGGACAAGTATTGTGATCCATGCATCTGATCGAACAATTCATCGATCTGTGGCTGAGGATACTTGTTCTTTATCATGATTTTTATTAATTTCATGATAATCAATGCAAATCCGTATTGACCCATCCTTCTTCTTGATGAAGAGGACTGGTGCACCCCATGGTGAAGCACATCGGCGTATAAACCCTTTATCCAGATTGAACTGTAGTTATTTCTTCAGCTCTTCAAGCTCCACGACAACCATTCTATATGGAGTCTTGGATATTGGTAGCGCCACTGGTATATGTTCAATTGATAATTCAACATCTCTTCTAGGAGTAAGAATAGGCAGTTCCTCGCGAAACACTTCATCGAATTCCCTCACAATAGGAATTTCTTCAAGGATGGTTTCTTCCTTGGACTCAATCATCTGAGCCAGATATGCGCGCTCATAGGGCAGTAGTATCCATTCTTGAGATGATGGAGCTAAAGGAGATTCATCTTCCTCCTTACACTTGTAAAGAATCAGGGGTCGATTCTCTATATGGAGTATGATTTCCCTCTCCTGACTATTTATGTTGGCTCTATATAAGGAAATCCAATCCATTCCAAGAACTGCATCAAATTCCACCAGAGGGAGTATGACAAGGTTCGCTGGTAAATTCAATCCACAGATTATAACAGGGGAGAACATATATTCATGGGATGCAATGATTGCCCCATTTTCCGTACTCCCCAACATCTTCAATTCCATGGTTTGTGGTGGTGCTGGGATTGTTCTACTAAACATTCGAGATATAAAAGAATGCATAGAAACTGAATCAAAAAGAACATTTGCTATTATTGAATGAATAACTAGCGTACCTGTCACCACTTCGTTTTCGGGGTTCACTTCGGCAGAAGTGATGGAAAAGGATCTTCCTTGCTGCCTTGGTGGTTGTTGGTTGCCTCTGAAAACCCTTGGTTTAGGGAACTGATTTGAAAAATGCCCCGGTTCTTTGCTGTTTTATCAATGAACAATGCGTTGAGGTTTTAACGGAGCATTCCTCTCTTCTGTTGCAGCTGCGTGTCATTCTTTCTGAAAGTTAACAGCTAGGTTCCCTTCTCTTCCACACCTAAAGCATTTACTCATCCCCTTGAGGTAATTTCTAGGGTTCTTCTTTCCGCACTTTTGGAAAGTTGGGTGCTGGATATTCATAGAACCGTTGGATTTATCCATCGGACCACCATCATTGAATTCCACCATATGCTTCTTGTCCCCATGATACCCCTGTGATTCCCCGATCTCCATTTCGACCTTGAGGGCACATCAGAAAATTTCCTCATAGCTGTCGAAGTCACGGATTGCTAATGCTTTATGCTGGCTAGGATTCTTCCCACCAAAGAAGAGGTCAACCTTGCATTCGGGGGTAACAACAAATCCGAAAGCATATCGTGAAAGCCTTGTGAAGTTTTCCTCGTACGCTCCAACAGATTCTTCTTCTTTTTGCTTGAGGGAAAGGAAGTCCATTTCCATCTTAAGCTGGAGGGTGTGTGGAAAATATTTATCAAAAAACATCTTCCAGAAATCCTTCTATTCCAATGCCTTGATCTCCTCCTCAGGCTTCATATTTTTTATCAACGTCCACCATTGACCAGCTTAACCCTCCATATGATAAGCCGCCAGGAGAACCTTCTCTTGTTCAGAATATTGAAGGATGGAGAATATCTTTTCAATGGAGTTGATCCATTGCTCAGCGATTGTGGGATAGGATGATCCCCTAAAAGTAGGAGGCCTTTGTCTACTGAAGCTCTCGATAGTGACTTGTTCCTTCTTAAGGGGGTTTGGACGTTCCTCATGAACCATGTTTCTATTCAAATATTGAGTTAGCTGAGAGAGAAGCATGAAAAAGTTCACGATTCCAGCTCCCATTGGATTGTGCATCTCATTAGTACAGTCATCACACTGATCTTCACACCAGTTGTTAGCCCGACTCCTCCTATTACTGACCATTGGCTGGAATAAAAGGAATGTTAGGGGGAAACACATAAAGGGTAATCCAAAGAAAAAATTTGATGACTTAAAAATAAACTTTTATTTCCTAAAATCATGACTCTATAGGCTTTATCCAAGGATTTTCATGATCTACTTTCTAACATATAATCTTAGGGGAATTTTTTTAATTCCCTTAATAAGGGTTCATAATAAGCTTATGAATTTATCAAAACATATACCTCGGGAGTTTCATAACCAAGAGTGCAGTAAGGCCCATTGTCATGCACCAGTTCCCATTCGAGTCTAGCTCAAAGCGGTGTTTTCGGGTTTTACCCCTAGGATACATCTGTGCCAGAGCCGCCTCTACATGCTCGTATCCAGACATGGATTTATTTTCTTGTTAAACCACTTACTCAGTACTTACCAAAACATAGGGATTTCTTTATTATACTTAGTCTTGTCTACAAGGATTTACTAGGGTTTTCTAATCCTAATCCAAAAAATAACTATACCTATCCTCTGATACCAACTATGACAACCCTTCTTTTATTAAAAACTTAAACATGATTTATTACATAAACTCTTCAGTTGATAAAACATGGAAGATCGAGAGGTCTAGTGTCTATGGGTATTTGGATTATTACATTACAAGTTAAAACTTGAAATACAACATCTTTATTGAAAACATCCTTTATATGACCACTATATTCCCTCGTACTTAGCATTGCATGGGATAACCTGAGGATATGCATTAGAAAATGAGTGAGCTATAAAGCCCAGTAAGGGAATAAAAATAGAATACATGATGAGTAAAATACATGTTATAAAATAGTAATATCAATAGATCATAAGAGAAACATGAACATAAATGCATTATAGAGCATCATAATCGTAACATGGAAATGTGGAAACAACACTTAACATGGAATTAGTATGAGCCAAGGGTCACTGCACATGGAGCATGAGTAAATCCTCATTGAACATGGAGCATGAGTAAACTATCATTTAAATTAAATTATAATGAGTCAATACTCATTTCACATGACGTATCATGATACTATACTTTACCCAATGCATTGGAGCGCTATAAGGGAACAACCTTCTTAAACATTTCATTTCATGCATAAGTGTGCCACATGGATCATAAAACATGGATTCATAAAACATAATCATTTATTCCACGATGAAGGAATGTGAAATTCATACATTAAACTTTATAATCAGTAAGTAAATGTGCATAAAGGGGAATACTCTTGATGGGGAAATCAGCATGGTATTCACTACATAATGGCATTGGCTTAGAAAATCGGTGCGATTTTGGCAGCGTAACGACGTGACATAAGAATTAATAAAAATGGTTGATTATAGATAAAGGGGTTCCTCATCATATATACTTGTAATGGATAGTAATGAGGTCATATAGATACATTTCACAACAATTTTAATGGTATTTATATTCATGATACAAAAGTATTGCTTGAATGTAGATGAGGAGAGAGAAGTTCCTTTCAGAATTTCGGCATAGTAACAGGTGTACATGGGAGGAATTTAATGAGAGAGATAGGGGACTCCCATAATTCAATAATTAAGAGGTAAGTATGAGATAGGTTCAAAACCATACCCCAACATTCATAATTGAAACTAAAATGGAAAATCAACTTAATGATAATTGGACAAAAATGAGAAAGGAAGAAAAAACCCTTACTTGGAAGTGTGCTTCCAAAGGGTTGAGAGATGCTTGAGAGAGGCTTCTTGGGAGCTTGGGGAACCTTGGGAGGATTCTAGAGATATTAGGGCAGAGGTTGGACGAACTCCAAATGATTTTAGTGAGGAGGAAGTGGGAGGTTGGGTGGGTTTATATAGGAAAGGTTAGGGAATTCTTTATTATTTAGGTTTGGGACCCCTTAAATTAAATTAATCAAAACCACAATCCATCCCATGGTTTGTGCCCATGGTGTTTGGCAAAGGGAAGAGGAAAAAAATATTTTATAAGGACAAAGTCCAAACTTCTTAAAATAATAGGGTTTCTTATTTGGAGGTGAGTGACACTCTCATAGAAAACAATTTAAAAAGACAAGGTGTTTAATAAGTCTTGAAGGGTCCATTAATGCTTTGAAAAGTAAGTCAAACAAACCCAAAATATAATTATTTTGATGTTAAAACATATATTGGCCGAACAAAAATCTTGTAGTATTTTATTACATCACTATTGGGTCATTATGATGTCATAAAACACATTATATATTTAAACAGTATTTAATTTTTACCCAAACAATTGACTGTATCAAAAAATTATGAAAAATTTACCATTGGATAATTTCGATGTCTTGATTCCAGAAATAACATTTATTTTATCTAAATAATTTTCTAAATAAGGTAATTTTCACTTTTAAAATAAAAACTGACATTTATCGTAAATTCACGGGTTTTTGACAAAAATGGATTTCAAACTTTAATAAAAATTACAATTGCATTCATAAAATTATATGATCATTCATATATAATAACATTAATTTAATAATTATAATAATAATATTTTATTAAAATATTATTTAATTCGAAAATACCTTAATTTAATAAAATAGAATTCTTAATTAAATAATAACTAAAAACACTATTTTCACCTTAAAAACTATTTACAATGTATCAATAATGACAAGAAAGTTTAGTCATTATTATATACAAAAAATAACGAACATAGTAATAGAGATGTGTTAAATAACCCCTTAAAACAACCGCATAAGACCTAAGGGTAAGGTGTGCGATGGTGACAGACTCTTGGGGTGGCTCAGATAATATCGGTCGAGTGGTAATTTCTATCAACTTCCACTTTTCCCGTAGACGGTCACGTTCGAGCTTGACATGATGGAGCTTAGCTTGGGCTTGGTCAAGATGGAATCCCAAAGACGCCACCATTTTTCCGAGCTCTGACAAATGGGCCTCGTATGGAGAAATTCTACTCGATGAGGCCATAGCTTCCTTAGTCTAAGTAAATTGGGTTTGTTAAAGCCTTATATTTATACTAATCATGTGATCACTGTTCAACGACTATAAAAGAAACAGTCACAATTATTTACATAAAACCAAATAAGTTGACATTTTAAATTAAAATTTTACATAACGAGACATTTAATTAGATCAAGAGGGATTTCTATTAATTAAACTTTGGGTCGTTACAAGTAGAGCTTTCAGGAGCTGAGGTAGAGGCTGACTAGTGCCCCCATCTTGAGGATTCTATTGGAGGGCATAGGGTACATAGTTTACAACGATGCATCCGAGACCGGACTGGGATGTGTCTTGATGTAGGAGCGAGCATTGATCACATGTGGATCTTGGCAGCGGATAAAACATGAGAAGAACTACGCTACCCATGACATGGATTTAAAAGTAGTGGTCTTCGCCTTGAAGATATGGTGGCATTATCTTATGGGAGAACATTTTACCGTATACTCTGATCACAAGAGTCTCAGGTATATATTCTCTCAGATGGACCTGATCCTGAGACAACGACATTGGCTTGAGTTCCTCCAGGACTATATCTTCGAGATAGTCTATACTCTTGGGAAGGAGAACATTGTTTCATATGCACTCAACAGGAGATTTGTTATACATCTTCTAGGAGATACGATAGAGCAGCTGGCTGCTTTAAAGATTTATTTTGTGGATTGAGATGGAGCAGCATTCCTTTAGTCTCTTTCTGTCACTCATCCACTTTTTCATCGAGTCAGGGAGGCACATCATGGGAACACTGACTATAAGACACGACCTACTCAGATATCCATAGGGGAGGCACCTGATGGATTTTCTAAAGGTGGGTAGCACGTCATCCACTCAGAGGATGCACTATGGTGCTAGTGTCACTTCTGGAGGAAATCTTTAGGGAGTTCCATAAATCTCCTCTAGTGGTACATACATGAGTGGAGAAGATGTACCAGGACCTTCGGTGACAACACTAGTGGCCAGGTATGAAGTAGGCAGTAACAAAGTTTGTCTCTCAATGCCTCACTTGTCAGCAAGTGAAGGAGGAACATCAGGTACCAGCAGGCTTGATTCATCCTTTAGAGGTCCCAGAGTGGATGTGGGATGGGATATCCATGGACATCATGAAATGACTTCCACATACATTCAGGGGTCACGACTCGATTTGGGTGGTCATCGACTGACTCACCAAGACAGCCCACTTACTACCGATCAAAGAGTAGGATTTAGTAGAGAGCTTGGGACGCCTCTATGTGCAGGAGATTGTGCGTTTACATAGTATACCATTGATGATTGTCTATGATCATGACACACCGTTTACTTCCCAGCTATAGAAGGGGTTGCAGGAGGCTTTCAGGACACAGATTCACTTGACGACCGCCTTCCATCCTCAGACATATGGTTAGACCAAGCGGACCATTCAGACCCTCAAGGACATGATCCGTGCATGTTTCCTCAACTTCGGTCATAGCTGGGAGGATCACTTACCCTTGTTTGAGTTTTCCAACAACAACAGTTATCACTCTACCAATGGGATGGTGCCTTTTGAGGCGTTATACAGGCGACCTTACAGATCACCCTTGTGCTGGACAGACCCAGGGGAGTCAGTATTAGTGGGACCAGAGATGGTTTGGGCTACCACGAAGAAGGTGCAGATAATCCAGGAGCAGATGAAGACTGCACAGAGCAGGCATAAGTCATATGCTGACAGAAGACAGAGACCACTAGGGTTTGAGGATGGAGGCCACGTCTTTCTATGGGTCTCACCTTGAAGAGGATTTTAGAGATTCGACCAATGTGACAAGTTATCTCCGAGATTCATCGAACCTTTTCAGGTTCTCAGCATAGTTGGTGAGGTGGCAAACCTCTTAGATCATCCACCTCAGTTTCACTGGGTTCATGATGTCTTCCACGTATCTCAGCTGAGGAGATTCATGCATGACCCTTCCCACATCATTGTCCATGGAGAGCTGGATTTTGACGATGGGGAGACTTTTACAGAGGTTCTTGTGGAAATTGACGATCGATAGGAGAGGGTCCTTCATAGACAGTCGATACCTCTGGTGCGCATTCGTTGGCAGCATGAGAACCTCCAGGAGAGAAAATGGGAGCAAGGGGATCAGATTCACACTCAGTACCCCCATTTATTCCATTAGTTCGAGTTATAGCTTATAGGGAAGTAAATACCAGAGGTGGAGAGAATGTAAAGACACATAATTTCCGTAGAAAGGTTTTTCTTAAATACATGATAATTTTATGAGTCCACGAAAATTGACAGTGCTTGATTCTGAGACCCGGTGTGCACAGAATCAATTTCTGAAATTTTGTTCATGTACGTTCAGTAGAGGTACGAGCAGGTTTTTTTAACTTTTGAACCAGTGCCTGGAATTGATATATGAGGTCACCGTTGAACTCGCAACACTCGTATTCGTTTAAGGATACTTTCACTACGACGACATTGGGTCAAGTTTAAAAGATAGATTTTGGGTTTTCATAGAAAATAATAAAATAATGTGTGCTTCACTTTATTTTATTTAAGCCACCAAGTGAGTGTTGGGTGGTTAAAACCTCCTCATGGAAGTTTGAGGTGGGGCCACCACACCTTAACCTTCCATGAGTGGTTATGGTGGTGGGGCCCACCCGAACTCAACCTCCCATGTGAGGATAAATGAGGTGGGGACCACCCCAGATTTTAACCTCTTGAATGCCCCATTAAAGTGGAGAAACTCTCAAGCTCCAATTAATATAGGGGAGCCTCTTAACTCCCCTTTATTTAATTTTTTCCAACCCTTCACATTAATTAGGTGCAGGAAATCTAATTAATTTAATTATCTATTTGAATTGTGTGCCAACATCTAAAATAATTGATAATCCATTATTATTTTTTTTCTTGTCATTTCTCATTCGGTGGGAGGCTTTGAGAGGAGAGCATGGGAGAATTAGTGTTCTCCAATGAAGAACCTCATCTCCCAATGAAGAAAGAAGAATGAAGAATGAAGATCTTCATCAAATTCTTCCTCGAAGCTTCAACCGTCGTGAGACATCTTCGACGAACGACTTCTGCGACTCCGTCAACGAACGACGAATGAAGAAACAAAGGTAGGGGTTCATTACTTGAAGATGTTATACCATTTATTATCTTTTTCAATGGTTATAAAGGAATTGTTTGTGGATGCGTTATTATTCATATGCTTCTCTTAATGTGCCAATTGATACCTCCCTAAACGCGGTGGGTGCGGGCCAACATAACAAGGCATGACATCCTCCGTAGATTTTTCCTTCTTGTGGAATTTTTCAACATGGAGATGTAACAATGACTAGTCGATAGTGGCGGAAATGACAAAGGACACTCCCCGAGACCTCCGTGAACCGCACCACGCCCCCAGCGTCCCACCCTGCCTCCGGCCAAGCCCACACCACACCCGACCTCCGCGCGTGCCCCGCTGTCCACTCCGAACCGGCCGCCTTGCCAAGCGCCACCCGGCCGCCGGACCACCTGGCTGCGCGCCTCCTCGAACCGAGCTGCCGTCCCACCTGCCTGGCCGCCTGCCGAGCCACCCGACTGGAAGCCCACCATACCACCTACTTGGATGACTACCCGACTGCCTGCCTGGCCGCCCGACTAGTCGCACCATACCTAGCCACACACCGTCTGGCCGCGCCCCACATGGCCGCACCCCACCTGGCCGCACCCAGCCTGGCCGAGCAGCTCACCGGATGCCATTCTGACTTCCGGTCAGGCTGGCGTCCCGGACCCCCTCGCGGCGCCCTGGCCAAACAGGCATGACCGGGAACTCCCGGATGAGCCATACCCAACCGCCCCTTCTCGACGCTCCGGGCCGAACTGGCCCCGATCCCAGGCTGAACCACCCTCACGACCTACTGGGTTGGGCCCTGTGGTCAGGGTCAAACCTAATAGGCTGGCTCGCCCAATGGGCCGGGCTAGACCCAATAGGCCTGACCAGGTTAACCCAGACCGGGTCCGCCCATACTAGGTTGGGCTGGGTCGGTCCGACCGGGTCGGACCGAACATAATCCCATTACCGACCCTTTACTTATTTTGGCAATATCTTTGGCAACAGATGACTATTGGATGAACCGTCAGTGGTTCGGATTTTCTAGGATCGTGACGGTCCCTTGAGAATACCCCATCAAAGTTTGGGGTACTGTTGAGATATGGTCAGGTTGAATCGTGCTTGAATCCAACCAGGCCCCCGGGACTAAAAGGCTAATAACTCACAGACCAGGCGACCGATTGGCGCTCTGTTTGTTGCGTTGAGACCCCTATAATGTGGAAGAATGCCGAGATACTTCTTCATTGGATGTTGTGGATGTAGACATATCAACTCTTGGCTTGAAGAGAAACCCCTCCTAGAATCAAGCATGCATTTTGGAAACCTTGTGGTTGGCTGCACACTGAGGACTGTTCCTGGATCCAGTGTGGGTCCGACAACTCTGACTACTGTTCCCAGATCTTGTGTCCGTCCGAAATTTCTGACTTCTATTCATGGATCCTATGTGGGTCTGACAGAATAGATTGTTCGGGATCCTGTGTGGGTCCGACAACTCTGACTACTGTTCCTGGATCCTATGTGGGTCCGACAATTCTGAATTCTATTCCTGGATCATGTATAGGTCTGACAGAATAGCTGGTCCTGGATCCTGTGCGGGTCCGATAGCTCCGATTAATGTTCCTAGATCCTGTGTGGGTCTGATAGTTCTAACTTCTAGTCCTGGATCCTGTGTGGGTCTGACAGCTTAGATGATTTTGTGGCTACATCTAATCATCTCTATCTCACTACATAAGTTGTATACTTATGTGAGTCGAGTCAGTGACGTCTGTGTTTTCCTCATTATTGAGATGGGTTACTTGATAACATAGGTATATTTATGGGAATATACCTATGTAATATCTATCCGTTATTTTCTTAATCTGTGGTTTATCTTTGGTGGATTTTGAGAGACCTTAGTGGTCTCGGGGTCCCTACTGAGTATCGTTATACTCACCCCTAAACGGGCTATTCCTGCACCTCGTTGTGTTGGATAAAGACAACAGACATCATTGACCGAGGCTGAGTGTAGGAGGACTAGACGGTACCTAGAGGTGGACCTCACGACGAGTCGATGCATGGACGATACTAACAGACGTGGAGTGCTGAGGAGGCTATCTGTAACTACCCTTCAGCTAGGATCTGTGGTGGACGATCTAGGAGATGCTTTTCACCTTGCAACAATTTTTTCCTTTTTAGTTGTACTCATAATTTTAGTTGGGATTTTGTTTCTGGCCCCTTTACCTTTCATAACTCTCTTATTATACAGTTTTACTTAGTGTTTTGTATCCATCTATGTACTCTGTTGTGTGTGTGTTTAGTTATAAAGGTAATTCCTTCCCAGTCTAGGGATTTACACCTTTGGTGCTAGTCCCCAACCCCTAGCCTATAGAAGGACGGCTTGGGGTAGTCATGGCATGGGTGCTGGGGGATGGGTCGTGAAAGTGAGTCCCACTGTCAATGAAAGCAATTTAAAAAGACAAAATGTTTTATAAGCATTGAAGGGTCCACTAAATCTTTGTAAAACAAATAAAACAATCCCAAAATCTCATTATTTTAATGGTAAATCAAATATTGGAAGAAAATAATGTTTAATGTATTTTATTACATCACTGTTGGGTCATTAAGATGTCATAAAACACATTATATATTTAAATGTAATTTAATTTTTACCCAAAAATTTGACTGTCTCAAAAAATTATGAAAAACTCACTATTGGATAATTTTGACATCCTGATTACAAAAATAATATTCATTTAATTTAAATAATTTTCTAAAATGTAAATTTTATCTTTTAAAATAAAAAACGCACATTTATCGAAAACTCATGGGTTTTGACAGAAACAGATTTCAAACCATAATAAAAAATTACGATTGCATTCATAAAATTATATGATAATTAATATTTAATATAAAGTAATTTAATAATAATAATAATAATATTTTATTAAGTTTTTTTTTAATTTAAAAAAACCATTAATTCTTCAAATTAGATTTCTTAGTTGAATATTAACTAAAAGTACTATATGTGCATTAAAAAATATTTACAAAGTACGAATAAAATGAATGTATATTCTATATACAAGAATAATGTACATAATAGTGCTAGGGTCTAGTTACATAACCCCTTATAACACCCGCATAAGACCAAAGGGTATGGTGTGCGATGGTTACAGACTCTTAGGGTGGCTCTAATAACATCGGTTGGGTGGTAATCTCTAATAACATCCACTTCTCCAATAGTCGGTTCAGCTCATGCTTAACATGTTCAAGCCCGACCTAGGATTGGTCAAGAGAAAAGCCCAATGACACCACCTCCTTTGCGAGCTCCGACAAATGAGATTTATATTCGAAAAGTCTATTGGATGAGGCCATCACTTTCTTTGTCTGACTAAATGGGATTTTTTAAAGCCCTATATTTATACAAATCATGTGATCATTTTCAACGACTATATTAGCAACAATCAAAATTTTTAATGGTATTTGGAAATCCAATACATATAACCAAATAAGTGCATAGGTTTTATGTAACCATAATAAGACATTTAAATAGACCAATAAGAATTTTCATTAATGAAATTTTGAGTCATTACAGTTAGGCTACCAAATTTTCGTAAGGGACTATGTCTCAATATTCATTTATTGGAGGAATACCTTGATATTGTAAACCATTATTATCCTATAGAGTTTATATAAATCCTTTTGACATATTATATCATGAATATTCATATTCTTATTATATTATATGTTTAGTTTAATGTTATTATTTAACTATTTTTATTCATGTATTTTCTAAAGTGCTAAGGGACTCTTTAACTAGAACATTGTTTTAAATGTTTTAATGTTTTAATATTATAAATCATTCATATTAATGTACATGTTTTCTAAATGGTTTAAAGGATTAATTAATATAAACATTAAAATTTTTCAATGTTAATTACTATATAAGTTTTAAAGTGGTATGGGACACTTTGATCCAAAAATATCATTATTAAATGTTTTAAATGGTTTTCAAAAGATATCTTTTTCTATGAATCATTTCACAAAATAAAAAAATGGAATGTTTTTTTAATGTGCGTGGTGAAAAAAAATATTCATCAGCCATGAGTTTTATTTCATGTTTTGATTCCTTAACAAGCTGTATTATTTTTAAAAGGAAAATAAATTTCATAAACAATTTTTATGTATTTTGGTATTTAAAATGGTATTGAAAATGGTTTTTATAATGCATGGATCTTGTTAATATCTTGAAATTATATATTGTGATTTCAATGTGGAAATGTTATCTTTCAATTATGCTTTTTTATGTGTTATGATTATGTTATGGTTCTTGGGTATTGTTTACTTATATGGGTGGTTTCATGATAAACCTCGGGCGGGTGAGCCTGATATTGCTCTCCAATTCATTGGGTAATGTGATAGAGGTAAATGTTAATGTTTCTCCTAAGAGATTTATGGAATATAATCTGATGGATATTCCAAATATAACTCCATACATATATGTGAAGGCTATAACTTAAGTATGTTAAGTATTCTATAAGTTAACATTATGATTTATGATTTATGTGTGTTATTCCTAAATCTTATAATTTCAAGAGGTATGTTATGATTGAAAAGTATGGTTTAATTGATTTTTATTTATTGATCAGTTAATGTTTCCTTTCTTTAATTTATAACCCTTACTGAGATTTTTATGCTCATACCATGTTTTTATTTTTTTCACAGCACCCAAATATGAATAGTGTCCTGGATGGGATCAATGAAAAGGAATGTTGTCTAAAACATGGAACTAGAACTGTTCCTTTTTTAAGATTTTATATTTAATGAAAAAAATGTGAACTGAGTAGAAGTGTCTACTTTGTAATTTCTGAGATGTAATGTAATAGTTATGGCCTAATTCTCTAAAACTCATATCCTAAAGAGATCCACAATGTGAATTCTTGACATAACTCAAGATTATGTATGGTTTATGTCTAGTTCCTTATAGTTGGTATCAAAGGTTAGTTTAGACAACTTTAGAGATTTGGAGTTTTTGTTAAACACATGGTTTGTCCCCATTTCTATTATTTTAGATAAATCCTTGTTTGGTAACTTTCTCAGATCATGAGAAGTCAGTTACAGATAGAAGAAGGAGGTTCTGAAATAACAATCCTATCTCTTTCTAATGACATACTTTCAATAATTTTTGCAACGTGTTATTCAAATGATTGTAAAATTTTTCTAACATACTACTCACTTGCAATCAATTGTTTGAGATATCAATCAACTCCACTATACCTCGATATAATCATGGATCATTGGTTGTATTTAATCAAATCACATTTTAATAATATTATCATATATTCAAGAAAGGAAAATATTATCAATTAATTTTCAAATATTTTACCTTATCAAAAGATTTTTAAGCATATTATGATTTTGAAAAAGGTGTAGAAGAATGAGACCCTTGCACAAACTATGTATATTTGAGATTACAATATAGCCTCATAGCACATACATATGGTATTTTAAAAGGACTATTTATTTAAATTTTCAACTCAAACTCAGTCCCACTATTTTATAAAAATCACATTTTATCATATGTTTTGAAATTATATGTCATAAATGATTATTTTCTGAAACAATTTTTCTGAGTACACACATATGACCCAAGTTGTACTAGATGTATTTGCATGAAGGAAGAAAATGATTTTGAATAATCAGGAAAACCTTTTTATAATGAATGGAACTTTATCCTAAGTTAACAATATTATTATGAAACCATTGGACACCATGATGAAGGCATGATGTTTTTTCTATTAGTAACATAATTATTTTATTATATGGAGGTGAAAAAAATCACAATATATAATATGTTGAGGTCTTACTGTATTGGGATGAAAATGAATGGTATAATAAAACATTTGAGGATAAAACCTGTAAGGGTTATTTATAAGTTTTATAATAAGGAAAAAACACAAACCATGTGAAAACCCATCACATCGGATAGAGCTACAAGAATCGTACCAACAACCAATGTGAAATTGGGATTATCAACGACCATTGGACTACGTGATGTTCCTGGTAAGTATGACTTATTGTTTTTAGTTAAAATATTTTATTGATCAATAATATGTTTATATAGGATCTTATGTTTCATCAAATGTATATCCTTAATATTGGCTAATGATTTGGTGATTAAGTGATAAAAGTTATTTTTTATGACGTTCCCTATTTTGGGAACATTATATGTTTAAGAAAAATAGAATACTCAATGATATCATTTGTAGATTAATGGTTAAAATTTTATTTTGGAAGAATCTATGTTTTTATTATGGACATATGGTTATTTGGGTTATTTATGGAAATGATTAACATATCATAGGGAATACGTCATTAGGTTAATAACTTTTCAGTATGATAATTTAAGAGTAACCAATGTTTTTTAGAGATAAATGTTATGATTGTTGTAGAATACAATGTGATTAAATTATTCTGAGTTTTGGGTTTCAATCTTAGTTTGGATTATATTAAAGGATTTAAAGGGAAATTATTTATTGAATAGTATTTTTTGAGCATTGAGGTTTTTTAGTTCAATTTTGGAGATTAAGCGTAGTATTTTTTTTATAAAGTATTATCCTTTTTGGGGGATATCTAATCTTTTAGTAACCATTTTGGTATTGGTTAATGTCTAAAGATAGGGGAAATATATAGTTCATCATTTTTGGATTATGTCATTCTCTAGAAGTTGATTCTAGTGCTTCAGGTGTGACAAAGTCAACTTGAATCCAAATAGTTTTTATAAAAGAATAGATTGTGGAATGAATTTAGTAAATGATAAAAGTCTACATGACATGAAAGTATGTTTATTTTTTTAGTTATTCTCATTAAAAAATTCATCAACATTATTAAAAGAAATATAAATCAAAAATGTTGTCTGCTAAATTTTCTTACTGGGGAATCAAAGACTGTTTAACCCATCACAAGTTTGTGATTTTATTGTTTTTTTAACTTTCTCCAAATCATATTTTCTATCTCTCTCTATCTGAACATGACACTTATTTTATCCTCCATATAGATTTTTTCCTAATGGGAATCCTAGTATGGGTTATCTTGGGTGACCTTTTTACTTATATTTATTTCTTTTAAAATGATAGTTTTATTGCATATTTTTATTATGTGGGACTTTTAGTGAAGTTTCTGATCCCAATGTGGAAATTGTGAGGACACAATATTTAAATGGGGGGGGGGAGGATGTAACATCCCAGGTAAATAATGAATATGAAATTTTCATATTTATTAACATTTATGAATAAAATATTAATTTTTCTTTAAAGGGGATCTATATTCTATGGCGTACCTGACACGCAATAATGGGTTTCTCCCAAAACCTAATGTTGCACATAAGGCTGAGTCATTATGAAAAATAATATTATAATATTATTTTAAATGGTAGTTAACGCCAAGCCAGTGTATTGGCAGGAATGAAATTAACTAACTAAAATATAATTATACATGTTTGTAAAATTTAATTACATTTATCCAAAAAATTTAAGTTTCTTAAAATGAGAATGAATCCATATTTAAGCATACATACTCTAATATTCTTTAAAAGATCGATTTAACACGTTTCAATGGAAATCAATTTTAAAATCTAGTTTTTATCAATTTTATGTGTTCTATTTGACAAAATAAATTTATTCGTTTTAATTGGGACATCAAAAATTAATCTGGGTAAATGTTTTGGTATTTTTCGGATGAAGATAATTTTTTAATAAATAGTGAAAAATACTACATTGTAATTCAAAATGGGGGTTTCATCTAATTTATTTATATATTTATATTGTTATTTTAATTGGTTTTAATGTATAATTAAAATATATTTTTAATATTAAATACAATTTTGTTCAATTGATGTAATTTCACTCTTAAACTGGTCATAAACAAAGTTCAATATTTTGATTGGTATTATTTCCTAAAATTACGCTTTTGGGTTTTGTCAATAGGAAATATTATAAAACTAAATTTTACAACTTCTGTGTTTTGAATTTCGAAAAATGGATTCCATATTTTTAATCAAAAGGTCCAAATTTTATAAATAGATAAATTTATTTTTATACATTATGAATATTTAGTTCAATAAATATTTTATTTACCATGGATAAATGGTAAATCATGTAAATGTTGGTGAAAAGAATATTATAATATTTTTAAGTTACCTATACACTTATCCTAAACCTATTGGATGAGATATTTATGACCAAGGTAACCCCTTGATCATTTTTGGGACAACATGGAGCCACGTGGGATGGATAATGACACATTATATTAATTAAATTAAAGTAAAGGCAAAAGTAAATAAACATTTATCTTTTTGTGAATTTTTTAAATGGGGTTATATAAGTGTTATATTCAAATATGAATATTATTTTTAATGAGAAAATTATTTAATAGATCACGGAATTTTATTTATAATTTTTAGGTCTTAAATAAACAAATATAATTATGACACAATGGTGATGCTTTAATTGCTTCATTAATTAAGAATTCAAATAAATGATATTATAATAATTAAAATAGATTTATTTTGAAACGTTTTATTCCATACACGAATTTTTGGGATAATAATTACTTTTTAGATTTGAATTAATGAAATTTTCTCGAATGAATAATGTTTTTATAAAAATTTTAAATGTCATGATATGAATAGTTTATAAATTGACATAAATGAGTATCTTAAAAAATTAATATATTATTAAATGTTAAAATAATCCAAAAAATAAAATATTCACGAAACTGAAATAAATGATGTTAAAACTATCATTAATGTTCCATTTTGTGTCTCTTGGAATTTTATTGTAAATCTATTATCATTATAGTGAGAATATGGTAAAAGTTAAAAAAGTTAACAAAATCTTAAATAAAATGATAAGGATTATAAAAATATCCAAACCCTATCCAATTATTAATAAATGATTTTATTTATACTTATATTCACATTATCTTGGAATTAAATATGTTTTGGAAATTTTGAAACTGAAATTTATTTTATAATTAAATAACACTTTCATGCTTTCCTATAATTCCCCTCCTTCCCATTATAAAAAATCCATCACCTCTAACGCTTACTCACACCTCTCGAGCCCTATTGGATCTTCCAAACTATACCCAAATATGATCCCAACATCCATATATTATAACAAGTATCACTAACATAGGCATAATGAAATTCAATAAAGCCTTTTGGTCCTAACCAAAGCGAGTTACCCAATTTAATGGTAACATCTACTCTCATGTTATTTTATTTTATTTTCCTTATCCAACAGCCTAAAATCTCTTTATACCATTATTTTATATCAAAAACAATATCTTAAATATAATATATTTTTATGAGAATATTTAGAACTAAAATTACAAAAAACCTCTCTTTAATGGATACGAAGATAATGTCTCTGTACACGGTGAACTACAACCTCACAAAACTATGATTGTTCAATATTCTTCTACCACCTATCATGGTCGCCATTATGATGAAAATTTATTATATATGATATATATTTTATATTATTTTATCTATATGCTTATGTAATTCTCATTTAAAACATAAATTTATTCCTTTCATGTTGTATAAATATGATAATTTCATTAGAGGAAGTACGAACTACCGCCCCTCAATATGATATGACTCATTCATACCTTACATGGAACGTATAAATGATGGTGTTAATGAAATTATGTAATGAATATAAAATATTATATTATAATGGAATTATAATATAACAACGTATCATTACATTTTCATTTCATAAAAAATGGAAAAAGAAATAAAAGTAGTGTTTATGTGTACGTACGACTTACCAGCATCATGAACGGTGCATTTCATTTCTTATGATCAAAGTTTATGGAATTTTATATATACATATATAATGGATATATATGGTATATATTATTTGTCAATCAGGAATATCATTCTGGAGATAGTGTACTTCTGACCACATGGGCAAATTGTAATTATAACATGTTCATTTTAACTCAAATTCCGAACTACAGCTTAATGTCTGATATAAACTCAAATAATTAACTAATTTATATTGAAAGGTAATAAGTGATATTAAATTAATAATAATAATTAAAAAATTTCTTAATAATGTATAAATTAACTTCTGTTTATTATTCAGTAAGAACACAGAACAAACGAGTCAAGTCGGACACGAGGTGAGGGAACTTCTTCACCTAATTTCCATTCTTCTGGTTAAACTTATACTTCAAGATTATTTCATGATATAGATATGTGTGAATGAAATATGATTGTTTTAAACTTAATTTACACTTATATTGGGTGTATTTATATTTTTCACACATAATAATTTCATTGATTAATCATTAATTTAATGATACGATAATTGTAAAGGAACATTTCACCCTCCTCTTTTAGTCAAAGACTTCTTTTTTTGTTGTGTATTTTAATTTCCTTTTTGTAATGTTGTGATATGTTCTTATATATCTTTTGTTTCTTTAAATTATATTTCCATGTGATGAGATATCCTTTTCTATCTCATTAACACATTTTTTCAATTTTAATGTGACGACGTTAGGCTGCCAAATTTTCATAAGGGACTATGCCTCAATCTCCTTCCATTTGAGGAATATCTTGATCCTGTAAATTTTTATTATCTTATAGAGTGTATATACTTCCCTTTGACATATTATATCATGAATATCCATATTATCATGATTTTATAAGTTCTTTTAAATTTAATTCTTAATCTATTTTTATTCATGTATTTTCTCAAGTGGTAAGGGACTCTTTAACTAAAACATTGTTTTAAATGTTTTAATAATTTAATTTTATAAATATTTCTTTTTAATGTCCATGTTTTCAAAATGTTTTTAAGGATTTATATTTTATGGAAAATAATGTTTTTAAATGACAATTCCTATAAAATATTCAATGTTTTATGAGACACTTTGATCTAAAAATATCATCATTAATTTTCTTAAATGGTTTTCAAAAAAAATATTTTTCTACGAAGCATTTTACAAAACAACAAAAGGGACTATTTATTTTTAATGTATGTGGTGACCAAAACCTTTACGATGCCGTGAGGCTTATTTCATTTTTGGCTTCCTTAACAATACTTAATATTTTTAAAAGGAAAAGAAATACCATATAAACTTTTTACATATTTTGGTATTGAAGATGATTTTGAATATGGTTTTTAGAATGCACTGAATTTGTTAATATCATGAAATGAAATATTGTGCTTGAAATTTGGAAATGTTCTATTTCTTTTATTCCTGTTTTATGTGTTATGATTATGTAATGGATCTTGGGCGTTGTTTATGTATATCGGTGGTTCTGTGATAAACCTAGGGTGGGTAAGCCCAAGATATCTCCCCAATGAATTGGGTAATGTGATCGACGTAAATGTTATTGATTATTATTATAGGTATTAGAAATATATTGTGATGGGTATTACCAATTTAACTTGCAATGTAGATTTGAAATATACAATGTAAGTATGTTATGTATGCCATAAGATACCTTTATGACTTATGATTTCTATGTGTTATTCATAAATATTATGATTTCATGATGTATGTAATGATAGAAAAATATGGTTTCATTTATTTGTTTTTATTTTTGGGTTAATGTTTCACATCATTATTTTATAACCCTTACTAAACTTTTTATGCTAATCCAAATTTTTGAATTTTTTTTCATAAGATGAAAATATTAATAAGGCCAAGGAAGTGATCAAGAAAAATTAATGCTGTCTAAAACATGGAACTAGATATGTTTCTTTTTTTTTTTGCAGTTTTTATTTTATGAAAAAAATTGAAACTGAGTAGATGTTTCTACAGTGTAATTTTTGAGATATAATTTATTAGTTAGGGCCTAATTCTCTAAAACTATAAACCTAAAAAGATCCTCAATTTGAATTCTTTACATAACTCAAGATTGTGTAATATTTAATGTTGGGTCCTTATAAAGGAGAGTTTCAAAATGGTAATAGGTGAGGAATTTACTAAGTGTTATATAATGTAAGAATGTTCTTTTTTTAAAGTACACAATTTTTAAATCTCGTTAGTGTCTTCAAAATAAGTTATACATTTCAATTTAAATCAGACTGAATAATTAATAATAAATGTAATTGGTGACTATCGGGGGGAGGAAAATGTTGTGGTGGGTGAGAGTGGAAATGTTCAAATTTTTTATTTTTTATTTTATTATCTAATATGTATTTTTGGATAAATTTTCAAATTTTTAACTATTTATATGTTTCATAGTTTGATGCATAGTCTTAGAAAATGTGTTTACTAACATCACATGGTATATTTTAGATTTAGTTTCAATATATGGTTATACATAACGATAATATTCCATGTATACTAACCATATGTCATTTAAAAATTACAGTGATATTTTAATGTAACTATATTTTATGAGAGATTTCTAATTTACAAATGGTCAAATATAACGATAATATTTATAATTTAATTATTTAAAAAAATAGTTTTTTAATATTTAATTTTATATTTAATATAAAAAAATCAATATTTTTTGTGATTTTATTTTAGTTTTTTAAAACTATTACATATAATTTTACATTAATGTTTCCTTTTTTATGGAATGAGGTCGAAAAATTTATCTATATTGTGATTCTGAAAGGGAATTGTGGGAATTTTTTATTAACAATTAAGGGTTTAAGAAATTTCTTTCTAAATAAGATCCATATACTTTTGATGTTACCTATTTTTAGTTTCCTATGTTATTCAACCTATAATTAATGACCAAGGATAATGGAAGCTCATAAAATTATTGATTAAATATAAAAGAGAGTACATAAAATATTTAGGTTTCCAAAAGTATGAGAGAAAAACATAAATATAATATGGTCTTAGAATATTAATATAATATATTTATCAATAAAATAAATATAGTAACAGAAAATGATGGTAAAATTTGGACAATAAATCCTTTTAACTAGTAAAGAGTCTTGCTAGAGAAGAATTTTTAGGGAAATGTGATTTTTCAGCGTCAATCTATGATATTAGGTTTACCCCATTTGATAAATATAAATAGAGTACATATATTGATTAGTATAGAATCATGTAATGAGTTAATAAGTAAAGGATGTATTTTATGAATAAAAAACTTATTTTTCCTTGATATACAGTTCATTAGATGATCTAGAATTACATTCCATAATTGAAATATCAATGTAATAAATTTCATAAAAATAAGGATAGAGGAATAATGTAATAGGTTAATGATCAAGTATGATAATTAATTAAAAAAAATAGATATATATATTATATCATCAATAATAAACAAAAAAATACATAAAAACTAACAAGGATCTACAATTTCCAATAAAGATAATATAATTCGAAAAATAATAATTACAAACATAATATCGTTATAAAAGATATTTGATTATGATCCCCATAAAAATCATGTAATTTTTAGAGAATTGGTTTTTCCTATAGAAAATTTAGTTATCATTGTAATATTTTCCATATTTTAATCATTCAAAACGAATACTATCATTTTCATCTAATATAGTTTTAAGTAATTTATTCCATCAATCTATGAAGAAATATAATCCATCATAGAACATGGGGAATCATTAAATGAAAAATTAAAAAAAAATACCCTCTAACCTTGATTGGATTATAGGTATTGAATGTTCTTATTTGTCCAATTCATTAGAACTCTTAGTTTAATAGAATAAACATTAGGACTGGATAGCTCATTAATGACTAATTAATGCTTTTTTATCTAATTTTATTATTCTCAAATTACATAAATCAATCATCATCAGTGGTCAATATTTTTTAAAATTGTTTGTTAAATTCCTATTTTGGTTTATTAATTCATTTGTTAGATATGGTTAGAATAAAAGGTGGTACTTTATTAGTTTCCTTATTTTTATAAATGTATTATATAACATAGGAAAGGTTGATAAGTTGAGAAAGACTCGAAAGATGCGTAATATGTTCAATAATAAAAGGAATATCATGGGGAAAAAGGTTTTCTATAACAATATTATTAATATTTATAAATTTAATCATGGTAATAATCATGGTAGTATATATATATTTACAAAAACTTTAAAGAGAATTTGAAATCACATGTTTTTTAACCAAGATGAAGAATTATTTCTACTAATGTGTGAATATTAATGAGAGTGTTATAATTATTTTTTATGTGGTGTCTATGTGTTTTATCAATAGGAATCAGGGAATTAACATTGGAATTAAGGATTAGTTGATGATATAAGGTGACCAAAACTAGAACATTTATAGATAAAGAATAAAATATAAAAATAAGAATGTATGTAAGTATAACATGAGCCTTAGCCCAGTTGGTGAGGACTATCTAAGTTCATCCAATATTCCCAGGTTCAAAACCAGGCAGAGGCATAAATATGAGTTACTATAGAAATATTGTAGTAGGTTTTGTAGCATGAACTATAAATGTACTATGTAGGTACTATAGCAGATACTGTAGTAGGTACTATTGGATACTGCAGCATCCGGATCTATTCACCATGGGCCACTAGTTTGGTCTTAGAGTCCTCAAGGCCTTTGGGCCACCATATCCTTCATGCCCCATTTAAGGCCTTCAGGCCACCTCAAGGCCTTCGAGCTAGCTCAATGCCTTCATGCCACTTGATATGTAGATGCCCAAACAAATTCTACAAGGAACTAGCTCCAGGGTAGAATTAAAGACCATGGAGCATTCACCAGATTAGGGATAATCAGATTTGGATGAATGAGATGGTATGGAATTTCCATCTGTACTAGGCATGTGCATCACTACACATGACAATTAGCTAAAAATCCATGCTAAGGTAGAGAAATGATCACGATGAAGATGTCGCGGAGGGACAGTTTCATGTAGTGATAGTCTATTTGATTTCTATATAACGAACAGGTCCTGTAATATCTCCAAGCCTATGGGTAGTGTAATCTATAAGCCTACGGGCCTTTTAAGGGTTCCCCCTCATCCCTTGAAAGGAGGGTCATCAAAAATCAATAAAAAATAAGGCCTTCAGGCCATTCAGGCTATGTATGTATGTAATTTGATAAATAATAAATTTATGATCCAATATTGGTGAATAAAAAATGTATAATTACCATTATCAAATCCATAATTAAGAAGAGTATTTCTATTATTGATTAATCTTTCCCAAATATAATTAGGTTTCGTTGATTCAATCATTTTTTGAATGATTACGATGTAATATTTGAAATTTTAAAAAATCAAATTCAATTAAATTTAAAAGGGAGGAGCTATGGATTATTCCATTTCCTCATAAAAAAATTACATATAATCATTCATAATAGATTTTATTTTTTTAATTTAAGCGGTAAACATTAATAGTTGAGGGTGTTGGAATGAGATGATCTCCATGGAGAGGCTATGCCTTTAACATATATTCAAATGACATAGGATCATAAATATTTCATTTATTTGGTTATAATGGGTGTAATGTAAAACCAAAATGATTTGTATAAACTATATAGTTGTCAAAATTAGGATTATATAGAGTGAAAAACTTTTATTTCATTATATTCTAGATAGATACAAATAGCTATATATATTATAAGAAAATAATTATTTATATATATGATATAAAGGACCAGATTACCCACTTTATTCATTATTTTATTAGAACCCCAAATATTGGAGAGCAGGGTGAATCCATATCTTCTTAACTATTATTATCTCTCCTCCAATATTTTTTTAGAGATTCAACGTATAATTATTTAGAATCTTCCTTCATTACTTGTCATCATTGTGTTACATTAATACTATCAAGTATTATATACTAGGGATCATTTATGATTAGGGGTTTTATATATTATTTGAATGCACCTAAAATATATGGGGGGTTGAATATGGTGAGTATAACAACTACTTTGGAATCCACATATGTCATTGTTTTGTGAATTTATCTTAGTTTTTTGACCGTCATTAAGAGATTCTATCACATCCCATTTGTAAAGAATACCATTGGTGAGTTTTTATTTCAATTTTACTAATCACTAATAGAATTATTATTTAATTTTTTTAATTTTTTTATATGAGTATTTAATAATTTATTTAAAAATAAAATATGTGGTCAAAGGGGGTTTTCAGGGCATACGAATATACATTTATACTAATATTTTCTAATAAAAACTATATGTTTGATAAATTTTTTTATGTATTATTAGGATATTAATGTAAGAAATTCTCATAGTTTGTAATTTAACTTATATTTTATACAATTTAAGGGTTCTATATTATCATTTAAATTATAATATGGTGTTATGAAGTGAAATAATTTTATTTTTAATGTTTTACACCCATATAGTTAACCAAAAAGTTATGTATTATTGTTATAAATGTTGAATTTAATTATGTTAAACATTGTATATTCACATGGAAAGTGGATGTTTCCTTAAAGGGATATCTGATATGTGATCATAGTATATTTAATGTATTATATTGATTTTTTTATAATTCTATTATAGTGGAAACAACATGGGGAAATCATGGGTATCTGGGAGGGTTCTAGTAACAATAAAATGACTTTGTTGTGATTATACTCTTTATTTTGTCCCCTCTAATAGATATATATTCTTGTATGTCAATTGTAGAGTAGTTATGTATTGAGTTCTTATAAGATTTATTATGGGTAGTCCAGCTTGGGTAGGACTATAATATGGAAAACAAGTTTACTAATTATTTAATGATTCTTCTCTTACTAGTGATGTTCATGTAGTTAGTGATTTGGATATGAGGATCCTATATTTTCCCTATAGAGCCTTCATTAGTTATCGAATGATGCATAATGAGTAAATCTTTATTCTTGATGTGTATTAAAATTTGTTAGCTGTAGTTATACCAGAAAACATGATATTATTGTTCCTTAATTTTTATTGGTCGTCTACTTGAAATTAAAGAAATTTCATTTTTGATTACCTTTTTTCATATATAAAAGAAAATAAAAAAAATTACAAAAGATATTATAAATTATTTTCAAAATATTATAATTTCTTTTTTAATAAATATAATTATTATAAAACCCAAAAAAAATTTATTTATTCACTCTCATGGGAAAACGTATCTTCAATATATACTTTAAAACAATAATTTAGTGTTGGTCTTATTAAAGTAATGGTACATAATCATACATGAATCCAATTGATTTTATGTTCACTACCTACATATACACCTTTAGCATGTGAATATTTTATCCATATATATGTATCTTTTAGGTTTGAAATTTAGTTTACATTGATTGATATTAGACCATGGACTCAGACATGAGGCAATGGAGGTGTTGGATCTTGGAGTTGTTTATTTCTCAAATAATGATCCTGGGTGATGATTTTTTTTGGTTGTTTCCTCTCTTCTATTGGAAATTTTATCATGATCATCATATTAGTATTTATATAAATTATTTAATATTTATATAGGATTTTTGACTATACAATTGGATGAATGTTCACCTCTTTATTCATTATTTAGATTAGGTTTATTCAAAATATGTGTTTTTCTATATATCATGTTAAGTTTAATTTATATAAAAAACTATGTGTGAATTTTAAATGAAATAAATTATTTATTTAATTTATTATAAATGGAATATAATTCCCATTACAAGATATTTTCACTTAAATAATGTATTATCCTATATTAAGTGAGAAAAAACAATAAGTTTGTGACATGAATTTTTGATATTGTTCCCCAATATCCCAGATGATAGGATACATGGACCATTCCCCCAAACCAAAAAAATCCTTATTTTGAAATACACTATTATAGTAGATGGTTATTGATAATAATTTTACTATGTGAAATATATAAATACTAGTTTCATTTCTTTATTATTCATTAGAGTATTTCTATATTTTAGTACTCAATATTTTATACTAGTTTTATTAATGAAACATAATAATTGATACTGTGTATCTACAAGAAATCATTAGATTAAATTATATATAATCATGTCATTACCCTATATTATGGGATTTATATTATTCTACATTGTATTTAAATAATTATATGATACTTATTAATATAATCATTACCTGTTTGATAATATTTATAACATCATGCATTCTACGTAACATTAATCATAACTAAAAAAGGAGATATATTTCATGTTTATTAAAATTTTCAATCAGGAGAATACTAATAATCATAATATACTATGTCATATAAATTTACCATACATTTATTCTTTTTTAGATATTATTAACCATAATTTTCAACATAAATGAAACACAGATATTTTTTGTTGTCATTTTATATTAGTTATGTCAATCATTACCTTTGGCTGTGATAGCTTATTAGTGCCTTGGGGATGTATAGTATCAAGGAAGAAATCCAACAATATATGATCATTATTAAATAGGATGGAACACATTTTTAAATTATGATCAAGTGAGTAAATACTACCATTAGTCATTCTACTTATTATCAATTAATATATGTAATTTTAAATTTTATTTTATTTTCCCAATTTTTAAATGAAACATCAAGTTCAAATTTATATAAATGACTCCTAGACTGAATAATATGAAAATTTATATACACAATGATTGAATTTTTTTTTCATAAAATACCCTTTAAAATATTTTTTATTTTGAGTTTCATTAATATTTAAATCTCTAAAATTTTGAAATTGAAAAATTCAATCCACATGATTCATTAATATGTTTAACAATATTATATTCACTATCACAAGTGATTAAAAGAAACTATCAAAGATCTATGTGATAATATTCTATATATGTTCCAATAAATAGTATACTTGGTTATCCTTCTATTCTATATTATATTGATTCCAAAAAATATATTAGTGATTTGATCCATGATTGGTTCACTTTTATTGTGTTGATACATTCTTAATAACAATTTTTTCAACATCCTGAATTTATAATTTTTTTGTTATGGAATATATAACTTGGAATCTATTTCAACATTTACTGAATCTTCCTAATTATATAATTAGTCTATTCTATGACTATAAAAAAAATTCTTACTTGTCATATTTAAATAAGAAATGAAATATTCATTAATTAATTTTTCTTTGGTTCTAAATAAATTTTTTTCTCATCTCTATTTAATTACAATTACATTTTCTCATTGGTAAATACTATATATATAATATGTAATTTCTTGAATCAGGTGGTCAAAAAATCACTCTTCATCAAGTGGATATTTTTTAGTATGTGTTATTAATTTTATAGTAATATCTACAAATTTTAGGAACAAAGTTATTGTTTTTTTTATAGTATCACTCAAACAGTTTCTATTTTTATCTATTAATCCAAATAGATTAATTTGAATTTCATAAATCCTAGGTTGTTCCTATTTATATTCAATTATAATTTTACACATAAAAAATGGAATTTTCTTTCTTAAATAATGTTTCTTATGAGTAATATTTAATTTTTTATTCTATATCACCCTTGAAAATATTGAATTTGAAATTATTATCACGATTTCTTACTTTTAAGTTAGAATTTTACAACATTATAGAAAATTACACCTAATCCTAGTTGGATTTAATCAATTTAAATCATGATTAAAGAAAATATTTTTTCTCCAAATTTTATAATATGTATTTTTCAATACATTACATAAAATAAATCACTCTGTCTTTATTTTTAGCATAGAATAATTCTCTCCAAACACATATACCAGTTGAATAATCTTATTTCCATATTCATGATCATATTAAAAAACATTCATAGAAAATAACAACATAATTATTATAATTTCCTTTAATTTCTAACTATATTAGATTATATTGACCTATTTTAAAATTTATATCTTATTTTTGAGGGAATTTATATTTGATTTTATTTTTCAAATCGTATTCCATTACAATAAAAAATAACTTCTAAATACAATTAGAATTAATATTTTCTTTGTTGAATGATTCCCCATCAACTTATTCAATTTTTACATATCATATTTATTTATTTTTTATAGTATTATTATTGAATATATATTTTAATGTTATTTTACATAAATCATTTTCCCATTATTCTTAAGAAACTAATTTCTAAATGATATTCTTCTTATGATCTTTGAATCGTCACAGTTTTGTGACCAAATTTTACAATCCACAATCATGAAAATGTTAGTTTACAATATAGTATAGAATTTCCTCTTATGATTTTTCCTCTAACCCATGACAAGAAATAATCACATATATCTTTAACTTTTTTTTGATTTATCTCGTGATTTTTAGATCCTTGGAAAAAAACCATTTAAATGTTGGTATTGACCATCCATCTTAATTTATTCTCAAAATATACGCCACTAAACAAAATGTTAGGTATTTAAGAGACAATTTATGAATATATGTATCATAGTGTACAAAAACTAATGCGTTGAACACATGTACAAAAATCACTCAATACTTTCGTTATGATTTCATATAATTTATCAATTTTTTATGGAACCACATAGATTTCCACACATAAATGATTTACTTAAAGATTTAATTTATGTATTATCTTGATTAAATCCTCAATAATACATTCCCCTAAACTATATAGGTTTAGTGTATTGGGATACTGGAAATAAGATCATAATATTTCTTAATCGGGAATCAATATCTCACATAATGTTCTTATCAATTAGTAAAATTCTTATATATACCTTACATTAAATCATTATATTCAACCTAAAGAAACAAAATAAGAAAGTTAAATCTTAGATCCTCAGAAATAGTAATCAAAGGAGTTATCATTCAATGGTCATAAAATTATTGTATGATATGCATAGGGGTATAGTAACATGATCAAAACATAGGAAATTAAAACCCAATATATTGTAGATATTTTTTCATTATTCATGGAATATTTATTTTTTATAGAAAAAGAAATAATTCATAAGTTGGAATAATAATATATAATTAATCATTAGCCATACGAACTTAGAAAAATCATAGGGAACAATTTTTTGAAATATAAGTAATCACATAAAATAACTTCCATGGAATATGACTACTTACTTGACTATAATGTGGGATTGGATAAATTCCACATTCAATCATTTAGCTATAAATGTTTCACCTCAAAGATTATCATATTAAAAGGGTCCCATTCTATAATGATTTCACTCTCTATCAAAATACATATTATCTCATGATATAGAAATCATCTCCTAGGGAATTAAAGATCAATTTAATTTTGGATCAACCCATAACATTTGAATGTTGTACATATGTGTTAAAAAGAATATTGAAACATTCATAATTTCAACATACCATAATCCTTATAAAGGAATTTTGTTTAATAAACATATCAACATTTTCTCATAGAATTATAAATGGAAAAGAAATGAGTTTCATAAATGTTTCATCATAAAATAATTAATCCAAGAGAAAGTAACATGTTTCATAGAATCACCATTAAATAATCATCATAAAAATCCATCCATAGAAATAAATATTTTGATATCTTGTTTTCATATCCCCAGGGAGGCATTATAATCCTTAAATGATCTTTATATAGATTAATATTCCATTAAAAAGTCATTAGAATCTTTCTTTTATATCATTATAAAAATATTATTTTATTTAGATAAATTTTAAATAAAAATTTATAATATAAATAGAAATATTATTTATTTTAAAATAAAAAATTAATTTTTTTTAAGAATTCGTCAATTAAAATAAAGATAATTACATTGAGAAAATCTATTCATTCCCTATATGTTAAAAGATATCAAACACTTTTTTAAAAATAAAAATGATATTTTCAAAAAACATTTAATAATATTATTTTAATATAATTGTAAATAAATGAAAAATTTATTTAAAAATACATTTTAAAAATATTTCATGTCTAGGTAAAACCATCCACATATCTATTAAGAGAATGAATATGGATGAAAAGGTTAATCAACCAAAAATAAAATACGGCTGACATTTTATTAAAATAAAACTTTCAATTTTTTATTTTAAAAAGAGAGGAAATTGAAAAATATTACATGAAAATTATAGGAAAAAATATATTATAATAATAAATATTATATTTAAATGACCTTAATATTATAATGTCTCTCCGTACAAATATAATATAGGCAATCTCGAAATGATACGAGATCGTAAACCAAAACATACCTCAAGTCCTATATTTATTCATACAAATTAAAATATATTGTATAATAAAAATATTTTTATTTGAAATACATTATAACCCCATATTCATATAATAATTATTATACATAAATTAATTATCTTTTTAAAAACAAATCTTCATTAAAATAATTATTCAGGTGAAAATTGGTCTATTTTCCATGTTTTTTTAATGGTTCTTATCCTTGTACCTTGGTCACGATTTGATAATATATAGAATATTAATTATGTTATAAGTACTATATTTATATATTAAATAAACCTATATAACCATTCATATATAGGCATGTTGTAAAAATAATTACATCACTTTTTGGAGACGACAATCCACGTGTATGGACGAGTGATATTTTAACATCTCTACGAATGAAAACATAAAGCAGTAATGTAAAATTAAATATTAAATTATTATTATTATATTAAAATTGTAATATATATTTAGTAAATTTATCCATTTACCATCAATGTGAGGATGTAATGAAAAATTAAACACATCACTTTGTGGATGTTTCATTTCACGCATACGGACAAGTGATATTTTAATTTTCTAACAAATTGGAAGGGGATAAAAAATGGCCATACCATTAACATAAAAACAACATAGAATAGTATATACATCGATTAAATCATGTTAATGAAGAAATTTAATATTTTTTTGAGGTTCAAGAAGAAAAAAAATAATAAAAAAGGTTGTTAAGAAGGAATACCTATTCTTTGGGAATCCAACTATGAAAAGAAACCTTAAAGAATCATTTATGCGTATTTTTTGATGGAAAAAATCTAATGGTCATCGAATAATATATTGTTAGAGTTTCTAGTAAGATATTTGATGAGATAAATGGGTCATGTAGTTTGTATAATAATGTATTGGAGGATCATTTTTATAATTAAGTTGGGTAGAAACATATAATATTTAAAAATATTATAATATTTAAAAATTAATATCATAGGAATGTAGTGCCAAATTCAATCATGTTAGTAGTCGAGTCATAATAGGATCAAAATAAATTCATATAATAGGTTTGGATGAGTTTTTATCACAATTAAATCTTTATATCATTACATTATCCCATCGTTAATAATTTTAACTTTTACCGTTGTAACTTGATTTTTACCATGATTGATACTCATTTTGGAAAAATTTTAATTTGAAATTATAGAAAACTATTAATTATTGTTATTCAAAATATTTATTTCATTTTAAAATAATTTACTCGTTGAATTTACTGAATTAATTTTAAAATATGTGCACAAATTCCAACATATAAAGTTTTTATAAAAATGAATTATTATGATTAAAAATTAATATCATAATATTCACTTCCTATTAATAACCATTTAACAAATAATAAAATATTTTATTGAATAAATAATATTTAAATTTAATTAAAATAATTTTTAATGGATATTATTTTAATATATATATATAAACATATTGCATACATAAAAATATATTTTTTAGAAAAACATATGTTTTTTATCTTTTACTGGTTTTATTTTATATTATAATAAATTGATAACACATGTATTCATTCTATAAATGATTATAAAATAATTGTTCTTAATGTTGTTAGGATCACTCATATCTTTCAATTATTTTTTAGTGATAATTATCACATTAAATAATTATATATTAATAGTTGACCGTGCTTCGTTTAAACATAGTGTTTCATGCAAATAATGATATCCATGACCTAAAATTTATTTAATGAAATATATATTATAAAACCATGGGTGATACATTTTATACCTTATAAAAATTTTCAAAAATAATTCCATATTTCAATATAAAGAATAGAGGTTAATTTATCAACATCACATCCTTGGGTTCCCATGTAGCTTCCTTAACTTTATAGTTTCACAAAAAAACATTGGGCATGTGAGTGGTATTATTCGGTATAACATTCCCTCTTTGGTCTGGAATTTCTAAAAGTTGTTCTTTATAAGGGGGATCATTCTCTGGTGTTCTAACCTTGAATTTTAGTATATATGAAAAATTTGGTATGTAATTTCTTATAATAGATACATGGCACATAAAATGATTGCTAATGAGATTCGGTGGAAGCATCATGCGATAAATACCAATCCAGATATGATCAATAATTTCAATGGAGTGATTACATATAGGGAACATCATTCCATTATTTTGAAATCTGATACCCTACTTCCACATAGATATTCATAAGAATACCATTTATCTAACTTTAAATTATAGACCTCATATATGATTGTTAGTATAACTTTTATGTCAAATCTGAGATTCTATAATGTGATTGTAAATGTATGTTTCATTGTCCATGAATTTCTTATATATCTCATTTCCAAATATCTTTCATTCCCTAACATCACCTTGGTACATTAGAGTTCAACACTTTCTCTGATATATTTCTTCATATGGATCCTTCTAAATTATTTAGTGAAATATATTTTTAAATTATGTCATGAGTAAATAAAGGTGTTGGTCCAAACCTCCATTTCAATCCGTAAAAGATTTCTTAAAAAATATTATAGGTTTTGAATAATCCCCTCATCCTTACCATCATCCTAATGAAGATATTTAGGAATAATTATTATCTTAGTATTCAATGTTTTTTGAATGCTTCTCCATAATATTAAGGTGAACCACATATCTCAATCAGATAAAATAGAACTTGGTACTCTAAAAAATAATTTCAAATACATAATGTATATCCAAAAAATTAGATCATGTGATAAATGTTCTAAAAAATTAATTATTTTCTTAACGTCATACGATGGTCTAATATAACCCAAATAGGATTATAGATTGAAGATGTATTGGGGTTTCTGCCTATGAAATTCATAGTAATGTTTTTCAATATCCATTACTATATGGGTAATGGTTGTAAAATCTCCTTATAATAATTTATATCATCCATAACATTATAAAATACCAACTACAGGATATAATCATTTTAATATCCCATTTCATGGTTTCCAACAATAAAAAATATTAATAATCTTTTTACATCTTAGTAGTTTATGGATTAAAACTGAATTATTAACTATATGATTCAACTAATAGCACAATCAACAAATTTGGAATTTTGGAGCCACATAATAGATTCCTAAACATTATAATTCCCGTTAAATAATTGTTAAACATATGATTATTTTACTCCTTCTCTTATCATTACAAATTATAGATTTAAAATATTTAATACTAATAATGATGGATAGTTGATCAATGATTAGAGAAATATAATATCATTCCCCTTTCCTCTTGATATCCTGATACATTTTATAAAAATCTGTAATTAATGGATCTCATACAATCCTCCTTGGGGAAAAAGAAGCTTTATTTTTCAAAAATATAGAATCATCAACCTAGTTCATCTTCATATAGTGTAAATATATCGATAAGTGATAATATTTAATAAACATTGGCTATCTTCATTGGCTCATATCAAACTCTTTCTATATGAATAAATACATAAAAGTTGTATGATATCTATATATTTAACATTTGCACCATATATATATTTTTTCTACATTATTAATGAATTAATAAACACTACTAACTGTAAAAAATTATTTGGTTAATTTGGGTAAAACAATTTTAATTAGAATAAGTAATAATATGTAACCATATTATTCATTATAAGGGCGCATTCTAGAGAATTATTTGATGCATCACTATATATCAGACACCCTTACCCACTAAAATGTAGAGTGTCTAATGGTGCATTACAAAACATTCTACTTAGTTTAGTGAACTTTTCTGCACATTCATCGATCCAATGGAATTTGGATTTATTTTGATTCAATGAGGTTTTCGGATTTTATTTCCATAATAAATATCTCAAAAAGTAATGGTAGTTTCTATAAAACCCATGAAAATGGTAGATATCAATCAAAATGGTTAGTCAGGGCCATTTCACAACAACCTCAGTCATTGAAGGAACCACAAAGATATCATTTCATATTATAGTTGGATTAAATAATGAAAAAAATATATATACAAAAAACACGTTCTAAATTATATATATATATTCATTCAAATAGACTTTAACAACTTCCTAAAATGATCTTCAATATCTTCATATCTCTTTGAATATATCAAAATATCATCAATAAAGACCACCATAAATTGATCAAGGTAATCTAAAATGTTTCCATTAATTAAATACTTATAATGAGTGGAGTACTATTTATGCTATATAGAATAAATTTATATTCATAAATTCCAAAACTGATATTGAATTATATATTGGGTATATCTTGATTCAGAACGCTCAATTTATTATATATTGAATTATGGTGAATTTTGGAAATTTTTTATCTATACAGTTATTCAAATAATGGATCGATATAGAGTAGATGATACCATTTCTTGATAATCAACTTTTTATATTATATATAATTAATGAAGATATTCATTATCCCATCACTCTTCTAAAAAAGAATATATAAACCCAATAGTGATTCACTAGGTAATATGAATCCCTTGTAAGGATTTTAATTAATATAGTTTATCAATTCATATAATGAAATCTTCTCCATTCTAAATTGAATATTTGAATTCGTTATTTCAGAAATAATTATCTATATTCAATACTCATATTCATAATTTTAGGGAATATTAGGATACTGTTCAAGAAATACACATTATCATATTCCTTAACAATAGAAAAACTATTAATTTCAAATTTCTTCCAAACCATTTGAGATAATTATCCTACATTAATTGGTATTTTGATTTAAATAATGAAATTTATTTTTACTATAAGGTCACATACATCCCTGCACAGAAAGGTGATTATAGTTGGTTAAAAATATCAAATGTGACTTCCCTTGTAAAAAATTTATATTTATTCTATATAAATGAAACTAAAACATTCCCAAATAAATATCAAATTTAACTAGATTGAGAATAAAAATATTTACCAAAATAATTTTCCTAAAAATATTTATCAATGTAATGATACAAAATTGAGATGTGATTACTCTAGCATTATATATTTTTTTATTTCACACTCAATTTTTTATCCTTGAGAGGGTGATGTAATATCAACATAAAAGTTTTCAAAAATAAAATATTTGACAGATAAAAAATTAAAAAAAGATATTTTAAATTCTAGAGTGAATGGTAAGTGTAAATTTCCCTAATTCATTATTCTGAACCACTTCATTAGTTATGATCACATGATCATTTCTTTTGTCTCTTCGATTATAAATATGGTGATACTAATTTTCTTCATTTACCATTTGATTGAAAAAAATTAGAATAATATATATACTTATTTTAATTATAAAATTATAATGTGGGTTAAATTCTGTTTATATTTTTATCCATTCAATTCAATTAATGGACTTCTGAAAATAGATTTTCAATATTTTTTTGATGAATTTTTTTCCACATATAAAAAATTTACCATACCCCATATGAAAATTTACTTAATTCTTACTTCTACAATTTTGACCAAAGGGGATATTATTTTTATATTCTCTAGTGTTTTAATTATTTGTATTTACTAAAAATTATTGATTTTTCTTCTTTCCCAAAAACCTTGAGAACCATGAGAGTCTCCAATCACCATTTCTATATCGAGACAAATTCAAAGGATTTATTCATTTATATAAATTTCTCTTATATAAAATTAATTTTATTGACATGGTCTCAAGCTAATAAATTATTCGTTAACTTTTATTTTAGAATTTATGATAAATATAGAAGCATACATTTATTGTCTTATGAAATTTGTATCATAGGTTCTGATGGATTCCTCATGCATTATATTTTGTTAAGGAATTTAAATTTACATCATATTTTGAAGACTTTGAGATTTTTTTAATAAATTATACCCTTTTAAACTCCCCCAAATGAAACAATCATTTCCCCCCTCTTGAAACGTATTCGTAATTTTTTTCCACCATTTATCACTACCAACTTCCAAATGACACCCAACCAACTTAACCATCTCAATTTCCATGAATTATTGAACAAAGAATATATTTTCTATAAAAATTATGATTTTATTAGAAATAAGTAAATTAGATGAACCACTAATGGATGAAGGATGTTTATGAAAAAATAATTATCCATGAGTAATTTCATCTAAAATCCATTTTAATTTTTAGCATGATTCGTTTCACAAATTCCTGATACAAGATACGTGTGGGATAAATGCAAAATGATTTTTCACCACAACACTATATTAATTTAGTTTCTCATTGGGATAACAGATTGTTTGGATAGAAAAATAATTTTCACATGATTACTATTTTTTTAATCCTTTAATTAAAATATTAAAATATAGTGTTTGTATCAAAAATCAATAATTTGAGTAAATAATCATACGATTATGAACATTATCATGTGGTCCTAAATTGTTATTCCTTTTATAACCCTTGAATAATTATGTTTACCTTATTTCACTATTTGTTATGATTAGTGGTCTTAGGTTTTATCTTCCCTTTCATTCTAATTGTCGGGGAAGAGAATGTAGATTAATCAAAGAATATTTGACAAGTGTTTCAATCCTGGTGTGTAGTCTTTGACCCACTCATAGTAAACCAATAGAATAACAAGTTGAATATAAACTGGTTATTTTTTTGTTTTTAACACAAAGTGTTTATCTCCAATAGCCATATTCACTTGATTATCTCATAGTACGAATTTAATAGATGGGAAACCACATAATCTCTATGTTACCAAATATTTAGGATGTTATTCTATACATTGTCTTATCCCTAGGGTTTTAAAAAATTTACCAAATCTTAATATAAAAAAATAGATAAAACCTAATCTAATACTAAATCATGTGACTCAGAAATATGTATATTAATATTTGGTTAGTTTATATCTATATTTAATAAATCTTATAAAATTATACTCCCCATAATAGTAAATTATTAGTATCTTTTAATAGTAGAATCTTAATAATAGTATTTCGTGAAATATCATCAATATCTACCACAATGTTATTATCAAAGAGTATCTTCCTAGAAAAATAATAGTTAAAATTATTCCCTATATCATTGGAAATTGAAAATTTAAGAAATGGGGAGATGAGATTCCTAGTAAGGGTGAACATAGAAGATATCAATCAATGATCATAAGTGATAATAAGAAAAACAATAATTTATGATAAACTTATCCTAACATATTATAGTAAAACAAAATATGTAAAAGTTATTTAATAATGACTCCTGAAATATTTTATTTTTAAAAAATAATAATAATGTATATGTTCACTTAATCATAAATAAGAAATCCAAATCCATGAGAACATATCATTATTATAATATATTGTTTTGGGTCTTACAAATAAGCATAGGAAATTATTGCCTTAGTCAAGAATAACTCCCAATTTAATCATTTAGGATTAGATTTAATCCCTATTTCAACATTTAATTTGTCATGGATTATCCCCAATACTATCATTTCAGACAGATACCCCTAGTAAAATTGGTTCAATCATTATTAGAGTCCACATTATCTTAGTTGATATCAATCATTACTTAATGTATTAAGGGGTTTCATAATTATGGGTCAACTCATCATAAAATAAAAAAAAAACACACACACATATGTAAATAAAGTTAACAAAAACATTCATAATCCAACATAACATAACCCATTAAGGGTTACATGTTTTCTAAAAATTTATTCATTTCATCTTCAAAATATTCAAAAAAAAGAAAAATCTTTCATGAATATTTCATCAAAACATAATTTTCCTATGAAAATGAAATAATTTCCATAGAATCATCCATAAATAATCATAATCTTCATCAATAATGAGTGAAATGTGGATGTTATAGTAGTCATATATAAAGTCAATTATAAAAATATATAAAATATTTTTTCATGGATGAAAAATAACTTTAAAAATAAATTTGATCTATTCTTTGAAAACATGAGAAAAATATTCTTTTTATTTTTATAAAAAAGTTTTCATAATAATATTGATAAAATTATTTTATTTTAGAATATTAATAAAAAAATTAACAAATGATTCTGCGCATAGAGAGTTCATAACTATGGGAAAATATTTTCATGCCATATATGTTAAATTAAATCATTATTTTTGTGCTTTTGAAAAAGTCAAAATACGAATTATTCATAAATATTTTTAAAAAATGTTTATTTTATCAAATCTTAAATGAATTAGATTTTTGTGTAAATTAAATTTCTAAAAAAATAAAGTTATAGGTAAAAACATTCCAAACACAATTTAACAAGCATTGAAACGGAAGGAAAAGTTTATGGAAAAAATAGGAAATATTGTCAGTTTTTTTAATTACAAACATTTTCTCAATAATTTAAATAAAAATTAGAAAAATAATACTATTAACTAAAAATTATAGTAAAAAAGTGTATAATTAAATATAAGGGTTTTAAAGGATTATATGTATCTAATTACCATCAATTTGAATTTTGAAGAGCTAATCCCAATAAAAAAAGGAATTTTGAGAAAAAAACATTCCACTAAGTCTATTTATTTATTCAAATGAATAGAAGCTTCCCATAAAAAATAATTATGAATATATTAGTGACACATAATCATATATATCTTAATACTAATCATTCTAATATAATTTCAAACTTCTCTTTTATTAAAAATTATTTATTAGAATTATTATTTTGTAAAAAATAGTTCATTTTTCAAGCATGTTTTTGTTTTACTGTTGTGGTACTCAGACCAAGGTCATGCTTTCAAATCAACAAAATTGTAATAATGTCATATGTATCATATTTATTCATCATATAAAATTTTAAATCCCTTCATATTAAGCGATTATGAAGAAATAATTATATCTCTTTGTGGATACAATAGTCTATACATCTGCACCAGTGATGTTTTCACTGTTTAGTGGATGGAATAAATGAAATGAAAGTATTAAAAAAATAAGTAATTAATAATTATATCATCAATATCATATAAATGAATTAAATTTATCTTTATGGTTATCCATATAATGAAAATTTGAAAAATGAATCATATTGCTTCATAGAGGGGGTAATCCACACATACACACGATTAACGTTATCATTTCCCAAGGGATGGTATGGATATAGAAAATGGATATAAAAATAACATTAAACCATATATATATATTATTAAAATAACAACATAATGCTAGTCTAATAATAATTAATTTTAAATAATTAATATTAAAAAAACTTTAACACAATTAGTATGAACATATACATCTTTTTCACGTATCTTCCTTTAAAAATAACTTTAAGGGTCCACAGATGGATATTTGTTTAGTAAAAAACCACCTAAAGTATATGGATAACAATTTTTTATATTAAATAAGTGTATCTTGGGTTACATAAATTGATCATGTTTTGTGTATATGACTTGAGGTGAGGATCCTTTTTAAATGTTGGGAGAGTTGAACACTTGTGATTATAATTAATATTATATTATAATAAATCCACTCTCCAAGAAAATTTGTTGAAATTTTGATTATGTGGGAATATGGGATATAGTAGATTTAAAATAAATTCATCCAATATTAATTGGATAATCATATATTTCTTTTGGACCCTTATCTCATTAAGATAACACTTTATTGACCCTTTTAACAATTACCATAGTAAAATGACATTCAATGGGTTATAATTCATTTTGAAAAAAATTATGATTACCATATAAACTAATAAAAATTATTATTTATTAAAATATGGAATCAATTTTTTAATATTCAACACCAATAATTGTCAACCAATCAATTTAAAATATGTACCAAAAAAATAACATAAATCATTTTTAGAAAAATGAATTTTGCAGAATAAAACTGAATTTATTCTTATTATGTTACTGGTAAAAATATTTAAATGGGTGATAAAATATTAATAGGATTATATTATAAAACATTATTATTTGAATAATTCTTAAATATAGATCAGTTTTTTAATTATAATAAACACACATTCCATGAATACAAATAAGATTAAATAAAAACCCCTATTTTTTACTTCCATATTATATTATTCTCATTAATAATAAATTAAAAAAATAATGTTTTTATATAATAAATGTGTAAAAAATAAAATTTCATATTTTAATTTTTCATATTCTGAACCTACATGTAAAACAATTTCATTATATATATATATATATTACTTTTAAATAACCCAAAAATATTCAATAGCTTCTTATACATATAACCTATAGTCAAATTGAAATGTGACATAATATATATTTACAACCTAGAAATTAAATTATTAGAATTAATAAGAGTAACCAAATTATGAAAATTATTTATAAATGTTTTATATAATAAAAATCTCTCTACTAATATAGAATATATAAGTAGTCAATTTTTTGTAATGAGTTTTTTTGCTTAAAAAATAAGTACTATTCCAAAAATGTGATTTTATTATATTTTGGGTATATATTTTATAATTAATATGTAAATGTTTTAAAAATATTATTTTCTAAAAATTATACCATTTGTCGAATCAGCATATCACAATTCATTAGAGGATATATTTTGGGATATATTAGAATAAACTAATGTTTATTTGAATAACCAAAAAATCTGAATTTAAAGAAAACTACATATTAACATAAATATCATGAAAAGAAATTTATTTTTTTAATTAATTTTAAAATTTTAGTAGTTATTTTTTATTAAATATAATACAATAAATTTCATTTCAATCCACACTATTCTTAACTTGTCAATGAAAACATTTTATAAGAAAAAAATTAAGGTTTTCTCGAAAATAATTTTAAAAGAAAGCGATTATAGTATCCCAAAGCTGGTAGTTGTATTTTTATATTGTATTGAGATAAATTTAATTTCATTGAAATGGATATAATTTTTTGTTATCCTAATTAATGTAGATACATACTTCAAATTAATATAACAGATAAAAATATTAAATACACAAATAATTTTCATAGAAAGCTCCTTTATTTCCCTAATTATATCCCCACGTATCAATCATAATAAACTTCATGGATTCATAGAGAGATGTATAAAAATATGGGAGATCCCAAATCCTCTTTAATTCTTGTGTAAATCATAAACTATTTTAAATCATTAATAATAATCAATAAGGCATGGTAAATAATTAAGCCAACATGTAATTTAAATAACTGGATTCGGTAAAATCAATATGAAAAGGTATATAAATGAAAAAATACCATTTAATCAATAAAAATAGATTTAAATGAATCCATATATTTTTTAGAGCCAAAATCTCATATATAATATTAACTAAATTTTGATGATGTTAATGCTTAATTGTTGGACGTCAAGTATTTGGAACATGAAGTGACTACCATAAAGGCCTTTCCCAAGATGGTTTACTCTACAAGTTATATCCTATTTATTTATAGCATACCTGATTTGTATCATAATTCCTACTGATGCATCACGGGGATATATAATATTGGACCCCACCCATATCTTTAGGTCAAAATCATTCTTTATATATCAAATAATCAATTTAGTTCATGAATAAACAAAATTTATCATCAAATATATATATTGAGTTAATGGTAAATATTTATCAATATTTCCCCATATAACATATAACATCCAATATAGTACAGTGTATTTTTAAATAGTATATTTTTAATGAAATAAACATATCCATGTTAAATAATATGGACATTGAGGGGTAATTTAATTTCTAATTATCAAATGAAATTGAACACTCTATAGGAATGTTTTTGACTTGAAAAATAAATCCAGGAAGCTAATATCCACATATTCCTTATTCATAATGATTATAAACAATAGATATGATTATTAAAGATGGTATCAGTACAATATATATACCCATTGGATTAAGAATAATAAGTTTTTTTCATTGATAAATAAAATTACCTTAAATAATTTTTAAAAACATTATTATTGAAAATATTCTTTTCCGATTGAAAATCATTTGGAGAATCAAATTTAAAAAAAATTACGAAATAGCTTTGATAATATTATTTATGAGAATAAAATTTCAATCATATAAATGATTCATTGAAACCTTGGAATGGTCATGAAATATGGAAATAATTTTTATGCCATACACATTTAAAATAATGGTTCCCATAAGTTTTCTGATATAGAAAAATGGGATCTATTTTGAAAATGACAAAATATTCATGTGATGAAATTTATTAAAGATTAAAAATTTGTGAAAATTACATTGATGATTAATTTTAAAAGGTGATTTTTTTGAAAAATATTTTTTATAATTCATAGTTATTGAAGAAAAAATATTTTCGACCGAAGATTTTTATGATTTTAGATTTTCATGAAACAATAATCTAAAACATTTTAATTATCAAAGAGTGTAAAAATGGTAATATTTCTTGAAAAAGATCATGGATATTCCTTGGGGAATAAGATTAAAGGGTTTATTAAATAATTATAAATTATTTTAATTTAATTGAGATTCAAGGGAAATGAATCTAAAATAGATTTAGATTCTGAAATACCATTTTAAAATAACCATAAAATTAATATGAGAATTAATAAATTTATATAATATGTGTATCAAATATAAATCCACATAAAAAAAATTTATTCATAAAATAAGGAAATTAAAATTTGTTATACACAGAATCATAAAATTATATAATCAATGAATTATAATACTAATCCAATTAATTCAAATTTAGATAATAAATCACATACCTTGAACAGTAAATAAGTCAAATGTTTTTTAACCTCATTTATAACTATATAAAACATGTTATTAATTTATAACAATAAATTTTTATATTTATGATTTCATCTATTATCCTCTATTATCATCTTATCACCCATTTGTTAATATTATTTCCTTATTTCCCAGGATTTGGGAGAAAATTGATTAACATTAATATGATTATATTGTCATGTATGTCACAATTCTTGGGTATAGGATAGAGTTTCATAATTTCAGGAATGATATTAATGTCATATATATAATATATTATAATTATATATAATTGAAGTCTAATTCTATATTGGAGGACATAAAAAATGAATTGTATCGCTTCGTAGAGACAGTGATCTATATGTATTCATGATTGATGATAACATTTATAGATGGTTTAAATTGTTAGTAAGTTGATTATATATCTATATATTTTCAATATTAATATATATATATATATATCCATTTTTTCTATCTTTGAAACCACCAATATAAAGTGGATAAGAGAAATAAATTACACCGCTATGTCGAGAAGGTAAGCCAAACACAAATATGATTGGGGATTTTGTTTTTCATAGAATGGATAAAAGATAGAATATAATTATTTAATAATAATAATAATATCTCTGTAAATATATTATGTTATAGTTATTATTTTTAGTATAGAAACGACTTATGATGTGAATTTATAAAAGGAAATTAATATGAAATAGTTGGTAAAGATGATTACCTTTTCATTTATGATCGTTCGTTTTTTTAATCTTAGCTTAACTATGGTTTTTATTTTGAGAATAATATCACCACTAAATCATGTATAAGGATACTTGTAAGAAAAATAAATTGGGGTTGGTCATGAATTATAGCTCAATGTTTTGTAATGAGGTGAAGGATGGGGTGTCCTTTTATAATGGAAGTGATGGGATCTTTTGGATACACTCAAAATAATAAATTAATATAAATTATTTTTGAATTAAAAATGGATCCAGAGTGTGTTATTTAGAAAATAATATGTCGATGGGTTTAATTACACAATAAAAATAACTTTTAAACAAGCTTAGGTCACATTATTAACCTTATCATTTATAACTCTTATATATCAACCATAACAGTTTTAATCGAAGAATAATATTTAATCTTTATGGTCCATTTTATAGTCTATTTAACATTATTTTAATCTTACATTACCCAATATACCTACAACCATGTTAAAGAAAATAAGAATGGTTACTAGTCATATTGGCCAAAAATAAAATAGACCTATATAATCAATCTAGTCCTTCTGAATCTAAATTTGAATTGCATTTTTATAAATTAAAGACCCTATAGAATTCATTATTTAATTTAAAATTCATCCTTCAAAACCCAGAAAAAATAGTATTCAGGAAAAATACATTTTCTGCCTAAAAACATACTTATACCAAAATAAAGTTTAAGTATTATTAAAACTAAATAAATTATATCATCTCTAATGAAACTTTATTTATGTTATTTTGAGATCAAATTAAAATCATAAAGATGATTTTAATAAAATTAATGTGATAGTTTTGAAAAAATGTTATTTTTTAATATTCATTGGAAAATCAATATTTTTACAAAATTGAAAAAAGTCACCAAAAGTTAACATTAATAATCTGATGTAAAAAATAAAATTTATTTTCTAAAATAAAATTTATAGATGATTCATAAATTGATAAATATTTATTAAAGGTAATTCATTTTTTTAAGAATAAAATTATATTACTAAAAATTAATAATTTATTAAAAAATAATTAATTACAATACTAAAAATCAAATTTAAAATTATATATTTCATAATGTGGTTAATACTATTAATTATTTTTATTTTTAATTCTAGGCTATAACTATCCCATATTAATATTTAATTTTTCATTTATGCTTGGGGTTATATGAAACAAAAGATATCAAAGAAGTTAAATTTAAAAAGAGACATGACATAAAATAATGGTGTTTATCATTATCTCTTAATTAACCAAATTGATTCATTCCATTTGTAAATTTGACTTTGAAATTCAATGGTGTATACTTGAGAATTACTTTTTTGGAAAATGAAGTCATAATTAGGATTAATAAAACATTCTTTTAATTAGAGGAAAGAGTAAATGAAATGGTCACCAAATAATTTTCCTTTCAAACATAAGATCATTACTAGGTAGTGAAAACATGAACATGGAAGTGAAATATTACTTTAATGTTCTGATTGTGAGTGATAGAAAACATGATTATGATATTGTTATCCTTCACAACACCATATGACTTTGATCAAGTGAAAGAAATTTTATTTCTCATTTAAAAATGGAATAAAATTATATTTTTATACTAAAATCATTTCCCATTAGTGGTGAAATTATTTTACTACCAAGAGTAAGAACATATTGAAATGTTCTTATGTTGAAATTATAGTTTCACCCTTTAATCAATTTCCACTAAAAACTAATATTTTTCTCCTAATTTCGTTTTTTAATTGTTTAGACTAAGGTACTATATTACACTTCTATAGATAAACAATTACTCTAAATAACAATAATATGTCCCTCCTATCATTTAAAATAACCAACACAAATAAGGGTAGATAATTACAAAAATGATTAAACATTCATGTGATGAATAAAACCTTAATATCCATAAATTCAATAGTAATACCAAATATTGTAGTTATATCACTCAATAAATAAGTAATCTTATCTCACCTAAAAATAATCCACCCTATAATTGAAATCCAAAAATTATAAGGATTTGATCACTTAGCCTTCCAAGATGACAACTAATATTTATCTTGAAAAACGTGGCATCTAAAAAAATAAAATCTACATGATAAACTAACTATATTCATAGATAACTAAAATAAAAATAAATTAAAAATAAATTAATATATTCCTCTATTATAAAACTCTTCTATAATTCCTCAAATAATGGTTTATAAAATTCTATTTACCTTAATCATATGAACTTATCCTTCGTCAATCAAATTGATTAACTAAAATGAAAATTTCATATATACTGGGAACTCACATAGGTTAGTGGTAGATTATCCATCCATGTATCCCATAGGTTTCTTATTTAGTACAGTTGACCTTACCGGTCATGATGGGCCATCTACCAAGTTGAGGGTTTTCCTTTTTCCAAAATTATATTATTATAATCATTAAAATATTTTGTAATGTTTCTATGAAAATAATAAAAAAATACATTAAATATATGCTACATTAATGAAATGTTTTAGCCAATGATGTTATATTATATGTTTCATTTTTCATTTCAAAATCTATAATAACACATAATTACCTTTAAAAATATCATGTAATCCCTAAAGGCCATCCTTACCTTTAAACATATCTCTAAGAAATTTAAATGACATATTCCCCAAATAATATTTCCACACATACAAAACCAATGGGATGTATTTTCATAATTTTATCCCATAAAATACATAAATTTGATTAACGAACATTATATAATATCCCAAAATGATTTATATTTATTTTAAAATATAATCAAACTTATAGAGATAAAACCATGATGGTTTCTATAACTATTATGTTATTGAAGACATATAATCTTCCAAGATCAAGGCAAATCCATAATTTTTTCATGATTAATAAAAGAATAATAGAATTGGTGAAATTATTCTTTAAAACATTGTCTATCCCATTAAATTTAAACCCATTTCATTCTAGTTATGACCATTGACTAAAATCAACTTGAAAAGTGCAAACATCAAACTACAAAAATCAGAGTGAGTTATATTTAAATATTATTAAAAATATGTGTAAATTATTAAGAATAATTCATAATTAATGAGCACATATGTTTATAATATTTTATCCATGTTAATTACCATATCTATAGGATGTTATCGTATATTTTTAATTATCCTCAAACATTATTCATCGGGTCTTGTTCTAATATCTATGTTTTCTTAAATCTTATTCCAAAGGTATTTACTAAACTTGTTCTGATTCCAACTCTAATGACCAAAACACTAGTAGACCAGAGTTGGTGGTTACTATATTACATTGGAATAATATACATGTAATTACATCCCAAAGGACTTAACTGTATAACAGTCTTACTATACTATGTACATAATTGAAATTCAAATTTTATTTTAAAACAATAAATACTCAACAAAATTTTATAGAATTTAATTATTCATGTTAGTCTATCAACACATATGAATCATCATAAAAATCATGGTATCCTTGGGAAATTATTCAAAATAATGGTGAGATAAAATTATAAGGTACTGTTATGTATAATAGAACATATTATAAATCAATAACAATAATCAACATAGAATTGTAAATTAGTAAGTACACAATCCATTTAAATAGTTAGATAGGGAAACCTAAATACGGGAAGCTAAATAACTGAAAAAACATGTCATTTAATCAACAAACTGAGAATGAAAATCATCCATATAATTTTTAATTGTTAAAATCTCATTGATAATTATAATTGAATCGTAATTAATATAATGTTTAATTATATGTATCTAGCACATGAATTATCTACAATAAATATTATTGACAATAAAGTTTAATCTACAGGTAATTAACTAATTAATTATGTCATAAACTATTTATTTCATGATACATAGATATTAGTTATGGGGTTATATTATTTTGAGTCTCACCCATCACTATTGGTCTGAAGTATTCTTCATATATTGAATAAATGATTTAGTTCATGAATCAATATCTCTTATCAACAAATATATTTTTTTGGGTAAAAGATATATATTTACCAATATCTATATAGATATCAAACAAAATTCAATGTAGTAAATCATATTTTGAAAAAAAATTATGATTTATGAAAAAATGTATCCATGATAAATAATACAGAGATTTTGGGGAAATTCAATGTCCAGAGATAATGGGAACTTGAACAATTCAAGGGAAATTTATTAACTAAAAAAAGCATAGAAGTGAATATCTAAAATTTTCTTAGTCAAATTGATCACAATCTATATATATGAAGATTAATAATTATACCAATACAATACATATATATATATACACACATTTCAGTAAGAATAAAGTGTTATTATCATTGATGAATAGAATTTCATTCAATTATTAATAAAATATTCTTGAGGAAAAAATAATTTTCACATGGAAAATAATTTCTAAAGTCTCATTTTAGGAACAAAATCCCTGAATTTTATTTGAACATAATCATTATTTAAAATAACATATGAAAATTATCATAAGTTTCTTAAAACATTTTACTGGTAATTATTGAAGGAAATTCTGTTTAAGGAGTACACATTAAAAACAATGTTTCCCATCACCTTTTCAATATAGTAAAATGTGATTTTTTAAATAAATATTAAATTGAATTGATAAAATTTTTAAATATTAAAAGACAGTGAAAATTACTCTAATTAATCGTTTCAAAAATTTAAAACATTTATGGTTTTTTTAGAAAACATGTTTTTTAAAGAAAACATATTTCCTATTCAAGAGACAAAGGATATCGTGTTTTCCTAAATTCTTTTCATAAAAACATTTACTCATAAAAGAGTAGGAATATGATATTATTACTTGTAAAAGAACGTGAATTACTATATAATATAAAAATTAATGTTTTTAATAAAAAAATCATTAAACGATTTATTTTAATGCAAATTCAAAAGTTAAAATCTAAATTAGAATGACATTTTGAAATAAACTAATAAAATAAAAATAACGTTGAAGGGAGAATTTATAAATGGTTAAAATAAGTTTATAATTTGTAAATACACATAATAAATTGAAAAACCATAAGGTAGTTAATAGTTTATATAAAAATAATCATATAATGACAGAATCAATGAATTAGAATATTATCCCAATGAATAAAAATTTAATTAATAAATTTGTTATCATGAGAATTCTGATAATTTAATGTTATTTAAAACAATTATCATAGTTTAAAGAATGTTATTAATTTATAACATAACCATATTTATATTTATGATATCATATATAATACAATTACAACATCTTTTATTAATATTTCATGATTTCCTATATTTCGGGTGTTGTCTAATTCATTTTCCTATGAATGTTTCTTCATGTGTGTTCCAATTAATATGCATATGATATAGTTTAAAAATATATAGAATGATAACTTTTTATAGATATCATATTTTTTATTTTATGTATTTTTATAATCATATTTGAAAGGTCAGAAAAGAAAATGAATTACATCGCTTAATATAGATGGTATGTTATACGTTCGCATAAGCAATAATATCATTTATAAATGAATAAAAGAGTATAGATATGGGAAATATATCATTATATTTTCATAATTATAATATTTATATATTATTTCGATCATTGTAACCATCCATGCAATGTGAATACTAAAAAATAATTACATCACTACATAGAGATGGTAAGCTGTACATACGCATAAGAAGTTATATCATTTTTAGAGAATTGATTAAAAGTAGAATATGGTTGTTTCATAACCCTAATAATTTCTTAATATAGAAATGATAATAGGGTTATCATTTTATTTTGGAAAAAACATTAATAGGATGTATAAGAAGAAATAATCTTGAAAGATTTAGTAAATATGATTAAATATTATTTAGAGAAAAACCATTAGATCTATTTGTAGGGACACTGGGGTTTGTTTTTTGAGAAGATCAAAACCTCTAAAAAATTGATAATGAGTGTTGACCTCACCTGTTTTGATAATCTCATTCATGTATTCATATGTGTTGAAAATCCCAATTATGTTTTCACTCTCTATGATATTTTTAAGTATCATTGATCTATACTTTAATTCTTTCAAATATGTGATCAAACCAATAATAATTTTTAAAATAGTCTTTGGAATATGTTAATCCTCATTTATCCATGTTCATACAAGTTATAAATTGATTCTAACACAATCGGATGTGTTCTGCATAAAACAGATAAGTAATCTGCCTATAGCTACTGATAAAGAGCTACCGGTAACCAGTCTACTGATAGACTTAGTCTACCGACAGACAGCTACCGATAGACTTAACCAGTCTACCGATAGACTTAACATAGAGCTACCGATGTGCTTATAAATATAAGCTACTGACTTACAGACAGCTACCGATACAAATTTAGAGCTACCGGTGTAAGTATAAATAGCTACCGATGGAATAAGAGTCACCGATGGACGAAGCTACCATCAGACTCACCGATCCATCAGACTCACCGATCCATCAGACTCACCGATCCAAGGACTCCCCAATGCAAATGAGTCACCGATGCAAATGAGTCACTGATACAAATGAGTCACCGATGCTGATCAAAATGACTCACCGATCAGATGACAGACCGAAGCTGATCAGAATGACTCACCGATCAGATGACAGACCGATGCTGATCTATCCGAGTCACTGATCATTACTCTAATGCTGATGACCTACCGATCACTTGAACAGTCATAAACAACTATTTGAATTTCTTTATCTTTATCTATATTTAATCTAACCAATGGTCATATTAGGTATATTTTAATGCTCTGACAGACTATTAATAAAGATTGTCGGATGTCAGGAAACCGTACCTCGTACCTGCGGAAAGGAAACCTTTTCTATCCTACGGAGCACGTGATATAAATATAAGAAGACTCTGCTGAAGGAAGGAAGAGAACACATAGAGACAACACACAACAGTGAGACAACACACACAGAGACAAGGAAGACATACGACATACTCAAGAAAATCTCTGTGCATAAAAGAAGAACCAAGCAAGACAGAATCACATATACAATCAAGCCTACTCAAGAAGAGTTCTGTGCATTCAAAAGAATAATGAAGAGCTTCATCGACTACATCTCACTACCTACGAACCTCGAGCATACGACACTCTGTTTCTCAAACAGAAACGAGAAGAGGACTCAAACTCACTTCTGATCGAATCCAAAGAAGTCCAGAGCTACACTGAAATCACCAGAACCACTTCTAAACTCTATAACTCTTGTTCTGTGATTTATTATTACTCTTTTCAAGCAGTGTGTGTTATCTGCTGTATCTAACACATACACTGTCTCCTGTACTCAAACTGAAGGATTTGTAAATCCTTACCAAACTCTTTCATTCTTTCTTTCCCACGAATAACAGTGGTAGAGGTCGTGTGTGACCTGGACAGCTGGTTGCTGTTGTACAGTTTCCCACGAAGAACAGTGGTAGAGGTCTTGGACCTGGACAGTTGTAAACTGTTGAACCCCGATCCAGGGTGTGGATCATTTTTATACAAACTGTTGAGAGGACTAAGTCTCGGCTTGAGACTGAACCTCTTGGTTACTTCTCTGTGTTTGTAGTTATACTCTATATCCATACTATACATATTTATTTCATATTCTGCTGCTATTACTTTGAAATATAATCTATCTTCAAAGCTACTTTGATAATTAAATTCGAAAGTGTTTATATTTATTATAAATCAGTAAGTTAGTTTCAAATGTTAATTTAATCATAAGATTAAGTTAAATGAGAACTAATGAATCTTTGAGAAACTAATTGAACCTTTATAATCTATATAAATTCACTACAGTTTAATTTGTTTTTGATATTGGGGGATTTTAATAGAAATTGTTTTTAACAAAAATTTTAATTGGAACACAATTCACCCCCCTCTTGAGTATCCACTCCGACCAACACTTGGTATTAAAGGATTAAAAATACTTTCTAACCATAATCTTCTTTTGAACTGTGATTTTAGTTGTATTTTAAAGTTCTTAAAATTTCTGTTATATCTAAATTTTTATCTCTTTAAAATTTTCTCATTATGGACAATAGACTTGAGGGTGCTGCTACTAACCGTACACATTTCTTCAATGGAACTAATTATGCTCAGTGGAAACTGAAAATGAAAATTCATCTAGAAAGCATAGGTTTTGATATTTGGACTGCTATTGAATCAGAATACAAAATTCCCACTACTGCTAGATCTACTTGGGATGAACCTACAAAGACTGCTTACAATAACAATTGTAAAGCTATGAATGCCTTGTACTGTGCTCTAGGAGATGAAGAATTTAATAGAATTTCTGCTTGTAAAACTACTTATGAAATTTTGGATACTTTATCTGTTTCTCATGAAGGAACAACGAATGTTAAAGAAATGAGATTGAACACTTATACTATCAAGTATGATAATTTTAAAATGAAGCCTGATGAACTCATTTCTGACATGTTTCTCAGGTTCAATGAAATTTTCAATACAATGATCTCGCTGGGAAAGGATGTCTCATCGAAGGAACAAATTATGAGAATTTTGAGGTGTCTACCTGATAGATGGAGAGGCACATCTGTATCAATCAGAGAATCACGTGACATTGCTTCTCTACCTATCAAGGAACTAATTGGCAAGCTGATGATGTATGAAGAAGAGCCTAAAGTGAACAAAGAGGAAGAAAATGAACCTGCAAGAAAGTCGGTCGCTTTCAAATCCTCAACTTCAAAGAATAAGGACAAAGAAAAGCTTCAAGCTGTAGTTGAAAGTTCAAGCTGTGAAGACAGTGAAAGTGATTCTGACAGTGATGCTGAGATGGCTCACATTTCTAGAATATTTAAGAAATTTTATAGGAAAAAGATGTTCTTCAGAAAAACAAATTATAAGGGTAAGTATGATCACCAAGGAAAATGGAAAAAGGATTGGAAGAATGACAAATCAGATGATGTTGTCTGCTATGAGTGCAAGAGAAAAGGACACATTAAAGCCGACTGTCCAAAGCTAAAGTATAAAAAGAAGTATGAATATAAGGACAATAAGTTTAAGAAAGCCATGAAGGCTGCTTGGAGTGCTTTAGAAGACAGCACAAGTGAAGCTGAATCTTCAGACTCTGAAAGGAATCGAGCCAACATGTGTTTTATGACAAACACCTCTGAGGTAACTGCTGAAACTCCTGCTTCAAATTCATATTATTCTGGAGATGATTCTGAAGGTGATAACATGTCTAAATCTGAACTTTTTGAATACTGTGATATGTTAGAAGAGACATGTAATGATCTTTAGGATAAATACAAATCATTAAAGAAACAGCATGCTCTCACCACTACAGTTAAAACCGAACTCACTATTGAAAAAGAGAAAAATTCTCAACTGTTAAAAGAAAACACTGAACTGAAACTATCTAATGAGCAACTCAAGAAATACTTAGATAAGTTCACCAATTGAAAAAATACTCTAACACAGATGCTAGGAAAGCAAATAGCACCTAAATATGCTACTAGTATAGGATACCAACCTGGACAAAGGAAAATTGCCAAAACTAGATTCATTTCTAAATCTGGACAGAATGAAGGTAATTCTGGAACTTCATATGCTTCAACCAGTTATATACATAGCTATGGATCTAATAAAGTTTATCTTTCAAAGCATGTCAATTCTACAAATTATATGAGACCCATTAGACAAATATGGGTACCAAAAGTGTTATTGGCTAACCTGTCTAGACCCAAGAAAATCTGGGTACCAAAATCATCTCCCATCTAAATCTGTTTTGTAGGGATCTTTCTTGAAGAGCTCCTGTAAAGAGACCTGGTATTTGGACAGTGGATGTTCAAGACATATGTCAGGAGACTTCTCTTGTTTTAAGAGTTTAATAAAAGTTGATGGAGGCTTTGTCACCTTTGGTGATAATTCAAAAGGAAAAATCATCGGGCTAGGCCAGATTGGTAACACTGATTCAATTTTGATTTCTAAAGTTTTATTTGTCGATGGCCTTAAATACAATTTATTAAGTATTTCTCAGTTATGTGATGATGGTTTCCATGTTAAATTTGAAAATTATTCTTGCAAAGTTTTTAATTCTAAGAATGTTTTGATATTTTCTGCCTTAAGAAATGAGAATGTTTATGCTGTTAATCTGAATTCTTTAGCTAAGCAGAATATTACTTGTTTGAATGCTTTTCATAAAGAATCTTGGCTATGGAACAGAAGATTAGGACATTACAACATTCACTCACATAGAAAACTTTCTAGGAAAAACCTAGTTAGAGACCTACCTAAATTAGAATTCCCAAATGATAGAGTGTGTAACCCCTGTCGAAAGGGAAAACAACACAAAGTTTCTTTTAAATCAAAGAAAGAAGTTTCGACTTCTCAACCACTTGAAATGGTTCACATGGATTTGTTTGGACCATCAAGAGTTTCTAGTTTAAATGGGAAGCACAATGTTTATGTTCTTGTAGATGACTTTTCTAGATATACTTGGGTATATTTTCTAGCTCACAAAAGTGAAGCATGTTCTTACTTTGTAAAATACTCCAAGTCTGTAGAGAACCTTAGTGAACTTAAGATTAAAACTTTGAGGAGTGATCATGGTCGTGAGTTTGAAAATCAAGATTTTGAATCTTATTGCTCACACAATGGCTATACTCATAACTTTTCTGCCCCTAGAACACCCCAACAGAATGGTGTAGTAGAAAGAAGAAACAGAACCCTCCAAGAAATTGCTAGAACCATGCTCAATGAATATGACCTACCTATTTATTTTTGGGCTGAAGCTGTAAATACAGCTTGTTATGTCATTAATAGAGTCTTAATCAGACCTGTTCTTAAGAAAACCCCTTATGAATTGTGGAACAATAGAAAGCCTAAGGTTAATTACTTTAAAGTTTTTGGTTGCAAAGTATTTATTCTGAATACTAAAGATAATCTGGATAAGTTTGCTTCCAAAAGTGATGAAGGAATTTTTCTGGGTTACTCTATTTCAAGTAAAGCCTATAGAGTATTCAATAAGAAAACCAAATGTGTGGAAGAATCTGTTCACATAAAGTTTGATGAAACTGATCCACATGAGCCTAAAACCTCTCTTGAGAATCTTGAAGAAGATTTGTCTATTTTGGACCTTAATGATAAATCTAAAGAACCTGTTATAAAAGTATCCAGTTCTGGACTTTTTCCAGAATCTGCTTCTGTTGAACCTGAACCTATAGATGAACCTGAAGTTTCTAGTCCAACCTTTACCAGATCAACGAGGATTCTAAATAATCATCCTTTAGAAGCTGTTGTTGGTAATCTTGATAGAGGAACACAAACTAGAGATTCTCTAAGAAACCAGGTTGAACATCAAGCTTTTCTTTCACAGCTAGAACCCAAAAATATCAATGATGCTATCAATGACGAATTCTGGGTAATAGCTATACAGGAAGAATTAAATCAGTTTGAAAGAAACAAAGTCTGGGAATTAGTTGACAGACCTAAGGACACTTTGACAATAGGCACAAAATGGGTTTTTAGAAATAAAGTAGATGAATCTGGAAATATAGTTAGAAACAAAGCTAGACTAGTTGCACAAGGATATAGTCAAGAAGAAGGTATAGACTATGAGGAAACTTTTGCACCTGTAGCTAGACTAGATGCCATTAGGATCTTACTTGCATATGCTGCACATCTGGATTTCAAGTTATATCAAATGGATGTCAAAAGTGCCTTTCTAAATGGTTTTATAATTGAAGATGTTTTTGTAGAACAACCACCTGGATTTACTAACCCCCATTTTCCAAATCAAGTTTTTAAACTTTCTAAAGCTTTGTATGGTTTAAAACAAGCTCCAAGAGCATGGTATGATAGACTTAGAAATTTCTTTATTTCAAAAGGTTTTACTAAAGGGATTTCTGATCCAACTCTTTTCATTAAAAGAATTTCTAAAGATGTTTTAGTTGTACAAATATATGTTGATGATATTATTTTTGGATCTTCTAAACACTCTTTATGTACTGATTTTTCAAAAAGTATGAAAAATTAATTTGAAATGAGCTTAATGGGAGAGCTTAAGTACTTTCTTGGATTTCAAGTATTTAAAAATGAAAATGGTATTATTTTAAATCAAAGTAAATATACAAAGGATCTTTTAAAACGTTTTGGTCTGGATAGTATCAAGGGAAGTGAAACTCCTCTGAGTACTACCTGTAAATTGGATGCAGATGAAACTGGGAAACCAGTTGATCAAACCAATTACAGAGGTATGATTGGTAGTTTACTTTATCTTACTGCTAGTCGACCTGATATTATGTTTAGTGTGTGTATGTGTGCCAGATTTCAAGCTAATCCAAAAGAATCACATTTTCTTGCTGTTAAAAGAATTTTTAAATATCTCAAACACACGGTTAACTTAGGTTTTTTTACCCAAAAGGACAATCCTTTGAGTTAATGAGTTATTCAGATGCTGACTTTGCTGGTTGTAAGTTAGATAGAAAAAGCACATCAGGAACATGTCATTTGTTTGGAAAATCCTTAGTTTCTTGGTGTAGTAAGAAACAGAACTCAGTTGCATTATCTACTGCCGAAGCAGAATATATAGCTGCTGGTAGTTGCTGTGCAAAAATTCTGTGGATGAAACACACTCTTTTGGACTATGGATATGTTTTTAAACATGTTTCAATCAACTGTGATAACACCAGTGCAATAAACATCTCTAAGAATCCTACATCTCACTCTAGAACCAAACACATAGATGTAAGACACCATTTCCTAAGAGATCACTATCAAAAAGGTGATATTTCTCTTGAATTTATTGGCACCGAACATCAATTGGCTGATATTTTCACTAAACCTCTAAGTTCGGATAGGCAAAGATACATAAGACATGAATTGGGAATGTTTAATTACAACCGGTGTGAAAATCCTCACTGATGTGAAAATTCTCACCGATGTGAAACTTCTCACCAATGTAAAACTTCTCACCGATGTGAAACTTCTCACCAATGTGAAACTTCTTACCGATGTACAATTCTCACCGATTTGTTTTTCTCACCGATGATTAACTCACACCGATGCAATGTTTTTAAAACATCTGTCTACCGCCAAGAATACGAATCGTTTTATATTATTTTATTACTCTATTTTAGTCATTTATTTGGAATTCCTAAATGATAAAACTAATTCTAAGCCACTTCTTACCTCACCGAGCTCAAAATCCCTCACCTTCGAACCTTGGCTCCCAAATCGACCAAGAACCATAAACCCGCGATGGCAAAAACCAAGCTTCCTATCATCGGAGATGAAAGAGTAGAACCAAACGCTAAGAAGCAGAAGACACAGCATAAAGCCAGTGTTAGTGAAGTCATAACTAGATCGGGAAGGCGACCAGTGAATCCTCACTTGCAGAATAGAGACATAGTAATCGAAAAGGAGTTGTGCGTGGAATGGATACTGCCTAGCAAATCGTTAGTACTCGAGATTCTGGAGGACCAGAAATGGGTGGATTGTTTCTCGAATAACAATGGCCCATACTACACGAAGTTGGTAAAACAGTTCTATGAGTTTGTAACCTTTGAGAAGTCTGAAAATGAGAATCGAGTAAGCTCTTTTGTAAATGGAAAAGAGATGTATTTTTCTTCAGTAGAGTGGGCTGAGAGTTTGAAAGTACCACATGAAGGTGTCTCTGGGTATGTATCAAGAGCAATGCCACCTAGCAGTGACATCTTTGATTATGAAACCGCCTTAAAAGAGCTGACTGGTAATGGAAATCAAAGGCAAGTGGTTGCTGCTGAAATGGATGGAGAAAATCGACTGCTTTTCAAGTTTGTTCAGCATGTGTTGATACTGAGGCGAGGAGATTTTGAAAATCTGAGATATCAAGATATCTATCTTCTTAATTTTCTAAGACATGTTGTGAAGATCAATCTGTACAGATTGCTAATGCTTCAAATGGAAGACATGATTAGACCAAAGTCAAAGACTAATGCATTGTTCATTGCCAAGCTGATTTCAGTGATGATAAAAGAGAAAGGAATAGCTGAGTCTCAGGATGAGACAGTAGTAGTCAAGAACAATTTCTGCATCACCTCGACTGTGGGTAAGTACATGAAAATTAACTGGAACCCATGGAAGGGAGAATGGGTCAGTGATGATCAGAAGATCTATGACAGGTTTAATCCTGTGGATCATCCCTCAAGACCAAAGGATATGAGAGATCCGAGTCTGAGACCTGATGAAGAGGATCATGTTTATAGTAGTGATGAAACAGAAGAAGAAGAAGAAGAAACTCCCATGGATGTTGGAGGAGATCCATACTTGCCCCCAAGTCCTGTTGCATAATTGGTTTATTCTAGGAAAGGAAAGGTAGAGGAAATTGTATCTACTCATGAGGAAGACCAGTCTGTACCTCACCAAGAAGAAGAGGAAAAAGAAAATGTATCTGAATTGTCTGCTTCTGTTAGTTTAAGTATGAGCCCTTTGATTGGGAACTCAGCTATGCCTGCTGATGAAGTAGAAAGAGTTACAGAAGAAGCTGTACCTGTTTCAGAAAACCTCCTTACTGCTGCTGAGATGGAAGTTGTTGTGGAAGATTCTGATGAAGAGAATCCAGCACCAAATGCTGTTGTGATACATGAGAATGCACCCATTGAGGGGGAGCATCAGTCTGTGCTTGGAAAAGTTACAGTAGCTGTTGAACTTGGAGACTGGGTAGAAGACCCAGGGTTTATAGTCTGTGGATTGGATTATCCAGATTCAGATAATGAGGTCTCTATGAATAGACCGAAGACCAATTATGATCTTGCCTCTGAGATGTTGCCAGATGATGTGGTCAGATTTCATGATTTGAATAAGCTGAAAGAGGACCTCAAAACCAGTTTTGTTAAAGAAGTGGAGTTAATGGAAACCTCTCTTGCTTCCTCAATTAATTCAATAATGACTGACTCTGTAGTTAGTTTGGCCTCAACAAGAGGATCTGCCACAGTTGTCTCAAATGATTTTGTCTCTAAATCTGATCTTGAATCCATGAAGAATGAGCTGAAAGAATCATTCAGTGTATCAGTTGCTGAGATGAAGCAAAGCTTTTATGAAGAAATGAAAATGTTAGAGAGATCTTTCGAGCTATCTCTGGATTGTAATTTATCTTCTTTTATGTCTGAGCTTATGGAAGAAGTAAAAGAGTGCTAGACTCAGTCTTCAAGAATCGAATCAGATCTAGAAGCTCTCAAGACATCAATTGCTGCTTTGGATTCTTATATGAGATCCAAGTCTCAAGCTGACAAGGACCTAGCTTATGTGAAGAGTGTAGTAAGCCAGTTTGTCTCGGTGTTTGAAAGTTTCAAAACCTCAGTGAAGGATCATGATCAATTACAAGACTCTCAAGTTCAAAGCCTAATCAGTGGTTTGTCTAAGAGTTTTAAAGAAACTGTTTCCTTCTCTCTTGGCCCTCTCACATCCAAACTATCAGTTGACCTGAATCAAGTTCGAGCAGTGTTGAAGGAGGAGATTGGATTTATTTCAACCAGTGGCTCTGTGGACTCATCAGAGTTGAGCCGAGTGGTGCTTTCTACAAGAGATTCTGCCAGAGAAATAATGAAGATTGTTCAAGACTATATGAGAGAAGCCTCTTCCTCTCAGGAAGCCATAAAAAGCAAAGTGGACTACTACTTCACCAAAGTTTTCACCAAGCATCAACTCGAACACCACTTCAAGCTGATGTTGGAAAACATGAAGCTACAACCAGTCACTCAAGCTTTCAGAGAACAAGTGAGCAAGCTAAGAGAACTGACTCCTACCTTAGAGAAATTCATGGAGAACAAAGATGATTTCATCTCTGCTATGGAAAGAGGAGGAGGAATTATTATGGATTTTAGAAATCTGTTGCTGCCCTTCTTGCATGTTGATGCCAGACCAGTCATCATACCTCCTGCTTTGCCTGCTTCTGCCTCAGCTGCTTCCACAGTCCAGCTGACTCCTGCTCAAGCTATTCACAGCTTCACACCGATGATCACCCAAAGATCTTCAACCTACAGGCCTGACTCTGTGTCAGTGGCCCAGCCTCCTTTGATCTTTTCTGGGATTCCAAAACCTTCACCTACATCCTCACCACCCGAACCTTCTTCTGATCCCAAAGGAAAATCTCACGTGGAAGAGGTGGAATGATCCATTGGCTAGGATTTTTGATAGGAATTCATTTGTAACCATTTTTTTTGTACTTTTTGACTACTCTAATACAGAAGAACTCCTTTTACTTCTCATGTTTTATTTGTCTCATATATATATATGCTTTCCCACTTTTTGATTATCACAAAGGGGGAGAATAATAAGGAGAATAAGGGGGAGAAAAAAATGCGAGAATAAGGGGGAGACCAAGGAGAATGAAAAATATTTTCAATGGAGAAAAATAAGGAATAAAGGGAGACACTTTACCCTTCTCTTCATTTTTACCTCTGATACTTTATGTCTATTTAGTACCTTATGATTGTTACCTCTGATAACTTATGTCTATATCATACTATTTTTATTATCTCTGATGCTATTTTTAATAAGAAAATTGAATTCAATATTATACTCTTTACCATTATATTTTCACTATGTTAAATGCCCATAACATAAATTGTGATTATCAAAAAGGGGGAGATTGTTGACCTCGTCTGTTTTGATAATCTCAATCATGTATTCATTTGTGTTGAAAATCCCAATTATGTTTTCACTCTCTATGATATTTTTAAGTATCATTGATCTATACTTTAATTCTTTCAAATATGTGATCAAACCAATAATAATTTTTAAAATAGTCTTTGGAATATGTTAATCCTCATTTATCCATGTTCATAAAAGTTATAAATTGATTCTAACACAATCGGATGTGTTCTGCATAAAACAGATAAGTAATCTGCCTATAGCTACTGATAAAGAGCTACCGGTAACCAGTCTACCGATAGACTTAGTCTACCGACAGACAGCTACCGATAGACTTAACCAGTCTACCGATAGACTTAACACAGAGCTACCGATGTGCTTATAAATATAAGCAACTGACCTACAGACAGCTACCGATACAAATTTAGAGCTACTGGTGTAAGTATAAATAGCTACCGATGGAATAAGAGTCACCGATGGACGAAGCTACCATCAGACTCACCGATCCATCAGACTCACCGATCCATCAGACTCACTTATCCAAGGACTCACCAATGCTAATGAGTCACTGATGCAAATGAGTCACCGATACAAATGAGTCACCGATGCTGATCAAAATCAATCACCGATCAGATGACAGACCGAAGCTGATCAGAATGACTCACCGATCAGATGACAGACCGATGCTGATCTATCTGAGTCACCGATCATTACTCCTATGCTGATGACCTACCGATCACTTGAACAATCATAAACAACTGTTTGAATCTCTTTATCTTTATCTTTATTTAATCTAACCAACGGTCATATTAGGTATATTTTAATGCTCTGACATACTATTAATAAAGATTGTCGGATGTCAGGAAACCGTACCTCGTACCTGCGGAAAGGAAACCTTTTCTGTCCTATGGAGCACGTGATATAAATACAAGAAGACTCTGTTGAAGGAAGGAAGAGAACACATAGAGACAACACACAACAGTGAGACAACACACACAGAGACAAGGAAGACATACGACATACTCAAGAAAAGCTCTGTGCATAAAAGAAGAACCAAGCAAGACAAAATCACATATACAATCAAGCCTACTCAAGAAGAGTTCTGTGCATTCAAAAGAATACCGAAGAGCTTCATCGACTACATCTCACTACCTACGAACCTGGAGCATACGACACTCTGTTTCTCAAACAGAAACGAGAAGAGGACTCAAACTCACTTCTGATCGAATCCAAAGAAGTCCAGAGCTACACTGAAATCACCAGAACCACTTCTAAACTCTACAACTCTTGTTCTGTGATTTATTATTACTCTTTTCGAGCAGTGTGTGTTATCTTCTGTATCTAACACATACACTGTCTCCTGTACTCAATCTGAAGGATTTTTAAATCCTTACCAAACTCTTTCATTCTTTCTTTCCCAAGAATAACAGTGGTAGAGGTCGTGTGTGACCTGGACAGCTGGTTGCTGTTGTACTGTTTCCCACGAAGAATAGTGGTAGAGGTCTTGGACCTGGACAGTTGTAAACTGTTGAACCCCGATCCAGGGTGTGGATCATTTTTATACAAACTGTTGAGAGGACTAAGTCTCGGCTTGAGACTGAACCTTATGGTTACTTCTCTGTGTTTGTAGTTATACTCTATATCCATACTATACATATTTATTTCATATTCCGCTGCTATTACTTTGAAATATAATCTATCTTCAAAGCTACATTGATAATTAAATTTGAAAGTGTTTATATTTATTATAAATCAGTAAGTTAGTTTCAAAAGTTAATTTAATCATAAGATTAAGTTAACTGAGAACTAATCAATCTTTGAGAAACTAATTGAACCTTTATAATCTATATAAATTCACTACAGTTTAATTTGTTTTTGAAATTGGGGGATTTTAATAGAAATTGTTTTTAACAGAAATTTTAATTGGAACTCAATTCACCCCCCTCTTGAGTATCCACTCCGACCAACAATGAGGTTTGGAAGATAAATTGGTAGGGGTTGGTTAAATATATAGATCAATCTGGTGTAAAAAAAAGGAAGTGATTCCCAATTATAAATAATGTAATGGGAACTATTAAAAATTATAAAATTCAAATATACATCAAAATTAATTTCAAATTCCTATTGGCTCCAAAGTAAGTTATTTCTAAGATAAGAAGAGGTTTATTCAAAATTCAATCATCCAATAATTTTTTAACATGTTTTGGTCACATTCACACCATTATCATTTTCTTTTACCCATTTTTAAACCCCGTTAACTCTTACTTTGAAAAAAATATAATTTACACTTTAAGGGTCAATTTCTAGTCCTCGTCATTTTATTATTAACCTATATAACCCAATTTACCCTCTACCATAATAATAAAAATAACTAAGGATATTGTTCATATTTGGAAAGAATATAAGGGAAAAATTTAAAAAATTTGGACCTTATGAATCCAAATTTGGAATCCATTTTTCAAATTTCATAATATAGATGATTTAAAATTTAATTTACAAGTAATCCTGGAAAATGCAATGAAAAAATCTTTCTTGAATAATAAATTCTTATACACAAAAATTGGCTTATACCAAAATGAGGTTTAATGATTATTAAAACGAAATAAAATATATTTTTTATGACTATATACTATATATGTTTCATTGAGATCAAATTAAAATAATATTGATTCTTTGAGTATAATAAAATTAACAGTTTTATAAAAATCCATATTTTTCACTATTCACTAGAAAATCAGTCATCTCATATAGTTCCTAAAAAATCACTATAATTTAATTTTACTAATATTATTTAAATATTAATCTAAGTTTCTAAAAAATAAAATTTATTGAATTTCAATAAATTGAAAACCATTATTGAAGAAATTGAACTTTTTGAAAAATAACTTAATTTCACCAAAAATTAAGCTCTCTTTCACAAAGTATTAATTCCAACATTATTAATTAGTTGGAAAATAATTTATTTCATAATGTTATTAATACTATTAATTCCTTATAATTTATTTACTTTTTTATAACAATCCCATTAAAATATTACATTTTTCATTATGATGGGTGTTTTATGCCATGTAATCTAAGAAACATGTTATATTTAAAAAGAGACTATTGTAAAATCATGGGATGCTAAATCAATTTCCATTCTATATTTTGGGATTATTTTAAAAATAATTCTTGAAAGTCATTGAAATTTTTTTGCTAAAATTTATTCTACATTTGAAATCATCCTACCAACAATATTTAATCCCGAAAATTTATTTCTCAATTATAATTAATTGAAGAAATAAAAATGTTTTTCCACTGTTAATGTTAAAAAAGGATTTCTGGGTAGGGGGAATAAACCTATATCTAAGGATAATATTTTAACATAAATATTATTAATTCATATTTTCTTGAAATATTTTTACCCTATCTCATTTATAATGTTAGAAAGAGTAATTTTGGAGGAATGTAAATTGAAAAATACTATAATATATTTTAATCATTAGAAAAATTCCATCATTGTCCTATCCATAAATTTTAAAAAAAAACACCCCACTTATCCCTTATAAAAATATGAAGAGCCTGTTATTACAGTAAATCCCTGTATAAATCATTTCTTATAATAGATCCTAATCTAATAATGGTTTTTTTTTGCTAATTATAACATATATTCAAGTAATAAGGAATAACTCAATATATGTTTATCAATGAAGTGGTATAATACTTTACCTTTCTATTTCAATTTTTTTACTTCTTAAACCTTCTATAATAAAAGTTTATACTTCATAACATGAATTATCTAGTATCATCAATATAATTAGATGTTATTTTTATGATGTTGCAACGATTTTCCATTTCCTTTAAATAAATATAAAATAAATGTTTTTCCCAAGAATATGTGTACATTACACCTTAACAGATCGATATGGATAATTTTACATAACCCACTCTCATGGAAATTTATAGTGATTTTTTTTATAACAATATATGTTATTTAGGAAAAAATAATGATTATATAATGGTAAAATACAATCTATCTTTCTTTTATTATTTTTAGAGAAAATGAAAACAATATTTATTCACTTGTATGAACTACCATCTCTATGACCACTGTAATAAATTATTATACTAATACCTTTTTTGAATGATTATAAATTTTTCTAGGATTAATATATATAAAATATATATGAAAATTAAATTTATGGATATAATGGAACTATTATCAATGTACGATGATTAGAACATTTGATCTAAAACTATTATAAATAATTGAACATTTAACACCTAGAAATCACAATATTAATAAATACATATTAACAAATGGGTGCTTGAATGTTATTGGTGGAGTATATATGGTACTATAAGTATTAATAGCTTCTACTAACTATGTATAATAAATTTAAATTTATTATATACAAGTTTCGTTTTCATACAAATCATGTCATAATTGAGTTAAAGGATTTATGTTTACACATCAATTGTTCTGAGATTTTTTATATTATAATTCCTAATGATGATAATATATGGTCTATTTGAGTTTGTGATGATGATGTAAAACATATATTATACAAAACATTTCATATATTTAAGAATCATTTTCATGATTTAGACATTCTATGAATGATTTTTCATGATTGTATTGTTTCCCATATTGATTACAGTTTTTCACCGAAGGATTTCCTGTAATAGTAAATGAATGACACCCAAAGAATCATTTTTAATGTATATATTTATAGAAAATGAAATTATTATCTTCTTGAGAAACCTAATTTTATGGTGTAAGATTGAAAATTATCATTAATATTTATTATAAAAATCAAATGACATTAATCATGATGAGCTTCCAAACATGCAAAGGAGGGATCAAAATTATGTTGAGTTCTTTTTAAGGAAACATCCAAATTATTTTATTGGATATATAATTTCACAATATTCTATTGAATATATTAGTACCAATAAACAGATATTTTCTATTATACATGGTTTTTATCATAAAAAATTATTTTTTTTAAATTTAGAAGGAAAAGAAGATTAATGGTGGATAATTTTCATGAAAACGAGGAAAAATGAAGAAATTTACTCTATATAGATGGATGATATCATAATGTTAATTTTACACTAATTAATTTTCAATAATTATTTCTAACATAATGGAGGTATAATTTTAAGAGCTAAAGAATTGTTATGATTTATCTATTAGAATCTAAGAAGAAACTTTTACAGGGTATGTGTGGTTTTATTATGGTATTGTCATCCAACCAAAAAGATTGATTAATAAATTTTTAGTGGTATATAACTAGTAATGAAAGGGTGATATCCGTAATAATATTCTTTTCTAAGGTAGAAATAATTCCTTGTGCTATCAAGTTAAAAATTGTTATTAGAGCCACCAATCGACCTCTTTTATTATCAGAAAAGAAGATTAAAATTTAATAGGAATTATAATAATAAAAATCATAGAAGGGGAAAAATAATCTTACTTTATAGTATAATTTTTGAATTATTTATAGTTACCATTTTTTGACTGATAATAAATGATTTTTGTTTGGAAATTAATGTAAACAAGCAGTGGAATTCCCATGCATTGTGAAGAAGTTAGTTAATGAAGTGAATAGAGAGAAAGAACAATAGAGTTCAGAACACATAATTAAATTTTTTAAATCCAATGAGTTTGGGAATTAAACTAACTAGTTCTTGATTCTGATGGTTGTTGATGATGTCTGACATCAGAAACCTTATAAACCTAGTTATAAAGGGAAATATCATTCAATCACCACTAATAATTTGGTGTATGAAAACAAAGTGTTTAAAGGTACATATACCATCCACACCGTAACTACTAATTTATTACTTATTTCAGGATCTACCCACTATTTCATATCATAATAAGTTTCTAAGGGTATCACAATACTAAATCAATAATTAAATGTTAAATTTTTAGTGAAAATTCCTAAATGTATGATGACTACAAATGATGTCAATGATTCTTCCCTAATTGATGTTTATAGGAATGTGATTTCTACTAAAAAATTATTTTCCCTATAGTTAAATTTGATGTTGTTTTTAGTGTGTATTAGAATTATTTTAAAAAAATATGAAATTTGTTTCCAATTATGATAAGTCACATTTTATATTATAAACTAACCTTTAACCTTCGATCATTATGATGATAGATATGATATCTAATGTAAATTATATCTATTGTATAGTAATTTATTCCCATTCAACGGGGGTATTTATCTTATACTGTTTAGGTGAAAGTCAACATAAAATATTTTCTTATTATACTAGAGTTTGTTTGATAAATTCTAATAGGTGATACCCAGTCTTACTCTGAATTATAATTTTTAATTTTTAATGGAACACATACATAGTGATACTCCTTATTTAATGAATCTATATAGATTCTTCCCTATTTACATATAGTAATTTAATATTAATATTCACATGAATGTTGATAAGGAATTAATTTATCCTAGTGCATCCCTGTGGGTTGAACCTATTTGTTTTATTAATATGAATGAAGGATAAACGAATATATGTATAAATTATTGGTATCTAAAAAAGATTTAATTAAATAATATGTATCATCCCCCCCAGAATTATGGTTTAGATAAATCAATTATGATGATATTAAGAATTCTCCATGATTTGTCTTTGATCTAGACACTATTTACTGAGGATCAAATGTGAAGACACTCACAAGAAAAACACCGGTATGAGGTATATAAAAAATAAATTTATAACATTTTAATTTGGTTTTACTAATTTAACTAATATCTACAAGTATTTAATGAATCACTTCCTTATAAATTTACATGATTAGTTTGTGGTACTCTTTATATAAATTATTCATATATATTCCAAAAGAAAGGATGAGCTTGAAGATAACATGATTATTATACTAAAGACCATTCACTACAAGAATTATGCAATATACGTACTCCCTTATCCCAAGGGTTTTCCCAAAATAGTTGGGATATACTTTATATTACATTTGTTTCACAACGATTTTAAAAAAACATCTAGGAAAGGACTGTTTATGAAAATTATTTCGAATAACCATTGGAATAGGGTTATAAAATATCAAAATATGCCAAAATTTGTCATCAACCAGTGGTATAGAGCCTATATCCCAACATTTGTTAAAAAACAATGGGAATAATTTCCCCCAAATATAATGATGACCCCCTCCCCATTCCAGATCTGATTGATTTTTTTCCCAAAGAGTTGCACTGCTCTCTCCCAGCCAGAGACCACTCTTCCAATAGGTGATCCATTGTGGTTTTAAATCAGTTTCATACAAATGAAATAAACTTCCTCATACATTTATCTTCAAATTGGTGAGTTTTCTTTCATCCATTTATTTTTTTCCCAAATAGTCTACAATCTTTCCTCATTTAGATGTATTTATTATGTTTCGTATTCAATATCTGTATACATATATATTTTTTTAATTCCGTTTCATATATGACATCTGTATACTCATAGATAAAATAATTTGTTATAAATCCATTATATTGCATCTGTATAAATAAAATGCCTCTTTATACACATATATGATAATTCTATTGCATATACAATATCTGTATCAAAACATTATATCTATTTTTATAGATATATTTCATCTATATAGAGACATTATACTTTTTAGAAGTATACTACATTTTATTTACTATTATAATGTGAAATATCAATCTGTTTCAATATGAACCATTCACTATGCAATATGAAATATGTTTATACATCGTGAAATATGTAATTTTTTCTATTACAATGTTCATATGTAATATGTTTCAGTATGAATCATAAAATGTTGAATGTAATTAATGCATACACTATAAAATTTTTAATATGATTTTCTATTATACCATCTATAGTAATTTGTTTCAATAGGAATCATACCCTATGGAATAAGTAAATTTTGAATACTATGTAATATATAGTATTTTTTTCTATTTCACTATGCATATGCGGTTTATTACAATATGCATCACATGCTATGAAATATGTAATATATTATAATTTTACACTATGTAATTGTAATGAATTTCAATAAGTAATATGTTATTCTATTAAAATATGTATGTAATATATTATCTATTTTTCAATTATACTATCCAATAGTAATACGGTGTAATATGAATTATTCAGTTTCCAATTGTAATCTCTACATAATGTTTCATTCATCATGTAATAGTGGTTTATTACAATATACATTGGTATACTATTTGTTTTTTCTATATTTCAACCAACAAAATAAATTTTTCAATGGAAATCTATTTTCTTATTAACAATGTAATAGTAATATATTGTGAGTGTCTACAATACAATTTTATCGAATACAGTACTATATGAAATAGCAATTCAATATGTAATGTTTTTTCTATTATATATTGAATTGATATTGAATATAATAGTGTATGTAATCTATTTTTTATATATAGAGTACACTATATATAAAATATAATTTTATAAACAATATGAAATAAACTACTATTAAAAAAAATTAAAATTAAAATAGTATTCAAATATGTTACCTTTGTGAGGATTGATGGTGAAGTGACACGTGGGATGCACTTGGTAGAAGTGACCTCTTTGAGGTATTTTGTAATAATTCATGACTTTTTCAAATTCAAATCCAAGGCTACAAAACCCACATGAGATGAAATAAACCCAACTTTGACCCATGATATCCTTTAATCAATGATACATTAAAATTATTACCCTGGTAATTTTATAATAATGTATGCTTACTTCTATACATCCCGTGGCTTAAAAAATAGTACACATTTTAGATGATGATGTAAATACTTGCATCTATGAGATATTGGACATTTTTTTATCCTGATATTTACTATTATATAACCCCTCACTTTTGAATCATGTAAATAATTTTAAGAATTTCCATTTTTTATCTTAAGGGATAACAATTACTTTTATAAGGTCACAGATTTAGAATGATGTTATCATCCTAAAGTGGGGAGTCCCATGAAAATATTGGCATTTATTGGAGTAAGTTAAATATAACACCTTGGGGTATTCCATGAAGTCCATCAATACTTGATTAACTCATATTTCTAAATTTATATCCTTTTCTTTGATCTTCTATATGTTTCGATATCATGAAACCAAGATATATAACTTTAAAATAAAACATCTTATAAAGAATATAATTGATCACCAAAACTAAAATGGAACCACTTATTATAAATATATCATTAATTATGTAATAAAATGATCTTTATAAATTTATTCTTAATGAATTTTTTTTTCTTATAAATATCCTAGATAGATTATTCATTATAAAATGATTTTACATTTCATCCATTATGTTTCAATTAAATAATATTGTTACATATTTATAGTATTTTTATGTCTTTCATATTATAATTCTTATATAGAGTAGTGTGTCAGTTATGGGTTTATATAAATTGAACAATTCTCATTTACCAAAATATATTTTAAAATGTACTTCATAATTATTAATTTCTTTCATGAAATGACTTATTAAAAATTTATTTACAGAATGGATAGATGTTGGATGTACAAACTGATCAGATGTCAAGCGATTTTCAAAATAATAGGGAGAGATATTTAGATTTTTCATTTTACAAAGCATTAGAAAGTGGTCACATGCACTACCCTTGTTATTATAGTGTTCTATGACCTTGGATGAGCTAGGAAGTTGTTAGATACTATATAACCAAATATGTTTTAAAACAAACTACATTGTGTGGGGTCATAATATGGAGAAAATGGAATCTCTGAATGCTAATGATCCAAAAGGGAGGATTATATTGGAGAGTTTTTTATATGACTATTTTATGTTTATTCACCATCAAGAGAAGGAAATCATGTCAAACCAAGAAGACTTAGATTATAGAAAACATGATGAATCCAATTAAAATGATTTTGTTGACATGGTTAAAAAATTAAATGATGCTTCCAAGAATCCAGTATATCAGCAACGTGGTAAAATGAAAATGATAGAATTTTTGATCCAATTATTTCATCCGAATACCATATATTGTATTTTTAACACAACCATCGATTACATTATTACCTCCATGAAGTACATACTTCCAGATGATGCAGATATTCCCTCTAACCACAATATGGCATTGATGTTAGTTTAATCACTTGGATTTTCTGAAATAAAAAATAATGATTTCCTGAAATTTTACTTCTTATTCTAGGAGGAATCATATGAAATAAATGAATGTATAAAATATGGAATAACCTAATGAAATACAAAAGCTGATGTAACACCATCTCGTGTGCCATAGAAATTAATGTGGTACATTCTATTGTTCCGTAGACACCATAATATTTTTAGGTACGATGAAATATCATAAATTTTTGATGGCATGATATCATGAGAATGAATAATAATGAATATTTAGATCAACCTATGGATGGATTCACATCATAGAGATTTAATGCTTGATATCCTTATTTTTCCACTAACATGTGTATTGTGAGGTTGGGAATTTCGGGGGATTGGTTTAATCTGTTTGTGCATTTTCATTCATCGCAAAACATATTGCCATTTTTCATACACATTTATAACCTTCCAACGTGGTTGTGTATGGAATAACAACACTATTTTATGAGAATACTCATATATGGACCTTAGGATCCAACAAATGATATAGAAATATACATGAATCTTTTAATAAAAAGATTATTCTTCTTTGGTATATGGGTGTGAACACATACAATGCTTGTTTGAATGAAATATTTCAGATGCGTAATGCACTTATGTCGAAGATCAATGATTTTCAAACTTATTTAATGATGTCAAGATGGAGAATAAAGGGAAAACTATCATGTCAAGTTTTTATGATGAATAATGGATCCATAAGACTGAAATATCCCCACTATTTTAGTTTTCTGGAATATAAATGATTTTTTCAAGGGACCATCCATATAGATATAATCATCAAAGATTTGAAAATACCATGGAGACAGATAATCCAACTCTGCGTAGGTCTGGAAATAATTTTCTTAATGAATTGAAAATTTTTAGGTTTTCATTATGGAAGGCTCAAATGAAATCAGAAAAGATGAAGAATGTTTCTATTTATTCTTGTTAAAATTTGAAGAAGAGGAGTATATTATTTGAGATTCCTTATTGGTCAACAAATTTTTTATGTCATTACTAATATATAATGCACTTTGAAAATAATATATGTGAACATATTCATTCGATTTGTCTAAATTTTAAGGGAAATATAAAAAACTATTTACAATATTGACATGACTTAGTGTATTGAGGGATCAAACTAGAATTTCATTCTATGTGTATCAATGAAAATAAATGGAATTCTCCATGTGATTTTTATTTATGAAACCTGAAAAAAATCAATTTATTGAAGTACTAGATAATATTAATTTTCTTATTGGATATTCATGAAATTTATCAAAACGAGTCAACTGAAGATAGTTTAAGCTGAAATCCTTGACGAGTCATGATTACGAAGTCTTCCGACTTGAGTTTATTCTAATATCAATCCATTATATTTTGTCCAATAATTTAATGGTTTTATTTATTTTTTGTTTCATTTATTTAGATCTCTATTTGATAATATGTTGTTTATCTATTTATTTCCAAAAAAATTTGGTAGAGACACAATTAAATTTTAATGAGTTGGAGAAAATATTTCCTCCATCATTTTTTACATTCATGCTGCATCTGACTATCCATATTCTATGAGAAATATTTCTAGGAGGGCATGTTTCTTTTCTTTGGATGTATCCAACTAAAATAAATATATATAAATTGTAATTTTATGTCTGAAACAAGAACAATCCTGATGGTTCTATTGTGAACGGTTACATGGCTCAAGAGTGTATGGATTTCTTCACAAATGTATTTGTCTAATCTTTTAACAAGAATGAAAAGACGAATTTTAAATGAAGTATAACAATATGAGAAAATTGTAACCAGATTATCATCACTTCCTCAAATAGTAGGAAATCACAGATCATATACAATGACGACATTAATCCCTAAAGAGTGGGAGATGGCACATCGTACAATGTTATTCAACAATTATTTTTTCAATGATTACATTTTGTATGTAAATTGAACATGTAAATCTAATCTAATCCCTTTAAATTTTACATATCTGTTAAACTGTATCTATTTTTATTTTCAAGAACCAAAAATAAATGAGTAATGGAAATCATATTTCTTTTTCAATGAGAAGGATAGAGACATTAAATAGAAAAGATTTTTTTCTTAGATAAAATGTAAAGTAAAAGTATTACTATAATAAATAAATAAAATCACCATTTAATTATGATTAATATTAATTTATATTTATTGTATTGAGTTTTCCTAATGACTTTTTCTCAAAAGAAATAAAATCATTTGATTATTGTCATAATACTGTATCTCATGATTGTAGATCAATTGTGATCAATGGGTATAGATTTATTACCATTGAACGAGTAATGATGATAATAATAGAACATGATGGTGTTATTCAAGCTGCCACAATAGACTATTATGCTAGTGCATCAAATAATATACCTCATTTTGAAAATGTAGCTTATTATGGAGGCAATGAGAAAATAATAATATTAGATTTTTATTGTCATTGTTAAGTAACTAGGATGAAGTGCTAGTGGCTTCATTCAATGATGAGGCATGGCACCTTTATTGATGATTGTGGATCTCATGTTATTGACATAACTCTCAATTTTTATTGATGACCCATATTTATTGGCATTAATGATGAAATATGTTTTTATGTCACCTTCGAACTAAATTTGGTGTTATTATTTAATTAACTACATGACATGTTTTTGATGATGGTGATGATGGAATTGACAATACCCATACTGCCATTATCCCCAATCCATTTATTACTTATAATGACTCAAACAGCTCAATTTTCAGAGTTGATTACGAACCCGATGTTTTGGTGGGAAATATATAAAATCATAAATATGTGTTTCTAGTTAATTTGGTTTAGATTATCTTGGTATTTTATGAATGTTACTATTCAAAATGAATTAATATTGATTAGAAATATATTTATCCCTCTTGACCTAATAGTAAATTTTCAAAATTTATTGGTTTTTTTATTTGAGTTGCATTTTCTAATATTGAATTTAACCATATTCAAACCTAAAAAACCAAGAATGTCTAAAACAATTAGATTCGAATAAAAAAACAAGATGAATTTAATTAGAAATATTAAACATGTTGATATGGAAATCAAAACAAATGAAAATAATGACCAAACCAAAAAATAAGATAAATTACCTAACTGAAAATATGAACCAAACAACCAATGAAAAATAAGTCATGTCCTATATTTTTTGTTTCCTGGCTTGAAAATTAGTTTCCATTTCTAATTACTTCCATATTTTTTTTCAAATTAATGAAATGAAACCTACTGAGGGGTAGTGAAGAAAAAGGATCAAGAATAACAATCTTCAAATGGATGAGATCAGAATTTCTCCATTCGTACTTTTATGAGTATTTTATATCAAATATATATATATATATATCAATAATATATAATTTCATGTTCTTAAAATTTTTAAACATTTTTTGAATGATCCACCACTTAGGCATTAGTATTATTAAGAGAAGCCTAGTAGTTGTCTCAGGACTAAGGTCAGTGGTACGAGGGGGGGTGGTATGAGAGCTATGTGCTCCAGTCATTGTACAAGATTAGTTTTGATACCCTCCCCACTATCATACCATCATCCACACATTCTGATCCTTCAGTGTCATTTAGTATAGATGAGATTTTTTGATATATCATGTTTTCACAAACCTTTTCATTTGAGACTCCTCACCGTTCATTACTATATCTAATGCTGATTCCCATTCCTCATCTATATCATGCATTTGTACAGCCATCCATTCCAACTTCTATACCATCTAGTAATTTCTCTCAGAGCTTCTACATTACATTATCGACTCCTGATCCAACATAGTCTATGCCCACAGAGCATACACTAGGTCCCACTCCACTAGTATAGGGAGATGATCCTTCAGTGCTTGTGAATATAGCAATTCCCATTGATCAGACTACCATAGATATATTTTAAAACCATATCAATTTTTTTAACATAATTTATTTCTTTATATGATATATATATATATATATAATATTTTTATTTCCTAATAGATACATCTACTAATAAAAGACATGGGTATACACACATTCATGTGTTTTGGAACTACGGAAGACAGTTGATGGTGGACTCAAATGAATAAAAAAAGATTGAAAAAACATGGTAGTAGTGTCTGAGTTTTTTTGGAAACACTTTCCAAATACTCTGGCACCATTCCCATTACCTCACACTCTTGGAGATTGTTTCCAAATGAAGTCAATGATAATTCTTGGGTATTGATATGGGTAAACATTTATGTTGGATTAAATGTAATATTATTTTTGTATTTATATGATTTAATATTTTTATGACATCTTAATTTTAATTTTCCTCATGGTGAGGGTACACAACCATATCGTCTAAAGGAATTAGTTCAGCTTTTGAGAGCCTTTAATCAAAATTTGTATATTGAATGGTGCGCAAGAGTTGGCATAGAATTAGAGTTTGTACCTATCATGGATGATTATCTAATAGAAAAGTATCATCAAATGATTACTGATAGGATGACTTCCAATTTTATGGTATTAATCACAATTGGTGTTTCTAAATGTAAATTTTCATGTTTTTTCATTAATAATTTCTTTTGTAATATTAAAATTTATTTATTAATCATCCGAAGAAAATAAAAAAAAAGATAATGCTAAAAAATACCTCCACACTTTGGGGCGTACTACAATGGCATATCATGAGAGGAAGCTGGTACCAAAATTGTTTATAATTTTTCTTTAGGACTTTCACATTATATATTTTCCTCTATAATTATTTCTATTTCTAATGTATTGATATAATTTTAGTCATGAAATTTATTATTTTTAACATATTTTCAATTATGGATTCCATCATTCAATGTCTTTGTAGAGGATGTTTTTTAATATTGAAGGCTGCGCACCTTGATAAAAACTATTTTTCTCAAGTAAAAAGAAAAAAGATGGATGTGTTGTAAATGAACCAAAACAACAACATACGGTATGTTTTACTTTTTTGATTTAATATTTTAATATCTATTTTTTTATGTAATAACTTATTAAAATTTTTATCAGGCTCATTTGGAGTGCCATGATTTCCTGGTACCTGATAATTTTGGGCTAAATGATATCTAATATCAAGTAATGGGAGATGAGCACTATGAAAGAGTAGACTAACTACCAATGAAGAGTATATTCCTGGAAGTATATTGGACCTCTCAATGTACTATAAATAGTACCACAGTTTTCATAAATGTTAAGGCATAAGAAGAACATTCCGAAAAAAGGGTCACACATGTGGACGAATGAGTTGTAAGTAAAAACACTAAATTTATAAAATTTAATAAAGATTTATGTATATCATGTACACTATATACCAGAATAGATTTTTATTAATATATTTCATCGATGCGTTCATTAAATAGTGCACTCAATGGAAGTCCACATGGTTGTGAAGATGATTTCGTTCATGGATTTGATACTGGTAGGGAAGATGATGAGTATGTGGATGATGAAAAAACCAGGGTTGAGGAAGAGGCAGAGGTGGAGGCCGAGGTAGAGGAAAAGGGAGAGGGTGAGGCTGAGGATGATAATGGGGAAGAACACAAGGATGGTGATGTGGATAGGGATGAGGACAAGGATGAGGCTGGTGAAGAAAGAGATGATAGTGATTATGATGATGTAAAGATTGATTTGTTATATTTTTTGACTGATATTACTGTCATTTGATGTTGTATAATTCTGGACTCAATATTTGTGTGATTAGGTTGGTCACATTTTTCTTGACTCGGGTATCCTAAATGATATATAGTATTAATCACAACACCATTTACCAATGTATTGTCATATTTTTTGATAAATTAATTAATGTATTTGGATATTTAATATATGATTCAACATTCAAAAATTTTATCTAGTCAGTAGCCTTACATGTTTCTTTATTTATTTATCTATAAATATTTAAAATTTACCAAACATGGAGGTATGTATTCTATGAATTCCCTTTTTAGATAAGATCAATGATATTACACAACCCAACCCATTATCATCCATGAACCCTCCCCAACACAACATCCTCCCTACCAAAATCATCCATGTCCATGGCCCCTCCGTGTATCCCCTTCCAAATTATCTCTGTAGCACTATCTACCCTCCTAATGTTTTCCGTAATTTTCCCACCCCTCTAAATGTCTCAGCAAATTTCTATGTGGTGTGTGACGAACAACATATTTTAAAACAAACATTTTGAATTTACTGGAAAACTTTTTTGGGGCTTCCAATTACTCCATACCAATATATGTTATTCATTAAAATTTCACTTTGTAGTGATTTTAGTATTTTTAGTGCCATGGAGGATTATTTTTGTCTTGTATAACTCATCAAAGCTTCCTCATATCTTATGTATTATCATTTTTCCTTGCAACGTTTTTCTATCTAGAGACAGACAATAATTATATCTCTAGAGGGTATGGACCTTGATTATCATTTTGTGGAAGTTCCCCCTTCAGCAATCTATCCCATGTATAATTCATTGAGACTAGATGATATTAATATATTTTCTGTATTTTTCAATTCCATATAATAATCGGTTAATGTGGTTATGCTCACCACAATTCTGATAACTTTCATGCAACAAACAACATAAAAATTTAAGTGTGTTTCATACTCTATTCATTTTATTTTAGATATTCATATCCAATATAAATCTTTCCTCATGTGTTACATGTCATATAAATCATATAGATATGGGGTCCTGAAATAATTAACTATTCCATAGAAACCAATAGTGTATATGGATAAATACATTTAGATTAGAATATTATGTCTTCATTATGGGCTAACATCATATTATGCCTACGTTGTGATAGATATTCTAGAATTTCCAACCATAATCAACATCTCTTATTTTTTTAATCTTCTTTTTTGAGCCTAATATTATTTTGGATCCTACTGTAGTTTCTATATGGTGGATCATAGTGTGGTGACATATTTTCAAGGACATACTGCTGTGCACTATTCAACTACTCATTGACTTTATTTTGGGAGTGTTCATAGGCACACCATTTTGCAACATTATATAATAAAATTACATCACAATGATTTCTTTTAGACTCTCAGTGGATGCCCAGTGGCCATTCACACCACCCAGGAAACCTTTGGTGAGTCACAAGATCTGCTAAATGATACACTCAAATACATGGCTGAAGAACTTAATCATATTCGTTATAATTATAATACATCATAGGCATATTCCTCTGAATAACTATCTTTTGATCTTTACATTATTGTACACCATTTTGATATAGTCTCATTCTAGTTTTCCAATGGTGATTGGTCTTTCACGATCGAGGTGATGATGAAGGCTTCTTTCATCTGTAAATCAAATGGATTGTTTCTTCAATCCAAATTTGATTAATAATTCTACTCAATTTAATTACAAACAATTATTTAAATACTGCAATAAAAATTAATACCTAAAATGAAAAACATATTCTAAAACATTAATCATGTACAGAAATACTATACTCATCAATCAATAATAACAACACAACAAGGATATATTTCCATTTCTAAATCTATCTAGTGTTCTTTTTTCCATAATCTCCACTTTTTAGTGGATATCATCTTTCCTTTAGAGTGGACACTATCCTCATATTAAAATGTATTCAAGTGACATGTTTTGATTTATACTGTGGTATTTTTCCATATAATTGTGTTGTATATTTTATATATTTGTTGCTGTATTTACAGTGTGGAGTTTTTTCTAGTTTATTGTTTTTTCAGGTGTTGTATAAGTTTTTCTTAGGTGTTGTAGTCATCATTATTCTGTTGTATTTTTCATAATATATTATAGAATTTTATACTCTTTTCCTTCATGTGTGTTATTCTATATATTGTAATTATTAGTGTGAATTTTAATTATATACATTATATTGTCTGCAATGTAATTGAAAATTTAGGTAATTACAGAGGGGAGTAAGTTTTATGCTGTTGTCTGTAAATGGAATACTATATACTGACTATTTCTAAACCATTTGTATAGATCTGAAAACTGTATCTATACCAACAACTATTATCAAGTAATTTTTATATCAATATTCAAACAGTTTATAAACAGTTTGTATATATTTAAGGATTGATATATACCAATGGTATTAAACTGTTGACAACTTCTATTCCAACAGTCTGCTCAAACCATTTGGATAGTGTACTTTCTAGTGTCCATTTCCAAATTTTAATGCATAATCATTGGTATAGGGGTATTATCACACCTCAACATCCAATGGATTGGAAAACCATTGGTATAGTGTATACTAATAGTTTTCCAACCAATACCAATGGTTTTAAACTGTTGAAATGTACTAATTTATAGTAGTGATAATGAAGTTGAAGATGTATGATATATTTACTAAGTTTGAATATTTGATACAAAATGTTTTATTTTTGTATTACATAATCTCAAGTCTGGAAAATTGTTTTGATCCAATAATGATTGTTGTTATTGAACATTTGACCAAACTAACCACCATGATAGAGATCCGTAGTTTCCATGAATTATATCGATATTATCAATTATTTTTAATGAAATTATCATGGAAATATATTAGTTTTTTATTGTTTTCATGGAAAGGAGTAATGTTACTTTGTATAGATGAATGTGTGAAAATTTTAACGAACTAAATATAAAATTAGTCATCTCACCTGTTCTCACACTACCTTACATTAGAGAAGTCTTTATGATTTATTTGATGCATAAAATAAGGGTATATGGTTTTTTATTATATAAAAATACAAGGATATAGATTATGCCTCAAAAAATGGAAGGTTCGTTAGCACAATTTCCTCAGATATGATTTAGAGTTTCCATGGATAATCATTAAATTAAATAAATTGATGAATTATTATTACAATGAATGGTGTTCCATATAAACTGGTCAAATAAAATTAATATATATATTTAACACAAAAGTGATTAATTTTTTCTAGAGATTAATATTTGATTTGATAAATGATTATGACTAATTAATATATTAACACACTAGGAATGAGAAAAGTTGGTATATTATCTAATTTGAAAGGACAATGATACCATATATATTTGAATGAAAAAAATATCTATTATTTATTTATTTATAAAGGATGGAGCATTAAGTCATTAGGGAATGGTAAAAATCATATCTTATGATTACAAGTGTTATACCATTTATCCATGTAATGATTCTAGAGTCGTAAAATAAATAATTAGATCTATGATAATATATGAGAATTTTATCAATGTTTAACATTTATTATGATGGATGATAATGTCTTGGAACCTAGTATATGTCCCATCAGTATTGTACATAAAGAAGGAGTTATTGGAAGAATATCATTGCTTATGCCACTATATTCATCCAATAAGTATGATGTATTAAATGATCTAAATCAGAATTGATGTTGACGAAATAAAAATATAGATATTTAAAAGAATTTATCTTAAGGATTGGTATGATTGTATGTTCTAGTTGAGATATTGATGTTTAAGTGTATGTTACAACTATTACCCATATGAGAATAGAAATGTTAAAACATAACCATAGTATTTATCATCAGAATCACCAAAATGTATAATGGACATTTTTATATTTCTTTTATAGTTTATTTCCTTAAAAATTAATCACATTTCATTACTATTAGATAATATTTCAATCTTGATCATATTTATAGGATATACATTTTGGTGTGGAAATATTTTATGGCGTACCACATTACATTGTATCTGATCAACATTTTATGATTACCACGTTGTTCTAGAGAATTCATCATCAAAATCACGGAATTGAGTTTTCATTCAATATAGAAAAAAATAATTAGATTTAAGTGCAATGTAATAGGAATAGTGAAAACAAGGAAGATATATTTATGTCCTACAACTGGATTTCAAAGGTAGTTGGGAACAACACATTCTTCTTGATAAATTCTCTTTTAAAAATATATTTTTCTCAATAATTTAGAATATTTTTATAAAATAAACAATATGTTGCTTTGTAGAAACATAATATTATATTATGATGCTAGGGAAAAAATGTTTATAGAACCTAAACCATTTGAGAAAATCGTTAAAAATGTTAGAGACATTTTTAATAACACCAAGGATACTAAGATCAAAAGAAATTTTTTGATGATAATCATTAGTGAGAAATTAAATTCAATGCTGGTGAGAATTTATTGATATGAATTTATATATATATATTGTTAACTAGATTTATAAATTTTAGAAGGTCTTGTCATATGTATATTTGTCCCATTGAGATTAGGATGCATATCACTGGATGCTTGCACTGAACATCACTGATGGTCTTGATGTGTTCCATATACCTATCATGAGGAAGTACATACCTGATCCTTCACAAAATATATATAGAGGTTATACCAATAGATAATGGTACTACTTATAATAAACAATTAGTATAAATCATTGACCATATCGATACATTTATTCTAAAAAGTCTACTCAACTTATTAATTTTCATAGTTGGAATAAAAATTAATTAAATCTACATGGGAACCTGATGATATTATGATGTACATTTTTACTCATTTATATGCATTATAGAGAATGATTTTTTTTGTTATAAAATCATTTTAATTGGGGTTTAATGTTACACCCTGATATTTTAAATATATTTTTAATTTTTAAATAAACATGAAAAATCCCACAATATGATTTACATTCAACCCCAACTCTAAATAAAATGTGATATAATATATCAATATAACCACACATATAAATTAGGGATATAGATAGGAATAACCACATTATGAGGAATATTTATAACATTTTTATATAATAAAAAATTATTGTTTAATTTATAATATGATAGTACTCAATTTTTAGTAGTCATTTTTTCATAAAGAAATAATCTTTCTTAAAAAATGTTTTTATTTAATTTTGAAAAAGGATATTACATTAATTTTTGAAAATATTAAAAAAATTATATTAAAAATGAATAATGTTTTTGAAATTACACTTTTATAGTTATCTGTTGTTGATTGTTACATATTAAAAAAAGATTAATTCTTTAATGAGTAGTAAAAAATATGTTTTTTTAATGAAATATATATTTTCCATTATAGAATTTTAAATGTAAAATAATTTTGTATTGATTTTAAAAATCATTTACTTACCTTTTATTAATAAAATAAATTTTATTATAATTAACACAATTCCTAAATTTGGTATAAAAACATTTTAATACTTATAGATACATTTTTATAAAAATATTTTTCTCATCATATTTTTCTGGTTGAATTTAAAATCGATTTTTAAGACATATAAAAAACAATTTTGAAAATTTATATTTCAACTTGAGAATTATAATTTCATTTTTTTTAATTTTAGTTTTATTTCTTGTCATAATTAAATTTAAAAAGAGTTAAATTTTATTACAATGATCATGGTAAAAAGCGGTTTCCCAGGGGTTAAACCGTTATATTAGGATAACATTTCCACTTCATATTGTCTAAATATTATTGGATATCCTTATTTATACATTATATCATATACAAATTTAGGATGAGTCATTTTGGATTCATTTGAAATGAATAATACAATAATATATTATAATCCTTATAAATAATCCAATTGTGTCATCTCCAACACTTATAAAAGGACACCCCTATTCTCAATTATGTACAAAAATATAGGATCATAGATAAAAAATTCCTATGCAATATACATTTTTTATATGTTTCCCCATATACTTTGGGTCCTTGGATGATCATAATACAATACATTCAATGCTCACATAGTAATCAAATGGAGGTATCTCAATAAATAGGCATGGTTATTAACTGTGTTGTTTTAATTTTATTTCATATTGAACATTAAATAAAAATAATTTATCAACAATTAAATAAAAAAATTAAGTATTATAAATATAAAAATATGTTTTTATAATTATTTGCTAAAAGATTGACCACATTTCCATCATACGTATTTGCAAGCTTCCCTTGTAAATACATGTGGATTGCAGCCTCCACATAGAGACAATTTTAATTTTTCATAACTACATCTCAAGGATATTTATAATAATGTATTTAATTAATATATATCTCATATTATTTTTAATAGATATTCAAAATTGGAAAAATACTACTTATCTTTATTTCCATCTATTTTTTTAAAAAATGACATTCCTGTGTATGTTTGAAAAACTGTGTCAATGAATGATGTAATTCATTGGTCAATATATACATTTTATAGTTGATTTTAAATGTTTTTAATATGAATTTTTTTTATATTTATAACATTATTAACATTCTATAGAGAATGGAACCATGACCAATGTACGAGCACTATAACTTCTAAACCGAAACGATCTTAAAAAAACAGTTAACCATATGAAATTATTATTTAATTAACGAATTATTAATAAATGTTTGTTTTAATGTAATAAGTTGACCATAAATTATATTATATTTGTTTTTATGGTACTAATATGTGAGTAAAAATGAATTTTTTCTATGGAATGATAAAGATATTATAAGGTATGTTGATGTTCTTGTAATTTTATTACAATCTAAATTTTATTGGGATTATTTATGAATAAATTTCCATTTATGAAATTATATGGTTTATATAGAAAAATTATAATTAAATTGTTTTTAATTGTTATTTGTAAAAATTAAAATTTTCTCAATTAATTTGATGCCTTCTATGTACTGAACTATTCAAAGGAATATTATATAGGAAAAATAGTTTATTTCTTTTTTTAGTTGAGAACCGTGTCTTCTATGTCAATATATTTTATATAATTTTTTCATTATTGTCTTTAATATTATCCAAGGATTTATTGACATTTTTTATACATGTTTACCTTTTACAATTTTCTTAAAGAGAATATTGTTTTCAATTTTTTCATGAAGAACTATTGGATTTTTAATTAAAATGTGGAAGGAATCATTGTTTTAGCCGAAAATAAATGAACGAAATTTACCACCATCATGAATGGTAAATTATTTAAAGATTAATTTACTAGTTTAAATGTTTATTTTCAAATAATGTTTCATCCATAATTTTTTTTCAATTTTAATATATAAAATATCTTATTTAAAAATGAAAAGGGTATTTTCGTCTAGAAATTTTCTTATAATCTTTATATGTATTTTTTAAATAAGAACATCTATTGGTGTTATTATAAATCAATGGGGATATGAAAAAATGATACCATAACTAGTAATTATCTATAAATTTGGTCGATAAGATGGTGAATTATTGATGAAACACATATTCTTATGCACGAGTTAAATTATGATGTAAAGATAAAAAATTCCACGATCTTGTGGAATAAAGAAGAATCAATTATGATTATGTGATTGATGGGTATACTAAATAAATATAATTAATTAGGTAATGATTAATGTTTTCTGAGATAAAAGGGTTACAGTGAGGTAATCTTAATCCCAAAATAGGGTACACTTTTGGTTATTCCAAGCTCAATGTAAGTAAACATGTGGTTATCCCAAGTGTAACTTGTAATTAAAATATAGTTTGGTATGCTTGACGTAATACATCTATAGTTATGATTATTATAGACATTATGGCACATTGTTATAATATCATATTAAGAAAATTCTATGATCTCATGGATAATTTTTTATTCATATATGATTCACGTCTTATGAACTGGAAGGTTTTATTATATGACTCAATATTATGAAATTTTATTTATCAGTAACATTATTAAATAATAGAGTCATGTTACCATTCCCTCATGCCTATCATATTCTTAAATGATCATTTTCATCACTCTTGTTTACCATTACTGATCATCTAATCTAACCCTTTATTATGTTTCCTTTTCCCTAGGATATTAATAATGGTTTTATGTATGATATGTATAAGAAGGATTCTATTTATTATTTATTAAGTTGTAGATCACATAGATCATTTATATACAACTTGTTTATGTATTCATGTTTCCATAGATAGTAAATTATTATGGTGTTGTCATGGATCGTAATGATAGGTAATGGATATTTATATAATAAGATATAATATATATGTATGTAATTTTTCGGATACCTCATGTTATTCCAAAATCTAGGAGATAAAATTAACATTAAATAATAATATGTCGATTTAATATTGTGATTAATTTAATATCAAAGTACTTGTTAGAGGGGCTATCAAAGATAGAGTTGATTAATTATGGGATATTGGAATGGCCATGTGTGAAAAATACACAAAATATAAATGTTTCTTCGTGGAAAAGTTAATTATATGGTGAAACAAAACATTATTCCTCAATAACATGAATAGAGAGGGGTCATGTATTTGAGTAATGTGATTATCTAACTCTCAATGTCTTTGGTGATCATGAAAAAAAAACCTATTCATGTTACACCTAAAATATTATAGACATGGATTATCCTTGATATGTATTTTTTCAGTCATTATTATTCATGTGAAACCTTGGTAATGTGATTATATAACCCCTAGTGGATCAGGTGATGGAGGCTAACCTTGATTGGGAATTCTTGTGATAGTTGTACTTTACATTATTCCCCCGGAGGAATGAAATCACCCCATGAGAAAAATATCATTTCATAGACACTAAATCATGTCTATCCATGATTGGAAAATATAATGATCTTTTTTTTCATGTGATTAACTTGGGTGATATTCTCAGTGACATGTGACTTGATCACACATAGTGTATGGGATCATACCAATCTACATCGACATCTTCAACCACATTGGACCATCGGACATGGCTCACCCACCTTGCAATGTGGAATATGAATAAGGTATCTGACCTCTATAAAATACATAATAATAAGAAAATAAATGGTTAAATATATGATATAGAAGAAATATATTAAAACAATGGAGATACTTATGATTTTGAAAAATTCTGTTATGAAATTATATATGTAAACATCAAAGGCACTTAAACAAATAGGGAATTGTTTTCAAAGGGGATGAAATGAATATGAATAAATTCAACATGAGGAAAATTATTCATGATATAATTTGGTAATAACAACATAGTCATGCCATTTTGTGATGACCTATCAGTCACTTAATAAATTGGAGATCTCTTTATCTTGATATTGTGTAATGCGATCATCTAATAATACCAATTATATGATCACATTACCCTATGTACTTTCAAAACACACACATACTTTATTTTCCTATATTTGATCAAGAGAACCCCTTATGTCAGGGGATCATGTGACCTAAAAACTTTATACTATCAAATGAACCATTAAACTTATTATTGTCACCTAACATCTAGGAATTCCACCCTAAAACTTCTATGTTTTTTACCCCTGCCATGTGGCTCTATCCCTCATGGGAATATACCTAGGGTTATTTTCAACGTGTTAAAATGTTTCCAAACATTGGGAAAGTAATATTAATATCCTCAAATAACATTCCTTATACACCGATGGTTCATGAATTTTTGATCTATCAGGACTCTAATTCCAATTATAACGAGGATATATATAATTCATTTTATTGTATCATTATCTATATATTATATAATTATATCAGTACTTTGATGAGGAAATATCATCTCTAAAGGGAATGAAATTTTCCTAACACTATTGTTAAAATAACCCCATATGTAATTCACATTTCAATGTTCCTTATGGTTAATAATCAATATTCTCCTATTGAACCACATACTCTATTAGACTCAAAAATTTATTTCTCTTAGGTTATGTTTAGTGTGTAATAACAATACAAGTTAAATCATACACACATAGGAAATGATAATGATCTCGTACTATCTATTTTATCTAAATTTTTTTTTGAATAATTTGGTGTTTAATATATGAAATTATCATGTTGTTATCTTACTAAAAATTCCCACATAATTTAAGTTCTCTTTAGGTTAAATTATATACTAAATATTCATTTCCTTCAATAGGAAATACACTACATGAAGCATATCAGGGAAGACTTATATGCCTAAACCATGCTCAGTCTTTTGTAGTTGTTTCTTTCTTGACCCAAGTTCCACCAACATTGGAACTATTGGACTCTGATAAATCTTTTCAGTGGATATACATTGCTCGTTTAAAAGGCTCATCCCCCCATATCTCACATATAAATTCCCTCATATTTTTCCTAGAAGCAGGACATTAAAATTCATGAAAACATCATAACCATTCAATAATAAACAGCATCATACTTTCATGTCACATAATATAATCGTTTCCACTCAAACTACCTCCTAGGTTTTGATTCCTATCTTGAAAGGATACGTAGTACACCTACACGAGGTTCAAACCCATTGTAATTAAAATTCACCATTATCTTAATTTGGATATACTTCCCATGAGATTATTTATGAAATTTCATCACCTACATATACTATCATGAGTAAATTTGTCCCATCCTACAAGACCATATTCCATATGAACCATATTCTATGAGGATATATTTTGAGAGGACTCATTTCCCCACTAGAAGGATATACTCATTATTGGGCCCAATTTATCATCCTCATCAGGTCAAATTCCATGTGGGTATCATTTTCACAATTCTATAAACCTTTTGAATAATCTCATCGTTATTAATATATATTCAATTCAATGGTTAATAAAAAATGGTGTCTCATGTGTACGTTCCACACAATCTATTACTGTGCCCCATTCTCTTAATAATACTCCCTAAATACTATATATACACCATGGCTTAGTACTTTTTAACATAACCATAAAAAATAAAGAATATCACATTAAGAGGTGATAATAATGATGGTTTTTGTTTTTTTATCATGGTTATATGTTCAAATAACCTTCTTGGGCTCAATAAAATCAATATACACACCTAATCCCTTGCTATATTGAAATTTGATTTATAGAACCTAACTATAGAGGCACAAATCATTGTAATCCCCAATACATCATCAAAAGTAATAATGTGTAACAATATGGTGAACCAAATATTTATGAATACTATATCCGTAATGGAGAAATTATAATAAATAATTTTTATAGTGATAGAAAACCTCGGGTAATAATAGATATTAGTGTAATTTAACAACAAATAATAAATTTTAGGGTAACTTGTCCCATACGAGCATCATTTAAAGACTAAAAAACAATACATAAATCAATATGAGAGTCCCTGTTTTGAATATAAATTCCCTTAATATAATGTGATGATCCCGCCCTCCCATCCTATTGACTAATGTGAGTTTGTATGTTTCATTGGTTAAAGATCCCAATAACCACATTCCTTTGGAAAAAATGCTTGTAGTTCAATATGTATGTGGGAACCGTTAGGTGATTCATGTTCTAAATATTAATCATTTTAGAAACAATCCGAGATAGGAGTAGTATCCATCATGAAGTTTGTGTAGTAATGACAAACCCCTCACAAAAAACTATGTTTATACAAACCATATTTGGTCAAAAAATATTGAAAAAAAAAATGAATCAACTATAAATAGAAATAAAAACATATAATTACGGTTCCCACACAATGTTTTTCAGTCATGTCTCTTACATATGATATAGATTAAATTAATATTAATTATCCTCTTTTTCAACATGGATATTGATATCATCCCCACAAGATCACCATATCCTATGGCAATGAAATTTTCATGAATAAATTTGGCACTGTGATTTCCATGTTTGATGATGCCTCCAAAAACCAAAGGTTAAAATCACCAAATCTTCTCCTTACAAACCATTTGTTGTGAAAATGTTTAGACACTACCACCAACATGGTACTATACCAACCTCAGGGTCCATATTAATGGGTCTACTAGAACTATAGAATGATGGTCCACCTAATCCATGGTAATGCCCTATTATGATGGTGATGATTGTCACCATTTCCATCCACATTGTGAGTCTATCCCTAGAATGAGAGATTTATAACATTCCATTCCTTATGAAGGTGTATTAGGGTGTTGGATATTTCTCCACCATTGTTCCAGAGTCTCCCATGAGGTACCCATTCAACACCTACAAGTGTTATGCAAGAACCACACCTCATTGGCGAAAGGAGGATGCCACCTGACATGTCACCACAATAAACACATAGTTAAATGTGACAAGGTGATCTCTATTGGAACTGCACATTTTATATTATAGGATTTGGGAACATATACCTACATCTTCAAAAAAATTCCACCATCATATTTCAGTATCATCTAGTGAGATGTCCTATAGCCCTACTCTCCCACAACTAGCCTCACAGCAAGTTCCGAGAGAAAATATGAGGGAGAAACATTACCCCACCCTGATGAAAAAATCCCATAAACATATCACTGTTAATAATGGGGGAATGGATTGTTCACATACACCAATTTCAATCAATTTTGTTTTCATCATATCATGTTGATCGAAGACAGGTTGTCTTATATTATCTCCCATACTCTTCCGATGTGCCAATGCGTTTTCGTTAAAATAGTGTATATTCAGTGATATATTCTATAAATAACATGGGAAAAGATAAAATTAGTGTTATAATAACAAGAATATAATATCATCAAGATAAAAATGACTATAGGGAAACCCCATAGAATGTTCATACTCTTACTTCCATATAAGAGGATTATTAACATATATTGAAAATTTAAAATGAAATGGGTCAGGATAATATCCATGTTCACTAATGAGTTTTTAATGAAATTTTACAATCAAATCAGTATTGGAACATATTCATATGAATGAAGGACTATACAATTTTTCAAATGAAAAACTATATGGGTCAAGAATTCCCATCCTCAATAATGTTCCTTAGAATATCTTGATATCCACCATAAGAAACAGTCATATCCGTACTAATAATTCAAAAGTTATATTATTTATTCCAATAGAAGATGGAGAATTGAATATATTATTACTCCTTAAAATGAAGTAATGCATCAATATCACTCAATATTCATACAATAGGAGGCTCATAACCCATATTTCATTCAATATTTCCATTGGAAGATTCCATCGTGGAGTGAACAATTGAACCTGTAACACATTCTCACTTAATACATTCTTGGATGGTATATTCTTGTATTATCCCAAAGGCGGGATTCATATTACAACCAAAAATCCAGATTCCCATTATAATACACTAACATATTTCTAGTAGCAGGATCATATACCCACAATATCTAAAGAAATTAATCAGAACACTCTAATAGCTACTACACAGTAAGCCTATACACACACTTATTCTCAAACAGCGAATCATGATATTCTAAAAATAACACATGATGAAGATAACACTCATACCATTCCCAAAATTAGTTTCATTGAGTCCATGAAATGAATACTTATATAATATTAAGGATTCAATAACTATTCATATGATGTTAAAAGTTATAACTACCATGGGAGTTCTCCTTGTGGTATTATAGAGATGGATAACTAGGATGTTATACATGAAATACATTATAGAAAACGTCCCAATAGCTATTTAACAACCATAAAATGGAATCCACTCATTTTGAAGACATCATCATATAGAGAGGTCACTATTCTAGAGGGTATTCCTAATTTATCCTATAAACTGCTAGGAAAACCTCACCATAGTCATTAGGCGACCAAGAGTGGGGACCACCATCACTACCCTCTATAGGTCGAAATTTATTGTTACTATAAAAGCATAAATTATGGGATAAAAAGGGAGAGTTATAGAAATATGAAAATAACGAATCTTGAATTTATACGTGGAAGGATATTTTTGAGAAAAACATCTAGAACATGTTTTTGTGCATCTCCAATTGTAGTTAAAATGTCCAAGATGAAAATAAATGAGAAATGATTAATTTATCTATACCAGATCCAATGGTAAAAATTTCATTGGATAATGGCTGATAACCACCCATATTGAGGATATAATGATTTTATCGGGGTTGAAAACATTATTTGTTTTCAAACAGACCATTTGTATTTTTTCAGGGCCTAGAACACATGGATGATAATGCATTGGGTGAGTATACGACATGATTACCTCTATATCTTGGTGTCCCTCTATATAGTAATCTATAAAACATGTATAAGCAATAAATGATATGAATATTATGGAAAGATGAATTTTACCTCTTATATGTGATCATAGATCCTTTCAGTTATGGATTCATACAATATATAACACATGGGGAGGCCACTGGTAAAACAATGTGTCTTTCAGTTGGTAAATCCAGAAAAATCCACTAGTGTTCATGAAAAAATCAGTCCTGAGTGGAGAGAGTTAGACATTGATAGGCTCCGGATATAGGCCACTCAATAGGTCCTGAATATATCTTAGATGATATATCCAAAACATCAGTTCACAATATATATCCACATAGAATCTATTTCATTTAATTAGAAGGTGTTACAACTGGTCCTCGCACAAGTCAGAATGAACCAAATAAATTAAATTTCATTTCCATCCACCATGAAAACCATAGGAGGGAAGCCCCAGTCCATGGGGTTAAGGTATTTTTTTTTTCAAATCCTCTATCTTAGGTGTTATTAAATCCCTTATAGTTTGATTGAAAATAAATGGTGGATCTCGGTCAACTACATTCCAAGTTGTTGGGGTTATTTTTACAATGACCACCACCCTCGAAAACATCATATATTTATAAGGTATGAATGGTACATATGGTAGTCCAATATTAGCCCCAGCAATTAATTATAGTGGAATATTTCCATCTCCCCTTTAAAAATAAGTCTTCTTGAGGTAGGGTAGCTGATTTTATCAATCGACCCACAATATTTCCTACCACCAGACCACACAAGTATACCATTCAATTCCCAGACTATTAGGGTGTTCAATGAATCCATCAATTTATCTATTTATTGAATATAACTATGTGATTTCCAAAATTGCATGATCTATCCCATCAAGGGTCACAATCCAAAATGTACTATTGAGATATAGAGCCATTAAATGAAATTATTTCCCCCTCACTCTCATTCCACCACGGAGAAATAGATATGTATGGAAACATCATAGTGACCATTATGAAATTAAATATCCCTACTTTTGGGAGAGTAGTTTCAATAATATGATTGTGAAATATTCAATCTCTGAAACACTAATGTTGAATTACTTAGAATTAATATTTCTAACGAGTACTACCTAATAGAAAACGAAAATGTTTCTACTCAAGCCCATGGAGAGGATTTTAATCACACTATGAGAGTGGAATTTGATCATCATTAATGTTAATGGTTCATAAAACCAGTCTAGAAGAATATGGGAAATATAGAAGACCAATATTTTCATCAATTGTGAAAAAAAACCTCCCTTATAAAGTGGAAATCACTCTAGTCTTGTGTGAGATGTTAATAAAAATGAAATCAATACTATGAAACCACATAAATATTTCTACTCATCACATACTCATGGTGTTTTTTAGATAGTGGTTGCACCAAATCTCGATAACACCATCATGTCTATATCCTCTCATATAGAATCTTGGAATGGGTGGTTCACCCACATGAAACCAAAGAGAATACCATGTTTTGAATTTGATGATTCAATTCTTCCTCTTTCTAATTTTGGGAATCCCATTTTCATTATCTTATGTGTTATACGGGATCATGTGGAAAATATCTTACATTTGATGTCAAAAATTGTTTACTTTATGGGCCTATGAGACTAATAAGAGGAAGAGAAACTATGATTCTTTGTCCATTCTTTTGTGGGGCCTAGTTCTATTTGGAAATACAACATATGAGAAGTGACCATTTTAGGCTAGTAATACATTTACAATCAATTCCTATGTAAATATATCTAAAAAATAAGGAAAAAAATAATCTTCATACTCATGAATTAAAAAATATAGTGAAAACACGAAACTCTCGACCGTGTTTACCCGATGGAAAGCTATAATATACTCAATATGTATTCCATTCCCTTAGTAGTTGTTTTCATAACTATTTTAATAGGACCATTGTGATGAGATATATATTCATTTCATACTATGGAAATATATGAGTCTGTTTCAAGAGTTTTCTAAAAAATTAGTGTTCCAATAAGATTCTATTTGGTAAAGTATGATTAGATCTAGGACCATGCTCACTGCTCAAGGGAAAATGCTTGGTAAGTCAGAAACCACAACTTTCACACTCAAATTAATTCTAGTGATAGCTATAATACATATCTAGGATTTTAAACTACTTGAATCCTCCCTATATGATATAGAAACGAAAAATTTTATATCATTTGGAGAAACGGAGGGATAATTCCTCTTTTGAATCAGGGAACGAAAAAAAATATTCCATTTGAATTGAATATGGTCCATAATATTTTATCATAGACATGGAAACATACCTCCTAAAGATGATAAATTCTAACAAAAATATGTAGACTAACCACAACGATCATCCTAAATACTTCCAATACCATTATAGGTTGGGATGCTCTGTCTATGAATAGTTTTATTCAGAGACATACCAGGAGGTATAGTTGATTTAGGAAAGGTGATATTGGGAGAATCTCATAAAAAAGTGGACAATGTGAACAACATTCAATTAGAAGAAAAAATGTATTATTGTGAACACTTTTTTATGAATAAATTATGTTCAATGAATGGATTAACTAAAACATGGTTGATTGGGATCACACAATTCCCAAGGTACAACTTCATTAACCAATCATTATTCCATCATGACTCTCATTATCAAATGGGATACCAATGATCTCATCCTCTAGGGGTATATGAAACCATAATAAAGGAAATATTTAATATGAATAAGAGTATCATATAGCTCCCAAACTATACCAAAATCATTCAAGCTTCATTCCCTCATCTTCCATATCATTTTACCTACCCACAAAAGATAATCTTCATCGAATAGAGATATTCGATTATGATATATCATTTTAATTATCTAAACCAACCGCATATTTCATTATTAAAATTCATATGATACTATTTTACATGTACCTAAATGTGTATATGGACTTAAAGGCCCCATAGGATAAGAGGTATTTGGAAGATGCAGTCACGGTCGAGCTCGATATCCTAACAAGATTCCCTAAAAATCCATATATGTGGTTAAAAATATAGGATAAAAAAATTCTGCGAGTATAAAAAGGGAATAGAGGAACCTTATAGTGTTACAATAATTTTTAAAAGCCAATTTTATTGGGAAAGTATTTGGATGGTGTTAAACCATCCAACCAACCCAGATATGTGTGTATACTAGTATGACCCAAACCACCAGTGATAAAACATCGCTCAATATTTGAAAAAGTTCCAAAACAATCTACCTCATAGACTACAAATCATATGGTACATTCCAGGGATTAAACCCTAATTAAGTATCATAATAAATTGATGTAGAATTTTGTTATTTTAAAATATTTGGTAGAAATTCCATCCATAATCTCAATCCAGGATGTTACCCATATCTTAAAAGAAGATAAGGAGTCACTTATTTAGGCCCTCCATGGTACCTATGAGTTTTTGGATATATTATCTACAACATATGTTTATTTTTAGGAAACAAATTAATTATATTTATATTCTTGTATCTCTTATGTAATAAATATTTTATTGGAAGTTATTAGGATACATATTAAACAAATTTATGTTTCAAGAAAGGTAAAACATTTTGTTTATTTTGGGAAAAATTTGAGAAAGGTTACATTATTAATTTTAAACATATCCAAACTCTTTGGAGTTTAGGATACAACAATGAATATTTATCTCCCATGAAGTTTACCATTTATGAATATGATAAGATAGAAAAATCGCCTAAAATATATCAATCTAATTTTCCAATTTAGAGACCTAATATTTAATGTCATGTTCATGGTTATCTAGTTGGAAATTGAATACAATATTTTACATAAGAGACCCTGGTCTCATATCCATGTGGTTATACCATGAATTTCCTCCAATATGAAGGTTTTCAATATTTTAGAAGATATTTCAACCATTCAATCTAATTATTTTATATATTCTATGGTGGGTATCTATAATGGAAATGGATAGAAAAAAATAAATAAGGGAGACATGGATCTACAATTCCAATATCCTAGGAACCACGAACACAATCCATATATGTTTCTAAATTATGAAAATTTATTTTCATTAATGTCATAGAGGCTTCCTTAAGACTTATTTTCATAATTGAATCCGATCTTGAATAGATAAATGACCCAAATAAGAGAACTCCACATCCTTCACTATCTTGATTAAGAAGCCCCATAATCATATTTGGGAATTAAATGTGTCTCTATAATGTGTCAAAAAAATATGCGATGTCATTTATTATTCAATCCCCAATTATAGTTAATATGAATATGAGAATCTATGAGATTATTCTTGTCATGATATCCTTTTCACAGAACTATGAGGACTAGGGGTGACTCATTTACCCTCATTAGGGTTAAAGATGATTTGATTATATTTAATAATCTCTTGGAAACCATTATCATTATTAATAAGTATTTAGAGGAGGATGACCATAGATATACCTCTCCAAATTTTGTTGAACACATCTCTAAAACCATCAATGAGCCTCAGATGGTAAATATGGTAAAAAAAAAGCGGACCCAAAAACTGTTGGATCATTAATTCCCTACATTTGGAAATGATAAATATGTACATTAAATCATGATGCACCATTGTTATGTTTTCTCCAATAAAAACACAAAAATTCAAAAAAAAATCCCAATGTGTCTAACCATCGCTGGGTCTTGATAGATGATCATCAAGGGTTCATGTAGGAGGCCAAAATAATTCCCCCATTCCACGATTTCAAGGGGGAATCCAAAGGTGATATGATTATAAAAACAAAGCTTTACCCAAGATGTGAACTATGAAAAATGGACTATCAACATTATTCCCATAATTAAAATAATTGTAATATTAAGTTCTGAGTTAGTTAAATGAACCACAACTAAAATTTTTGATATACGATTTTGTAGTCCGGAATATGGAAGTCCTGATTGATGAAATTGAAATATAACAAGACCTCCCCAAAAGGGATGTGTAATCTAGGTACAACCATATCAAGGAGGCCCTTGACAATGAGGAGGGAATTATTTTCTAACAACCGAAAGGAATATTATTTGATAAATTCATTAACTCACTTTTAATGAATATTGAATAAACCTACAAATGCACTATGGATTACATCATAATTTATTTTATTATAATAATAATTTAATTCTATATAGACGACTCAGTGGTTATATACTGAAAGAGTTGCGAACATCTCACTGAACTTCAAAAAATCATTTGAAATCAATATTAGTGTATCCTGAAGATGAATCATTTGAATTTTGCCTTCGAAGAACCATCAGTAAAATTCCTTGTTTTTTTGGGATGCCATTATGAAATTGATTTTGACAAATAAAATACTAGAATCGTCCTCACAATGATACCTCCATGAAAACATGGGTAATTTAGAGGACATAATCAATGCCTCAATAAAATATTTTTTTATAGTAGACCTGGCCTGTAAATCCCCAAACATCATAAATATAAGGAATAATGGAGCCAATTATCGATTTGAAGAATAATTATTGGAAACATTTTTTGAACATCATCACATATCTTCTATATACACTAGTCTTAATGATAGTAATTTAAAGCATGAAAAAAATCATGTACATGGACGTTTGGGTGAGATCACTTGAATACCTTCTCAACTATAAAAACCACATAGATAAATAATATAGTATTTACTCTCTGAACATGATGATTCTAGATACTAGGACTTGACATTTCATTATCTGGAATAATTCTATTAACATTGTCTTTATTTTACAAAATAAGCTTCCCTAATTTCATCACCATGATGTTAATTTGGTATCTCATATAGTCCCACTAAATAACATATTTAGCATCCTTATTCAAACTAGGTGAATTGGACAATGTGTTTTCATCCAACAAAAATATGAAAATTAATCTATATAATGTAATTTAATCGAAGGAAAAGTGATTGCTAACTTCCTCATAGTATATCCGACCCCAAAAATTTTGATGGAAGAAATTTAGATTCCAGAAGAAGTGATATTATTTGACCATGACACTAAAATGACATGGGTGAAGTATTTTTATAGAGAAACGTGAAAAATGACTAGGAAAAGGATGGACAGTTTGATGTTTAACTAAGTTAGTCTTGAGAATATATTTGTCTCTCCAACCAAATACATTCATAATCATTCTTTCATTTAATCAAAATTATTCACTAAAAATTAGGTGGAATAAAAATACCTTATTATAGGCCTATATCTAGTCTTAAAAGAGAATATAAAACTTCTAAATGTAACATGAAATTTAAAACTGGTGTCTAAAAAAATAAATGGTGAATATAACACTATGAAGAAATAGTTAACTCCTCTCATTAACTATTTTTGTTGACTGGTGGTGGAGTTCACTTGGAATATATGCCAAGTCACAACCCTTTTTCATAGAATTCATTTTCAAATACGCTATCTAATGCATCTAAACTAGAGGTGATACAAATTACGATGAAACTATCATCCACCTCTCACACCGACGGGAATTATCCCCCTTCATCATATATTACACATAGGAGATTAATTATGAAAATGATACCCCATGATATGATGAGACAAAAATCATTGTAGTATAGATGAGGCCCATAAATGAAAACCTCTAAAATGAGTCCCCTCTATCTAATCAACCGAACATGGTGTAGATCAGATACTAAGATACGAATTTCTCATTTCATTATGGTATGAATGAGAAAAAAGTCTCATATAAATGATTCAATGAGTATTTCCTCCTCAAATGCATTGTGGATGGAGATACCCCCTCTATAATATAGGAAGTCCATATTGGCTTTACAGTGACCATCATTTATAAACTAGGATACCCAACAAAATTAGGTGTCTTATTAATTTATTTTAAACAATTATATAAGAAGACATATAATTAACAATGAAATTTCATGTCAATAAAATACATGAGAATTTCAACAATCATTCACTAGAGCTGTTTAATACTGCGAAATACACCTAGCTATTCACCTTATAGGGAATTATTATTAGGTGTATATACACCCCACCTATAACTATGAAATTCTAGTATATCCTTACCACCACTTAATTAGTTCTAAAATTGTATGTGAAAGTACCTTTAAATGACATCGGGATGAAGAGTATACTATACTTTGTGAAGTATCATATCATAGATAATTTTTTTTGTGGCCATCATACAATATTACAAGACTCCAATACCAACTTCCATTCCTCCAATATAAAAACCCATTATCAGGATTTGAACATCATATCTAACAATTCCTCTTTATATTATTAGGTTACCAATTGAAAAATATATTCATTCAATAATAATTTTTTAAATATACTCCTAAAAATGTTTAATAAAGTAGCGAAATACTATGTAGACAAACTCAGGCTTTCCTTGTGGGAATATAACACTAGAATTCATAAGACTGGCCAATCAACCCCATATTTTATTGTTTATGGAATATATGTTGTTTGACCCATAAAATTCTAGTTAACAACACTTTGAATCACGGTTAATGTCCATCTCTCCGAAAATGAAAAATCATAGAAGTTATATAATGATTTTGAATGAATCAATTAGATTAAGTTGAATAAATTACACAACCTAAATGTTTATTTGAATCATATTTTACAAGCCTTTAACTCAAAGGTATCCTTAAATCATTCATGAAATTAGTGTATGTATTTGTTATGACAAATCCAATTATAGTTGGAAGGAAACATCCAAACAAGGAACAAAAGTAGGAATGACCAAATTTTTTTCCAAATCCTTATTCAAATAGATTTTACACGTCATCCATGATGGAATAAGAATTAATTTCACCCTTATAATGCATTATTTATTCAGAAATACATTTCATAATTCCCATGTGTGAATCCAAGTCACTGTAACATAATTTTAAATAGTATAACATCGATGTTCTAGAAATATGGTAGTAAATTGAAAAATATGCACTTCTTGTCCGAAAGACTCTAAATTTCATCGAATAAATTTCCGTGTCACATTATATTAATCATAATGATAGATGTTTGATCCTGAAAGACCTTAAAATTATTATAATAGCCTTTGTAAAAGACTAATAACCATTACTAGAGTTAGATTCATGTAACGAAAAAGACCTCTCCCTATATATAAGTTTGATATATGTAGGGATCCAATTAAGAAAATAATTTACCATGATTTATATCCATAAGTGATATTTTAGGATTCATGGATATTTATCAAGTACCAGACAAATATTACATTAAAAATATAGTATCATATATTATAACCTAATCAATATAGAAAAAATAACATTTAATAACTACACATGGCTTGGTTCCCAGTTATTTATGATATATAGAGACATTATAGAATTATATTATATCACAAGTCCCAATAATAAAGTGAATATATAATAAATTTTCCCCTTTTCATTAAGAGATTTATAATTCCCCATTAATATCTCAACACTTTAACCTTCAATCATTTATATTAGGTCTTCTATTTACTCAGCACAAAGAAGAGGTCCTTACACATTTTATGTGGATCAATTGCATTATAATACAATAAAACATTCCAGTAGAAAGAATTTAAATTATATAGAATCCACATCCTTATAATATGATTTTAAAATTCATTGTAACTATACTCGCAACATGATGTTGAAATATAATGTTCACTTCTATCATGAATGAACACAAACTTCTATGAAATTCCCATTTTTCGTGGCATCCTTTTCCCATACGTAAAAGGTTGATTCATATAGTTGTATTTGTCACATGGTTTTCATATTCCATACAACATTAATCCCCAATTTCATTAATATGATTTGTAACTACATAATAGAATCTGATATGGGCTCCCATAACTATTGACTCTTTCTCATAAAATAATTCCCCATTCCCCTGCATATGAGTAAGATCAATGTAGTGGATATTTTATCTAATTACTATACAAAGATTCAATATTATCACTATAGGATATGTAATTATATCTAGATCCTCTATCTGGGGACCAATTATAGCATAAAAAATACCACCCCCATATATCCAGGAAAGAGGTGTTAAAGGTAATTTGTTACAGGAACTGTACATGCTTTAATTGTAGTACTTAAAATATTTTTGGAGACATATAGATTGGTCCAAATGCAGTTACATCATCATAATATACATCATTTATACTTGTTATTTATCTAAAGTAGTTATACTTACATAACAACAAGATTCTAAATATTCCCCTACAAGTGAAATCCTCTCTAAATATGATATATCTTCACCACAACAATATGTTTAATAGTTAGAGATCATAAAAATTACCCATAGTGTAATTACTCTATTTTTCTGAATAAATACCCCGTATCCTCATATATGGGCCATATATTTTGGGGGATCCATTTTTATTTAATAACTACTTCTATCTGGAATTTTATTAGAACAAAATATATAGTGACTCTTAGATAAACTATTTTTGGCCCATCTATAATCCTTTAAAAAATAATTCCCCATTTTTCATTCCAGTGCATATGATCCATTTTTCAATAGAGGAGCATGGATTGATTCGTATGAGCTTGTATTCAATCATTTTAAAATAATTTATGGAAATGCTTCTTTCATATTTGTGTGTGTGTCTCTATCATCTTCTCATATTCACATGTACTATGGTGAAACCCCTTATCATTTTTATTTATATAACCATATATGTGAATGAGATATTTCTCCACTATATCTATAAATTTATTGATTTCTTTTAGAATAGGATATGTGGTGATATTCTTGGATGTTATCCCTTTCTTACCCATGAATTTAATTGTAATTTTCGGTCTACATTAGTTTTTAATAAATTAAAGAAATACATCAACATCTAGGTGGAAAAACATTGAGGTAGGTCTTAGTTCTCATCCCCTATACAAGATCCAGACGTATACTACGAAATCCTAATAATTATTGTTTATGTTCTGGTAAAAATTATCATATCCTTATCTATGAGTTTGATATATGCATGGATATTTATAAAAACTAAATGTTGCATCATTACAGTCTATGTTGGATTAATTTAAATTTATGGATCTCTTATCCAATCTAGGGACACAACTTCCCAAAAATCATTCACCCCTATTAATATGAACATATATTTATATATAGGGGTTTCATTGAATAATATGTCTATTGATTTATTCATATCATTACTAGATTGATAGTAACACCCAGATACACCAAACCACAGAAATCAAAAACTCCTTTAAACACACCTTCATATATTGATCATATAATTCATCTTTCATGATAACAATTAAACACTCAGTGCACTAATACGAGTCTGTTTTCACTCATAAAAAATTTAGATTCATGAAAAATCAAGAAAAAGAAAAGGACCTCTCTTGAGGTGTCATCTAGATTTATGTAGGGTTTATCAACATGGGTTCTCTTATTTGTATACATATTCTATAGTAATATTACCACTATATTTTCAGTCGATATTTTTCATGATCCCTCTAGCTAACGTAGGAAATATTATTTTCTAGACACCACTTTTTTCTCACACCGGGCATGACTGATGTGAGCTTAGAGGTCAGGAATGACCCACCCATTAGACATAACTATGAGAACTATAATGAAAAATTTAGGGAAAATGATCCTCCATTTTATACCATAAGCTACCAACAAAGGGATTATCCCAAAAATACTAACCGCACATACATAGGTGTTACATCTATAGATGGCCTCCTCTTATATGGATATTTTTTCATGACCTTACACATGAGTAAATCCTCCCCGCACACCCCATGTCATCCTCTTTATATGAAATTGATGTACATAGAATATGATCCACAACACATGTCCCTAAAATATAGAAAAAATAATTCAATATCATAAGTCATTAAAATAAATGAAAAATTTATCCTTATTGATTGATGTTATTCCATGAAGACCATCATCCCTTACGACCCCTTATTAGAGAAAACATTTACCATAAATATGGTCAAATGTGATTTGGTATTCTTCCATGACATTTTATATGATGTTTAATAAAAAATAACACTTCTTTCTTATATTTTTTATATCATTAAAATAAATTCATGGATCTTAGTAGGAATAGATATTCCAGGGACACTCTATATAAAAATCTTTGTCTTCCTCTACCTCTATCATATTTTCCAATGTCATATCATCTATAGATTTTTTTCATTCGAAATATTTCCATTGACCCCCATGTACATTAATATCATGAATATTGTGGTTCTTACCTCAATGCAATTATTATTCATCATCCCATACATGTTTATCCCACATTGTAACTCATCATCCAAAAAGAATGATACTTGATTAACAATGTCGTCATTCCACATTCAAATGGATGTAAGATTAGTATTGACCATGTAAATCTATATAGGATATACTTTCAAACATCTACCAAATATGGTTCACACATGATGACCTTAAATTTGGATTACATTGGTCAAATAATTATTACCATAAACTTTATCCCCAAGTCATCTGAATCGCTAGGAATCAAACAAAAATAGAAATAGGAATAAAAAATATTCGACTAAAAACAAACAAATTGATGTATTAAAATATAATAATTTCTATACTAACAAATATTAACTCCTAAAGTGAATATGAAAAAGGAATAGAATCAATTAAAATTGATCAAAGAGTATAGGGATTGTCATATGAACCTTTAAAAAGACAATCCTTTCCCACTGAACATATTGAAGTGAAAGAAAAATTTAAAGAAATTATATTTCACATCCATTTACCTTTACAATGTTCTTATTACATGTCGACACAACATTTAGGCTCCCAAAATCCTCACTTGATAGAATGTTATCCATAACTATGTTCCTTGAATAATTGTGTGAATATGAGAAAATCATCCACATACCTCAGAAATAAGAGTATCATGATTCAAGCGACAAAATACTTAGAAATGATTTAATACCTTAGAATATTATATATGAGCCTCAATATTCTAAACCAGATGTGTTTTCACCTTTGCAACTGGGTCCTCTCAACCCTTTGTTCCCTAGAAATATGGAAACAGAGGTCATCACCCTAGTGTGATTTAGGATCTCTGACCCTTGATTGGCTATCCCATCCCATCACCCTTAGTTCAAATTCATTGGGTCATGATTTTAAAATCTCATAATCTATCCATACAAGATGATTTTATATCGTCAACATTAAAATTCTATATACCATGGTCGTTTCGTGAAGTATGGGTGTTGTACATCATTCTCAAATTGAGCATGATGAATATAAACATAATGCTTAATTACTTAATAAGGTAGTTTTTACTAGAAATTAATCCAATATTCATGATGGTTTTTAGTAAACCCATGTTTATAAGATATCTCTAGGGTCTCAAAAACCTATTCAAATATAATTTTATCCATTTCCTACTTCACTTCTAAATTGTCAATATCCAAAACAACCACACACAACCCGTAGAAAAAAGTTTACACGGTTTCATGGGACCCTATATTTTTATATGCATGCTTTAAATTGGATAAAATATATGAACATAAACCAATTACCCATAGGGTATTCACTTTAAAAAATTTAAACTAAAATATGTGTTCCCAAGATAGATGGAAACATAGGCTATCACCCTAGTGTGTCTCATGATTTTCTTCTCTTGGAAGTCTATCACACCAGAAAATCCTATGTTAAAACTACTTATTTCATTATTCTTATATCCCATAACCCAAATTTCTATGTAGATTATACATCCTTGATTTTATCCCACCATACACTGAACCGATTTTCATTGTAATGGTGTAATACCCCAATTCTCTAACTAAGATTCATGAGTGCAAATTGAATCCTTAATGGTTTCTTATAGTGGTGTATACCAAAATTATTACATTTATTTATGGTGTTATTCACTCATCACATTACATATGATCTATATTCATAGTGATAAAACCCTAAATTGATATAATTTTATATGTAACTAAATTTATTGATCAAGTGTTCGAATCTCAAAAACTTATTAATTTCACTTAAAAGGGAGAATAACTAGATTCAATGGATCCTCTTTTTAATTGTTCAATTGTAAACATATATCATATATATGATTCCATATCCCATTAATAATAGGTATATTAACCTATTATAATGGGCCATATAATCCTTATCTTCTATAAAAACATTGAAACAAAGGTCATCACCATCTTGTTATTCACATTTTTCATCCCCCACATGTATATCTTGAATTCACATCCATTTTTCTGAATTCTTGATTACAGATTTTTGAATATATTAATCCAAACAACCAACTGAATTAAAAAACCTCAATATTTTTTTACTATACAGCGTAAAATTTATTTGAGAAGCTATACATGCTGATAAAACCCTTTTTGAATACTCATCCTCCATGACTATATCATATCTCAAGCATATGAATCCCTATAAAATATTTTTTGACTACTGGAAATGATCATATAAATATTCAATGGAATCTCTATTTAATTATTCATGTTTCCCCTAGATCATGAATAAGATCCCCTAAAAATTCAACAAAAGTTGTCTTCACCATTAAAAAGCTATTGAGATCCCAATATTCACAGTGAACATTGGAACACAACACATCACCGTATGGTGATTCCTGATATTAACTGAAATTTTGGTCTTTTCCAAAAAACAATAATTCAGGCTTTGATAAATAATTTTTCATTTTCATTTTTCTATAAGTTAAGATGTTTTATTCTATTTTAATGAATTATCATATTCATATGACTTTAATATACAGTAGTTTATGTTCTACGATACACATCCTTAAAATGAAGAAATATATGTGTCCAAGCTATACTACCATAGTATAAAAAAATTTATGTCTCGAGATATATGAACATAAACTATTGTATCACCCAACACAAACAATATTACCTTAAACTATAGAAACATATATATATATATATATATTCTGATATAGAACCATAAACTTTTGTATTGATGTGTAAACATTACCCAAACATAAAAACCAATTATAATGGTCAATTTTTCATGAGCATAATCTACATATGGAACGTGGAATAGTTTTCACTAATTTAAAACCAATAAATGGTTGTTTAGGGAAAATATTATTCAATTAATGATAGACATTCACAATTAGTTGTATAGAAAAAATTGATAAATAATAAAAAAATTTGAAATATAATCTATTTTGTTGAAAACCCAAAAAGTGTTTACAAAAAAAATGTAAAATTCCTACCACCTAATATTTCATCAAAAATAGATTTGGAAAAATTAAAGTAAATAAAAATAATGTTATTTAAATTCTTGTAGGACCCTCCATAGAACCCAAAAATAGTACACTATCTATTAGTGATATACTCACCCAAGTCACCTCTCTATACCCGACAATTCAGCACCTATTACAAATAGAATAGTCCTACTGTATCGATGATGGTTCTTATACAAATATCTATCTATAACCCATGAAAAAAATAATTTTTTTTCTAGATCAAGGAACTATGTTCATATTTGGGTTGAAATAATATTTTTGAATAGTTTATTATTTAATGTAAAACTTATTATACAGATGGATCATGATAAAAATGATGAATGGAAGAAGAATAATGATTAAAAATAGTACATGGAGTTTAGATGTTTTAATTTTCTAATAAGTACTAAAATTTGGAGGAATATCCATGTAATGGAGACTATCCGATAATATTAAAAATTGTTGAGGATCCTACAAGTAAAAAACTATGAAAATATATTCTCAGTGGACACATTGATATTTATCATCTTCTACTCAATGGAACATATTTATTGGTTAATTTATCCACTGATGAGGTCACCATATCTATAGGATGTCATAGTGCCTATACCCTTGAAATGATATCAATTATAGGAATCTATGCCACATCATTGGGCCTCTATTTTTCTTCTAACATGTTACAAATTTGATTTGATGTATTTCATAAGTGACCACTTCTATTAGTGTCCATTAATCTCAACCATCGTAATGTTTCAAATGTTTTTTTGAGACACCAATTCAATCAAAAATAATAATGTTTCATTTTGGGCCTCATTTCAATTTATATTGGCCAAATATGAGGCATAATCCACTAATAATATCTATTTGAGGGCCCTATTCTAATCCCATATGGTGATCACCTCCTTCACTCTGGCATGAGATTCTTGATTTTCAATCACTATATAACCCATGAGTTTGAACTTGTAATTGAGGTGGACCAACATCAGCTTCATATCATTTAAGGGGACCGTTATTATCATACTCTTGATATTATCCCACACCTTCCATCAAGGTGATAATGAGATAATGATTACTCTCTAAAAATCATAGTCTATAATCTAAGATGTTTACAATTACTATGTTACCATGAAAAGGAATTGTACCTACATCCTTTGGTGGTATTTTTGTATTGTCCATTTTTATCTTAGTCATTACAGTGGGGTGATTTTTTGATTTGGAAGGATCAATGTATTTTTATCTCTTTAATTCAGCTACTGTGATAAGGTATATAAAATATTATAGTCAACCGACATAGATTATATATCCAGACAACAAGTAATTAACCCTTGAGAATTTACCTTTATTTATCTTATAGAGAACTAATTTTATTACCTCAAACATGTCTTGAGTGGAGACAATGACATATTCCTATCAAAAATTTACCTAAGGAATAGACGGTATCTATTATATTTATTTGATCTATTTGTGACCCTAAAGGGCTCTAAATGTGAACAGAGGTGAGAAATATTAATACTGTCCTAATGGATTATTCAATTATTGAGTAAATTATTTCCCTCCCCTAATGAAACCTACATCAAATAAATATCATTAGATCAATAGAATCCTATGATACAAAGTTCCAAGATTCCACTCATCCATGTTGGGTCATATGGAATGAGTACATTATCATCTACTTCATATATTGAGTTCAACCTGGCTTACAACCTGGACACTTCTACATCTCCACTATCCAAGTCCAATGAATGAGGTCACACAAAAGGGATAAGGGGTTCATTTTTCTTTTTCATTGATGTATCTATCCCTATAGGGGCCTAGAGAGTACATGTATAGTTACGAAGTTTGAGATAATATACTTATGAAATTTAAACAAAATAGAATTTTTTAAAGTACAACACTTATTGATTATAGGAGAGGTTTCTTTATTTACCATCCCCATATCTTCATCCAGGGGAATATTTTATAATCGATATAAACATGAAATAATAGATGTGGAACTAGAAGATGCATATATAGAAATGCTTCCAGATCAGCCCCTACCACCTTGACAAGATCTAGTTTGTAGAGAGAACACACCTCCTTTTCCACACAATCATCACTATCTAATCTAGCCTTGAATTTCATACCCTTGTAAGAGTGTAATAGAATGTATAGATGAAAAAATATCACTCTAAATTCATGAAATATAAAATAAAAATTTTAGAATAAATAAATAATAGAGAAAACATATATGATAAATGATGTGATTCATATCACCTATTTACTAGAGCTGTACCAGCCTCACCTATCATAACTATCCACTAGTGAAATTAGAATAATATATTCTCAATCCTAAGGGTTGTCATTAATCAATCCCATGAGGTAATTAAACACTAATTTTAGTTCCTAGAAGAATTATTAGTCTTCAATGGTCCTTTATTTGATGTAAAATACCTCAGGAGGAGTCAAATTCGAAAAAAACATTTACACATGTTCCTAACACAGTACCATCCTGGACTTAGTGGCCAATTCATTAATCTAGTATTTATCCAATTTAAGGTATGAAATGGGAAATTTATATTGAATATTATTATAAATCCATCAATCCAATACCTCACTCCCAAGTACATCACATAAAATATACACATCCTTTTAACCATTACGTGATGATGTAGTTGGTTCAAGGAACCCAATTTTCATATAAGGAATCTCTGAAGCTGCTGGTGTGTTATAGTTTGTTTCTTACTGGGTCTCTATGATTTTTATTCCACTGAAGACTCTATAATTTCATCCTTGGTCAGTGATGGTACACCTATGTACTTCATCAATAATGAATCCATTTGAATATGCATTTATGAACTGTCCCTGGTATCAATCTAATATTTAGAGAGATCAACACCCACATAGGCTATATGAAATTTGAAAACATCCTAATTATTCTCCATGGTAATCATAATAAAGAATCAGAAACCATCAATGTAATTCCTTATCAAACTGGTGTTGATTAGAGAAATGTTGTTAATCCGAATACACTAAAATTTCCACTAAAACCTGTAGTGTGCACACCACACATAAAAATAAATTCCATTTTTATAATAAGATTTTGTGCCCTTGTTAAAGGATATGAAATATGCACAACCATTAGGATCAAAAATTACAATGATGGGGAATTCATAGGTTAGTTACTAATATAAAATGAAATCAAATTGATGATTCTAATTTAACATTCTCATAATCTCCTAATTCTTCATCATGGATGGTTCAACCCCAATAATTATATGAATAAATATCAGAAACACGGAACATGGAATTTTTTGAGTATTAAGGAACTCATAACCACCAGGTGATCCCCTATAGAACCCTACATGATGTTAGTGGGGTTGAAAATCATATATGCGGACTTTAGTCACATTTGGGGACTTGGATATGGGGGCTCTATTCTATAATGATTGTGAAATTGTTGATATGAATTATATAATATGGTAATCACTAAGTGAATATGTAAACCGCCTTTTATAACTTCCATCATTTTTAGGTGGACGTCCTCACTCCACCATTCTCTGAGGCTGTGAAAAATTACTTGATCATGTATATTTTTAGGAAGGAAACCAACTGAAAAACATGAGGGGAATTATATTTGACAGACTATCCACAACCATTGAGCTAAAGCTGTTCAACAGTTGTCCAATAATCACCCTCTTCCCTATAGAATTCTACTTATAGAAAGGCCTTGGGATTTTGGGGTATTGTTTCAAGTTAGATATTGTTCAAAAAGACACTATCCCATTTTTGGAATGTGATTTCAACCCCTTAATTCAAGTACTTCCCAAGGATGTACATGGATAGATTTATAAGAAAAAATAAAATTGGGATATCATATTAATAATTATACAAAATATATGGGATAGGACATAACTCCTCATCAATATCCCCAAGATCAATTTTCCATGTATCTTTTTGACATCCAAATTATTTTTATGAACCTCACCATACACCCAATGGAACATGTTTGTGTAAATTATCCATTGTTTGTATAATAATACCATCATAGAATTATTTCAATAATAAATGTTTTATGAAACCAAAATAGGTTCATAAAAACCTTTATTGTTGATACTACCCAGAGATATAATATCAATATGCTACACCGAAATTGGTTTGTTGTAATCCATCAGCAATCTTCCACCCAATTAGATATACCAATTGTATAACCACATATTCATACATTTTGATATGTATTTTCACATTATTGTTCAATAGATGTGGTTTTTAGGATTAATTTCGTTATAAACCGCTTAAAATTACATTGTAAGGGGATTTAGAACATATCAATCAAAGTGATCCCATTTTGCAGTGATGTGACCCATGCATGAGATTTTCAATGTAACAATATTTTTAGTATTGAGGGTCTAGGAGGGTTGAACAATTATTACATGAGGTGCAAAGATAAAAATATTTTTTAAAGGACTAACCCATACATGGTAAACCAATCATATATTAGATAATTGATCATATTTTCCCCATTGAAATGACCAGATTATTAATAGTGGATTTAATTACTATGTGATGGTTAGATTCCACGATAATGACTATGGAATTTTAGAAATCCAAAACCTATTCACCTCCCTTTCATTGATAATTATGCATTATAAAGAAGGATAATAATTCCCTATAGATATATGTAAGAGTTCAGACATGAAAATTTACCTGAATATAAATAGTGTTCATGACATAAGATGTATCTTGGAAAGTGTGCCTCTGATAGAATTTCATATGATCATTGGAACATAATAGATTCAAAATATTTAAAATCCCTTAAATTATTATGTAATCAAAAAATGAATAATTGAAAACATTAATCTCTTGGGAGTGAAAATGATACAAAATATGGTTCAAGTGAGTTACTTTAGATTTGATATTTGGTTCATTTAATATATATATATTTTCGCATAATATAGGTTACATGAGGTTGTCATGTGATCCTTTAATATGAATAATTCATGTGAAATGGATTATGTATTCATTCTCTTAAGATAAAAAACATTAAGATAGCCCTAGAAGTAGAATCCTCTATTGTAAAAGGCTTCCCCACACCCTCAAATTTGTAGTACGATTGGAAAAATACCAAGACTCTCCTAGAAGACCAAAAGAGAACTGGATTCCCTAAGGAAACATGTGGGAATTCACATATTCAAAATTTAGCCCTCCATTATTCTTTATAACATCATTTTTGTGGGTGAGGGGGAATTTTCAATGCCCTCTAGATGAAAATTGGATATATATTCCATTGAGAATTCCAAAAATATATGAATTTATTTGGTGAAAATTAATTTTGAAGGATAAATCATACATTATTCATGGTTTTTATGGCTATTGAAGAGTTATGTGATGACGTTATTTAATTGCATCACCCTCACAGGTACACATGATCAAGTAACCCAACCAATTCACATGTCACAATGAATATAGGTGAAATAGGATACCCATGATGAATATTTCAGGTGTTTATTATTCTTTATAAACCCCACTTGATAAAAAATTGTTAAACACTAAGTGGGTCAGGTGGAAAAGGATATCTATGATGGGGAATTAATTTCTTCATTGTTCTTTATGTGACTCCACTATGTCATACGATCTCCCCAATAAAGATAGACCATTTGATTAAATATTCGTTAAGGAATTCAATGATTACCCAATGTCATGAAAACATTTTACCTAGTGATTCATTGGGGAGACATTATCATTGAAATGCGACTTGGTATTATGTGGTGCATTGGATCATTTCTTATTATACGTATATATCCACCATCTAGGAAACGGGTACGTGGATCACCCACCATATTATTTGGTTAACATATAGAGGATGAATTTTCTAAAGGCCCCCTAGAATTTGAAGAAAGGAGTAATGAGATTTAGTAGAACTAAAGGGAGTCATGATATTTTAGAATCTACCATTTCAAAAATTTGTATGTATAATTTAATGGAATTAGGAACAATTTGATGTCATTTCTCAATGATCCTGAACTATTCATAAAATAAGTGACCACAATACCACTTTCACAATAAGGAATTTCCAGATGACCCCTTAGTCAGGAAATTGAATTTTGAACCATTATTCATGTGGGCACATGATGATCTTTTTTCAAGTGAATTTGTAGTTTGATCACTTAAGGTAATACAAGTTATGTAATTTCATAACCCTCATGCCTTCTCATAAATCCTATGAGTTCTTTATTATTATCCTGATACCCCCATTATATAATTTCAACACTTGATTCTAACAAATTTTTGAAATCACATGACACCATGACCAATATGAAATCACAACTCCTAGGAGTTCTATTTGGGCCCTACTATGTTTTTTTATGTCTTATTATAAATATATATCCATTTTAGGAATCCAACATGGTGTAATTACCTAATTTTGTAATGTTTCATAACCATTGAGACAGTATTTTTTACTATTCAATAATCATTTATATCCCAAAAATTCGATAGGATTTTAAAAAATATAAGGTCTCTGATACCTATTGTAATCAGGATATATGGGATTATATTTTATGGACTGATCTCTATGTAAAATATAGTTCCATCATATCATATATTGGGCAATATCCCTTGTAAATACATTTTCATTTTCATTTAATTATTTTCAAATTACCTCATATAGGCATCACATATCAATGTTCCTTTTGAAATATCACAACCATTATTCACAAATCCATGTCTTAAATGTGTATCACAACCGTATTTATTTTAGTGTAGCTCCAGTGTGTAATTTCTATATAAATTTTGTCTTACAACCATATGAATTTTTTTATCTCCTAATATCTCCTGTTTCTCACACCAAGAATAAATCACAAGGGACTAGAGATCTGAAATGTTAGTGATAGTAACATAATTAAAATACCCAATTTAGGGGAATATTTGTTAGGTGTATATGTTGAATATATCTTACATTTCATTAAAAGTTCCATAATTCCAATGAAGAATCATAGGTCATCCTTACATTCATAATACCTTGACAAACATCTATTTATTCACCTTTGACATCATAGATTGATTAAATAATGAAACTATATTGGTATAAATTAAAATTTTCATAGGATATGTTGGATTAATTTTTAATGATCGTTCCCCGATACCTATTAAAATATCTCCCCCATATATATTATAGTCACACAATGTTATATTTTAAGAATAATTCCTTACTACATGAGGTTATGTATCATAATATGGTCATATCAGGCGATATTACGTTGTGTCATATGAACTATATAGTCTTTTTGTTCTTTGATGGGATGTATTTGATGATACCATGAGGCTAAAACACAAAACTGTAACCTTCTATATCCTTATTCATTATGCTATACTCCTCAGGATATTATTTATATCCTTTCAACACTCGTCTATACACTCATGAGTTTAGCTATCCCATCCATCATTAGTATATTTCCCACAAAACATCTTCTATTAATCCATATTCTTGAGGATGTTATGAACTTACCAAGTGGTATATACTCAATCAATATTCCCTTATATCATTCTCATCAGGACATATTATCAATTCTGACCATCATCACAATTCAATAACCATTGTGTAACCGACTCATCCTCATTTGGATATATACATTTATATGATTAACTAGAATATTCCACCAATGCGTATGTCACACAAGATCCATTTACGTGTACTTTTATTCTTTTCATTATTCTGGTATTATGTTAAATATCATTATTCTATACCCAAATAACCACAAAATTAAAAATATTCTACATTAAGTGGAACTAAACAATGTGGGTTCTGATTTCACTCTTGAGGTTTCATAAGAGGACCTTTCCTGCTCACACACCAATCAAGAAACATCTACCTTTTTCCTATATTAGAAAAAACTATAGAGAACCCAACTATTTTTATTTAAAAAAAATATCAAAACCAACACCATAGTGTACTAATGGTTATGAAGATAGTGAAACTTCGATACATGAAAATGGTTTCATCATTAGAGAACCCATGATATAAAAAATACATAAACATATAAGATGTATCCAATATGTATAATTCCCCATATAGGTCATCAATATATTGATAATTTTAGGGTAACCTATCCCTAAATAGAATTTGGGAGAGATTCATGAACATGAATTCAATCTGTGAGAGTCCTAAAGTAGGAGACAATTCCATCCAATAAGGTGTCATAATAATTATTGTACATCCCCTCAACCGATGAGAGTTCTTAAGGGTCATTGGTAATATATCACAATGGATGTGTGACCTTTTAAAGAGGGACTATAGATCGATACAAATATGAGAACCATTGGGTATTTTAGGTTTCGTCAATTATCCTCATTGGAAACCATCCATTATAGCAGAAGTGGCCCATCACGAGGATTATTATGTCTTGATTTTCCCATCGTGAAAATAAAATGATATATCGAACCATACCAGATAAATTATAAAATAAAATTTATTTAAATTGATATATTTCATAAAATCACATTGTGTTACAAAACTGGTGATTATTAATTATTTCTCCAAATGGGATAATATGAAAAATTATACATGAGATGATATTATTATTAAGCATTGAATCTCTAATATATTACTCTTTATTTATGTGTCTACATTTGGTCCACTAATAATCACATTGATAAGTTATTAATCTTATTTATAAGCTCTTTTTTTAATTACATATTTGAAAGAAGGATCGTATAATAGGATATTTTATTGAAATATTTATTTGTAACTAATACACCGAATTGGGAATGCTGATTTTTTTTTTCCATGTATATAAGGAAAATACGTTCATATCCAGGAAATCTTAAAATCAATAATTCAATATATTAATTAACGAGTTATATTAAATATTCTCAATGTTACTTCTATGTTTTTCTACATATTTACCTTATATATTTTTTCCTCCTTCATGTATTCTGTATTATCAAAATCTAATCAGTTATATTATAAAATTATAGATTTTTAAAAAGGATACATATGATATCTTCCATGTATAATACCTTTTAAGATGTTTTAAAAAAATATCCACTATTTTTATAAAATACACAAATATACATACTATTTCAAAAAAATAATCATAAAAAAATTATAATTTTTTTGTAATCCCCAAAAACAAAAATTTATTTATGCTTCAGTAATAGTGTGTTTCCCTCAATTGAAATTTTCACTTCAATAAAAATTTAATTAATACCTCATTTTATTTTTTTCATCCATGTATATATTTTAAATATTTTTTTCTTATATCAATAGTGATAATATTTTTACAATACTTGTGTCAAATGTTTTTCTAGTTATACTTTGAGTGTTTAAGAATTCTCATATAATTTCCCCTAAACCCAAGTTATATGACATGGATATTTTTTAATATCCATGGAATCTAGTTGATTTGAAACTGCACCCTTAAAAAGGTATTTTACTGAGATGTAATTATTTTGGTCATTTTATTTTGATAATATGTCACCACCTATTATCTTATATTGAAAAAAACTACTAATATTGGTTTTAATGTCAATGTTTTGATATCTTGTAACTTAAAACATATCTATTGAAATCTCAATCATATATTACAAAATTTAAATTAAATTTATTAATGATTTAGAACTGTTATACTATGTTTTTCATATAATTTGTTGTTTTTAGTATTTAAGGGGTTTTAAAAGAAATATAGGGTGGGGTTGTGGCGTTGGAGGTACCCAACACCCGATGGATCAGTTCCAGGTACATGTTGAGTCTCTTTGGGTGTGGGTTCCTCTTTAAAATCGACCATGTACATGATTTGATAGTTCTAGGTAATTGATATATTTCTAGAATAATTATGTTAATAATGGGAAAAATTTCATTTCAAACCCTAAAATTATACTCCTTAATCACATCCTTATATAATTATAGATTGGTTTACTCATTTAAAATTGTGTATAAAAATCCCTTACTCACATACCCTATCATGATTTCTATAATTGATATCTGATATGGATGAATGAATTTAGTTATATAGTCCAATATTCTCCAAGAAAATGTTGTTATTTACTATACATCCCATCTTTCCTCTATTTTTTATAACAATAGAAGTTTCTCAAGAAATTAAAATATTATATCTTTTTTGTTATCCTTAGTATTAAAATATATCCCCATCAAGTTTTGGTTGAATGTATTGTTAGATGATACTAATTTAATACTCCAATCTTATTTATGAATTTCATATTTTGTTACAATAATGGAAATAAACATGTTTCTATCATGGACTTTTGTACTCGGGAAGCAATGATATAGGGATGAGTGAATATAATTTAGAAAAAATGGTTTTCATATAATACATATTTTTTATATAGTTGTTTGTAAAAAATTTATTACAATATGTTGTATTTTTTTTGATTTTAGATATACATGTCTTGAAATTTTTTCATTGAATTGTATTTATTAACGGAATGACCATGCCTTGTAAGGAAATTGGTGAGGTGTGTAAACACTATGAATTTATATTATTTTTATTGTGTTTAAATATCCATAAGATGTATTACATTGATAATTTCATGGGATATGATATCATTCCCATATTCCCTAATGTTTTTAAATATAGTGTTATTTTATTATTCACAAAGAGTGATATATTATGTTATTATTTAAGAATTGGAAAAGTACACCTATTAATTATGGAAAGGCTTATGGATTATGAGGTGATCATAGAACCATGACTCTATATTATAGTTTTCCCATAACTGTAAGGGAAAAAATATATTTGACAACATTTAAATATTTTACATGATTCCCTTTCACCAAAATGGGATGGGTGATCCATCATAAATTCAGTTATAGTTCATCTATGATTCGAGGTTAATCTAAATGTAGTTTTAACTGGTACGGTAACTCTACAAATATGTAGTTATTTATTTTGAATATAAATTCCCTTATTTAAAGTGTATTAAGAATATTTTCTTCAGAAATTAGTTATTCCTCTAAATTGTTTTAATGATTTTACATCCGATTTTTTTTAAGATAGTGGTAGGGTTTTTAGTGTACACTTATTGGGAATATTATACATAGACCGTACATGATCATGGTTTGGGATGTATTTAAACTATTTTATGTATGACCTATATAAGGTTAATGTGAAGAAACATGTGGAATATCTTTATGTGAATCATGATACATGAATGAATCATTTTGGGATGTTAGATGGTGTCCCTGTTGGTGGTTTGAGGGTTTTCTATGACACTTCATCAAACATTTCAGAAAATAGGGTCATCAAATTAAGGACTATTATTTCGTATTTGGTTTTCAATTTACATTAATATATAGTATTTTCCACTTAAAACATTATTTGTTTCAGATATTTTCGTTTTCAAACCTCTATAATGTTCCTTGTAAGATTATATGCTATATATATTATATGTAAATACATATTTCCACATAAATTAACCATGTTTGATTATTCCAATGATATCCCCCAAATCAATTTGTTTATAAAACATTATGAAATTATCCATTGGTCTTATATACAAATAAAATTATGGAATACCATCTCCAAATAATTTTTAACTCAACCCGTAGCATTTATAGTTGCCTTTGATAATCAAATTTCATTCATGATATGTCGTGGAATCCAAAACTAGTTCATATTAGTTAAATTGATCACATTTTATAATTGTTTTATAAATTGCCACAACCATGGTTATAAGGTATGAGAAATGGGTGTAATTAGAAGGTAAGTTTAATAAGACCAAGGAATTAAATAATAAATATGAATGACTTGCAAAATTATGGTGGGATTGTTAGAACATGGGGTATTCTGGGGAATTCCATTTTTATAATGTCCAATATATTGAGTCCCATGAAACATTATAGAATTTATATGATTTTAATTTATATATAATGTTTTCCAATGTTTGTAATATTATTATTAGAAATAAGTGGTGATCTATTTTAATAAAATCATTAATAATTAATAAAAATTTTATTCGTGTATATTTATTACAAACTATTATGTTAACATGGGTCAAACATTGTTTTACATAGCTGTGAAACCTCATTAAACGTCTATTAGTTATTTATTTATTGGTTTGACTATAATATTTTTTATTTCAATCAATATAGTATTTTTAGCATGTAATTTTTATAAAAATTTGGATTGAATGTGTTATTTTTTAAATGGAATGTATTTTCATGAATAATATAATATGAGAACACAGTATTGTTAGACATAATATCTATAATTTATTTATTTATAGTTTTTTTTCGTTCATTATGAATTTTTTTAAACATAAAATATTAAACTATTAAGGAGTATTAAATCTCTATGAACACCTCCAATGAAAAAATAATGGGTATTAGATAATTGATCCAATGAATTGACTATGTAATATCCTTAGGATTTTGAAGGTTCTAAAATGTTGCTACATGTTATTTGTAAAGGAAATCCACGAATGAAATTATATTTTCCAATACTAGATCTACAAAATGAAACCAGAGAAGAGGGCCACCACATGACCTCAAGTGAAGCTCCTCATATGCTAGTGGGTTCTAAATAATTGCAAGAGTTAGTAATAAATGTGGGAATACAATATTAATGATATTATATAAAAATTGATAAATATCAGTCAATATATATAATCCAAGTAAGGGGAAAAAATTAAAAATAATAGAGAACCATTAATAATTTATAATATCATCATATTATAACAAAATAAAAATATTTATCAATACACACCTAAAACAATGTTCACCCAGAGAAATGACCAATAAAAAATAAATAGTTAACCAAAAAGGAAAACTCAACTAAAAAGATGAGTTCCCTCCATGGATTGTTCTGCTAAAACATATATAACTAATACATCATGATAAATATTCTCACTGATGACCAAGATTTATTTAAGCTGTGTTAGAAGACCTTGGTGATCATTCATCCTGTGACCAAAAATATATGTGGGGTCTCAACATGTTTCCTCTATATTCTCTCCCATATATATTGTATGAATGTATATGAATATAAATTATAGAACACACACAAAAAGTAAATTTTATGTAATAAAGTGGCAATAAACCATCCATGATACATGAACCCACCTTTTGTGGCCAATACATGAAGAAAGAGTCATTCAGTACCCCAAATCTAAACCAATACACCATCAAATATGGATTCTCCCTTATCTAAGTCCCAAACATTGTCATATCAATCATGGAGGGAAAAAATAATAAAAATTAATCCCAAAACATATATCATATCCCATACTAATACAATCTCACCCAGGGGGTCTATGTGAGTACCCCCTCACTCCATATGAGGCCTCATACCATGTAACATAACACATCACAAACCATCAAAGTCATTCATATGGTGGATGAAAAATAATTCCCAAAATACTAACCTCTCAATTGGGCTAAGGTTGTGTCTCATATCATGAAAACATACATCTCATTATGTATAAGGTTGTACATAAAAAATAACAACTACCACCTCACTGAGGGTATGTTCCTATAATGCATCTCATTTTTCAACATATATTAAAACCCTTATAATATAGGTGATGTATCATATCACATAACATTCCTCATATCAATCCACATTGCATACCACCACCCTATTACATAGGCTTAATTCCAAGAACATGTCCAATGGAACATGACAAACCACATTGCACACCTCCCCCTTATGTGCATGTGTGGTATGAAAACTACTTTATAACCCTATAATAGAATTAATAAGAGTAAAATAATAAGATATACGAAAATAACATATCCCTACCCACATCTTGATATAACCCCACTTCCACCTATCTTGTACTTTAAGGGTAGCACCTAAATATCTCCATCATATACCCAAATCATCCATTATATCACAACCTAAACCACAATTCATGCCTCGGTACAATAACTCACCAAACATGTTACTCTGCAAATATCATAACCCATGGGGCATCATTGAATTATTGTTAATCCCTACACCTACCCTCACACATGGATAATATGCAACCACGCCCTGAGCAGTCTCAATAGACAGTTTTTCCTCTTTCAAATAGTTCCATAAAAAAATTCTACATATAAAATATTAAAACTCCCACTCATCTCTACTTTGAAAAATTAACATCATAATAGTCAAGTGTTACATGGATTCCCACTAACCACCCCTAACTATCTCACATTCTCCCCTAATACCTTAGGATAAACAACATTGAGAGATCCCATGCCCTATCTTTTCCATCATGTTCCACTAGGCACATATAAAAAGATTTAATAATATATTAAATTACTCAAGGATGCATAAATATATTATTAAATGTATTATCACAGTAATGATACTCACTTCCAACACATTATCCATATATATTAAAGAGATTTAGGGTTCTAATTTTATTTTAATATCCATCACCATATTATTTTGATGGCCCAAAACTAATAAATATCATTACCTAAGGGATATTGACATGGAAATTCAATCAACATAGACACCCTTAACTCACTCAGGAGTTATCACCCTATGGTAATCACCAATAATAACCAAAGTGGCATTCACTTTAGCTTACATTAAGAAATTATATAATTTAAACCCCCTTGGAATAACAGAATTCAATAATCATTCAAAATCTAAATAAAATTATGCATGATTGTATAACTAATCCACATCTTAACCAAAGGCTATTATACAATTTTGATCTCACCTAGCATATTTTTGATTTCTCATATCAAAAAAAGGAAAAAATATGAAATTTTCATGTATATATTCTTATGGATTAGTTATTAGATTGACAAAACATGAATTGGGAGAATAAGGAAAGATAACTCACCTTATAAGGGATGTGATTGAGAGGTAGAAAAGGGAAAGATTGACATTGTCAAAAATAATGAAGAAACCTAATTTTAAAAAATTAATATTAAATCTATTTTTCTAATTATTGTTTATAAAAACAATGTAGTTCACTCAATATGGAACAACTACACAGGTCATGGAGCCATCAATCTTCATGGACATCCCATGGAATGACCATTATGTAAACGATTTGGCACTCCTCGCCTAGAAAAATAATCTACTTGTGTTATATCCCATCATTGTATGGACTCCCCTTTTGGTTGTGGAATGTTACATTAATCCAAGGAATATCAAAGGACACCTACACTACGGTGGGCATAATTTTTAGGAATTATGGTGGACCACACGAGTCTTGGTGTGGTCAACCTTCCTCATGGAAAATGTAACAATAGCATATTTAATGGTTTATAGATGACATATATGGGTTACCAAACCCACATATAATGTTTCGTATAATAAATATATAAAGGTTACTAGACCAAAAAAAATGTGTTCTTTGACATGATATGTGTAGGATATACTAGTGATATATAATGGTTTTCATACATGGTAACCCTTACATAATGGTTATCAATAAGATGTTTTCTTGTTTTTGATCCTTGAACCCCAAAAATATAATTCATTATTCATGAAGAATTTACTCCCAAAAAACACCCACCACCCCATAAATCCATTTTCAATAGAATCATCTTAATCTAACCACAAATAATTACCCCTGAGATAAAAGTCTCAATAATTCTATATTTTATTCTGTGACCTCCCCTAACACCATGGGGACTTAATCCAACAAAAACATTAATTAGGATTAAACCTTTACAAGTCAATGAGTGATGGTCCACTTTCTGTAACTTTTATACTCCAAAACCTATTCTACTCATAAAATATCCACATGGAACCCCTAGGTACCACTAATAACCAAGTAACACATAAAAAATATTTTCAAGAGATGTACCAAAATGTAAGACTATCATCATAATTTTAATTAATCGAATTGTTATTATATTGGAAACAAGAATTTATATATCCTCTGAATTTACCTATATATATCAATATTGTTTATTAAATGTTCCCCACTATAAGACATAATATTCTTGAAAAGTGTTTAGTATAATTTTCCAACCTTGATCCAAACATTGGAGTATGATTACACCAATCTTTCATAATTAAGACTATCCAGCTAAACTGATGAATAAAGAATAATATGTTAATTGAAAAAGAGATAGAATGGATATTATTATTTATTTTATTTTGATGAAAAAAAATTAAATTATTTCCAATCATAGTTATTTCATAATGTTTCAATTGATCTGAAATTCCTTATAAGGTTATGAAATGATTCTAAGAACTTGGATGAAGTATTAAAGTGAAAGAGATTTGTCTTTTACGATATTTTATCTGTTAGTGATAAGATGATGCTATTTCAATAAATGAATCAGGTGTATTGATTATTTTTAATAGAAAAATAAATGGTTACCCAGGACATGTGTGTTTTGAAAAGATATGGCATGAGAATGAATGTTTTATTATAAAATGGTATTATAAAGATCACGGTATGATAAAGAAATAGTGAGATAAATTTTTAATTTGGAAATTAAGAAATTTTTTATTTATATATTTTCTCTAATGTAATAGGGAAGTACTCAATCAATTCATATATGGTGAAATAGTTTTTTGTGTGTGAATAAGGTATATGTGTTATGTTTTCTGGGAGGGGAATGATGTTTAATATTGTGGATAAATCTTTAGTGACCAGTGTGTTAGATTGGAATTTTGGAAATGTTTCTATAGAAGAGATGACACATAGGATTTTAATCTATGTTAAATATGGTAAATTGATTTTCTAATGGAGAGTGGTTGTTCGATAATCAAATAGAGGAGAAGATATCATGGTATACAAATAGTGACCATTTTTTAACGTTCTTCAAAAATAATGAAATATGTTTCTAATGGAGGAAAAATTCATTGATGTTATTTGAATCTTTTAATGGGATATTAAATTATTTTGAAATATAAAATAAATAAGAAAATGTTACCAACTCCAATTGACAAGGGGAGAACAATTTCTGGTATATCGTGTGTATAGAATAGTCTCAAATATGTTAATGGATGTTAAAAAATGGAATACAATATATTTTGGTGAAATTCATGGTAAGTGAAGTGATATAGAAGTTTTTCACAATAAACTATGGTGAATACTATGGTAAGATAAAATTTTATCAAATGGAATAAAAAAAACTATAGTTTCAAATTTACATGTCAGGGTTAGAAGAGAGTCCGTGATTGTAAGTGAATGTATAGATATGACCCAATTGATGATTCAAGGGCTACCCATACACAATATATAATGTCTCTAACTATATAAATAGTTACTGAGAGATATTAAATATTCTAAAATATCAAAAGAATGTTGGATTACTTGATTCAATATTATATGAAGTAGTTAGTGTGAATTTGAATTTGAAATACAAATTTGAATTGATAGAAAATATTATAATTATGTAAGAATAAATTTAATAGTGAATATATAGTGAATTAGATTAGAATAATAGAAGGAGAAGTGTTTGTAGAGGAAATAAAACATAATAGAAATAATATTTCTCACATGGTTTAGTATGAAGTAAGTGACACATATTCTATAATGCTATTTAGGGTGAGTGAACTATACTATTATTAGAAGATAGTTATTAATAGGGAAAAGATATTAACTAGCTCAGTGAAGACATAAAAACACCATAAATATTATATTTCAAGTGGAAATCCTTTATTATTATTTTTAGAAACTACAATATTACGTTTTGTTACATGAGTTCAAGTATATTCCCCACTCATTTCATCAAAATTGAGATTTTAGTAGATTGTTTATTCTCTGTTGATTTAGGATCATACTAAGGATTAGTTACTCATTTTGATTACTGAAACTTGTATTTCATGTGTCGTATATTTTATTCATTTCTCGGTGTGTGTGCGTTTAGGAGATACATTACTCACTCAAATAATTGATGATGTTTTATTTTATATGATATTATAATAGAGACAAATAGAATATTTTTTAAGGATTCAACCCCACTCTCACTAAACATACACCATTCCTATTGATATGAAATCATGTTTAAACCTCTATAATAATGCTATGTCTAGACCCATCAGTTCATTTAAATAGAATCCAAACTAAATATGTTATGATATAAATCATCCTATAAACAATGTATTTGATTCCAATACAACTTCTTTATATCCAATTACATGAAATAGTTCATATCAACCCATCCACACAAAAATTTCCTTGAATCCATCAATGGATTACTATGGTTTCAATAAAAAATCCTAATATTTATTCCTCCACCTAGATAAAATTCACATCTAATGAAATCAATTTTTTTAATCCACATACACCCATATCAAAATCTAAAAAACTGGTCATATATTCCATTTCCTAAAAATCAATAAAAAGTATAAATTTAGAATTAGATATGCGTTTACAAAAATCCATTAAAATATCCACTAAATTAATTTCTTAATAAATGAAACTATTGTTCCATTATCCCAAAAACAACATCCACCAACTTGATTCATAGTAAAACACCAATGGTTTTTATAAATATAACCACCATTAGATTTCCAAAAAAGTAATCCCCCTTATAAAATTGTACCCAAACATCAAATTTCCATTTCGGTTTCCATTAAATTAGAAATTATTATCAAAACCTAATGACCCTGATCTCAAAGCAATCCCTTTGAGTCATAAGACCTCAGACATAAAAAAATAACATTCCCTTATTCTATCCAACACTCGATCATCATTTTTGGATAATTAAACACACTATCCCTTTGTGGTATGTCAACTTAATCCTTGAAACTAAACCCACAACATTACAATAGACATTAAAAACTTACTCACATTTCCTCTAACTCTAAGTGTTATAGAACCTACCTCATAAAAAAGGCCCAACAAGGCCTTCTATAATCATATTTTTTTTAATAGAAATGACTTTATCCTAAATCAATCTTCAATAAAGGGTAATTAAACACACTAAAACTCTAAATACCAGTACTTAACCATCATAGTGACCACTTAATCACTAAAAAATCCACTACCCATACATATATTTACCTCACAACCACCATGAATATCTTACAATATTTTAAAAACAGAACAGGTATTTCATTGTAGATGAATTAAACATGTCCCACTCCCTCCATTTCAAACTCAACACCAAGAGTTATGAAGATTCAATGTATGTGAAATACTTAGAGAGTGTCACCAAGTCACTACCAATAAATGAAAATTTAAAACCAAAAAACCAATTATAAGATAGAATAACTTCTTGTAATTTCTCAAGTATGTCATTCTACTTTTCTAATAGTCAATTTTCAATCAGTCATTGATTTATACTCTGACTATTCACCATATCAAATCTAATATTTCTATGATCATCTACATCCAATCCCCATAAACATCCAAAAAATATTTTTATTCTTGATTTCTCTTTTTATTAACAAAATAACCATGAATAATTTTGAATTGAATTTTACATGAATTAATGAGAGATTATGATTAAATCCCCAACCCAGCATTGGATTCAAAATAGAAATCATGTTCGAATCATAGTTAATCTAATTTTATGGGGACAACAGGACCATCATGAAGTTGTCATGGTTTTCATACTCCCAACATAGAAAAATAAATTATAATCATGATCAAACACATGAACTCTCCATGATCAATCATCATTACAATAACTAAGAATTTAACCACACATCCCAATAATTATATTCCATCCTACTTTTAATAACACTAATCTTTATTTCACAGAAAAAAATAAATTATTGTATAAAATATTCAATTGATACAACATATAATACTAGTAGGTCTATTGTATTTGTATCGTAGGAACATTACAGAACAACCTAACACATAAAATAAATATCATTAAAAAAACTTGTTTTACAAGACCATATGTATTCCTTTGTACTTAGCATTGCATGGGTTAACCTAAGGACATTCCAAAGAAAAATGTTATCTATAAATACTAGTATGGAAGTAAAAAAACAAATAATATGAAGAATACAATATATGTTAGGAAATAAGCATATAAATATACCATAAAAGAAACATGAACATAAAGGAGTGATTTAGCATGATTATCATAACATGTAAAATTTGCAACAACATTTATCATGGTATTATCATTAGTCAAGGATCCTTTCCCATGGAGTATTTGTAAACCCTCATTCAACATGAATTTCCATTCGTAAAAACTCATTACACATGATGTATCATGATACTAATCATTACCCAATGCATTGGTTCACTATCAGGGCACACCCTTCTTAATCATTTTATTTAAAACATAAGTGTGGAAAATGGATCATATGACATGGATTCATTAAAAATAATCATTTATTACACAATAAAGAAATTCTTAATTCATACATGAATCTATATAATCAATAAGTAAATGTGAATAATGTTGAACACCCTTAATATTGAAATTGGCATGGTATTCACTACACAATGACTTTGGTTTGGAAAATCATGGGGAAATTTCATCAGTATAACGACGTGATATAAGAATTAATTAATATGGTTGACGAGAGAGAATGGGGTGTCTCATTATATTTACATTAAATTGAAAATAAGGGGGTCATATAGATACACTTCCCTGTATAGGTAATTGAATTTAGATTCATTATACAAAAGAATTTATTGAATTTAAATGAGAAGAGAGAAATTCCTCATGGAATTTCGGTATGCTAACAACTATACATCCGAGGAATTAATAAAAGAAAAAGAGGTCTCTCATCATTCAATAATAAATTGGGAAGTATGGGGAAGGTGTGATATCACACTCGAACATTTATAATTGTAAAAAAATGGTATATCATAAAAATAAAATTTGGACAAAATGAGAAATGAAGAAATACCATACATGGATGTGTCATTCAACGGAATATGATAGGATTTTTGGGAGATTTCAGCACCTTGGGAGGATAATAGTGAGATGGGGGAAGATTAGGGACGTGATCAAAGGGTTGTTAGTGAAGGGAAGTGGGGTCCTGGGTGGGTTTATATAAGAAAAGAGAGGGAATTCATTATTATTTAGTTTTTGGACACAACAAATAAAACTAATGAATACAACAATCCACCCCATTATTTTTTCAAATAGATATTTCCAAAGGGGAGTGGAAAACATTATTTTATATGGATAATGACCGAGCATCTTAAAATATTATGTTTTCTTATATGGAGGTGAGTCACACTCTCAAGGAAATTATTTTAAAAGATAAAATGTTTTACAAGACATGGAGTGTCCACTAGGGAACCATAAAATTAATAATATAAATATAAAATCATATTATTCTAAATGTAAAAAATATATTGGCCGATCATCCATTTTACTAGATTTTATGACTTCACTATTGGGTTATTAGGATGTTATAAAACACATTATATATTTATACAATATTGTATTTTTACCCAAAAATTTGACTATCCTATATAATTATAAATCATTCACCGTTGGAAAATTTCGAAATCCTAATTCCAAAAAAAATACCCATTTAAGATAAATAAATTATCTAAATATATTCATTTACACTTTTAAAATAAAAATCGACATTTATTTAAAATTCATGGGTTTGGACAAAAGTAGTTTTCAATCATTATTAAAAATTACAATTGTACTCATAAAAATTATACGATCATTTATATTTAATTAAAAGTAATTTAGTAATAGTAATATTTTATTAAAAAATTATTTAACTCCAAAAATCAATTAACTCATCAAAATAGTTTTATTAATTTCATATTAACTAAAAATTATATTTGTGCTACAGAAACCATTTACAATGTAAAAATAATGAAATACATGTAAATTATTTATAAAAAAATATATATCACATAATCATAGTGCTCAGGTCTTGTTAAATAACACCTTATAACACCCACATAATATGTAAGGGTAAGGTGGGAAATGGTGACAATCTCTGGGTGTGGCTCAGATTAAATTCCTCGGGTGGAAATCTCTGTCAACTTCCATATCTCCCGTAGGCGTTTCCATTCAAGATTAACGTGTTGAAGCTCGACTTGGGCTTGGTCACTTGTGAGGCCTAGTGATGTTTCCTCCTTTCTGAACTCCAACAAATGGGCTTCATATGGAGCAATTCTACTTGATGAGTTCACACCTTCATTTTTTTGAGTATATAGGATTTCATAACACCCTATATTTATACAAATCGAGTCATCACTGTAAAACTGATATATTAGAAATGGTAATAATTTTTAACAGTATTTTAAAATCTAAAAACATAAAACCATAGAAGTGATTATTTTTTAAATAACCTTTTTAAATAATTAAACATTTAAATAGGTCAAGAGTAATTTTTATTAATAAATGTTTGGGTCATTAAAATCTCCCCCCATTAAGAAAATTTTCCCTTCAAATTTATTTTTCCTACAATAAAACAGGTTTGGGATACCTGCTTCATCAATTCCTATTTTTTCCACATTTCCTCTTCAAACTCAGGGTTTCACCCCAACACCTTGATGAGAGGCATTGTCTTATATTGTAGAACTTTACCCTATGATATATGATTTCACCATATTCTCTTCAAAGGAGAGGTCATTCTCTAATGGTACCACATCTAGATTGAGTACATGCGATGGGTCAGTTATGTACTTCCTTATATATGGTACATGGAATACATCATGTAATTGAGATAGGTTCGCTGGGAGTTCAAGTCAATAATCCGCAACTCCAATGCGATTAAGGAACTCAAAACAGTTGATGTACCATGGAATAAGATTTAACATCATCCCAAGTCACATAACTCCCATTCCTAGTGATATGTTGAGGAATAATATGTCTCTGACACGAAATTATATGTCTTTTCAATGATTATCAGCATAGCTCTTTTGTCTTCTCTGAGCAGCTTTAATGTGTTGTTGTATGGTCTTAACCTTCCCCTCTATTTCTTCGACCATTTGTAGACCTAGGGATTTTATCTTCCCAAATTCATTCTAACATGATAGTGTTTTGCACCTCTTCCCATAAAGGACTCCATAAAGAGCCATTTTGATTCTTGAGTGGAAATAGTTATTTTAAGAGAACTCAACAAGAGAATGATGTTGATCCAACCCAATTTTGAAGACCATTGTGAATGATCTTAAACATTACCCAATTGTTTGGATAGTCTAGTCAGATTGTCCATCAGTTTGAGGATGATAAGCCTTACTGATATTTATCTCATTATTCAGAGCATGTTGTAGAATATTCTAGAATGTAGAGGTGAATCATGGATCTCGATCAAATACAACAGATAGAGGTACTCCATGTATCCTTTCCACTTATCAGATATATATCTTTTTCAGTTGACCCAATGGGAAATCCTCTCGAATTTCATTTAAGTGTGTAGTCTTTATAATACAATCTGCAAATACCTAGAGAGAATTGTTTTCATTAGATGACATCAGAAGTCCCGTGACAAAGTCCATGATGATATTCTCCCATTTCCATGATGGTGTATGAAATGGTTTCATTATCCCCATAGACTTAGGCCCCTAAGGCTTCACTTTATTAAAAACTAGGAACATTGATATATACTAAGAAATATCCTTCTTCATGTTATCCCTCAAATAATACTATAGAAGATCTCAATACATATTAGTTTTTCCTAGGTGAATGGAGAAATTCAAACTATGTGCATCATCCAAAATATCATTCTTTAACTCCAGATTTGATGAAACACATAGAAATTTCCCAAATCCAACAATTCCTTATTCATTAACATTGAACTCCTAGGATTTAACTTTTTTGATAGTTTCCACTTTCATCCAAAACCCACTTTATTCTTTTTAGAATCCTTTAACCATTCCTGAAAAGATGGTTGATAAATCATTTGTGAGAGGATTGATGAAGTTCCCTTCATTATGATTCCCTTTTCCATCTTCATCAAATCTAGGAAGATTGGATCCTTTTAAATTCTCATCAATGATAAAATCACTGGTTCATATGTACTTAGAGCATCATCCACATTTCTCTCTTTCCCATGGTGGAAATGGATTAATCATTAATAGTATTTGATCAGATATAACCATATTCATTGGATCATGTTCAACTTTTTCTATGTTAATATATACTTGAGGATTTTGTGATATGATAATGTGTCACACATCTCCCCAAAGAGGTAATGTCACAAAATTCAATAGCAAAGATTACCACAAAAAACTCCAGGTCATATTTTCAATATTTTTTTCTCATGAACATTCAATTGACTTGAATCATAAGAAATGACTTTGTCATTTTTCATTAACACATAGACCATTCCCTTCTTTGAATCAGTACTAAATACGACAAAATGTTCTCCACTAGTGGGTAGTGTGAGAATAGGTACAATGATATGCCTCATTTTCTTCTCCTTAAAAGTATCTTGGCATTCATTGCTCCAAGAAGACATTACTTCCTTCCGAGTTAGCTTGGTTAGAGGGTTGGAAAATCATGATAAATTTCTCACAAATTAGATATATTATCCAGCTAACCCCTGGAAGCTTTGGATATCCGTTATGGATGTTGGCCTTGACCATCCCACAATTGCATTTGTCTTGGATGGATCCACAGATATCCAATTATTTGGGATGATATGAACCAAAAATGTGACCTCCTTCAACCAGAAGTCTCACTTTATATACTTTTCATAGAGTTTATACTTTTGTAAGGCCTCTAGTATAGTTCTTAGATGATCACCATACTCCTCCTTTTTTTGAGTATACTATAATAACATCTATATAGACTACCACAAATTTGTCAAGGTATTCTATAAAGACTCTATTCAATAAGTCCAAGAATATTTCAGGAGCGTTAGTGAGCCTGAAAGGCATTACAATGAATTCATAGTGCATGTATCTTGTACGAAAAGTAATCTTGAGTACATAATCCTTCTTCACACTTATGTAGTAATATACTGACTGCAAATCCACATTGGAGATATATTATGCTCCACGTAGATGATCAAACAGGTCATCAATTCGTGGTAGAGGATAAATTTTCTTTATCGTGATTTTGTTGAGCTCACGATAATCAATGAAAAGAGGAATTGACCTATCCTTCTTCCTGATCAAGTCGACTCTTTCATCATATAGGGAAGCACATATTTGTATAAACCCTTTATCTATATTCTTCGGTAGTTGTTTCATTAGCTCCTCAAGCTTTACAATACCCATTTTATAAGGAGTATTAAATATTGTAAATTCCATAGGTATTCAAAATCTATTCTTGGCGGATGACCAGAAAATTTCTCAGGAAACACTTCAGTGAATTCCCTCACAATTTACATGTCTTCAAGGATAGTTGCTTCCCTAGAATCAATAATCTGATCATGATATTCATTCTAATAGGGAATTAATATCCACACTTGAGATAATGGTGATAAAGACGATTCATCCATCTCCTTGTACATGTATAGAATCAGTGATCTATTCGCCATATGAAGAGTGATTTCCCTCTTACATAAATTTAGGTTGGATCTATATATGGAATGCCAATCCATGCCAATAATTGCATACCATTCCATGATAAGGAGTATGATCATGTTCAATAAGAAGTTCAAACAAAAAATTATTACATGGGACGATTTATAGTCATGGGAGGCACTGATTTCTCCATTTTCCATTATCACAAACATATTAACTTCCATTATTTCTAGTGGTGTTGGTATTTTTCTACTAGAATTTCAGGATATAAAAGAATGTGTAGAACTAGAATGAAAAGATTACATTGGCTATTCATAAATGAATAACTAGAATACATTTTACCACTTCGTTTTTAGGGTTCACTTCGAAAGTAAATATGGAAATAGCTTTCCCTTGTTGCCTTGGGGGTTGTTTGTTGCATCCAGAAAACCCTTGTCTTAGGGAACTGCTTTGCAAAGTGCCATGGTTCCTTTTAGTTGAAGAAATGAACAACGCGATTAGGATCGAACGAAGGATTCCAATTCCCTATCGTAGCCATTCGGTTTTCTTGTCGGCTGTTAAAGGCCTGGTTCCCTTTTATTCCACACCTAAAGTATTTCCTCATCTCCATTAGGAAATTTTTGTGGTGCTTCATTCAACACCTTTTGTATGTGAGGTGTTGGATTTTTTAGTAGTGTTGGATTTATCCTTCGGAATTCTAGAATTAAAGTCCACCTTATGTTTCTTATCCCCATGATACCTATGAGATTATCCAATTTCCATTTCAACTATTAGGGAACATCAAAATATTTCCTCATGGCTCTCGAATTCACATATCACTAGGGATTTCTGTAGGCAATATTTTAGCCCACTAATGAAGTGGTAAACCAATAATTTGGGTGTAACGAAAAAGCAAGAGGCAAATCATGAATTCCTTGTGATGTTTTCCTTGTAGGATTTGATTGATTCTTAATGTTTTTTCTTGATGGATAGGATTTCCTAGTCCATCTTATGTTGAAGGGTGTGAGGAAAATATTTATCGAACAACATTTTCCAAAAATTATTCTATTCCAAGGCCTCTATCTACTCATCAAGATTCATATTTTCGATCAATGTAACACATTTATCATCTTCACCATCCATACAATAAGTAGCCAAAAAACATAACCTTGTTTGTAACATTGATGGATGGAGAATATCGTTTCAAAGGAGTCGATCCAATTTTTGGCAATTGGGGGATCATATTATCCATTAAATGTAGGAGGCCTTTATCTCATGAAGCTATCAGTTACAATTTGTTCATTCTTAGTGGGGGGGGGGGGGTTGAAATTTTCTATTGACACATGTTTATATTCAAAACATGAGTTAACTGAGAGAGTATCATGATAATGTTTTCGATTCTTACTCCCATATAATTGGGCATATCATTTGAACATTCATCACATTGATCTTCGCATAGTTTGTTAAACCGAGTCCTCCTATTACTGTCTATTGGCTGGAATAAAAGTAATGTTAGGGGTAACATAAAAATGGTAATACAAAGAAAAAAATGGTTCAATTATAAATTACTGGTATTTCCTTAACATAGGAATTTATAGGCTTCAATCTATGTTATCCACGTTCTACTTCCCAACATATATTCTTTTGAGATTTTTTAATTCCCTTAATAATGTTTCATAATAAAATAATGAATTTACCAAAGAATTACCCCTGGGATTTTCATTACCAAGGGTGAATCAAGGCTCGTTGTCATGCACAAGTTCCCATTTGAGTATACATCAAACACTATTTTCAGGTTTTACACCTCGATACATCTGTGCTAGTTCTTCCCCTACCAATGAGTATCCAGAAAGGAATGTATTTTATTGATATACAACATAATCAAAACTCGCCCCAATTTTGGGATGTTTTTATTATATGTAGACTTATACCTAATTCTTTTATTAGGTTTTTCTATTCCTAATCCCAAGAATAACTAAACCACCCTCTGATACCAACTATAACAACCCTGCTCCTTATTTCACACATAAACATAATTTATGTCACGAACACTTCCCCTCAAAGTGTACCCCTCCTGGGCCGACAATGTGAGAAGGGAGATAATGACCCCCCGAGTCCCGCCTCCAGTAGGCCCCAGGTTGTAAACTAACACCGAGGGTATAGTAAACACACATATGGGAGCTGTTACCCTCTAAAAGAGCACATGTGGAAGAGAGAGAGATAAGATAGACACCAACCAACTACAACTCAGAACTGAAATACAAATGAAATCCAATGTACCCATATGTAATGTCTTTCAAAACTACTACAATTGATAGGGAAAAACTGCAAGTACCCAAAAGAAAGTAAAAAAAGCAGCAACTACAAGCCCGAACATCTCCTGCAACCCCAAGCTCGTAGAAACCACCTGGATCTATAACCTACTCCAAGTGACCTGAAAACAGTTTACATATACATAGGGTGAGTATAATAGTATACTTAGTAGGATCCTCCCCGAAGTATCTCATGCGAATGTAAAGAAAGTATGCTAAATCACAGTGAACAACAAGTGGAACTAACTCTTCACCTATACAGGTATACTATGTTCCGAACCTCACCATGGATACTCTCACCAAGTAATGCATATAAGAATATATCATATAATAAATAATATCAAGGGTACCCCGCAACTACATCCCCACTGGGTTGCCACTTTTCCCCAACATCACACGTCATGTGCATCTCTCTCCAAAAAGGCTTGCCTGCAGACACCAGGTCGAAGCACCACAACATGCACCTAATGTAACAAAAACCCCACGTCCATGTATGAAAATTAACGAGGTAGTTTCCTAGAGCCACCACAACCTGCATAACATGTATCATACATCAGGTATTATACCTCAAGCCATTACAACCCATACCCTGAGTAAGGATCCTCAATCCATCACAACCTATACATGTTACACCTATAGTAGTCCATAGGATACTATATCTAGAATATATATGTGTGAACAACCACAAGTCATTACATCCCTCTACACACATATATGGGGGAAACTAACCACTGTGCCTACCAAAAAAAGTATCTACCAAGAGAAGAGAGAGGGGCCAATGGGGGTAGTCAGCCATTCATCCTCCCATCAGAATGATGGGAAAAACACCCCCCCAGGGCTCAGAATCCCTGGGGTGTTAGTTTCCCTTACTGATCGGGTGGAGTAGTGTATAGAAACACAGAAGTATAGAATATACAATATCACACAACCAAACTATAGTAATAACCTAGTGTTAGACTCAACTATATCTAACATCTCTCGGACTCCAGGCTTCCATTTCTAAGACTACGTATCCTATAAGAAAAAAACCATTTAAAGAGATTTAATAAAATTATTTCATTACCTTTTTACCAGTTTCACTTTAGGTTAAATAATTCTTTAAACATTAATTAACCATGAAAAATTACACATTAAATTTCATTAGCATCACACCCAAAGTCCATTGTCCATTTAAAATTATAACCTCATCGTTATGTTCCTGCAAACTCCAACCCCACGGTTAACACCGTTTATTCCATTATTCATTATAGAATTATAATCCCTAATTCCCATGCATTCTTGAAAAGAATTATATGCTACTAAACACAAGGAGGATCAAAACGGTGAGTAGATGTTCTACCTGTAGTCATTACCGCCTATAGCAAGAGCATAGACCCATCCTCCTTTGATAATCTAAACACGGAAAGAACATGGCATACCCGCACGTCTTCGCCCCTTTCAGAAGAAGGGGAAGCAAGACCAGCTGCCTTGAGTAGTGGGTAAAAGTAAAGCAGATAATCAACCAATATGGATCAGCAAGCATCCAATAATCACATCAATCCCATTCCATCTTACCTAGTGTCCTCCTCGTCACCCACATGAATAAATTGATGCACCTCACCACTCTAGGATTCATCTTTCTACCATAACCGAAATTCTCTATGCCCCAACATATCACAACCTCCATCCATGGTCACATCAAAACCCATGCAACAGGAATACAAACATCACATCAATTGGGCTATTATGCCTTCTAAAATCATGAGGGTAACTGAGAAACCTTCAAGGAATTATAAAAAAACAGTTATTTAATCCTTTTTGAATTAACAGAATTATTATTCAAAGGTTCCAAAATTCGGGAAACCTAATCAGTAAGTTATCACAAATAATTAAACATTCTTACTGCACAAATTTGATTAACAAAAAATTAAAACAAAAAGAACTATATTCATTTACATGCCTCTTTTTCCATAGCCAATAGTTATCAATTAATTCTGGTTTATGTTCTTTATCAATTTTCATGAAGAGAGAACAGCTAAACGAAGCAAGAATGGATATCACACTATCTAGAAAACCAGGGGAATAACATTCGACTAATATCAATTTATTTATCCAGTTTAAATATTTATTATGCAAATTACATTATGTTGCAATGGGATAAAACATTCTTACAATACAGTTGTAGGTAAAAAAAAAATAGAAACAACAAATCCCCTACCTCAACAGTTCTTGACATTATTTATCCACCCAACGGCTCCCGATTCTCCTCTCGCGTCAACTACATCCACCCGAGGATTCCATGGTATGACCGCACTAACCAAAACCCATGAAAACTATTAGAAACATGGATATTAGATGTTATAATATGGAAAAGAGAAACATGAGAAGATGAACCTCAAAAGAACGACGATAAAACATACCTTATATAGAAGATTGATCGATATAACTTGGTTACATCAAAATAGAACAGAACCAATCCGAGGAGGAAATATTGATTATGAATCTCGTATGGAATAGAATGAATGGTTTTAGCATATCATAGCTGAGAAGAAAGAGGAAGAATTAGGGAGGAAGATATCCCGTCCCACTAGAAAATTTAACGGAGTGAAGGTTTAAGCTATGCTTAAATTACCATTAAAAGTAGATCACATTAAACCACACGGTTTGACCAAGTAAAAACATCCTGAGCCTTTGGAATAATTAATATGGGAGTTATGGACTTTGAATCGGCCTTAGAGTCCTTAAAACAAGGCCTTAAATGCATTTTACGTCAAAGGAAAATGCTAAAGGGGCGAAACTGTAGGAAGCTGGAAACACTGTTCACGAACTCAAATTTTGGAAAAGGAAAAACACTATTCATGAACCTCACTGTTAGACACTGTTCATGAACCTCACCATTAGACACTGTTCACAAACCTCACCATTAGAAACTGTTCATGAACCACACTGTCAGACATTATTCATGAACCTCATCATTAGACACTGTTCATGAACCTCACCGTTAGATATTGTTCATGAACCTCACCATTAGAAGGTCACCGTTATGGAAACACTGTTCATAGAACTCAAAATTTGGAAAAAGAAATAAAAGGACACCATTATAAGGCCACCGTTATGGAAACACTATTAAAATGACTTAAAATTTGGAAAAGGAATTAGAGGTTACCGTTAGTGGGTACTGATAGAGTTTACCGTTAGAGGCTACCATTAGACCTCACCAATAGAACTGTTAGTTGATGGAACTGTTTATTGAAATTTTGCAAAGGAAAGAGGGGTTACCATTATTGGTTACTGATAGAACTGTTCACTGATGGAACTATTCGGAGAATTGGAAATTTGGCAAAGTAAAGAGAGGTTACCATTACAGGTTATCGATAGAACTGTTCACCGATGGAACTGTTCACATAATTGGAAATTTGGAAAAGGAAATAGAGGTTACTGTTAGAGGTTACCGATAGAACTGTTCACTGGTATAACTATTCATAGATGGTTATCGATGAAACTATTTACAAGAGGTTACCGTTGCACTATTCACTTAACTGGAAAATTGGAAAAGTGTTGGGGATAAGTCGCATTGACCTCCCAGAACACATCAAACACAATATTTTCACAAAGGAATGAACTGGAGGGGTCAGTTCCATTACATCAGATACCTCTCAAAACATTCTCGTCTCTGAGAATTCAAAACCCACCTAAAGTGAAAACAAAATAGGGTCTAAAAAACCACCCATCAAGATACCTCTCAAAAGAGAGAAAGCTACAAAAACATTATAAGGAATCCATCTCATAAACATGAATGGTTTATAACCACATGGGCGACATCGACACACAACCGCAAACTGTCGTCTGACTTCTTCATGAACAAAACTGGTGCACCCCACGATGACACATTTGGATGAACAAGACCACACTGTAACAAACCATAATTCTATATACGTATCTCTCGTAACTCAGATGGGTCCATCCTATATGGAGACTTAGAGATTGGAGATGCTCCTAGTTATAGCTCGATCCCAAACCTGATCTCTCATCGAGGGGGTAATGCTACAACCTCTTCTAGAAAGACATCATGGTACTCTTCTACGACCCTATGAAACTCCAACTGATGAACCTCTGAGGAACTCAGCATCATCCCATCAATCATGTAGGATAAGGACGGAACACGCCTATGACCCATCTGAGGTTCTCACTCGCCAACAAACACCGCTGTCTCTCTATCCGCACCAATGAAAACACCCTTCTTCCTGAAGCAATCCACGATATCCTACAATGAATACAAACAATCCATTCCAAGGATGACATCATATGGTAGTATTTGTAAACATAGGAAATCTCCACAAGAGCGGTGTTTCCCCAACACTAGATCACATTCTCTACATACTTCAAACAAGCCAGCTTGACCTCCAACTAGTGTAGTCAACGCTAACGGGAACTGGAAGCCTCACTAGCTCAAGTCCCAATGCATGGAAAAGGGTAGGTGATGTTATGGAGTGTGTCACTATTGAATCAAACAAGGAATACACCAAGGTATAAAATAAGAAAAGGGTACCTTGAACGATGTATGGCTCACCTGGAGCTGGCGATGCTAGATCATAAAGCTGACCACGACCCCTTCCACAGCCTCTCTGACCCTGATAATGACGACCACCACATCTTCTCTCTGCCCTCTGGGGATGGGGAGCATCATGGGGCTGTCCTATGCCAACCCCATCTACCCTATGCAGATATAAAGCTAGTGTAACCTGCTGTTGCTGGCTCGGCTGGAACTACCTCAATGGAGGAACCTGAAGAGTTGCACCTGGCGCACGATGACCACTTTGAAAGGTCAAGAACACTTGCTGCTGATGACCACGACCACCACAAGAAAATCAAGTGCCTGATCCCTTGGCATAGGCTGAAGAGTTTCTACCTCTGGAGAAACGAGATGGGAAGGGGTGGGACCTACCCCCAGCTGAACGTAAAATCTTCTGCCCTGAAAACTTGGAACCCCAAAAAATAGCTCCGCTTCATGAGGAATAATGACGATTCCCCTCTCATGATGATCCGGTCCTGGAAAAAGTCCTCTTGACAACCTCTACCCTCACCAACACCTCATGATCAGTTTTCAGCATAAATGGGGTGACCTGGAGCTGGATCTCTGGATGCAAAGACTCTTCTAAATGCCATACCCTGGCCTCCTCATCTAGTAACAGGTTCGAAGCATATCGTAAAAGGTTCCTGAAACGTCTTCCAAAATCTTGAACACTGGAGCTCCCCTATCAATGGGTAAGAAGCTTCTGGAGAATGGATTCCTTCATAGTCGAAGAATGAAACTTGTCTCTAAACCAGTCTCAGAACTCCTCCCATGAGATCGATGACTCCTCACGATCCCCAACGAATAAGAAACTCCACTACCTCACTGCTCCACGTAGCATCATCAAAACCAAGGAAACCCAATGCTTCTTCAGAGAACGGATCAAAGTAAATCCAATCTCGACCACATCCAACCAGTCTTCCATGACTAAATCTGAAACGGAGCCACCATACTTCTGTAGACTCTGGCACTAAAACTCTTAGAGTGTCTTCCTCCAAGTGTCGTCGTCTTCAACCTCTACCTAGAGATGATCTGATAGAATATCCTTCTAGACATTTTCTGTGCAAACCTGATGAGGACTTCGACCTAGATCCATACCTGTAAAATAAGAAACCGTTAGAGCTCCTAAACCTGGAATATGGAAGACTCAACACTAATTAATTAATTCTTTTATTTTATTCATTTTATGTTAAACTATCCCCAGGACTACACATTCAAACATAGGCAGAAATGATAATGATGCATGATCCTTTCCTAGGTCTCTATAATGCAACTTGTATCACCTTGTTTAGTATCCATTGTAAACATAATGGTTCGTACATTGGATCATAGGGGGGCCTAAATGCTTATGTTGTAGCTGGTCTGTAGTGTCTTCCTAACTAGATAAACATGAATGACACCATTTCCCTACCAACCCATGTAACCTCACCTTTGCCAAACTTCAAACTCCATCTTATCCCTCAACCAGACCTCTGATACCACTTTGTCACGACCCCCTCCCCACAAAGTGTACCCCTCCAAGGACGACAATGTGGGAAGGGAGATAATGACCCCCGAGTCCCACCTCCAATAGGCCCTGGGTTGGTAACTAGCACTGAGGGTATAGTAACACACATATATAGGAGGAATTACCCTCTAAGAGAACACATGAAGATGAGAGAGACAATACAGACACCAACCAACTCCAACTCAGAACTGAAATACAAATGAAATCCAAAGTACCCATATTTAATGTAATGAAAAACTACTACAACTGAAAGGGGAAAACTGGAGGTACCCATAATAAAGTAAAAAAACAACAACCACAAGCCCGAACAGCTCCTGCAACCCCAAGATAGTAGAAACCAGCTTGATCTCTAACGTGCTCCAAGTGACCTGAAAAATAGTTTATACATAGATATGGTGAGTATACTATTATAATCACCCTATGTATATATAAACTCTTTTTCTGGTCACTTAGAGCAGGTTTGAGATCATGCTTGTTTCTAAAATCTTGTGGATGGAGGAGCTGTTCAGGCTTGTGGTTGCTGTTGTTTTTACTTTCTTTTTGGATACTTGTAGTTTTTCCCTTTCAGTTGTAGTAGTTTTGCATGAAATTACATATGGCTACATTGGATTTCATTTTTATTTAAGTTCTAAGTTGGAGTTGGTTGGTGTATATCTTATCTCTCTCTCCCACATGAGTTCTCTTAGAGGGTAATTCCTCCCATATGTGTGTTTACTACACCCTTAGTGCTAGTCGCCAACCCGGGGACTACTGGAGGCGGGACTCGGGGGGTCATTATCTCCCTTTTCACATTGCCGTCCCAAGAGGGGTACACTTTGTAGGGAGGGGGTCATGACAATTTATTACATAAAATCTTCACTAAATACAACTTATAATATCGATAGGTCTAGTGTCCTTGGATCATAGGAACATTACATAAAAACATAAAACCTGAAATGCACATCTTTATTGAAAACATCTTTTATATGACCTCACACATTCTTTCGGACTTAGCATTGCTGAGATAACCAGAGGACATGTATAAGAGAAGGGTGAGATAGAAAACCTAGTAAGGGAGTAACAAATTAATAACATGAAGATTACAATACATGTTAGGAAATACACATATTAATGGAGTGAAAGAGAAACATGAAAATAAAAATTTTATATAGCAAAATTATCATAATATGGAAATGTGGAATCAACATTTAACATGATATTAGCATGAGACAAGGCTCAATGACCATGGAGAAAGAGTAAACCCTCATTTCACTAGAATTATAATAAGTAAACCATCATTTCACATTATGTATTAGGATACTAATCTTTAACCAATTAATTGGAGTGCTATCAGGGCGCACCCTTCTTAATCATTTCATTTTATGCATAAGGGTGCCACATGAATCATATGACATGGACTCGTTAAAAATATTAATTTATTCCATGAAAAATAAATGTGTAATTAATAAATGAAAATATATAATCAGTTTATAAATGTGAATAAAGTATAATACCCATGAGAGTGAAATGGGCATGGTATTCACTGCACAATGACTTTGTCTTGGAAAATCCAAATGCAATTTCGGTATCATAATGGTGTGACATAAGAATTTATAAAAATGTTTGAGAAGAGAGAAATGGGTGTCTCATAACATATAAATGAAATTGAATGTTAGGGGTTCATATTGATACACATCCCAACATATGTAATGAAATTTAGATTCATAATACAAAAGAATTTTTTGAATGTAAATGAGAAAAGAGAAATTCCTTACAGAATTTTGGTACGGTAATGGGTCTATATGGGAGGAATTAATGGGATATAATTAAGTATATGTTCATTAAAACATAATTAGAGATTTATGGGGGAGATGTTAAATCATACCCCGACATTTTTAATTGAACAAAAATGGAATAACAACAAAATAAAATATGGAAATTTTTTTGAAAAGAAGAAATATATTACATGAAAGTATGATCCGATGGATAGGGAGAGGCTTGATAGCGCCTTCAATGGATATTAGGGATACTCTAGAGGATACTAGATAGATGAGGGAAGAGTAGGATGTTTTCCAATGGTTTTTACTGAAGATAATTCGGAGCATGGGTGTGTTTATATAAGAAAAAATAGGGAATTCTTTATTATTTAGGTTTTGGAGACAACACGTTAAAATAATCGAAACTACAAACCATACCATTGGTTATTCCAATAGATTTTTCCAAAGGGGAGTGGAAAAAATTATATTATAAGGAAAATCGACTAAAGACTAAAAATATTTTCACTTCTTATGTGGATGTGAGTCACACTCTCAAAAAAATCATTTTAAAAGTTAAAATATTTTATAAGACTAGGAGGGTCAACATAGGCACCATAAAATTAATTAAACAAATCTAAAATAACATCCTTTTAAAGGAAAACTTATATCGGACGAAACACATTTTTACATTATTCTGTTACATCATTATTGGGTCATTATGATATCATAAAACACATTTTTTATTTTAACGATATTTAATTTTTACCAAATATTCGACTACCATGAAAAAATTATGAAAAATTCCCCATTGGACAATTTTGACATCCAAATCCCAAAAACAATATTCATTTTATCTATATAATTTTCTAAATATGTACATTTTCACATTTATAATAAAAACTTACATTTATTGAAAATTCATGGGTATTGAGAAAAACAGTTTTCAAAGCTTAATACAAATTACAATTGTATTCATAAAAATTATAAAACATTTATATTTTATAAATAGTAATTTATTTATATTAATATTTTATTAAAGTATTTTTTAATTAAAAATTTTCATTTATCCATAAAAATAGATTTCTAAATCTAATATTAATAAAATATACTATTTGTTCTTTAAAAACCATTTTAAAAGTAACAATATTGAAATGAATGTATATTCTTTATACAAACAATGAGAAGAATAATCATAGTTCCAGGGTCATGTTACATAATCGCTTCTAAAACCGGTATAAGACCTATGGGTAAGGTGTGCGATGGTGACAGACTCTTAGGGTGGCTTGTATAACATGGATGGGGTGGTAATCTCTATCAAATTCCACTTCTCCAATATGCGTTTCCGTTCAAGCTTAATGTGTTGATACTCAGATTGGGAATTGTCAAGAGGGAAGCCCAGTGATGCTACCCCATTTCCGAGAACTAACAAATGGGTTTCGTATGGAGAAACACTACTGTATGAGGTCATCGCATCCTTTGTTTTAGTAAATTGGATTTGTTAAATATATATATTAATACTAGTCATGTGATCATTTCTCAATGGATATATAATAAATGGTAACACTTATTAAACATATTTTTAAATAGAAAAACATAAAAAAATAAGTGAATATGTTTTATATATTCATTTTTCATTATAAGACATTTAAATAGATCAAGATTAATTTTTATTAATAAATGATTGGATCGTAACAATATTATCCACCAAGAATATCTTTTAGGAATCACTCACTTCCTGATTTGGTGAAATGTGGATTGACCAACCCTTAATTCCCTACCCTAAACAACTTCCATAATAGAAATATTCCCTTATTATAGACCTTATGTTCCCTCTCTATATAATCTAACAAATAATACACCACTACCCCACACAAGCTTAACCTAAACCATATTTACCAACATAATGGTCTTTCATCAACCCAAAATACTATATTAGTAATTGGAATTCAAATATAGAGTCTCATATATGAAACATCATATCCCAAAAATTCCATAATAGGGTGGAAATATAAAATGAGAAAAACTAAAATCCAATCAAAACAACACATAAAAATCACCACCACTAAGTAAATTATGTAACAAACCACTACTAATGTTTTGGGAATTTGTAAAATGACTTATGTTTTGTGATTTAAATAAATCATACCCATTTTATAAAGTTGTTTATAAAAAAAATATTTTTTATTTTTTTATAATTCCCTGAATTTTTTTCACAACCATTCCACAATGAATAAATGTTTGAACATGTCCTGAATACCTAGGTTCCAAGTATTATTCATGAATACACACTCTCTTTTCACTACAATATATGAGTTAACTAAAAAAACTCACCGTAAATACCATAAATAAATTATTATGTCAATTCTAATAGAGAATGTAAACTAAAATTAATATAATTCCCAATACATTGGTATTTTCATTTATAAGGGATAACTAAGACCAATAATGATGTCTATGATGGGATCTAATAACACATCCAGTTTCCAACTACCATTAACAAAATTATAAAAAAAACAATCATGGATCTAATTTTATTAATTAATTAATTATCCTATTTATGTTGAATTATTCTTGATTGAGGGAAACCATAAGTCCTTGGGGATATGTCCCAATATGCTTCAATATACAAACTAGTAGTGTGAGTCTATAATCCCTTAAAGGAGACTATGCACAATGTATAATCAAAATGAATAAAAAATAAATCCAATAATTAGTATATATCATCATATAAATTATAAAAAAATTTAATCAATTTCCAACCAAAAATAATAAATAATATCAATATTCTATTTCAATTTAAACAATGTTATCTATAAATAGATACATCATACATTTCCCAATGGGTTAAATAGTGAAAAATAAATTGAATGAAAAATATGGGAGACTCAACTAATAAACATGCATGCCCTATTAGACTTGTCACTAAACATCAATCCATCCACTCCAACAAGATACCCCAATATAACTGTTACATGAAAATGAAATATAATGCCTTCGTACACACATATATATCAAAAGCAAGGAGTGAGAATAAAACTAATAAGGGTCACATGAAGTGAGACTTATATATTCCATCATATTCAATATGTTAGTGAATATGAAAATAATTCAGATATTATACACAATATGAATGATTTCATGTTATTGGGTGGTAACCAATCTACAATGACACTTGACCTCATATGTTTCATCCCATGTCAATAGAATAAGTCATCTTGTACAATAAAAATAGATTCATGAAGTATCACGTAGAGTCAGTACCATCCTCATGACCCAAATTATAAACTCTCACATAGTTTGGGGTCCCCTACAATATGCGACTGTATGTGCCATCTCACATCATGGATCAATACCCTGCCACTCAGAGTGCCATTTCAACACCCACTTACTCATGGTGAGGCCTGATACCATTTAACAAACCACATCATTGAACTATTCCTTATTAATGAATGTGTGGTCTCATATGACACCATTTACACTCCTCTATCACTCATCGTAATCTCCTTTGTCACATTTTTTACCCATACCCTATCACTTAGAGTATGGACCTTCATCACATTACTACTATAATTGTTTCACTCTAGGTATGGTTCAACACCTTATCACCCATTAAATCTTAAACTTAATCACCATAAAATTTTGAGAAGTATAATATCTCATCACATGATTCATCTCATACCATATGACATAACACCAACCTCTCACATAGAGTATTGTTGAATGAAAATATAGTTTACACATGTCATATAATATCACACACCTCCACATTTTCATTAAGGGCAAGGTCTTTAACCTACCTAATATCCCTGTAATATCATTAATGATAAGAAAATATAAACATAACATTCAAAAAAACCCAACCCCTATCTAGATAAATTCTCATCCACATATAAATATCATTTGGAATGTAGAATATACTCCTTCACATCAGCATCCTTTAAAAACCATACCATGAAAACTGAAACCATAGGTTATTTATGGCTACAACGATTCACCATTCCTCTCAAATAGGATATAATGTATCCCATGAGGTCTCGTGAAAACAGAAACAATCCATAAAACATACAGTGTACACTATTATTACCTAATGACACTATAGGGAGTCTCACTGAAAAAATGGTCCACTTCCCAACTCTTCAGTATAAATCATCCCCTAGTACGTTATGAATTAATCTAAATGGTTTTCCCATGTAATAACCACTTTATAAATGATATTATTACTAGGGATTCCCAATTGAAATCCATCACCATCTACCAATATCATAATTTTCATTTATGATCAACCAGTCAAAGAGTGACCAAGATCCTTTTTCGAAATCAACATGTGATGTCATGAATAAAAAATGATATTGACTACCCTATTTTATAACCTGATAAAAAATAAATCCTAATACCAATAGATTCATCCAAATTAATGAAGAAGATGACCCACATGATATGTGTGCAATCCCAAAGTGATGGGCTTGTGGGGGTGACTCTTTGATTAAACTTCCTAATTATGTTTTTCAAAGATAATGCATTTTTAACACATTTAATTGATTATCAAAATTTGTATCGAACAAACTTATTAATATTGATAAATGTCATTTATTCATGTTTCATTATTAAAAATGTGTTTATATTCCTTGGAATAATATTGATTCACTTGATATCATTCAATACACCAGATTCATCATGTTTATTATAATGAGTAGTATTTATCCTTGAAATCATGTTACATGATAGTCTCACAATAGATTAATGTTCATCATAACTGACACAAAAAATATAAATTATTTTAAGACTAATATAGAATTCAACTAAACAGTACATATATTGAGTTTTTTAGATGATGTTTCATCATTTTCATTTTATACAAGAACAAAATAATGTATATTGTATCCCTACAAGTTCCCTCCACTGAATAATAATTATGATTATTCAATAATATTATTTTCACATGAAAATATTACCTTGTTTATATAAACAACACTCATTATTTCATTCATGAAATATTCCTATTTAATTTATTTATCACATAATGGATACACCATGGTTGAATTTGAAACCCAAACTGAAATGAAAATAAATAACTGTTTGGAAAATAAATCATCAACTTATCCTCTTCTATTCACTTCAAAAAAATAATCTTATTTTTTCATAAACATTATATCCAACCATATCTACTAATGTATAGTTTTTAGTGTAAATCAATGCTACATGATATGACTACTGATATTTCTCAAAATTTTAATAAAAAATTCTTCTTCTATTTTGATATAACATATTTCCGTATAGTGATGACCAAAATTTTTTCTCGAATAAATATGAAACATCTTATTAAATATTGTTCATAACCACATGATACACTTATTGTATTCAAAATATCTAAATTTTCATTACATAATATTAAATTTCATTTCATTTAATGTTTTCTAAATTTATTAATGTAAATATCAATTAAGATGAATATTTATACATAATTTATTATATATTAAAATAAAATCAACAAACAATAGTGTATTAAAATACTATAATTATCGAATATGAGTGTGGTGTTTTAATAGTTTGGGAGTGGAAAAAAATTAATGATCAAGATATCCTAAATTATTAGAGTTGTTCAATTCAAAGTGAACATGCTATACTTTTTAATACCCTCTAACTGAGTGACAATATTATTGCTGACAAAAAAATAGTGCAGAAGTATTTTATATGTAAAGAAAAAATCAATAAAATTTTATTAAATAACAATCCTTTTTGTACGTATACCAAGAATATATATAACCCATTTTTTTATAGTATCACTTGTTACATGTTACTTAGTATTTGATGGGTGTAGAAAGAGCACAATATATGTTATATGATATCCAAACCTATGTGATTTAATTTTCTTCTGGTGGGCACAACTAGTGATCATGATTCTTGGTTAGGTGTTTATTACCATAAAATACGTTTTTATGGAGATATAACCATGGGGGATGTATTAATTAATGATACTTCAATATAAAAATAAAAATAACTAATAATGAGAGAGATATTTAGGATGAATGATGGTGTGGAGTGGTGATATTCAACCCTTATAAAATTGATGCAGAAAAATGAAACATGAGTAAACATAAATTCCATGTAAATTAAAAATAATGTATAATGATGTGTATCTCTATATGTATATCTTCTTTAATATTTCCACTAATTTTCCATCTTTTTTTATAAAAAACCTTATTTGGCCCTATTATTTGAAGGAAATCAAGTGATTCTTCTCAACGTAGATGTTTTTTAATGTATTTAACAAATTTTTAATGAAAATGGGTAATTGTTTGGATGGAAACTTGTTAGAATTTCTTTTATTTTTAATATCATCCTAAAATTGAAAATTTAATCCCCATGCTTCTTTAATGGTATCCTTACTCTAGGATAAACCATCATCAAAACATGGGAGTAGTAGCTATAGTAATGTGGTATTTATTATTGGGTATTTATATATCACATGTTGGGGAAAAAATAATTCTTAAAATTTCTCATAATGGTATATATATAGCTCATTTGAGGGAAACCATGAAATAATAATAAGTTGTGTAAGGGTAACTCACAAAAGGGTAAGATGTATATTGTGAAAAGATACTAAATTTTGATGACCCAGAATTCTATACATGAAATATCAATTATTATAATTATCTGAAATAGTATAAATCCCATAAAATAACATATAGAACATAATAAAAACTATATAAATGAATAATTATTGAAATTAGTGGATATTTTTGAAATTAAGGAACATAAACCACAATAATAACAACAAGTCCATCAGTATACTAAGGTGAACATTATGAATAATGACCCAAACAATAGAATAGAAACCTCACCTATAAATGTATAAATAAAAATTATAAATCTTACTAATGAATATATGATATATTTATATCATAAAAAAATTAAAATAAAGTTTTAAAAATGGATATTTATGTATTGATACTTTTGTGTAGAAGAAATGTAAATTTAAAATTTAAAAAAAATATAATTACTTAAAATATAATTTATTCATTGATTAATATTTTGTTGTCGTATGATTATTAGATATCTTTATTAGACCTTAATAAATTTGTAGAAGTGTTATGAAATCATTTGTACTTTTGAAAATTATAATTTTTTGAATAAATTTAAACTTTATTTAAAATTAATTTTCTCATATTTAGTAAATTATTTTCCAAGCATGGTGTCTATTTTTTAGTTCTAGACATTGAATAATTTTATGGGTTATGTTTTGGGATTTCTCATAAAAAATGAATTTTTTTTGAATAGGGAAGTATTTTAATTTATAGTGTAATCTAAATACATGAATTATTAAGTCATGTATTATTTAATATAATTTGGTTTGAAAATAAATGATATGGTCACTATACATATCCACAATAATCTATAGTATTCATATTCTAGATCCAAAATAATAAACAAATGAAAAAAACACCACCCACCTCCACAATAAATACCACCCTTCTTCCCCAATTAATGTTACACATATTATGAATTTAATCATTCCTAATTATTTAATAATCCTATTTCAAAGACAAAAAACAAACATACTAGAAAATACCCAAATGAATTTACATAAGGAGGTTCACAAGGGGATAAATTCATGAGGTAAAATCCAATTTCACATTATTGTCTTTTCACCATCTTTTGTTTTCTTATACTATTATCATATCCTCTATATAAATATGAATGATAACTATATTATCATATATATATATATACTATAATGTTATAGTTTTAATGGAAAATCAACACTCAAATATCCTGTCCTCTTATACTTAATCAAAAAATGAAAATATAATCTGCAAGCTGATGATTTATCGACTTCGATGATGAAAAGTTTCCATTTTCATTTATCTCATATATAGATGGAGATAAAAGCATTATAATTGTAGGAAAAGATTGTAAAATATATTTTATAACCCTTTAAGTTTATAAAAATAACATTTATAATCCATAATAAATTAGGAAACAAAACTACATTGTGATAATAAAGAAATATCTAAAATAACCTACAAATCTGTCACTAAAATATTATTTAATGATTCATACTCACAAATAATAACCAAATTAATTATATAAACATTTCATAATATATAGGTCAATTGATAAATTATTATTTAAAATCCTGATATCTGTTTTCATTTGACATGATTTTATATAAATGTAAACTAGTAAACAAATCATGAAACCCTTGGAATCAAACACTCTCAAATGATAAAATTGAACATTATAACGAATCATAAATGTCTTAAATGAATGTAATAAAGTCAAAAAAAATACAAGTAAAAAAATTTATTTATTAATTAATTTATTTTATTTTATTTTATTATCAATAGTAATAAGTATATGTGATGATCAATTTTAGACATAAGGTAAGGGATTCTTTATATACCTCCATGTATTACATCTGTTGACACAGAACTTCTCTTTAGACCACAGTAATTATTATTTATTATTACATAATCTTCCTATGATATATATGTATGTTACAGACATAAATTTATATCAAACATCTTTTTTCATTGATGGGGAAACAGATGTTTTAAAAAGGATCTCATCTCAAATCTTATAGATAAGGAATCCCAATTAAATGGAACTTCCTAATTTCTTATCTATTTTTTATGTGAACTCCATTTATTTTTCTAATACCCCATTAGTGTTTCTAAAATCAATGATTTCATAATGAAAAAATAACTTGGATCATTTATATTTTTCTGAAATTAAATATTCCATTTCCACTGTAAATTGGAATTAATATTTTCCTTAAATCGTACTAAAAGGTTTCATTTATAATATCTCATTTACACTACTTTGAAATTTTTTCAATTTATTTTAACATCAATTATGATGATCAATATCGAATTTCTCATATGAATTTTTTGGTATTATATAAATCAGTTCACTCATTGACACCATTATGATATTCCCTTTTGATATGCCTTATGACCTAATTATGATACATAATGTTTTCCATGGGTAACACATATTATTGATTTATTATATGGAACAAATATTTGTGAACTTGTTTTGATGGTTGAACCCTAATAGATATATAATGCATTGGGTTTTGTTTTTTTCGTGATATTTATTTTTGGGACATGGAGTAAACCATTTTCATTTATTGGACTTTGTCTTCCATGTGAAATGGCATGGTTGTTAGCCTGGTATCATACATTTTCAATCATCTATGTTGTTACCCCATTCCATTTATTCTGTGATTAAATGTCCCAATAATCTATAATTTATGAATAATTATGTGAATTTATGTTCTATTCCTTATTATATGATCGAATAATTCATTATAACTTAATAACATTGCTTGGGTCCTATGTTTTTTAGCTTATAGGGATTTTTTTCTCATCACTTTTGATCATGTATTCCCCTCATTAACTACGAAGATACATGAGATTAATAGAAGTTTGGATCACTTTATAGATTATTGAAATAAGTATTTTTTATATATTTTACATGTTCTCATTATTATTTACGTAATCATTCAAATACCATGGACGTTATGATCCTTTGGTTGTATATGAAGGATACATATGCATAAAATAATGTAATATTAGGTGTCAAAGGCTAGGGTATCTATAGTTGGTATCAGAGGATATCCTAGTTATTATTGGATATTATGACTGGAAAGATTTTGTATGAACCCTAGAGATAAATAAATCAACATGGATAATATATATTTAACCATAGGGAATAAAATGTTTGGATATATGTTTAAATTAAATATTAATCTTCCTATGTTCAATGTTTTATTTTCTTGTGATTATTAGAGAAGTATTCAAGCCTCCCGAAATTGAAATTTATTTTCATAGTTAATTTATATAATATTATAACCTATACCAACAATCAATTTCATATTAAAGGTTACAATTTCCTTAATGATATGAAAACTATTCTAGGAAAGGGTACATAAACATAATGATAATACTTCCTCACCTGGATCAATTTATGAATAATAACTTAAATCGTTAGGTACACAATAATTTTCCTAAGGGAGATCAAGTAATGGTTTAATATTTTATGTGTCAAGGGGATTATAAAATTACTGTATCAACAGTTCCCCACATTGTACAAAAATAGATTAATTTCATTGAGAAGATATTCTATATACTATCATGATCAGAAGAGGTTAATGTTGTGTTGGTGGTATGTAATTTTGATGGGAAATTTAATAACTGGTCGAAACTAATCACAAACAAAATATCCAATGATAAAATTTAATCCATGAAATGATAATATTTATGGAAAATATTTTTCAATAAAAGTTTCCCCCAAACCCTCCACCCCAATACAGAATGATATCTCCTAGGACTAAATAAAAATAAGAAGGATATATAAGGGATTATAACGCCGACATCACAAGTATTTCATTATAAACCTCTAGTTTTTTCATGAAAACCAATAGAAATATAGATTACTTATTTAGAATACTAATGTTTATTTTATGAAAATATTTTGTGAATTGAGATGTTTATATCTTGGAGAAGATTTTAGGTTGTTCCCCAAGGATACAATTGAGATCGATGACTCTCAGTGGTCTCATGGGCCCGATTATAAAAAGACTAATATGAAGATTAATATGCATGGATCTACAAATAAACTCCATGATGGAAAGAAGTCCCAACATCCCATGTTTCAAATTTTTGGGAAGGAAAATCTTGTAAACTACATTATAGGAACTAGGAGGTTCTTAAAATATTTAAGAAAGGGGAATATTTCTAATAAATGCCGAATGTATATGAAGAGTACCACTAATGTGGATAAATAAACAATAGTTCAGATCCCCAATTAGCCTATAGTGAAGTGTTTAAATAGAATGGACAATGGGCATTAGGAAATTAATTTCCTTAATCTAATGTTTTTTGGGGAAATAAAAAACAGAAACCTACAAGTCAACAATGACAAAATATGATATCACTATTACTATAGTGGAACTCTATAATGATGTGGTGACATGAAAAATGGTTATTCATTCATGAATAGTGAATGTACTATTTTATTTTGGTTCGATACATTCTTTTAGATCTTTTATGTTTAGAATAATTATTCAACCACCACCTCAAAAAATAGAGGTTGTGTTACATGTGAGGAAAAAAATGGGAAAATTATTTCTCCCAATATATATAACTCCTCGATGGTTATTTTTTAGACTAAACCTCCCGTAAAATCATGTATTAATTCCTTTGGTGGAGTTTGATTCTATATTGGGTATGGATTATCAATCATATACAAAGGAAAAATTGACTAATTGGAAAGGAAGGTCACTCTTCACATCCTAAGGTATCCTAAAATTATTTATAACTGTACGGAGGAGGATGAATCTCCATCATAATAATTTTATGAATTTAAGATATTATTTCATTATATGAAATCATATCTAGCTCAAATTATAGAGACCAAGGAGAAAATCATGCTTGAAGACATGCCCAATGTGAGGGACTACACTAATGTGTTCCCCTGAAGAGATTCATAGTGTTCCTCCTAGAAAATATGTTGATTTTTCAATGGAATTTATTCCTAGATATCTTCTAATATCAGTGACATGGTATAGAATGGTAACCGTTGAGTTAAAAAAACTGAAGAAGCATTTATAGGATAATCTGAACAAGGGTTTTATTTCCTGAGTGCTTCATACTGGGGTGTTCTAGTCCTCTTCTTCCAAATGAATGATGGATTAATAAGAATTTAAATTTATTATCATGATCTCATCAAAATAAAAATAAATAACATGTATTCCCTATCATAGATAGATGAAATTTTAAATGAATTATTGGGGGAAAATATTTATCTAAGGTGGACCTTTGGTCATGATATCACGAATTAAAGGTGAAGAAAGAGTATAATCCAAGTAATACATTTCAAATGAGGTATGTACACAATGTGTTCCCATTATTTTCAAACCCACTAACCAATATGTGACATAAGGGAGTATTTTTTTTCTTAACAAGTGAATGAAAAGTATACATCAAAGTGTTTAAAAAGTGGATTATCAGTGAACTAATATTCATTGTTGTAACAAGCGGGGTAATATTTTTGTTGTATAGTGATGCCTCAATAAAGGGATTAGGATGTGTTCTAATGAAAAATTATAAATTTATATCATATTACTAAATGAAGTTGGAAATTCATGATAAAACCAATCACATGCATGATTTGGAGTTAGTGGCTTTGATATTTTCATTGAAATTATTGTAACATATTCATTATGTGAGAAGTATAAGATATATACTGATTATAAGATCTGAAAATATATATCCACACAAAATGAGATTAAGAAGATCTAGTGACAATGGTTAGAGCTCATTAATTATTATGACTTCTCAATACAAAACCATCTTAGTACACCATATTAAGTGGTGGATACTCTAATTAGAAATGATCCTTCATTTTTTCAATGATGATAATAGAAAAGTACACAATATTATTATATTTTCATAGGATAGACATGGGAATAATTATGGAATGAACATCATCAATCCATTCTCAAATTATTTCTAAAACATATCTCATGGAGAAAATAAAGGATTCTCAAAGAAATTATGAGGAAATTCAAAAAATGTGGAAGCTATTAGAATTGGAAATTCCTCAGAGTTCAAAAATTATGAGGAAGGAGTCATTATATTTGGGAAATGACTATTTCACCATCCATCCAGAGATAAATAAATAGCATCTAAAAAATGTAATAGCTGAACATTATATATTCACATAGGGGTCAAAAGTAAGTATTTATATATTCGAGAGCACTATAAGTGGGATTATGTGAACGAGATTGTTAAATATACATCAAACTGCCTATGATGTCAGCAATTGAAGACAAAAAAGGAAAAATTATAAGGTGATGATGCAATAATTTCCCATACGAACATGGAAATGGTAAAACATTCCGTCCTCAGGGCCTGTGCCATGACTACACCAAGCCCTCCTTCTATATGCCAGGGGCTGGTAACTAGCACCAAAGGCATAAATCCTGATAACTGGGAAGGCATTGCCTTATAAAAGTAAACAAAACACCACAAAGTACAAGCGGAAGTAAAACACTAAGTACAAAGAGAAGTGCTGAAAGGTAAATGGGCCAGAATACAAACCCAAATGAAAGTACAACTACAACTGAACAAAGTACAACAGAAAAAGACAACAGCTGTAAGAATGGAAGCGGCTCATGGGTCGTCCTTCTCGGATCCTACCTGAAGGGTAGGTACAGATGGCACAGCTCCTGGGTCGTCCACCACGTACATATAGCCTCCACAATTCTCTCCCCCGCCAACCTACTCCGAGTGTCGTCTCGCCGTGAAGTCCACCAACTGGATACTGACTCATCGTGTAGTCCACCTCCGGGTACCGTCCAGTCCTCGAACACTTGGCCTCCGCCAGCACTGCCCGTCGTCTGCAACCAACACAACGAGGTGCGGGCATAGCCCGTGCAGGGGTGAGTATAACGATACTCAGTAGGCACCCTGAGACCCTCAATGTATAACTAAAACCAACAAGGATAACCACAAAAAATATCTCAACAGATAACCTCTACTTTGGTATATACCCATACATATACCAAAGTAATCATGTAACCCATCTCAATCATGAGGAAACACAAGGACCATAAACTCAGCTCAAACCAGAATTTTCATTATCGAAACCGTAACTTCTAAAGAGCCCCGTCTCTGGAGTGTACAGTGGTCTTATCACGACTCCGAGGTACTGCTCACTCATCCAAGTCTCTGAGGTACTCCTCCTGTCGAGTACCGCGGGTCTGCTGCCAAATATTGGAAGCTCCGTCCGCTGTGGGTCTTCCGCCAAATACCGGGCGCTCCCCCTAATAGCCTACAGAGGTACTCCTCCGGTCGAGTACCGCGTGTCTGCTACCAACTACCAGGCGCTCCATCCACTGGGGGTCTGCTGGCAAATATCGGGCGCTCCATCCACTGGGCTAGTCGACTCACTCCAAGTCGAGTCGGTCAAGGAGTCGTCAGGTCTCAGCCGTCTACACGGTCTTCGTACTCCGTATGCTCCTCTCCGGGAGGGACCGCTCCACGAGCTACTGGTCAAAACTCCAAGTATCACAAAGTACCACAAAGATGTATCTCAAAGGACCGCCTCGTGAAAAGGGTCTCAACACAACAGATGGCGCGTCAATCGGACGCCCGGTCTATGAGTTAGTAGCCTTTTCGTCCCAGGGGCCCGGTTGGTTTCATGTGCGAACCAACCCGGCCGTATCTCAATTGTACCCCGAACTCCCATAGGGTATACTCATAGGGACCGTTTCACAACATGATCACTAACGCCGCTGACGGTGCGTCAATGGGTGTCCAGTCTGAAAGATATCAGTTTTTCCGTTCCAGGGGCCCGGTTGGATTTTGGGTACAATTCAACCTGGCCATACTTCAGCAGAGTCCAATCCTCAGGCGAAGAAAGTCAAAAGTTCCATCTCATCAAGAGGAAATCAACGAGACAGACGGCCTGTCAATCGGACGCCCGGTCTGTGAGTTATTGGCTTTTTCGTTCAGGGGCCCCGGTTGGTTTTTAAGGAAAAACCGACCCGACCGTACTCCACCTGCATCCAAACCTCGGGCGGAGTAAGCCAAAAGATCCGTCTCACTTAGAGGAATCCATCAAAGTCGATAGTACGTCAATAAGACATCCAAAGCTCAAGATATGAGCATTTCTGCTCCGAGGGCCCGGTTGGTTACGTGGACGAACCAACTCGGCCGAACCCAAAGTATTCCGAAACCATGAGTGCGATATACCAAAATGACCGTCTCGATCCAAGGGTCTCATCGCCACTGACGGTGCATCGATCGGAGGTATACCGCTCCATATATGAGTGAATGACCAAAAAGTGTCCAAAAACGGGAGGTCTGGGCCCGGACCGACCCGGCCCAACCCCCCCCCCCCCCCCCCCCCCCGGGTCGGCCCGAACCAGGGCGACCCGACCCGGATGGAGAGACCCGGCCCGACCGGTGGTTCCTCTCGGCCAGTGATGGCCGAGCGGAGCGGAGCGGGGCGCTGCCCCCGCGTGAAGAGCCGTAGCCCCGCATGGGGCCGCCCGTGCCAGCGGAGGCAGCTTTCGGCCGCGTCCCGCCGCCCCCTTCCGGTCTCGCGCTGTCGCGGGACCGCGCTCCGCCGCCGCGGCTTCAGCCGCGGCGGATTTTTCCAGCGGCACTCCGAGCGCCGCCGGCCCCAATCGCCGGCGCCGCCGACCTGGCGTGGCGCGCCGGCAGGGACTTCCGCGGACCACCGGACGCGCTCCAGTGGTCCGATTCGCCTGCGGTCTTCGCCAGTGATCATCCCGGGACCCGACCTTCGCTGCAAAGCCTTCAAAACGCCTTCGTGGACCGTCTCACCATCGTCCGTCGATCCGCACTTCGACAACAATATACAGGGTCTTCAAATCGCCTCCGCGGCACCGACTCCGCCCGCGGTTTCGTTCGGCCTCAAAGGCACGGCCCAACGGCGCCGTGCTTCCTTGCTGCGTTCTTTCTCATGTACGCATGGTGCCGTTTCCCTCTGCCGCCTTTGTTCATGCCGCAACGAATCAAACAACAAAGAGGGAGGATAGTCGGCCATGTTCGTGCGGTCCGACCTCCTCCCGTTAAGTTGGTAACAAGCGGCCCAAAAGATGAAGAACAACAAGGAAATTTCACGAACAAAAGAGAAACAACCCAAACAGTTTTCCCCACAACAGACTATTCCCAACCCGCAAGGAAAATGTTCGCGGATCAACTAGGTAATAAGATGATCTGTGTTCTTTGTTTTCATTAGGAAGAAAGAAATCAAGGGAATAAAATCATTCTTAAAACATAATTCCCTACGTCAAGTGTTGTCGTCGAACGCGAGTTCATCGTGGAAGAAGCGTCGTTGACGTCGCGGTATATGGCGTCGCGTCGTCGAACTTCGAGGGTTTGGAGTTCTTCGTCGAAGAGGAAGAACACTTTCCTCCAAATCCTCCCCACGCCCCAAGTTCCAACAGAAATAAAATAAGAGTTATCTTATTTTATTAAGGCACATGACACGTTTGAATTTCAAAGAAAAGAAACGAACAATTAATTCAATGAATTAATTGTAACGATTTAATTGCCCAATTAATGAGGCATTTCTTACCCAGAAAAACGCACGGTTGACTTTCATTAAAGAGGGGTTTTCGCGGGTGTGTTACTTAGAGGAAAAGAAACGGTGGGGCTCGTGCTGGCCCCACCTCACAAATATCCTACCAAGAGGGTAGGATATTTTGGATTGCACCATATCTGCTTCAACTCGTCTTAAGTAGTTTTATGTGGCTTTAAGTGGCTTTAAGTGAAATAAAATAAAGTTGTCGCACCACTTTATTTTATTTTTTTCACTTAACCCCCAAAAATTAAAAACCACACCCGAGCAAACGCAACTTCGGAAAAGGTGTTTCTAAGAAAATACCAGCGTTGTGATTCCATCGGTGCCCTAGGAATTTGATTCTGAGCACCGGTTTAGAAGTTAGAAAAACCCGCTCGTTCGTTCACTGAACGTACCCGGGCTAAACTTCTGAAAATGATTCCGGGCACACCGGGCCTCGGAATCAGGCACCGTCAGAAGCTGTGTTCTTGTAAAATCCCAAATAAAGTTTAGAAGAAAATTTTCCTTGAAATTTCCGGGTCTTTACATTACTCCCACCTCAGGGCTTTACATCCTCGTAAAGCTTTAACACAAACTAGGGTAACAAAAGCGGTACAGAGCACGCATCGGAGCCTCCCGTTCTCATGTGCTCACCTGGAGGTTCCCGCACTGCCAGTGAAAGCGCACCTGAGGAATAGAACATTCTCGTAGGATACACCCCTGTTGATCCTCGATCCCCACTGGAACCTCCGTGAAGGTCACCCCATCGCCATCATCCTGCTCCCCATGGTCGATGATATTCGAAGGGTCGAGCACGTATCTCCTCTGTTTAGATACGTGGAAGTCATCGTGCACCTGGTGCAACTGAGGTGGATGGGTCAAGCGGTAAACCACCTCACCTACCCAGCTGAGGACCTAGAAAGGTCCATTGAATCTCAGAGATAACTTTCCGCCTTGGCCACATCTCCGTAAACCTCATCGAGGTGAGACCTGTATAAGGACATGATCATCCTCCTCGAACTCCAGAGGCCTCCAATTCCTATTAGAACTGGAACTCAAACGACTGCTGCCATGAGGGTAAGGTTGACCGACTGAAGTGTGATCGGTCACACCCTCCTGTGCAAGAGTTTATCCTGTGCTGCCTGGGGTTTCCTTTTCTCCGACCAAGGAAAACCAATTCCGACGCCGTAGTTAAACCACAACCTTTTTGCCTAATATCGTCATTCTGTGTATGAACTGTGATTGCCCAGTCCATACTCAAACCAACATCGTAAGGCCTCGACGCTGCCACCAAGAGATTTCTACCGAAACTCTCGACTCGAGGATCTGACCACACTGTCGGCGTAAGTGTGATTATCGAGTCTCCTCCCAAGGTATCTCCAAACGTGTGGGTCAAGTCCATGGATTACCGGAAATTCTGGGTCTGGGACAAGATTTGTGAAAGCAAGGAATGATTCATATTGACGTCTATTACTACAGCAGCTAGTAGTGGACACAGACTGTCCTTTGAATCATTTTTAGAGCCATTGGGTCACTCTCCCTGACTACATGCAGCCGCACTCTCCCTCCTCCCACTAGCTCCCTGAGCCTGGCGGTGATAACTAAGGCGGGTGGTTGTAGCATGGTAAGATGTACACCACCTCATGCTGCTCTACTAGCTCTGCCTCCACGTCTATTGCTTCGCAGACTCACCTCTCCTTAAAGCTTCCTCTTCTTGAAACATTTAACACGCTCTAATCTCTAAGACTAGCATCGGTTTCCTATTTCCTACTGCACTATGCAGTCTTCATCCACTCCTAGATGATTTGAACCTTCTTTGCCTACGATCTGAAAGAGCTGCTAAAATTTCTCCTTTGCCGAAAAGAGAAACTCGGTCTCATCCCCTGGATGAACCACGCTCATTGCCTAATACAGTCAATCCTGACATGAATGACACATTCATGTCATGGATGACGTCGTAAGGCCTCGACGTAACTACTAAGAGATCCAACTGTCACTCTCGCCTCCAAGGGTCGAGTCACACTGTCGGAATCAGTGTGAGGTCACTAGGTCTCCTCCAGTAGAAATCTCGAAAGTTAGGGTAAATTCAATAGTTTTAACCGGGACCACTCAGTATCAACCAAACAAAAAAGGAAAGGAATGAAAAATTCACAAATATAAGTGTATTTTTATTATTGCAGCTCATAGAACAAAGACACTAAGAAACTACAAACAAACATCAACAAAACTAGAAGAGACATGATCAATAGCCTCCAGGTATGGAGCTAGTCCCGCTCCTGTCCATCTACTTCCAGAGCTCCATGACCATAGGCCTCAGGTGCCTGAAGCTGAGCTCTCCCATGTCCTCTTGTCCCCTGCGTTCGGGGTGGGCCTCCTGGTGGTGGTGGTGGCAACCCCCGGAAGCGTCGTCCACATCCAGCTGCACGGCCAGCTCCTCTTCCATGGCCTCCTTCTCCTTGTTGTCTACCCTGATCGAACCTCTGCCTCTAGCTGGGAGGTTCATCATTTAACTGTTGGTCATCTGCATGGCGGTTTGGGCAGTCATGTTCCATGTGACCAATCCCGCCGCAGGAGTAACACTGTCCACTCTCGGCGCGACTAGCTCTGACTCCACCCCGGTTCCCCCGCACAACGGAACCTGAGTCATGCAGTTGGCCACCGGTAGGTCTAGTCCTCTTGGACCTCTGTGTCATCTGTCTATTTCTTGCTGTAGAAGACTCTACCACAAGCCTTCTAGTGGTGGGTCATGCTGCTGGAGACTGCTCACCAAGGAAACTCTCCACTAAGAGGGATCTCTCCAACACCCCTGTCTGGGTCGGAATACTGTGAGAAACAACATAATCTCTAATCTCCTGCCTGAGCCCCTACTCGAAGGTTCGGGCCCTGAAGAACGGGTCATGTACCATATCTGTGGAGTAGCGTGAGAGGTCTGTGAACATCACTGAATACCGTGCCACTGTTATGCTGCCCTGCCGCAGCTGAAGTAGCTCTTGTATACGCACTGCTCGAAGGGTGTCTAGTACAAACTCTGCCCGGAACAGGCTCTCGAAGTTTTCCCATAGAAGTGTCGCCTCATCATGCATCTAAAGAATCAGGCTCCACCATCTGCCTTCTCCTGCCTGAAGAAGGCTAGCAGAAAGGATCACCATGAAATCTTCCGGCGTCCCCACTAGCCCGAAGACTCTCACCATAGCCTCTATCCAATCCTCAGCCGCCTGCGGGTCCGTCTCTCGCCGGAACCTAGGTGGCCTCTGGCGCTGGTACTCGTGCAGGGCGCTCAAGAGATGTGCATCCTCTGCGGCTGGGGCTGGTGGCATCGGTGGCCCAATGGGTAGTAGTACCGCTGGTGCCCCTGCTGGTGCCTCAACTGGGATAGGGCCATGTACTGAGGCCACGTCGCTCGGCATGCTGTCAGTACGAACAAATCTTGGGGCTCTAGTTGGTCGTCCGTGGGGAGGGATCCTGAAAGAAACAAACATGACATGGTCAAAAGATTTATAACTGGTGAGCTGACCTAGTTTGAGATGATATTCAAAAACTTCTGGAAACACACACACAATTAGTGTTTTCATGCACAAAGTCTGAAATCAGTTGTCAGGGTCTTGATGTATGGATACGTTGGCCGCCCGCACCAACACTGGATTCCCTAAACTAAAAACCACACTCAGTACTCTTAACACTATTGTTTCACAGAAAGAAAATATCAGAGTTATAAGTTCTGCGGTAGAACCGACTCCTCTGATACCAATTTGTCACGACTCGTCCTCGGGGCCCGTTCCGTGACTACCCCAAGCCCGCCTTCCATAGGCCAGGGGATGGTGACTAGCAACAAAGGCGTAAATCCTGATAACTGGGAAGGAATTTCCTTATAAAAGTAAACAAAACACCATAGAGAACAAGTGGAAGTAAAACACTAAGTACAAAGAGATGTTCTGAAAGGAAAATGGGCCAAAATACAAACCCAAATGAAAGTACAGCTACAACTGAACAAATTACAATAGAAAAAGAAAACAGCTGGAAGAACAGAAGCGGATCCTGGGTCATCCTTCTCAGATCCCACCTAAAGGGTAGGTACAGATGGCGCTGCTCCTGGGTCGTCCACCACGGATCCTACCTGAAAGGTATGTACATGTAGCCTCCAAAATGCTCTCACCCGCCGACTTCCTCCAAGTGTCGTCTCGCTGTGAAGTCCACCTCTGGATACTGACTCGTCGTGTATTCCACCTCTGGGTACCGTCGAGTCCTCGAACACTCGGCCTCCGTCAGCACTGCCCGTCGTCTGCAACCAACACAACAAGGTGCGGGCATAGCCCATGTAGGGGTGAGTATAATGATACTCAGTAGGGACCCCGAGACACTCAAGGTCTAACTAAAACCAACAAAGATAACCACAAAGAAGATCTCAACAGATAACCTCTACATAGGTATATGCCCATACATATACCAAAGTTATCAAGTAACCCATCTCAATCATGAGGAAACACAAGGATCATAGACTTAGCTCAAACCAGGATTTTCATTATCGAAACTACAACTGCTGAAGAGCCCCGTCTCTGGAGTGTACAATGGTCCTATCACTACTCCGAGGTACTTATCACTAATCCAAGTCTCTGAGGTACTCCTCCTGTCGAGTACTATGGGTCTGCTACCAAATACTGGGTGCTCCGTCCGCTGTGGGTCTGCCGCCAAATACCGGGCGTACGCCCTAATAGCCTACAGAGGTACTCATCCGGTCGAGTACCGCGGGTCTGCTGCCAACTACCAGGCGCTCCGTCCGCCGTGGGTCTGCTGCCAAATATCGGGCGCTTCATCCAATGGGCTAGTCGACTCACTCCAAGACGAGTCGGTCAAGCAGTCGTCAGGTCTCAGCCGTCTACACGGTCTTCGTACTCCGTATGCTCGTCTCCGAGAGGGACCGCTCCACAAGCTACTGGTCAAAACTCCAAGTATCACAAAGTCCCACGAAGATGTATCTAAAAGGACCGCCCCATCATAAGGGTCTCAACACAACAGACGGCGCGTCAATCGAACACACGGTCTGTGAGTTATTAGCCTTTTCGTCCTAGGGGCCCGGTTAGTTTCATGTGCGAACCAACCTGGCCGTATCTCATCTGTACCCCGAACTCCCATAGGGTATACTCATAGAGACCATTTCAAAATGTGATCACCAACGCCACTGACGTTGCGTCAACAGGCGTCCAGTCTGAAAGATATCAGCTTTTCCGTTCCCGGGGCCCGGTTGGATTTCGGGTACAATCCAACCCGGACATACATCAACAACGTCCAATCCTTGGGCGAAGAATGCCAAAAGTTCTGTCTCATCAAGAGGAAATCAATGAGACAAACGGCGCGTCAATCGGAGGCCCGGTCTGTGAGTTATTGGCTTTTTTGTTCTAGGGGCTCGGTTGGTTTTTAAGGAAAAACCAACCCAATCGTACTCCACCTGCATCCAAACCACGGGCGGAGTAAGCCAAAAGATCCGTATCACTTAGAGGAATCAATCAAAGTCGACGGTACATCAATCGGACGTCTGAAGCTCAAGATATGAACGTTTCCGCTCCGAGGGCCCGGTTGGTTTCGTGTACGAACCAACCTGTCCAAACCCAGAATATTCGGAAACCTTGAGTGCGATATACCAAAACGTCCGTCTCGATCCAAGGGTCGTATCGCCGCTGACGGTGCATCGATCGGTGGTTTACAACTCAAGATATGAGCAAAAGACCAAAAATGGTCCGAAACGGGGGGTCTGGGCCCGGACCGACCCGACCCAACCCCCCTGGGTCGGCCCGAACTGGGTCGACCCGACCCGGGTCCGGGTCCGACCCGGATGGCGCGACCCGGCCCGACCGGTGGGTCGGCTCGGCCGGTTACGGCCGAGCGGAGCAGAGCGGGGCGCTGCCCCGCGTGAAGAGCCGCGACCCCGCGTGGGGCCGCCCGTGCCAGCAGACATGGCAGCCGGCCGCGTCCCGCCGCCCCCTTCCGGTCATGCGCGGTTGCGGGACCACGCTCCACCGTCGCGGCTTCAGCCGCGGCGGATTTTTTCGGCGGCACTCCGGGCGCCGCCGCCCCCGACCGCCGGCGCCGCCGCGCCGGTGCAGCACGCCGGTGGGGACTTCCGCGGACCACCGGACGCGCTCCGATGGTCTGATTCGCCTGCGGTCTTCGCCAGCGACCATCCAAGGACCCGACCTTCACTGCAAAGCCTTCAAAACGCCATCGCAGCCCGTCTCACCATTGTCCGTCGATCCTCACTTGGACAACAAAACGCGGGGTCTTCAAATCGCCTCCACGGCCCCGACTCCGCCTGCGGTTTCGTTCGGCCTCAACAGCACGGCACGACGGCGCCGTGCTTCCTCACCGCGTTCTTTCTCATGTCCGAACGGTGTCGTTGCACTGTGCCGCCTTTGTTCGTGCCGCAACGAATCAAACAACAAAGAGGGAGGAGAGTCATCCGGGTTCGTGCGGTCCGACCTCCTCCCGTTAAGTTGGTAACAAGCGGCCCTAAAGATGAAGAACAACAAGGAAATTTCCCGAACAAAAGAGAAACAACCCAAACAGTTTTCCCCGCAACAGAATATTCCCAACCCGCAAGGAAAACGTTCGCGGATCAACTAGGTAATAAGTTGATTCGTGTTCTTTGTTTTCTTTAGGAAGAAAGAAATCAAGGGAATAAAATCATTCTTAAAATATAATTCCCTACCTCAAGCGTTGTCATCGAACGCGAGTTCGTCGCAGAAGAAGCGTCGTTGACGTCGCGGTATATGGCGTCGCGTCGTCGAACTCTGAGGGTTTGGCGTTCTTCGTCGGAGGTCGGAGCGTTATTCGTGTTCTCCATCGAAGAAGAAGAACGCTTTCCTCCAAATCCTCTCCACGCCACAAGTTCCAACAGAAATAAAATAAGAGTTATCTTATTTTATTAATGCACCTGACACGTTTGAATTTCAAAGAAAAGAAACGAGCAATTAATTCAATGAATTAATTGTAACGATTTAACTGTCCAATTAATGAGGCGTTTATTATATAGAAAAACACACGGTGGACTTTCATTAAAGAGGGGTTTTCGCGGGTGCGTTACTTAGAGGAAAAGAAACGGTGGGGCTTGTGCGGGCCCCACTTCACAAATATCCTACCAAGAGGGTAGGATATGTTGGATTTCACCCTATCTACTTCAACTCGGCTTAAGTAGCTTTAAGTGGCTTTAAGTAGCTTTAAGTGAAATAAAATAAAGTTGTCGCACCTCTTTATTTTATTTTCTTCACTTAACCCCCAAAAATTAAAAACCACACCCGAGCAAATGCAACTCCGGAAAAGGCGTTTCTAAGCAAATACCGGCACTGCGATTCCATCGGTGCCTTCAGAATTCGATTCTGAGCACCAATTCAGAAGTTAGAAAAACTCGCTCGTTCGTTCACTGAACGTACCTGAACTAAACTTCGGAAAATGATTTCGGGCACACCGGGCCTCTGAATCAGGCGCCGTCAGAAACTGCGTTCTTGTAAAATCCCAAAGAAAATTTAGAAAAACATTTCCCTTGAAATTTCATGGTCTTTAAAAACATAATTATTGAATTTGTCATTGGACATCCAAAGTCATCCTACGGAATCAATTTTATATCAGTTATTGTAGATCATTTTAAAAACAAATCGAAATTTATTAAAATTTGATAGGAATCCTCACCTGATCAAAATTCATGGATAAACATCATAGAATTGGTATAGCCACAAGGATTACCACAATCAATTGTATCTAATAGAGATTTGAGATTCACCTCAATGTTCTGGAAAGGCATCTAATATTTTCTACACACTGAGATAAACATTTGTATGGCTTACATCCTCAAACTGGTGACTAATTTTAATGGAATATTCAAACACTAGAAAATAATTTGAAATCATGTTCAATAGACTTCAAAGAAGGATGGGTCCCTCATATTCCTCTAGACGAGTTCTCTTACAATAATAGTTTCCACTTAATCATCCATATTGATCTTTATTTTTCCCATGATATGAAAATATATAGCACACCAACATGTTGGGATGATTTCGATGAACGTATGATGATAAGAGAAAAAATGGGTGAGGAAATTGTGGAAGAGGTGAACAAAATTCAGCAGCATATCTAGGCAGCCTAATGATGATAAAAGAAATATGATTACAATCATTGATGAGACATGGAGTTTAAGGAATGATACATGGTATTCCTCCTCATATCTCCGTAGAATTGGGTCATGATTTATGGTATGAAAGGAAAACTAAGTCATGAGTACATTTTCTCCTTCAAGATTCTTCATCATGTTGGGGTTGTGGAATACCAATTATAAATTCCACCAACCATTTCTATTGTACATTATTTGTTCAACTTATCCATCTTGAGAAAGTACATACAGATTCCCTCAAATGTACTAAATATAGAGGGGGGGAGTTGTAAAATGGTCTCTCATATGAGGAACAATTGGTGAAAATCTTAGATCATATTGATAAAATTCTATGCAATAAGTCTTCCCACATGGTCAATGTACTATAGAAAACCCATAAGTATAAAGTGGAATCATGGAAAAAGAAGGAATAAATGAAGAAAAAGTACTCTCACATGTTTTCCCCATATATTGTAAAAATGTTTTTCTAGGGAAACATTTCCTAAGGGGGAACGAATGTAACAAATCAGAATATTAATAATGAAATTTCCCTTCTCATAATTATTTCATATAAGTTAATTGAAATGAAATCACATAGATACCACAATGCAGAGTTCATAAATGACGAATGAATGAAGTGTAAGGCTTTTTATTGAAATTAAGTAAACTAAAACAATTGAATACTAACATGGATTTTGGAATTGAAATTTAATAATTCAGAATAGTAACCTAGATAATAGAATGTTAACAACGCCTAGGAATTTATAAATAAAATTTAGGTATTTTATAAGTTAATTTATGATATACTTATATCATTGAAAATAAAAATAAAAAATTAAAAATTTGATAAATTATGTAATAATATTTCTGTGAAACCGATAATTTTATTTACAATTATATTATTAATATAGTGATTCAATAAAAAATTTATCCACATATTAATATTTTTTAGTTTATAATTAGAAGATAATTTTATGAGACCATATTTAATTTTTCAAACTATATAAAAAATAAAATATAATTTTGAAATTTTTATTTTTCAAATATATAGTTATTTTATATAAAAAATAAATTTCTAATGTACATAAAATTATTTTTATAAAATGAAGTATATTTTTGAATTCCACATATAAAACTAGTCTTTGTGAATTTTATTTCATTTTTCTAAAAAATTTGATTTTTTAGTGAATAACGAAATATGGTAATTTATGGTATATGCTATATACATGAATTATTGAGTCATGGATGATATGAAACCATTTTTTTGTACTCACATGCACTATTTACTATACCTAGATACAATAATCAACACTATTCAAATACATGACACAAAAATAAAAAAAAATTGAATAACATAATCCGAAAACACCCCTCTCTTCCACTATAAATAACACCATCACCACATCTTGTCCTTACATCCCATAATTCATGAATTGAAGACAATATATACCAAATCCTCTTCCCAAGACTCTTCCCCACATTTAGGATATTTCTTTCTAAATAAAAGACCCAAACCAATTTCATAAGGAGGTTCTCAACGAGAAGAATTCATGAGGTAAAATCCTCATTCACATTAATTATTTTATTTTGACATTATTTTCATTATTTAAACATTGATCACTATCATTATGTAAATATGAAAAAAAAATCTGGTATCTTATATAAAATATATTGTTATTAATTTATAATTGAAAATTCACTATCAAGTCTCTTTTCCTCTTCATTTTAATCTAAAAATGAAAATACCAGATGTGAGGTGATTATTAATTTCCATCCAGGATGAAAAAAAACCAGCATAGTGGATGGTAGATATTGTGATATTAATTTTATAAACCTATTTATGTTCTGAATGTATCTTTTATAGACAATAATAAATAATCAAACAATACTAGTTTGTGATGAATGAAGAACAACCAAAATAATGTAAATTATTATCACTAAAATCTTATATAATGATTCTTCCTCACCCAAAAAACCAAAGAAATTATATAACCATTTAATGTTATGTAATTTCATTAAAAATAAATAATTTAAAACTGACCATGAAAATTAATCATGAAATTTGAGGAAATGAATGCTCATGAATGATAAAATTGAATGTTATAAAACATCAATAATATCGTAAATGAACATTATAAAATTGGACTCAATAAAATATATGTAGAAAGAATTCTCAGTTAATAAATATATTAATTAATATTATTATTCATGACAATAATACCATGTTCAGAACACTTTCACACAAAAGATAAGAGAGTCTTTATGAAACATCAATATTCCATGGGGTTACAATATATCTCTCTTTACCCCAATGTAATTATTAATTATTCTTATATAATCTTCCTATGTTATGTTTGTATCTTAAAATCATATGTTCATAGCCCAATTATTCTTTCTTTATGTGTAAATACATGTTTTAGAAAGGGTCCCTTCTTAAAACGTCCCAATAAAAGAATGAGTAAAGGGAACATCCTGATTTCTAACTCATCTTTAACTGCACTCTATAATATATTTTAACCCAATTTGATATTTCTAAAATCACTAATTTCCTTATAAGAATATATCTTTGTTCATTTTTTGTTTTATGAAAATAAATATACCATTTACAATTAAATATTTTCCTTAAACCGCAAAATTATATTTAATTTCTAATTTATCATTAACTCACTTTTTACACATTTTTTCTTCAGTTTGACATCAATTTTCATGATATACTATTATTTCAACTTAGTTATGTCCATTTATTATTTATATAAAATATATCATGTACACTATTATGATATTCCATTTTTTATGACTTATTACATGAGTATGATGCCTAGTTAATTCCATGGGTATTCCTTATGCATAATTCTTCATATGGAAAATATATGAGTGATAATGTTGTGATGGGAGACCCAGAGAGTTATCCAATGAATTCAGAAATTTTTATTCCCATGAGATGTCAAGTTTTTACAAGGAGTGAACCCGATTATTTTGTTGTACATTTTATTCCATGTGCATTGGTCCAGAATGTTATCATTGACTCATGTTTATGCCTTGTTGTGTGTTTTTCAAAATTATTATTAATCCATGATTACATGTACCCATGCTTGACATGTTATAATTAAATATTTTTACTCATGTTCCATTCCTTTTTACGTTATCATGTTCTAAGTTCTAACCCATATACTTTTCTTTATTCATTTTATTATTCCCTTATAGGGATTTTTAGGTCATCCCGTTGGGTCATTCATTCCCCATGTTATCATATGTAGATGAAGGAGCTCAATAAAATATAGGGGCTCTTTATCTATTATTAAACTGAATATTGTTTATTCTATTTCATTGTTTTCAGTTTATATATGTGATCATCAAATGAAACAAGAATTTACGATCCCTGGTTTGTATTTTATGGATAGTACTGGTTACAATCATGTATTAATATGTGTAAAAGGCCATGGTATCAACATACATAGCTTATGTAAGCATTAGAATGCATCATTTAAGGGTAAAAGTTTTTTATATAAGTGTATAAATGAGTTTACATTTGTTTTGTAATGGTTAACCATGCACTATGAAGCTAATAATTATTTGAAACATGTCATGTAAAGGTATATTATATATCGTGTATGGGTACTAATTGGAAAAAGGGTAAATTGTTTGAGGGTATTAACTAGATAAGGGTACCTAAATATGGGTATTTACACACTATATATGGTTAAAAATAATGTAATATAATATAGATAATGGTTATAATAGAGACCTTAATCTTTTATAAATGTAGTATAGATTTCATGTGAAGGTAAATAAAGAAAAATCATATGATGCATAATGGGAAAAAATTACACATTATATGTAAGGGAACATAAAAAAAATAAATGTAAGGATAAACAAATAAGAAAAATATATGGGTAGGAAAAATGTTATGTAACGGTAAACATTATTTAACATGTAAAATTTATTAAATATGCATGTATGAAAATAGTATCCTAAGATATTTACAAATTCATTTCTAAAAAAATATCCAATATATGATCTAAAACATAAGTCATATTATGTATAAATTATTACGTATCATTCAATATATAAATAACATTATTCATGAAACCAGTTAATAAAGCCTTTTAAAATTATTTGACACTGAGAAAATATGCTCTATACTGAATATAAAACTTATGAACTCAAGACATTACTAATTTCAACTATTTTGTCCAAATGAGAATATTATATGTTAATAGATTTTCACTCCATTATAGTATTTTGAATGATCAATAGAAGTTATATTATATATAAAATAAGGGAACATATTATTATATCATCTCATCATTTTCCATTTTCCTAATCATATTTAAAAAACATAAACATTTTATATAAATACTTATATTTTATAGTAAGATATTACCTTTGTTAATTCTTCAACTACTCTACAAACAAAAACATTACACATTAAATAATAAGGTTTATATTTCATATTAAATTCTACTAACCTATAAAAACATCTATAATACATAATATCAACATCAATACACAACCAATTAAATCAAAAATTATAAAAAAACATCCCCTCTGTTAATAATTTTTTAATGTGAGTTTGGATATGATTTAAGTGCGATAAAAGACATCACAAATTAATCTTATACACTCCTTGAGTCTCTATAATTTCTATCATGGTTAAAGTCCCTTAAAGTATTATCATATTAGTATAAATATCACATAGTCTAAATAATATCCCCTTTTTAATTTTGATAGAGACTATATAACATAATTCAATTTCAAAATACGCACTCATATAAATGAATCATTATTAAATAATTATATTCCTTCCTATGGGAAATTGGAGTTTTATATTAGAATATAGAAAAATAAAAACATTCTATCCATAAATAATAATTTTAATTCTTTTGTTAACAGCCTCTGATATCCCTAGATAATAAATTATAATTAATTCTATTAAACATCACAAAATTAAGTATAGAAATTTAAAATAATAATTACATGAATTCATTCTAACTAAATATTTTATAAGAGTTCACAAATCACAAAATAAACACACACACATACTAGATTCCTAGCTTACCTATTTTAATAACTCTATTAAAATAAAAGATCCACATATATAAAAAAATCTCTTCCCCATTATTTAAAACACATATATTTGGATTCCCTCTAAAAAAGTTTCTCCCAGTTCTAATAATATTTTACAAATACCTAGTGGAAAAAACATAACAGAATTTTTGTTTTCATTCTCATCATTGGAAAACATCTAATGAATATGTGATAGAGAGAGGATATATTCAAAATGTATTATCCTTGATAGTAATTAATTTACACTCCAATAATGATCTTCAATCATTTTAATATAACAACATATCGTATATTAATTAACACATCCACTATTTACTCAATTTTAGACCAATTATAGTATTTGTTGTTTTCCCTTGAAGATCATTGATGAATTTATATTTTCAATTAGTATTGTTTTTCCAAGAATGTGGAACCATATTTCTCAACAGAATTTCAACCCTATGGTTATCACAGTCTATATATTTTAGAAATATGATATTCAAATTGATATATTTAAATGGATTAATCATTCAAATCAATATGTTTATAGATTGAGTGAAAACCTCATATTTTACTTTAGTGGTGGATAAATTTTGGGAGAATCATGTTTCTATGTTCCATGATGTATAATTCTATCCAAAAAAATAAATCTCAACCCATATATCATCTTCTATCACCAATACTGACATTCAAATTCATGTCTTTACATCCTGATAGTCCAATCTATCAATTCTATCATAACTCAATCCATAGACTATGTTTAAATTAATATACATGAGAATTATCTTTCCAAAAATTAAATTAAAATATTTTTGTGAACACAGAGAAGTATAACATAATTTTATACCCAATAATATGTTCTTTCATGAAGCTATCAAATATAAAAAACAACCAATAAACATTCAGAATTCATAAATAAAATATAATTCCCATTTTATCTTAAAATATTTTGTTTCCTATGAAATTTGTCTATAAAAATTCTAAATCATCCATTCTAATATTTTGTTGATGTTCTTGAACATAGTTCTCTCGAGATTGTTATTTGCGTCCTTTCACATGAGAAAAGTTTTATTGATGAAAATACCACATTTATCCTTTCATTGAAATTTAAATTAGCTTTCCCTTATCCAAATAATTTATATTCACAATCCCCTTCTTAATTTCAATTAAAAATTATATCATATTAAATAAAAATAGTAATAGTGTATGAATATTTATAATTGTTATTTTAGATATTTTATCACTCACTTTCTTGATTGAACTTTAACTATTTTATGTCTATATTTAACACAGAATACCATTCTATTGTTGACAACTTTGACACACAGAAAGGATTTTTTAACCACTAAAATTATATTTGTTCTTTACTATGAATGAAACCACTAGGTTTATCAATTCACACTTCATCCTCTGACCTAAAATTTGGGATAAATTAATTTTTATACATTTAGAAAATATTTTATTTCCATTATGGTACAGTATTAATAAATTTTTTAATAATATCTATCCTATAAACTCATATGTATATTTCATCCATACAATTTTCTTTAACTTGGGAATAACATTTTTAAACATGTTTTAAGTTTTTTCATAAAAATTATACTTTTATAATTTTTAGGATTATAATCACCAACATTTTTAAACTAACATTATTGTTTTCATGATTGGCTACATAATTCCAAGTTTAAATTTTAACCATGTGGTAAAAGTAATCATTAATGACAACAAATGATTATTTATTCTCAAATTACTCATTCATATTTCTTGGTTCATCATGAAAAAAATAGTTCCATATGTGACATTGTCCTCAACCTTCATCTAGTGTGAACCTTCTACACTTGTTGTTCAATGATACTTTAGAACTCTACCTATATTCCTAGAATTTAATGATATTAATAAGTTATTTCATTAAAACATGAAATTTATGAATCATAACCCTCAATCCAAACAACATTATATTTCTTTTTATTTTTATAAATTTCATCCAGTTTCTAAAAAACCATTTTGTCATCATCATTTAGGAAACTTACTTATCTCTTAATTATTACATTATAAAATTTTTAAAAATACCTATACATCGATAATATCTTTAATATTACACTAATATTTTTTTGAACAATGGTGTCTACCCAAATTTTGTGATTAATAATGATAGATTCCATCAACTCCAATCTTGTCGAACTTCTAAATATTTTAACCTTTTTCATTGATTATACATGGAATTTCACACAACCTTAAATATATAATAAATAATTAATTATCATTATAGAAATAATATGGTTACTTATCAAATTTTTCTTGGAATAATATATCGTTTTGAAAAAAAAACCACTACACTAATTTCTTATCAACTAAAATATTTAGAAGTATCACGCTCGATCAAAATTGTATTTCCACATATAACAAGAATCTATAATTTACTTCATTAATTTTTTTTCATGTCTATAGTTAATTAAGTTTATATTGAACACTATTATTCTCATGAAATTCATTAAATCATCCATTAGTATATTCTACATCTTTATCTATCAAGATTTGATTAAGGAGAAACCACACACACTCACAACAGTTCTTCAAAACCATTTATATTTCTTGAAAGCCTATTAATTATGATTCATTATAATAATACACGGTGAATGAGTAAATTAATAAATAAGGGAAATAAATATAATTATCTCTAATTTTTAATTATATCCTAATAGATAAAAATAATAATAAATTAATCTAAATGATGATATGTCTTAATTTGAAATTTCTCGTGTTATGTATTTACCATCTAACCTTTTAACATTTATATAATATCTAGTTCCATTGGCCTTTGAATATAAGAACCTCATACACATGTTCTACTATGGTATGATTTATGATGTTCTTTATCCCAATATGATCAATCATCCACAAAAATAATTTAGTTTATCCTTCCATGATTATGTAGAATGAATTTTTAGCATCACCTACCTGAATCAAGTTACCCATTATTAGTTATCTTCTTATCAATACATATTAATCTTATAAACACCATTAAATGAAAACATATTTTTATTAAATAATGTAAGACCTATATAACATAGCTGAGATACACTTTGCATATTGTCTTTCAAACTATCAACATTTAAAGTCTTCTAAGACTATAAATTTTATTTTACAATAATTTTTTATGGGTCCATTGATTTTAAGTAACACATCATTTAAAAAGGTCAATTAATAATGATATTTTTAAAATACTTAAACATAATTAAATTACATGAAATGAATAATGAAAATTAACTTTCCATAATCCAAAAAAAATAAATTCTATATTTTAATATTAAAATTCAGTAGAAAAAGTGTTTTTTTTTCATGTTATGTTTGCTATTTTAATATTTAATTTCATACTCTATTGGTGTAGTCTGATAGTAAGATAATCTTCAAAAAAATTAATTTTCTGTACACAAAATCTATTAACTTATTCAAATAATTGGAATACCTTATTAACCATCTGAATAATATTTTCAGTTTCTTCTGATCATTTCTCTTTTGGGTAGTATAACTCACCCACAAATCATACCTCATAAACATATTTGTAATTATATGAAAAATTTATTTCCATGATCGAAAATTCTTTATCACATAAAAAATTACATAAAAAACATATTCACCTTTTCAAATAGCCTAGATTTTTTTTGTTGACACCTACATTTTTTTGATCAAATGTTTATAAATATTGTATTATTTTTATAAACAAGAAATTTCATAGACAAAAAAATTATAAATTACCCTTATATTTGTGTTTAAAAAATATTAAATAAAATTGTAAAAAAATTATAATATTCCAATACCTTTTACCGTTGATAAAATTCAACTTGATCGCCTCATGGATTCCATACACATTTTACCTTTCTGTTCCATATAAACATGTATTTTATTTAGTAACACATTCCCTTAAGTTAACAAAACCCTAAATCATAATTTATAATCATTAGTATTATTTGAGTTATTTTATATTTTGGATTGATTTCCTTCCACTAAATTTGTAATCTCAATATTAATTATTATGATATTTTAAGAAAATAAAATGAGTTATCACTACGACATTAAATCTATTTAAATTTATACATCAACACCAAATTGGATACTTTCATTACATATGATCTCTTCCTTATTCAATATAGAAATCAAAAAAAATTATCAACATCACTTAACGATTCAACTTAATATTCTTCTTCACTAATATTTAATGTTTTAATCATTAATAATATGTTAATCTTTATATATTTATAGAAATTTTTACCCTTACCATTTAATGAAAAATTCAATTTCCCTATTTTTTTGATTCTTTATATTGGTTCTACTTCATATCATTTAATGTTCTTCATTAACAACGTCTTCTCAAAAAAAATTATATTTTTAAAAAATAATCAATAAATCAATACTTTTAACTATCTAGTGGATGACTATTAATAAAATTTAAATTTAATATTGTCAAAATTATAAATATGAGTGACATGAGGTTTCCAAAAATATATTAAATATCATCTTATTCCTAAAAAACATCTTCTTCAAATAATTTTCTCATTTTATAACTCTTGATTTAAGTTTTTAGGTGAAATATCATTTTATAAATACACTTATTATTTAAGAAACATACCATTATTATCTCATTGGTATTAATAATTTACATAAACCATATAATGGAATATTGCCTTGATTATATTTTTTTGACTCCTATGAAATTTTCATCAGACGTATTGTGAAAATTGATATTTCATTTCCCACACAATATTGTATAATCAATTTTAGCACCAAAAAATATAATAGTTATAACTATTTGACTAACTACAGTCGATAAATAATCAAATAATTCAGTCTACATAGTTTTTAGTAAATAATTATTTACCCTTCAAATATTTAGTTTTACTAGATTTACCATTCCAATGCATCCATAGCTATTTCTGAACATATCACTTATTTTATTAGTCATCTTGATCACATTTAATATGATAAAATTCTAATTGTAAAGATATAGAAGGATGTAATTTTTAGAATATCCATCATTCCCAAGATTATTTATATAAATTAATAATATATAAGTACCTTCAACAGAGGTGGTAAACCCATACACTAAATCAATTATTATTATTAAAATGGTTAATAACCTGTAGGGAAACATTAAATCATTCAATATATAATTAAATTTTCCAGAGAATATTGGAACCCCGTTATTGATGACTAAATGCAGGTTTTCCTTTTCTAACTAAAAATAACTCTTATTATATATATAAACTCTTTCACTCAAAACTCAAATCAAATAGTGGCCAATGATGGGATCCTTGCTCTGATACCACATGAAATGGACCATTATGGTCTATGAGAAATTACTAGTGGGGAGGGTGAATTAATGGTTCAAATCCAATTTAGATTATATATATAAATTTAATTTACCTCATATTAAATTTATACCATATATGATGATCAAACACACCCATGGACAAACACAGATCACACAATATATTTTATAATTTCTTTATTAAAAATGTGTTTCTTTTCCTTAGAAGTATCTTGATTCACCCATAATTAAGAAGTCACATAATTTTATCCTATCAATTAAAATGTGTAAGGTTTTTTTTCAAGAAATCCTGTTATATTATTTTATATCATAAGTTTAAAATCCTCCGATTTTGAAACAATTATTTATAAATTATTTTTCCAATAAGTGAGTCTTCATCCAAATAAGATTTTAAATAAGCTATCTTAATACCATTTCATATTCTGGTATTTGTAAATTCATAGTACATTGTCTCTTGTTTTACTACCTATACTATCTAATGAATAAACATTATGATTAATCCTTCTATTACAAAACTGTTGAAAATAATCCCAATTTTTTCTATTTATAACACTTGTAACATTATGCATGAAGGATCAATGTTTTTGTTATCTTGTCTAAAAAATATAGATTTAATATTTAATTTTAATTTCAAAATAAAATTTGAAAAAAAAATTACTCAAAAATTACTTAACATAACTTCTTCTTTATCCTTATTCTTCTTCTATTGTAGTCATTGGATATGACTATTTGGACTAAGAAATATTTTATAGAGTGAATAAATTCATCAATGAATAATGAACCATATTTCTCAAAAAATAAAAAAATACTTATTTTTCTATCATACAATATTACAATAATACATGGAAGAAACCAACATGTTATCTTATAGTATCATAAACCTTAAAATAAATTTCCATTCATCATTGTGTGAGAATATTAATTTTTTTATCTCAACTATATGTTCATGGTGAAATTATAATTTCTATGTCAAGATCCATTTTGTATATTTATCACCTCACAAATAATTTTTTTCATATTTATAACATTATATATTATCTAATCCATCATATTATTTTAAACAAATCATAAAAGCCTTATGTAACACACCAATATTTTATGGTACATTATCCTCAATATCTTGTTTTGCACACAACACCAAGTTGGAGAACACTATGATTAGTCAAAATAGAAATTTAAAAATAAGTTATGAATAAAATTAACCATATTATGAATATTTATAAATTTTCTATTTAAAATAGACTTTATTTTGGAATTCTAAATATCAAAATTACCTTAAGGTGATGTTTTGTTATTTTTCTAAGAATAGTCATTTTTGATGAACATTGAAAAATATTGCAACACTGTTAATAATTTTTAATGGTTGGGGTAGAAGACTCATTCTATTATTAAAGGAATGTCCTCTTTTTTGACTGGGTAGAGGGGGACCCATTACATATCTTGAATGCCCTAGGCCAAGTGGCCTAAAAAAGGCACAGAAGACCATTTTTTTCAAAAGTGACCATTAGTGAATAATATTACATCAGTACCCAGGCTGCTATAGTACCGATGCTTCTATAGTTCCAACTAAAGTGCCTCTGCCGCTAGAGTGTCATTACTACAACAGTGCCTCTACAACTGATAGAGAATTAGTTATAAAAATTGTTTATCTTTTGAACGTCTCTTTTACCCACCCACTAGACACATCTATGAGATTACCATTATATGTAATTTTACCACTTTTGTGAATCATATTCGAAACAAAAGGAAATATTTTGTTGTAATCAGTATGAAAAATATGTATTAATGAGATGAAAATAAATTCATGTGAATTTTATCTTTAGAATTTTATTTACCAGGTTAAAAGGTATATATGGTAATTAAAGGTAATAATGATAATTTAATAATATAAAATTAATCTAACACTTGTCATAATTTAAATTTTTTAGTGTATTTATACCTAAATGATCCTTAGTTTGAAATTTTTATCCTTTTTAGGAAGGTTGTGTAAGATTAGGACACTTATTATAATTTATTTAATTAAGATTTAAAAATTTCATAATTAACTTCTAAAAACTATAAAATTTTTAACAAGAGGTAATATAAGTGATATAATGAACTATAAATAGTTATTAGAAAGATAATATTTTCATGTACATCAAGGAAATTTATTTATAATTTTAGAGAATATATTATTTAATTAAATGGAGACACAATGACGATGTTGTAATCAATTTATTAAAGGAATAATCAAATAAGTTATATTAATAATATTGAAATTGATATCAATTGAAATTTATTATTCTATACAAGAATTTTGGGATTAGTATCACATGTTACATAAAAGATATTTTATATTTTTGGAAGGAATAAAGTTTTTGTTATTTTTTTAAAATTTTAACAAATAAATAGTGTGAAAATGGACATTAATGACATTTTGAAATAAATAATATTTTATTAATTGATATAAAACTCATAAAAATAGATTTAGGGAAAATAAATAGTATAATTCAAAATATTTCATAAATTATACAATTAGCGTTCTTTTGGAATTTTATAGTAAATATATTAACCTTATAGTGTATAATGATATGCTGTCAGAGTGAAATTTTAATTGATTAACTAATGGTCAAAACCAAAAGATAAGGTTAAATTTGGGTCTAAAACATGTCTAAAATTAATTTATTTTTGGGAATTATACCCATACTAATATTATCCTCTAAATATATAATTTTGGATATATTTTAAATGGAAAATTATTTTATAATAAATAATGAACATTGGATTTTCAAAAAGTGTACCTCCACTCTATTATAAAATACAACTATCCATCGCTTTTATTCACACCTCTAATGCACTTCAAATTTTCCATCACCTATCATTTTCTCCTCCCCACATCCCTAAATTAATCATATTGTCCACTATTTGGGAAAAAACTATACTCTGGAGTCCTTTTGTGCATACTAAAAGGAGACACTCAATAAAGATAAGTTTCAGACATGTACGAAGAGTATCTGACCTAATACAAGTGGAATCATTGCTCAACATCCATTCATTGAGATAAACATCCATGTAACTGGTTATATTCATCCATGAATATTTTTGAATGACTTATTCTTTATTTTATAATTAATTTTTACTTCTATTAGGATGATTTATATTTTTCACCCATAATTATGTCACTGATTAATCCTCATTCTAATGATAATATCATTGTGAGGGAACATTCTCTTATATTTATTTTTTGTGATATATAATCAATGATAACCACATGATTCTGTTTTTTGTTTTATTTAATGAACATATTATCTTTTATGTCATTAATTAGTTTATTTTCATGGTATTTAATTATTCATTTAAGGATGTTGGGGTTATTATTTAAATGTTTAATGTCGAATGGGACACTTTGAATGTTTAAAGAATTAATCAGTTTTACATTATAATATTCATTATTTTATCATATGTATATCAAGGATTATAAAGTACATTTTATATCTATTTTTAATTACATACAAATTTTTTCCAAAGGAAAATTTTAAGGTTTTATGTAATGGACTCTTTAACTAGAACAACATTTAAATGTTTTAATGACTTATGATTTTAGATAATTCTCATTAATGAATATGTTTTAAAAATGATTTTAAGGATATATTTATATTGAAATTAATGTTTTAAAATATTAATTACTTTCAAAAGTTTCAAAGTGGTATGGGGAACTTTGAATCAGATATCTCTTTTTAAATTCCTTTTTTTAAATGAGTGTGTTTTTTGAATAAATGATACAATGTAAAATGGGGTATTTTTCTAAATAATTTTTAATTATTTTATTAGTGTATTTTAATATATAAAAATATCCTTTGTTTCTTATTATTCATAATTTATGCTGATATCATATTATATAAAAACCCTATTTTATTGAATGCTTTATGATCAGATTTATTATGGAAGTGATATTTAGATACTATTTCTGGTTTATGGTTAATGTATTCATATTTTATATACTAGTTAATAATAATATGATTATGTTGTATATATTTCAATATTTTTAAATGAAGAATGTATTATACAATTTATGTGATGGGAGGGGCACATTACATCCCCTCAATGCAATTTTAGGTTTCATGAAAAAAATTGTTGGTGAGAAAACCTCCACTTTCCCCCATGAAGTTAACAATTTTCAAGATGATAGATCTTGAAAAAAAAATTTATGGGTTTATAAATATTTTCATAAAATGTCACAAGTATTGATATTGAATATATATATTATAAGGATATATAATGATAGTACAAATGTATGTTATTATGCATTCCCTCACTATGATAATAGTTATTGATATTAAATGTGATTATTCAACAAGTATAATATACATGTGAATGAATAAATTGAATTATTTTATTTATTCATTCCATATTATCTGGATGATGGAGTTTAAAATAACATTGTTTTAGTTTTATGCCTTTTTTAACATTTTAGTCTTAATTATGACAGATTCTACTATATAGTTTTCCATTATTGAGCTTCTGAGCACACCCCATTATTATATATTATTTTCCTATGACATCAAGATTAATATTATGACTAATATTTATGGTTAATATATGAGAATAATGTAATTCCCAAATAATTAACATTTTGGTATTTTATGTTATGAATTTCACAGTAAATACCATGTTTGTAATCTATTTTATAATGCTAATAAACTAATAGGCCCTCTAGGATTTCACTCCATGTAATCATGCCACTTTATTAAAATAATGCACTTTCTCCGGGATTTTATAGTTGGGGTGTTATAGTTGGTATCAAAGGATGCTAAGAAACAACATTGTAAACTATATTTAGAAATAAAATATTAGAAACATAACCCTATAAATGACTATGAGGATATGTCTATATATTGGATATCACCCATTATGGATGGAAACATTTAGAGATCATATAAATGATACATGTTGACTATATTAACATTATTTGTGTTTCCCACTTTCTGCTTTGTGTTTTGGTCAATGGTTAGAATAACAAAGGTTATACAAGAAATGGTAATACTAGTGATGGTGGTGAGACTACAAAATGAAATTGAAATAAAGAAGGTATCAAGGTATAAGATATTAAGTGTAGTTAATGTTTTAAGAGTTAAATTTATTTATTAAGGTAATTTTGTATATGGATTAAAGAACTATTTATCAATGGGTTTACGTTTGTGAGATTAATGAGATATATAATGATAATAACGCAATACATATTCTTTATGTATTTAGAAGAATAAGATTTTTCATTGAGGATTTCAAGCTGGTAAAATATTTGGTATATGAAAATAAAAGAAACATTACATTTTTTGGGTAATCTTATGTAAAAATTGATTTTGGAAACTTAGAGACATTTCAAGACTATTAACAAGGATATTATAATTATGGAAAATTATTATGTAAGGAATGAAGTATGTTATTCAATATATGTTATTATGTGAGGTTAAAATATGAATTATTGTATACTCTAGGAAATCATTTTTGGATTTAATATGAATTTAGATAAAAATGGAAATAATTTCAGGCCTTCTTATTTTTCAAATGTTCGTAATGAATTAAAGATTCATTTGGAACTTTCATTTCCAGATGTAAGGGATGAAGTGAATATATATCGAAACCCAAAAAAGGAAAAAATATATGAAATCAAGTATGTTTCTCAAGTTATTATCTGTATAGTAAAATAATCCCTCAACTCTTGGAAAATGTTTTTAAAAAATGTTTTATCCGATTTTTTGTCGAACCAATGTTATTTTAAATCATCAACAATTTTTCGCTTTGAGGCCCTCAATTTTCAATTAATTGTTCACTTTATTGTGATTGATGTCCAAAATAACTCCATATAAATATTTACATTATTACTCAATTTATTTATATCTACATGGAACTAATGTTCTCCAATTATCAATCCTTATTTGGTGGACACCTTCTCATTTCATTTTCCCTATTACTAAGAGAATACTTTTTTAAACCTATTTATTATTTGGGGATTCTGAAAAGTTATATTATAAAATATTCCTTTTATTTTAATGTGAAATATCCGATTGAGAGGAACAAATTTATTTATGTGCGGAGATTGATAAACCCCAATATTTCATGGTCGGTTATGTTAAGCAGCTTAAGTTGCACAGAACACTGAATTCGAGCGCATAATGATCTATAAAACTAGCTATTTAAAAAGAAGTTACAAATTGTTTATACAAAATTAAGAATATTTATAAATTTTATTTTTGAAAATAGAATTAATTTTTGAATTTGGAATATCAAAATTATCTTGGGGTTAATTTTTGGTATTTTTCATTGATGTTACCATTTGTGAATAATAATTAAAAATTTCACATTGTAGTTAATAAATGAAATTTTTATTTAAAAAATTATTTAAAATTAAATACCATTTTAAGATAAAATAGAGTAATATTACATATATTAATACAATTTTTGTCATTTTAACTATTTTTATTATAGGTTTATATATAAAACATCATTGAACATTCAAACATCTCTTTTACTCGCCTTTCAGCAGCATCAACAACATTATCATTAAACCTAATTTTACGGATTCTGTGAATGAAATTTAAAGAAAGGAATATACATAGTTACAATTAGTAGTATAAATTTTTGTCTAATAGGATAAACATATTTTTTGGTAAATAGTAACGTTTTAATTTTATTTATCACGGTTAATGGTTAATAGGATTACTAAAGGTAAAAAATATTATAATCACATAAAATTACATTAAAACATATCCTAATATCATTGTTTAAGTGTTTTTATACAAAAAAATCATATATAAAAAATATGATCCTTTTTAGGCATCTTTTGTTAGATTAAGACATTTATTATATTTTATTTAAATAAGAGTAAAAAAATCCCATTTTAAATTTTTAATAACTATATCATTTTTTATATGAGGTCATGTAAGTGATATGGTTAACTATAAATATTAATTATAAAGATAAAATGATTATATAGATAGTGTATATTTATTTATAATTTTATAATATATATAATTACATTAAATGGTGACATAATGATAACACACTAATTAATTTATTTAGGGAAGAATCAAATAAATGATATTAATAATGATAAAATAAATATCATTTTAAATATTTTTTTCCATCCAATAATATTTGGAACATCTATGACATGTTATGGATTATGTAATGTTGTTTTCTTGTAAAGAATCAAGTTTTTATGAGTATTTAAAAAGTCAAATAATAAATAGTGTCATTATTATAATAAATGACATTTTAAAATAAACAATAATTTATTAAATTATATAAAACACATAAAAATATTTAATTCAACCAAATAACTAGGATAATGTTAAATATGTCATAAATAATAATACCAGGGTTCTTTTGGCATTTTATAGTAATGATATTGACCATATAGATTAAAAGTAATAGTTTTCTTGTTAAATGATAAATTGGTTAACTAATGTTTATATCCAAAAGATAGGGCTTATTTTGTGTCCTAAACATGTATAAAACTCATTGGGTGATAGGATTTTGACCAATAATTATTTTAGCCTCGATGAAACTCACTTTGGATATATTTTATATCAAAAATAAATTTATAATTAATTAATAGTTTTGGAGTTTTATAAAGTGACCCTCCCCACTATTTTAAAAGGAACATATCCTTCACTTTTATTAAAACCTCTAAATACCATTAGATCATCCAAATAATTCCCATATATCTTCAAAACATCCCTCAATTCATCCTAGAGGCCATAATTTTGCAGAAATCGAACATAATGATGGATTTTGTGCAAATTTAAAGGATAAACTCATGAAGAAATGTTTTTGACTTATACAGAGAGTATCAGACACAATGTAAGGGAAATCTTTACTAAATATACATTTATTGAGTTAAAAAACCATGTAATTGGTTATATTATTCATAGAATATTCTTTAATTGCATAATATTGTTTTATAATGAATATCCTATTATATTTTGTGGATTTATATTTTTCACACATAATTATGTAATAGATTTATCATCACTATAATGATACAAAATATGTATGGGAATTCTATCTCACTTCAATGTTTCATGAGATATAATCCATTTTCAACACATATTTCTGGTTTTTGTGGTAATTACTTCCCCTATTAAATTTTATATCATGAATAAATTCATCTTTAGGTTATTTAATGATTCATTTGATGATATTGGGATTTAATATAAATGTTCAATGTGGTATGGGGCACTTTGATTTTTTTTAAACTTAATCTTTTCTCCATTTTAATATTATTGCAAATTATCTTTTTAAAACAATTATTATGAATAAAATATTATTTATAATATAAATTTCATTCAAATGTTTTCAAAAGTAATATTTTTAAGGTTTTATGTAAGGAAATCCTTAATTAAAAAGTAATTTTAAATGTTTAATGATTTATTTTTCAAAATATTTCTCATTAATATCCATGTATCAAAAATGGATTTAACTATTTTATTATATGGACCTGAATATTTTAAAATAAAAATTACTTTCAAAAGATTCATATTTTTGTGGGACAATTTTATTCAAAAATCCTTTTTAAATGTATTCTTTTAAAAAGTGTGTTCCTTTAAAATAAATGATTCAATGTAAAAATGTTTACTGATCTGAAGATATTTTAAGTATTTTATTAGATTATTTTCATCTATCTCGACATCATTTTTTGGATATTTTTATTAATTTATGTTGATCACATTTGATATAATTCACAACGTTTTATTTAATGGATTATGATCAGTTTTTTGTAGATCTTCTGTTGAGATACCATTTTTGGTTTATGGTTAATGTATTAATATTTCATATATAATTTTTCAATAAGAATTATTATGTTGTTGATATTTGACCATTTTCAATTGAGGAATGTATGTGACTCATTATGTGGAGGGTCGGGCCGCTATCGCCCCTTGAAGAAATGATATATCTCATGAGACCAAATTATTTGGAAAAACCCCTTCGAGTTTATTTTACTAGTAGTTTAGAATTGTCATGAGGATAGACCTTGACACAATTTCGATGGGTTTCTACCCACAGACCTAAGCATTCATTATGATATATCATGACAGTATCTATCCTGAGGATGTATCGTGAAAGTACAGATGTCTGGAATTATGCATTCCCTCATTATGTGATCAGTTATTGATATTACATGTGATTATTTGAATAGTATAATTTTCATTTTAATGTTTAAAAGAGATTTTATGATTTATTATTTCCATATTACGAAAAATATTATTTTTAAAAGACTTTTGTTTCCATTTTATACCTTGAATTAAAATTTAATACGTAATTGTGATAGCTTTTGCTATATTTTTTTACCATTTTTTATCGTCTTTACTCACTGCTTAACTTGTTTAGATTCCTAGGATTCCAAGAACTATATTATGACACATATTTATGGTTAAGCTACGTGAAGAATGGAATTCTCAAAAAATTTCTCAGTTTTATTTTATGTTTTGAATTATAATGTAAATTTTATATATGTAATTTATCTTCCAAGACTACTAACCTGATTGGTCCTTCAAGATTTCATTCCTTATAACCATTCTAATTTAATAATATAATGCACTAACTCTAGGATTATGGGTATAGTGTGTTATAATCCATTAGATTTTTTAAAAAATTCCTTCCTCTAACATTTTAAAAAAATTTCCATAAATCCCTTTAAAATTCATGAGATATTATATATTTTATCTTATCTTGAAATCATACCCATCCATATAATAAGATACATGTCATATTATATTTATAAAAAAACAAATGTATGAACCTATTATCTATGTAATTTTTCAAATTCACTTATTAGAAAATTTGAAATTACTAATTATCTCAAAATACAACACATATCCCAGAAAATATGTTACACATACCATAATATATATATAAAAATATGAATCATAAATAATTTTGAGAACATTTAAAATTATTATATCCTGGTAAAATATTTTAAATATTAAACATAAAACTCATACATTCAATAATTTTATGATCATTACTCTTTACTTTTCATAATAATCATATGAATAATGTGATGTCCAATATCTATAGTTTTATAAATAAATCTAAAACAATATTATGTGTCTATAAAATATGTTATGTATGTATGTGTCTTTCATTCATTTTTCATGTTTCAAATCAGAGATAAAAACTAATATTGCTAAATATTAAAACTTTTTTCATTAGAATATGTTTTCGTCCATTGGAAAATATTCACCACATCTCCATACAGTAATCTTATGCATGTTAGTCATAGATAGATATATTTTGATTGAATTCCCCATCACCAAATCCTCTAAAATTAACCCAATAAACATAACAACATTTTCATACACCTCCAAACATCGAGATATCCTTTATCTAACAAAATATTTATTATTTAATATGTTATTCAATATGATTAAGATAAAAAATATAATAAGACACACTAAATATATCCACTATTTGATCCCTTAAAATCTCCACTAACCATACAATCAACATTGGCCTCATTATATCCCATTAAACATATCATGGTCTCAATAGTATATGATCTTTAATAACTTCACCATATCTCTTAATTATTTACAAGGTTCATAGGCTATTTATGAGTTTTTTCATCACAATTTTCAATGGTCAACAAAAATTAAGTATTTATCAAAAAGAAAACAACATGTACTCTCATGAATCACTATCTAAAGGTCACCCCTACCAACAACAAATCACTTTATGTGAAACAACCCTATTAAGGTCACTTAATAAATTCTAGAATTCATGGAACCTTCGAGGAAAATCCACCAAGAATCGTTCATATCACAAAATCATTTGTGGCATACTCAAGTTCATAATCACATTCTAAAACTAATATTTACAATTATAGGATCACGTAAGCCCCTTTTCTGTTTTAATAAAACCAATTGATGATATGAAAATATAATTAGGAAGAAGTAGTGAATGTTACATAGTATTAACATGAATATTTAATTTATGAATACATGATTCTCTAAAAAGATTGTTTTCAACCATGAATAAATATATAAAATAGAAAATTTTAACAAATAACCTAGAATAATTCATAAAAACTGATATATATAATAATACTATATAAATGATAATGGATTTGAGATGTAATAATTGAGGGACAATAAAACAACCTCTATAAATAAATTAAAATAGGAACCAAACCAATTTGGAGAAAATGGAATTATAAAACTTGTAAAAACACCAACCCCAGTAAACTAGATTTGGTGTTTACGTTATTTAATTAGTATAATATTATAGGAATCTCACAATGTAGGATTTATTTTTTTAACAGTCTTAGAAAACTAGATACATACATTAATCCCATAGTACATTTGAAATATAAAAAATTATATATCAAATGATAAGAAAAAATTATTATACCCTTTATATCATTCATAATATAATAATTTAGACCTTTGGAATGGGAATAAAAATAAATGATTATCTCATATTCTTACAAGGGTTATATATAGTTGATTTTATCATGAATAAATAAGGTATAATCAAAATGGTATATTTGATAATCAAAACACCTAATATTAAATTGACACTTGAGTTACTAACTATTTATTACAAATATAAAAATATCTTACATATTGATAAAGAGAACTTAATTATTAAATATTAAAAATCATAAATCTAGATATTCATTATCAATTCCTCTCAGTAAATAGATCATGAACCTTTTCATCAAAGAATCTCAAACAGTAAAACATTATTTGTAACTATTTATCGGTAGAAAATTACAATCTAATATGGAATTTCAATTTTTTATATCGTGATACATATTTATGTATCATGGGAAACTAAATAAAATACCATCAATCACATTAAAGTCCTATAATATCCTTATATTTTTAATGTTGAATAAAACTTAGTCTCAAAATTCATTATCATTCAATAATTATTGTCATGAAGTAATGAATAGGGAACACAAATACTATACCATAATAAATAAAATAGATAAGGAGTTATTAAGGTATAATTGGATTATATTTCTAGAATAATAAATTGATGATTTAATAGATAAAAAATCAATTAAAATTTCATGGGAAACTTTCTCGTGGAAACTACACTTCAATTTGAAATAACTTTTTAAAATCTAAAAATTCCGAAAAAAATAATGAAAAACATTTCATTGAAAATTACAAATAAAAATTTAAAATGAATCTTTAAAGAATTGAGGGAACATTATGGTGGGAAAATCTATTCATGTCGTGTTCAATTGAAAAAATATTCCTTTCATATTTTTAGTAAAAAGTCATATTTTCCTCATTTGGAAAATGGAAAAAGATCCCTTTTAATTTTTTTAAAATACTGAAACCTTGACAAATATACCTTTAAAATATTATAGTAATATTTAAAAAATCATATAAAACATTATGATGATAAAATAAAGATGTAATAAAAATATTCATGGTCAGAAGAAGAAATATTGTTTGTTTTCTATAAAAAATAATTTTCCCAATATTCTTTCTTGCCCAAGAAATAAAAATCGTACCATTAATTTAGAATTTAATGACTAATTAAAGGAGAATAAAATTAAATGGTTTTATTAGATATGTTTCATCTAATATATATGAATTAATGTAAATTCAATCAAAAATAATATAGAATTAAAATGAGATTGTAATTTAAATCGAATTCCTCAAGATCAGTAAGTCGTGTTAATGCATTCATCCCCATATATAATAAAATTAGAATTATTATAATTCAACAGTAAAATATTATATGAATGATATCCAACACTTAAATCAAAAATTTATTATTAATTTTCTTATAATTGTTTTATTAACCATTACGTTTTTCATGTTAACATCAGTTCTATAGTATTGGTCCTTGTACATTGATAATTGTTTAATCATCCAATAAATGATATTCATGTAATTTATATAAATTTTATTCATTATATATATATTTTTTATATTTAGTTTAATCCATAAAAGTTAGAGATGTAAAAAATTTATTACACCATTTATACAGATGATAGGACATATATATGCAAGAAAAATAATTTACCTTTTTGACTGATGGAACGAATGAAATATAAATAGTAATTTAACTTCTACAATTATCATAGTATCATAAATATAATATATATTCATTAAATAAATCTATATTACAGTTAATGTAAATGTTAAATAAAAAAATCATATAGCACCGTGGTAGGGGTGGTCCACACATACACATGAGAAACACTATAATTACACAGTGGATGGAATAGTAAAAAGGTAGATATAATATTATGATTTAAGATAAATATTTTTAAGGAATTTCACATATAAAAATTAAATCCATCATCATAGCCATTTTTTAAGACCGTGATGTAATGTTTATTATATCACTACGTGGAGGTGGTAGTCCCCACATATCATGACCAATAATTTCACATACAATTTGATACAAAATAGGGTGAATAATGGTGGATCCATAATAATTTTACCACTATAATTATTCTAGTGGTATTTTCACACTTATCTCAATATTTTAACCCTCTGTTATACCTTTTGAAAATTTATGCAACATCAATGTTGTTTACTGTTATAGGATAAATATTATTGCAATAAATGGAAAAGTGACCATGAAATGGTCTATATATTATATTTTAAACTATATCCTAGTAACTTGGGTGAAGATAATATTTTTTTTGAATTTTGAATAGTTTTGTAAAATATTATTGTTCATAAATTAATATTAATAAAATATTTGACAGTATCTATTAAATTTGAGATCATGTAAATCAAGACAAAATCTAAAATACAATATATACTTTTAAAATAATATTATTATGAAATTATTGTCTATATAACTCATGGAACTTAATAATTTAATGAAATTGTGTTAAATTAATTAATTTTAATATCATTTATTCTAATTTTCTGTTAATTAAATACATATTTTATTTATATTTCATATCAATTTATATTAGTTGTAAAATCAAAATAAAATTGAAAAATTACCCTGATTATAAAAAAAATTATATTCCAAGTAAAAATTTTCAACTATACTTATCATCTTTTTATCCTTCGAAAAAACAATAGATAAATTTTAAAAAATAGATTGTCATTTTTATTTTATTATTTTTTTAAAAATAATGTTATAGTAATTATCCATGGATAGTGGAATGAAAGTAAAACATTTTTGGCCATTGATAATCATGTAAGAAACACACTTATCAAATAAAATGTTTACATGTTTAATAGGGGTCTTCCGCATTATCCCCTAAATTGTTTTTATCTTTTATTACATGATTTACCATTACCAAGATGAGAAATATTTACAGTGATTAGTATTAATAAATAATGTAAATAAATGATTCCTATTAAAACAATTTTCAACTCATCATTCTAAATATGTAATTCATTATTCATAGTTAAAAATATATAAGTTGTAGTAATAAATTTCTATTTTAATTTGTGAATCACAATGATGATTTTTTTTTGAAAATAAGTTTTTTTTTGTATCAAAATTGACATATAAAAAATTGAATATTTTTTTCAAAAACGGGATTAATTATATTATTCAAAATAAAATGAATCACATTTCAAAATATTATCATATTAATAATATAATGGTAGTATAAAGTAACATTGCTCAATGTTAATAAATTGTAATATATGAAAAATATGTATTGTTTCAAAGTATACTTAAAAATAGATTATTTATGAAAACTACGTAATCACACAATAAGATAATTATGATTTTTTTTATAAAATTATACCATTTTTATAAATCAAAATTTCTAGAATTAGATGAAATTAAATAAAATATCAAAAAAATGTAATAAAAATCATTATTTAATAATCATTAAACCATTCTTCATAATATTGAGTACTTATTTACTAATTAATACTTTTATATAATATATTTATATAAATTTTTCATAATTTTTTATTTCAATTCATTCCAAAAAATCTATCAGCCAGAATATAATGGTATTTTTTATAATAGATTATTTAGATTTCAGCTAGTGTTTGTATCATGCTATTAGAGAATTTAATTTATTTTAAATAAAGTATATCATAATATATCAGGGTGTTACATTTTTATGACCTTAAAATAATTTCACCCTCAAAATTCAATCACTCGATTTCAAACAATTAAGGATACATATGTCTCGTCACATCATTCCAATGTAGCATCCTCAGTTTTATGACTTGATAACCAAATATTTACCTGAAGAGTGGTCGTGTTTTATAGAACATTATGTATATGATCTACAATCTATTCTAGTTGTTCATCATAAGTTTGTTCATGAAGAAGGTGAGTGAATTCAGATTATATTAATGTGAAGTATCATGTATGTAGTTCCACATAAGAGATACAAAGTACTAATAGTCAACATGAAGGTGATTCATTAGAAGAATCCTTATATAAGCTACCACCCCTATATAAAATATAATTTCATGGTGACTGATATATATATATATATGATTCAAATTTCAATTACTTCCAAATATCAAAGTAATTTTCCTTGTAAATATTCTTAGGAATACCTTATCACAAACATTGAACTCCAGATGTTGTAGATGTTTGAAATGATGACATTATTATCAACTATATGATGCCCTTATTTGTTGTTAAATGACATTAACCATCTATAATATTTCCTATTCTAGATCAAGTGCATATCTATTTTATTATCCAACATTATCACAAAATGTTTCATTATTTATATTCCTTCGATATTAGGCTTTATTAGGATCCATTATAATTAAATATTGAAATGTTTTGTTTAGTTAAAATTAAACCAAATTAAGGTGTTGATTCCATAAAAATTTATAATATTGACTGTATGAAATCATCTTGTACTCTAGTGTTAGTGTGGTCCTAACAGAATCACTATGTTTATAATGGGGATATGTATTATTGAAACATAACTCCATATCTAGATCCCACAAATGATTTATAAACAACATCATGGTAAATATTGGATCCTAATTTGATTCTATTGAGAGTGGTAACAAAATATATATCACAACATGATTTAATTATGAATGATTAATTTATTAAAGAGATAAAAATTTTATAATCAATAAAATTGATTTATTTATTATGTAAATTTAGTACATCTGTATAGTATTATAAACATATGAAATTTCAGTGATTCTGACGATAAATTCTAGGATACAATTTCTCATTTCAATTTCATACAGATTATAGTAATAACACCTCATTATACATAAATAACTTGGATACAACTTGTTAAAAAACTAGAAATTAGTATACATACTTAGTATAACCCTTTTTATGTTATAAAACCATAAATATTCTTTCAAATCTCAATACAACATTTAATTCTAGTATGAATAAAATTTAACGAAATATGTACTTCATAAAATAGATCATTCTTCATATATTGTATTTATAAAACACATACATCATTCTAAAAAATATATATTTATAGAATTAACAAGGTTGATTATAGATGAATTCAATAACATATTCTATAATTCCACATCTTCCATGATTACATTCTAAATCATTTCATTGTTGGAAGGACGGATGTTAAAATGAGAAAGATAATATATTTTCACATTAACTATTATTTCATATTCATAATTCACAATATTCATAAATATGTGTTCCACATCAACCCTCATAATGGAAAAACTATCATGTTCATTCCATATTGGAGAAATAGACACCTTGTTCACCTACCCGGTGTTGTAATATTTTTAGAAGACAAATTTTTTAATCAACTCCATCTATTTTATCTGGAACATATTATACACTTTCTATATTTATATATAAATTTTGATTTTATGATCTGTATATATATCTCATTATTCAATATACATGTAGTTCAACAACATAATTAATGAAATAATTACTCATTCCCACTCTAAATCATTATTCATATATTTTTTCTTTATTTTTCAATTCGAGAGATGAATATAATATCAATATATCATTCTACTAGGGGATGAATTAAAATGACTTATTTGATGTATCACTATATATAAAAACCATTATTCACTATAGGTGTATGAATATATTAGAGGAATAACAAACCATATCATCAGTTCTATGATATTTTTCCCACAATATTCTATCCATAATAAACTAATCCACATTTCATTCAATTTGGTTATTGGATTTGATATTCATTATAATCCTCTTAAAAAGGTTTAGAATTATCCCACCAAACCAAGAACACTATAAAATTTATTTAATGTGGTTGGTCATGGAAATTTCTCAATATCTTATATCAATGAAGCATCCATTGATAAATTGTCACATAAAATTATTAGACCCCAAATTATATCATTTTGTACCCAAAATTCAAACAATGTAAATATGACATATAACTTCGACAACCTTAGGTTCATACCCACAATCCTAAAATATTCTTCATGCTATTACTTAACCATTGAATATATTTGGAAAACATCTATAAATACAACATCAAACTAATCAAGGTAATATCTAAAAAATTAATTAATTTAATCCTTAAATATTGCAAGAGAAAAATATTTTCCAAATAGAATTACTATAAATTCATAATGATGATACATTGATCAGATTATTGTATTGTGTATATGCTACCTCTTGAAACATAATCAATGATAACGAGATCAATGATAAATCTTGGAAATTTTTTTACCTAATTATAATTGAACATAAAGATCTTTTATATAGGGAATATGATACTTTTCTTGATCTTTATCATTTTTATGTTCCTAATAATCAATGTAAATAACTATTTATACATCATTATTATTAACAAATAAAATATAAGAAACTGATATTGAAGTAATAGGATAAATAAATACCTTATCTAGAATCTCTAGAATTTTCATCTTTAACTCTTACAACACAATTTGGTACATTCTGTATGTTGACTATGAAAGATGTGTACCATTATATGAGAGTTATATTAAAAAACTAAACATCACAATTACGTATAAGAATATGAAACTCTTATAGAATGGTATTAAAAACTCCCAAGTAATTAGAATATCATCCATACTTTTTTTATCACCATTAATATGAGATAAATACACATATTGAATAGGTTAAAAATACATATGATGGATGTGACATCAATTGGTGTTTTTAGGATAAACTTCACAGTAATATACGATTGTACAATAATTTAAAATACTAAACATATCTTACCTTCCTTTAATATACAATTGGGATCTATAATTATGAATTAAACCCATTTCATAAATCACATTGAATTTTAATATAATAATTATAAAAATAGTTTTAGGATGAAAAATAAAAAAATTATATAAGAGAGGATTTATAAACTTAAGATGCAATCATCATACCACTATGATTTCTTATAACCATCATACCATCTAATCATTAAGGTATAGATTTTATAACCATATTAAATTATAAAGAGATTAAAGAGTGTGTAAAATAAGAATAAAATAATATATTTTCACTTTAATAGGGGATAATATGTTCACCATTCACCACGTCATTAGGAACTATTACTTTAGCTATAGTAATTGCATATGTATAGACTTCTCTCCTTGGGTTACTTTATAGTATGTTACCTTGACCCATGGGACATTGTATTGAACAATTTTCTATCTATTTATATTTGAATAATTATATAACATTTGATTAAATCTTTACAATACAGCCAAGAGAGTTATAAACCCTTACTGTACACATTAAACAAATTCTTGTTCCCATTAAGTATATGGTTGGCAATTTCTTTCCACAATTATAACATGGTGGAAACATCATAATTTTTTTATCCATTTTCACATTCCTTTTTCTTAGTTCTCAATCAACCTATTTATTTAATGGCTTACCTTAATAACAAAATCCCTATAAATTTTTAATCTATTTTGATGGTACATGATAAAATATCATCATTTAATAAAAATATATATGAAAAATGTTCAATACGGAGTATCATTTTTAATCCTAATAATGGTCAATAATACTTTTTATATTATTTATTCTGACCTTAACATGTATTAAAAATATTTTAATGTTATAATCATAGTCATCCCCACATACAACTTCCTTCATTTATGTGAGGAACTTCTCCTCCATTTAATCTCAATGTTCATTATTTATTTTTTTCTAATGTAATATCACTATAAATTTCCCATATTTAAAAATTTCGATTTCATCAAACACTTTAGTGTTCTAGTTCAATGAATATCCTTTATCAGTGTTCCCATACATAAAATTCACCACCATAATAACCATTTTTCTTTTAGTACATCCAAAATTATGGAATAACTTTTTTTTGGAATTGATACATTGTATAGCTAGAAATGTTTTTGTTTTTCTACTAAAAGATGGATTCATCTATCACAAGTAGTTAGACAATAATTTTTAATAAATCTACTAAATGATTTGTCTCCATACGGGGAAATTTATTCTTCAAAATCTGAATCATATTCCCAAATATATCTATGATATTCGTAGTTCCAATAGTAATTGTATTCTCTAACTTAGCAGAACAATCCCTACACTGTTATTCAGTGTTGGTTCCATTTAATCCATTGGGTTCCATCACTAAACATTGGAAAAAAGTGAGTTATCACTTAATAATTATGAATATTGAGCCATCAAATAAAAATAATGATAATTTGAAAAGATCTCAATTTCTTTGAGGGGTTATAAAAATTCTCAGGTTGGTTATATTAATTTTAAATCTAGTTCCCAAGGATCTTACTAATCACTATATAATACTATATAGAGAAACCCAAAATCAAGTAAATGTGATAAAAATTTTTCATAATTACAATTGTACAATATACAATGAATCTCACCACATAAGATCGATCTGTTCTATAGTTTTGGAAAACCAGATACATATATGACTCAACTATTTTGTTATAATTAAAAATAAATTCTCCATGTTTAGGAGAAATTTTTTCTTACTTTATATCATTCATAATATCCTTTATAAAATACGAGGGGAATTGAAAATATAAAGGTTGATATTAGATGCATAGTGAGGGTAACATACATTAGAAGTTATCAAGAGTAAATTTGGAATAATCAATACGGTAGAGTTCATAATAAATATATATTCCCCTAAATAAAAACATGAGGTCAATAAGTAACCATTGGTAATATAAGAAGTTAAAAAAACAAGTATAAAGATAAATTAATTAATAAATTTGAAAATTCTTAATATGTGAAATTCATGATCAAGGCCTTTTAGTAATGATATCTTGTATCTTACCTTTATGGACTCTAAACTAGGACATCATTATTAAATATAACATAAGTGTTATCCAAATACCAATATATTATAACATTTATAATGTTCTTAATCATGAATCATGTCTATGAATCATGTGGATAACTATAATTGAGCCCCAACAAACACTTGAATAACATATTCCTTACTTATTTTTGGATGGATTGATAAAATTCATTATCAAAATGACTTATAAGTCAAAATCATTAATAGTTATTCAATAATATGGAACATCATCAATACATAATCATAAAATATATATAGTAGTAAAAAATATGTTATTCATTGATCATATCCCTAGTAACTTAAAGCGGGATTTACATAGTTGAAAATAATGTTAAAAACTAAATGGACCATTGATTAAGGAAAATACCCTGTTCACATCGAAATCATTCATTAAAATCCAAAAATTACCCAATATTAATGGTAGAATATTATCTATATATATCCATGGGAATTTGAAATGGAAGATGTAATTAATTGAGTTTTTATAGCTATGGGATGTTATATTCATGTCTTCTTTGATAAGAAAATAATTCTATTCACAATTTTGAAAAATAAGAAAATGTACCTCTTTGAAAAAAAGAAAGGAAAAAGAATTTTAAATTTTTTTTGAAAAGTAAATCATTTGTTATGATGATTTTAACAATCATATAGGAATATTACAAAATTAATCAAAATAATCATAAAGAACATTATATTGAGGAAGAAGATTATAGAACAAATAGGAAATAATGTCTACTATTATTTTGAAAAATCATTTTTTCAATATTTATAATCCACCAATAGAGAAAATTGGTATTATTTATTTAAATATACTTGGAAAAAAGTTAGAGAATAATATTTAAGACTCCTATTATATAGTTGACATATTATTTATCCCAATGAAAATTAAAATAGTACTAATCCTAAAAAAAGTTATTTTATAATAAATATATTACCTTTATTTCGATTATCCTCATAATTTTATATATAATTAATTAGAAATATATCATAAATTAATATAATATTCATTTTTAATATTTCAATCACGAATTTGTTAAGAAATGTTTTTTAACATTTTTGTTATTGTGTAATAACTATTTTGATTTTCATGTATATTCATTATATATATTTGTACAGTTCTCAATAAAATTATAGATACAAAAATGAATTAAATCATTTATGGTGATGGTAGGCGATATGTACACGTGAAATTTATTTTCACTTTCCAACAGTTAGAATGAAGTAAAGATAAATATTAATTTAGATTTACATAATCATTATAAAATAATATATATAATATATATTTTTTAACATATCATTCTGACCATATGTGTTAAAAAAATACACTACTAATCACATCGCTTCATATAGGTGGTGGTCTGTATATAAACATGAGCGTTGTTTCCATTTTTCTACTGATGGAAAGCTAAGAAAGTAGTTATTATGTTACAATTATAAAATAATTATTTTTAATTGACATAATATAAATATTTAACAATTAATATTTTCCATTCATGAATGGTGGTGGTGGGAAATTAATTATATCTCTATGTGGAGGTCATAGACTACACATACGCTTCAATGATACTTTCACTTCCAATTCGATTGAAAAGAGGTATAATACTAGTGGTTCCATAATCATTATAACTTTTTAATTTATTTAGTATTGGTAATTTATAATTTTATGATGAATAATATATATATTTAGATGAGGGAGAATCAAGAATAATTTAGTTGAGGCCAGGTAAGATGATAACCTCTTCTCTCCTCGACCAATTTTAGATACATCATTAAGGATAGTTGAAAAAAATTATGAAAATAAAAACAACTAATCAATGTATAAGAAAAGTTTAGAATATAATTTGGAATAGTATGGATGATATATATTGATCAATGTAATGTAAATTATAAATATAATGGTTTTACTATTATTAGTGTGGGGAGGGGTACCCTTGGAATAGCTTAAAGTATTAAATTAATATAAAATAATTTTATGGTTCATGTGAATCCACACAGAAAATATTATAATAAGGTATTATTATATATTGAAATAATATCATAGAATAATATTTGGATATTTTTCATTGATATTTCCTCATTAATCTCTTTGTATTAACAACTCTTTATCCCTTTCAACAATTATTGCAACACCAAAGTGTTTTTACTCCTTAAGGGTCAATAATCATTCCATAAAAGGAAAAGTTATTCCTTAATGGAAAATAGGTTATATTTCAATCTATAAACCATTTAGTTGGCTGAATGTATGACTCTGAATAATTTTATATACCTTAATAAAATATTATTTTTCATGAAATACCATTCATTGAATATTTAAAATCAATAATTTTATTTGATATTAATAAAATAATTTAAAATATAGAATAAAATCTAAATTTTAAATATATATATAAATTATATTATATTTATCTTCCAACATCAAATATGAAAATAATTCACCCTAATTGTATTCAATTCAATATTTGTAAAATCATTAATTTTATTTTTCTATTTATTGAATAAGTACATTGTTAGAGTTTTTTATAATAAAATGTAGTTATTGAATCAATAAAAATAAAAAATAAATCACCCTAGTGAAAAATAAAATATATTTAAAATAACAAATATCAAATATAATATTCCAATTTTAATCAATATAATAGATTGATATAGATATTAAAACAAATAGAGGGCTATCTTGTTTTTATATATTATTTAAAAATATATTTATTCTATTTAAAATAGAATGTTTCAAGAAATTAATAAAATATAGTCAAATTGATGGTCACAATTGAAACCCAAAAATTAAATTAAATGAAGACTTGTGTTAGGGGGATTTATAGTCTATATCATTTTATTTTTATCCATAATATAATATTTCACCCTCATTGAGGAGAAAAATATTTACTTTGGTTATGATGGGTAAATACACAAAAAATAAAATGGACCTATTAACAAATTCTATGCCTCCTCAATCCAAATATGGAATATATTTTTTATTAGTTGATTACTATAAATAGTATAAAATTAATTTAAATTTAAATTCATAAAATAAAATTAAAATAGATATTATGAAAAATTCATTTTATGCATAAACATTAACTTAATTCAAACTCATGAATTTTAATAATTCATAATGACATTAATTATATTATTATAATTAAAATGATTCATATTTCACTTCAATATAAAATAAAAAATGAATGAGACTTTTAATTTAATTTATTGAATTAAAAATAAGGATAGTACATGGGAAATTTTTATTTTTGACTATTTATTGAAAAATTTGTATTTATCACCCTTTATTGAAATATAACTCATTTTTTAAAAATAATGAAAAGATTCGATAAGTTAATTTTGACATTATCATTTTTAAATTCAATTTATATAATTATATGAAATTTAATATAATATCCATGAACAATATTTTCAAAAAACATTTTAAATATGCATTAAATTTACTTTCAAGAAATTGCAGATTTATTTCCAAAATAATAATTTTATATAAAATATTAATAAATTAATTTTCATTATTTAGTAAATCTAAATCATATCACTAATTTTAATGTTTTTTTAGAATAGTATTATATATAATTTTCTATTTATATATGGTGATTCTTCTATTTCAAACTACCAAATATATAAATTTAATTGAGGAGAAATACATCATAAAATCTCAAGGTCTTACAAATAACCTTATAAGTTATATGATCATGTTAGAGGGGAGGGGATAAAAATATATATTTTAAATAATTTGAAACCCTAATTTACGAATATTAATTATAAAACCCTTTATTAATATAATTTTGATAAAAAAAATTCAGTTTATTCCATGTAGAATGAATATATTTGTCAAAGCATAATAATATTTTTGGGCATCCCCTTGGCTTGTACATTATTGACTATTTTTAAATACCATACCATATATATTGCATATTATTGTGATTATACATAATAATCCACATTATAAAAATCCAATGGAACAATTTTGGGAAGTTTTTTAGAGAGAGTGTACCATCTTGTACCTTGTAAAACAACAAATTACAAGTGTACACTTCAAACTAATATAAATTTTCCACATAAAAAAACATTGTTTAATATAAAACATGATTTCATTTAATTAAAAATGGATCACCCCAGGTAAATAAAGAATAAATCATTTTCATTTTTATTAATATTTATAAATTAAATATTAATTTTACTTTAAAGGGGTTTCTATGTTCGATAGCGTACCTAATATGCAACAATGAGTTTCTTTGAAATCTTACGTTGTACACTAGTAATATAATAATATTATTTGAAATGGTAGTTAACACATAGCCTTTGTATTGGCGGGAATGGATATAAATAAATAATATATGATTATATATGTTTTTTAAATGTTTTTATATTTATCCAATAAAAGATAAATGCTTAAAATACGGAAAGAATTCAATTCTAGGCATATATACCCTAATTTTCACTAAAGGTTCACTTATCGCCTTTTGATGGAGAACCATCATTAAATATAGTTTTGGTCACTTTTATACATTCTATTGGACCAAATAAAACTCTTCTTTAGAATCGAGACATCAAAATTTACTTTGTGTAAATGTTTCGTATTTTTCCAATAAAGTTCATTTTTTAATTAATAGTGAAAAATGTTGTATTTTAATTCAAAACCTCTTTTTAATCTAATTTATTTATATTATTAGATTATCTTTTGAATTGGTTTTATAGTTTAATTAGAATATATTTTTACCATTTAATCCAATAGTGGTCGTTGGAATTAATTTCACTTTGATATTGGACTTAAACTACTGTCAATCTTTTGATACTTATTGTTTCATAAAAACACGCTATTTGCTCTGACAGAGGGAATTAATTATTAAATTAATTAATGAAACTTATATTTTTTAAATTTTGTAAAATAGACATCATTTTTGTATTTGGAATATCAAATATAGCTTAGGGGGAAGTTTTGGTATTTTTCTGAAAAACTTCAATTTTTGATGAATAGTGAAACCACTAAGTGGTACTTAAAAAACTGATTTTTCGTTTAAATGAAATTTTACCACCTCTGTGTTTTGAATTTCCAAAATCTTAAATACATGGATGTCATTAATAAGTAAAATTTGGTTCAATGGGATTAAAATATTTTTTGGTGAATAGTAACTTTTAAGTTTTTAATCGTGATTATAGGTAATTAGTGTAATTTAAGGTAAGAATAATGTTATAATAATATGTAATGAACATGACACATATCCTAACCTTATTGTATGTGTAATGGCTAACCATGAAAATCCATAGGACAACTTGGGGACCCCATGGAGCAACATTGGAAGGAAAATGACATTAATATCTTTTCATTTAATATTAAAGTAAAAATGTCACAAACATGAGTTGTTTTACTAAAACAATTTTTAAGTGGGGTTATAAAAGTCCTATTTTTGACTATAAATATTAATCAGAAATATAAAAATATTTCCTACATCATGATTTTTTTTATAATTTTTAGACATTAAATAAATTAAATTATTTATGTCATCATGATGATGTAGCGATTACCTCATTATTTAACGATTTAAATAAAATGAAATGATAATGTAAAATATAAGATCTACACATGTCAAAAATCTATTGGATGAGTATATTTAGAACTCCTATCACCTTATCCTAGAAATATATAATTTTGGGACCTTTTAAAACTGAAAAGCATTTTATGATAAAGTACCTTTTATAACATTCCCAGAGTGCCCCTCCTCTCCTCTTATAAAAGGTCCCCACCTATACCACCTTACCCACACCTCTCAGGCCTTTGGTTCGGCCAAGATCTGACCATGTTTTCTCTCCACATCCCTATCTTTCTCCTAGAATCCTCACTTTGGGCAGAAGTCTTCCCAAGGAAGCCTTTGAGCTCAAATCTAAGAGAGTTACCCGATTTTAAGGTAATGTCTTCACTTGTGTTCTTTGGTTTTATTTTTCTTCCCCAACCCCTAAACTCTTTTTATTAATTTATTTTGTAACAACTACAGTATGTTAAATATACTAGGATGTTTTTATAAGAATCATTCGAGCTACACTTACACACACCTACATCTAATGGTTAAAGAAAATTCTGTTTCTATGGATTGCGAATTTCTGCCTCACGAAACGATGATTGCTCAATATTCTTCTAACACCTTCAAAGGTGGCCATTAAGATTTCACTCTATTTATATATGATATATATTATGTTTATGTTTTCTTTATTCTTCTTTATTTTTCATTTGTGGCATACCTTTATGGTTTCCATTATGGGTAAACACGATAATTTAATTTTAGGAAGTGCAGACTATCGCCCCCTCAAAGTGATTTGTTTCGTTAATGGAATATGAGGGAGGTATAAAGGATGGATTTAAAGTTATTATATATGATTTTATACTGGAATTATAATATACCTTTATATCATTATTATTTCTTTCCATTAAAGTATGATATAGAAATGAAAGTATCATTCATGGGTACGTATGGCTTACCGTCTCCTTGAACGGTGCATTTCATTTCTTATCCCCAAACGTAATGTACTATTATAAGTACATATATATAATGGATATATATGATGTATTTTACATCTAAATGATTAATATAATTCTGTAATTTAAATATACATATCTCTCATTTAGTTTTAATTCCATTAATATGACATAGAAATGAGAGTAGCATTCATGCGTACGTACGGCTTACCGTCTCCATGAACGGTGCATTTCATTTCATACCTATAAATGATTATGTAATATTATAAATACATGTATATGCTGGACATATATATGATATATATGATATCCAAATCATTAATATCATTTTGGATATAATGAACCTCTGACCACACGAACATTATGTAATTGTAAGAAGTCTACATTCGACTTAAGAACCAAATATCGACAAAACAATCATTTTTAACTTAAATAATTAAATAATTTTTATAACATGGTAATAAGTGATATTAAATTAATAATGAACTTGAAAATGTTTCTTAAGAATGTGTAAATTAACTCAAGTTTATTATTCATGATGTTAAAGAACGATCGATTCAAGTCGGACCCGAGGTAAGGGACTTCGTCTCAATCTCCTTTCATTGAGGCATATTTCGTTTTATACACATCTTTATTTTATACGATGTATAAACCCATTTTAATTTTAATTTTATTCAAAAATAATCTTTTTAGACAAAGCGTTTTACTAAATGACAAAAAGGAATGTTTGTTTTAATGTACGTGGAGACAATGACCTTTTTCGTCGCAGTGAGTATTATTTGGTCTTTGGCTTCCTAAACGAGCTATAATGTTTTTTTAAATGAAATAAATACCATATAATCTTTTATGTATTTTGGAATTGAAAATGATTTTTATAATGGATTTGTTATGTCAATATATTTAAGTGATATATTGTGATCAAAGTGTGGAAATGTTTTCTTTCCAGTATATTTGTTTTATGTATTATGATTTTATAATGGTACTTGGACATTTGACGGGTGGTTACGTGATAAACCATATGACGGGTGGTGCTGTGAATTCCAGGACGGCTGGTTAAGTTATAACCTCCAATGCATTGGGTATGGAAGTCGGCCGTATGGCTATTCCATTAAGTGATATGTGTGGAAGTCGACCGTATGGTTGTTCCATTTAGGTATGTTTATGTCCCAAGTTACCATTATATGTTCTGTGATCTTTATATGGGTTTTATGGTAATATTTTGGTTATAAAAGGGTATGTACTGATATTTTATTCAGTGAATAGTTTTTACTACTTCATAAAGGTGAAAATTATTACTTTGATAAAGTATACATGGTTTACTTGTTGTTTTGATAAACTAACAGTTTTCATTCTTTGTGTATCCCTTACTGAGCTTTTTATGCTCACCCAAGTTTTTTTGAAATTTTTTTCACAGGACATAATGTGGAATAGGGTCAAGGATGGGATCAAGGGAAAGTCATGCTATATAAAACACAGAACTGGACAAGTTTCTTTTTAAGAGTTTTTATTCTATGGAAACATAGTAGAAGTGTCTCTTTTGAGATGTAATAGTTATGTCCTAATTCTCTAAAAATCTAAACCTGAAAATATCCTCAATGTGAATTATTCATTTAATTCAATATTAAGTAAGGTTTAAGGCCACCGCCTTATAGTTGGTATCAGAGGTTGGTTTAGATAACTTTAGGAGTTAGAATTCTATTAAATGATTATCCAAGAGTATTTTTTTAATGGTCAAATTGAAATGATATATCATTTGATGAATACCATGTTGCTTCGCCTAAGATATTTCTATGTTAAGAATTTTTTTTGATAGAGGAAACAATACAAATTTTCTGGGAAGGCATACAGAGGGAAATGACCTTTCAAATCAGTATCCTGAGATGGTCAGAATCATAACTAAACAGTTTGTTGCAGTGATGGCTCAGTTGACTCAGGTGAAAAATGTTGGTTGTTTTTATTGATGATATTTTGGTTTTTTCTAAAAGTAATTAGGAGCATGAAAGTAATTTAAGGGTTATCTTGGAAACCTTAAAATTAAATAAACTGTATGGAAAATTCAGCAAGTTTGAATTTTGGTTACAACAAATTTCTTTCCTTGGTCACGTTGTTTCAAAAAATGGAATAACTGTTGATCCTGCCAAAAACAAGTTATTGAAGAATAGACAAGACCCACAAATATAACCGAGATCCATAGTTTTCATGGTTTGGCAGGTTACTACTGAAGGTTTGTTGAAAACATTTCACGGTTATCTAGTCCAATGACTAAGCTAACTCAGAAGGGTGTTAATTTTATCTAGACAAAAGAATGTGATGATTGTTTTCAGGAGTTGAAAAGAAGATTGGTGAAAGCTCTAGTTTTGGAACTTCCTTCCAGGAATGGTGAGTTTGTTATCTACAATGATGCTTCATTGAAAGGAATTGGTTGTGTCCTTATGCAGAATGATCAGGTAATTGCTTATTCTTCACGTCAGTTGAAAAATCATGAGGTAAATTACCCTACACATGATTTGGAATTAGCTTCTGTTGTTTTCGCTTTAAAAATTTGGAGGCACCATTTGTATGGAGTAAAGTGTGAAATATATACTGATCACAAAAGTTTAAAGTATATATTCACTCAGAAAGAATTGAACATGAGACCGAGGAGATGGCTGTAATTAATCAAGGATTATGATTGTACAATTAATTAACATCTGGGAAAAGCAAATAAAGTGGATGATTCTTTGAGTCAAAAAATTATCAGTGAGATCATCCCTATCAGACAGAATTAATCAAGCACAGAGGGAAGACAATGAGTTGTAGAAAAAGGTAGAGCTGGTTCAGAAGGGTAAGTTGCCTGAATTCAATATTGATAATGATTGTGTTTTGAGGTTTGGGAAGAGAATATGTGTGCTTGGTGATTCACAGTTGAAGAATGAGTTGTTATGTGAGGCTCATAGTTCCCCGTTTTCAGTTTATCCTTGTAGTACTAAGATGTATAGAGATATGTGGGAGTATTACTGGTGGGATGGAATGAAAAAAGATATTGCTGATTTTACTGTGAAGTGTTTGACTTGTCAGCAGGTTAAAGAAGAGCGGCAGTTATCGAAAGGTATGCTTCATCCTTTACCAATGCCAGAGTGGAAATGGGAAAACATATCCATGGACTTTGTTGTGGGATTACCGAAGACATCTCGAGTTAATAATGCAATCTGTGTTATTGTTGATCTCTTGACTAAATCTGCTCATTTCCTTCCAATTTGAGAAACTTTCTCTGTAGATCAACTTTCTCGATTGTATCTTAAATAGATAGTAAGGATACATGGAGTTCCCCACTCCATTGTGTCCGATCATGATCCCAGGTTTACTTCTAAATTTTGGAAAGGCCTTTAGAAGTCATTGGGTACTGAATTAAATTTTAGTACAAATTTTCATCCGCAGTCAGATGGGCAGTTAGAACGAACAATTCAGACCTTGGAGGATATGCTGCGAGCTTGTTATATGGATTATCAGGGACGTTGGTACCAACATCTTTCTTGGGTTGAATTTTCATATAATAACAGTTTTCATTCTAGTATACAGATGGCACCATTTGAGGCATTATATGGGAAGCAGTGTCGAACTCCAGATTCTTAGGATGAAGTGGGGGAAAGGAAGTTGATGGGACCAGAATTGGTAGAAGAGATGGCAGAAAAAGTTCAGTTGATTCAGAAACACTTGAGAACATCTCAGAGAAAACAAAAAAGTTATGCGGATAACCGGAGGAAGGATCTATCTTTCGAGGTAGGTGATCATGTTTTTCTCAAGGTTTCTCCATGGAAAAGTGTGATTCAATTTGGTAAGAAAGGAAAGCTGAGTCCAAGGTTCATTGGACCATATGAAATTCTCAAGAGAGTTGGATCAGTTGCATACAGAGTGGCATTACCTCCGAGTTTATCTCAGGTACATAATTTGTTTCATGTTTCGATGTTGAGAAAGTATATTCCAGATCCATCTCATGTTTTGAGCCCAGAGGTAGTTCAGTTGGAAGAGAATCTCTCTTGTGAAGAACAACCAGTCTGGATTCTTGACAGAAGAGAGCATGTGTTGCGAAATAAGTTAATTCATCAGGTAAATGTTTTTTTGGAAAAATCATATGGTTGAAGTGTCAACGTGGGAATCTGAAAATGCTATGAGGGATAAATAACCCCACTTGTTTTGATAAGTGAATAAAATTGAGAGGACACAATTCCCAAAAGGGGGGAGGATGTAACACCCCAGGTAAATAAATAATAAAGAATTTTCATTTTTATTAATATTTATAAATTAAAAATTAATTTTACTTTAAAGGGGTTGCTATGTTCGATAGCATACCCGATACGCAACAATGAGTTTCTTTGAAATCTTACGTTGCACACTAGTAATATAATAATATTATTTTAAATAGTAGTTAACACATAGCCATTGTATTGGCTGGAATGGATATAAATAACTAAAATATGATTATATATGTTTTTTAAAAGTTTTTACATTTATCTAATAAAAGATAAAGGCTTAAAATACGGAAAGAATTAAATTTTAGGCATATATACCCTAATTTTCACTAAAGGTTCACTTATCGCCTTTTGATGGAGAAACATCATTAAATATAGTTTTGGTCACTTTTATAATTTATATTGGACCAAATAATACTCTTCTTTAGAATCGGGACATCAAAATTTACTTTGTGTAAATGTTTGGTATTTTTCCGATAAAGTTCATTTTTAATGAATAGTGAAAATGTTGTATTTTAATTCAAAAATTTTTTTAATCTAATTTATTTATATGATTAAATTACCTTTTGAATTGGTTTTAGAGTTTAATTAGAATATATTTTTACCATTTAATCCAATAGTGGTCATTTGAATTAATATAACTTTGAAATTGGACTTAAAGTATTGTCAATCTTTTGATACTTATTGTTTCATAAAAACACGCTATTTGCTCTGACAGTGGGAATTAATTATTAAATTAATTAATGAAACGTATATGTTTTGAATTTTTTAAAATAGACATCATTTTTGAATTTGGAATATCAAATATAGCTCAGGGTGAGGTTTTTATATTTTTCTGAAAAACTTCAATTTTTGATGAATAGTGAAACCACTAAGTGGTACTTAAAAAACTGATTTTTCGTTTAAATGAAATTTTACCACCTCTGTTTTTTGAATTTCCAAAATCTTACATACATGGTTTTCATTAAGAAGAAAAAATTTTTTGAATGGGATTAAAATAATTTTTTGGTGAATAGTGACTTTTATGTTTTTAATCACGATTAGAGGTAATTAGTGTAATTTAAGGTAAGAATAAAGTTTTAATAATATGAAATGAACATGACACATGTCCTACCATTATTGGATGTGTCATAGACGACCAATACAATCCATGGGTCAACTTGGGGACCCTATGGAGCAACTTTGGAAGCAAAATGACATTAATACCTTTTTATTTAATGTTAAAGTAAAAAATGTCACAAACATGAGTTGTTTTACTAAAAAAAATTAAGTGGGGTTAAAAAAGTCATATTTTTTACTATAAATATTAATCAGAAAGATAAAAAGATTTTCTACCTCATGATATTTTATTTGTAATTTTTAGACATTAAATAAATTAAATTATTTATGACATCATGCTGATACAACGATTACCTCATTATTTAACGATGTAAATAAAATGAAACGATAATGTAAAATATAAGACCTACACAAGTCAGAAACTTATTGGATGAGTATATTTCGAACTCCTATAAACTTATCCTAGAAATATATAAATTAGGGACCTTTTAAATCAGAAAATCATTTTATGATAAAGTAACCTTTTATAATTTTCCAAGAGTGCCCCTCCTCTCCTCTTATAAAAGGCCCCCACCTCTACCACCTTACCCACACCTCTGAAGCCTTTGGATCGGCCAAGCTCTGCCCGTTTTGTCTCTCCACATCCCTCTATTACTCCTAGAAGCCTCACTTTGGGCAAAAGTCTTCCCAAGGAAGCCTTTGAGCTCATATCTAAGAGAGTTACCCGATTTTAAGGTAATCTCTTCACTTGTGTTCTTTTGTATTATTTTGCTTCTCTAACCCCCTAAAATATTTTTATTAATTTATTTTGTAACAACTCCAGTATCATCAATATACTGGGATGTTGTTATAAGAATCATTATAGCTACACTTATACACACCTACATCTAATGGTTAAAGAACATACTATTTCTCTAGATAGAGAATTTCTGTCTCACGAAACGATGATTGTTCAATATTCTTCTAACACCTTCATAGGTGGCCATTAAGGTGTCACTCTATTTATATATGATATATATTATGTTTATTTTTTCCTTATTCTTCTGTATTTTTCAATTGTGGCATACCTTTATGGTTTCCATTATGGGTAAACATGATAATTTCATTTTAGGAAGTGCGGACTACCGCCCCTCAAAGTGATTGGATTCGTTAATGCCATATTTGGGACGTATAAAGGATGGATTTAAAGTTATTATATATGATTTTATACTGAAATTATAATATACCTTTATATAATTATTATTTCTTTCCATTAATGTATGAGATAGAAATGAAAGTAGTGTTCATGCGTACGTACGGCTTACCGTCTCCATGAACGGTGCATTTCATTTCTTATCCCCAAATGTAATGTACTATTATAAGTACATATATATAATGGATATATATGATGTATGTTACATATAAATTATTAATATAATTCTGGAATTTAAATATACATATCTCTCATTTATTTTTAATTCAATTAATATGACATAGAAATGAATGTAGTGTTCATGCGTACGTACGGCTTACCGTCTCCATGAACGGTGCATTTCATTTCTTACCTCTAAATGATTATGTAATATTATAAATACATGTAAATACTGGATATATATGATATATATGATATCCAAATCATGAATATCTTTCTGTATATAATGAACCTCTGACCACACGAACAAAATGTAATTGTAAGAAGTCCACTTTCGACTTAAGAACAAAATATCGACAAAACAAACATTATTAACTTAAATGATTACATAATGTTTATAACATGATAATAAGTGATATAAAAGTAATAATTAACTTTAAAAAGGTTCTTAAGCAAGTATTAATTAAATCAAGTTTATTATTCCGGACGTTAATGAACAATCGAGTCAAGTCGGACCCGAGGTAATGGACTTCATCTCAATCTCCTTTTATTGAGGCATATTTCGTTTTATACACAAATTTCTTTTATATGGTGTATAAACCCCATTTAATTTTAATTTTATTCAAAAATAATCTTTTCTATATGAAGCGTTTTACTAGATGACAGAAATGAATGTTTCTTTTAACGTACGTGGTGACAACGAACTTTTCCGCCGCCGCGAGTATTATTTGGTCTTTGGCTTCCTGAACAAGCCGTAATGGTTTTTTAAAATGAAATAAATACCATAAAATCTTTTATGTATTTTGGTATTGAAAATAGTTTTTAAAATGGATTTTTTATGTCAATATATTTAAGTGATATATTGTGATCAAAGTGTGGAAATGTTTTCTTTCTAGTATATTTGTTTTATGTCTTATGATTTTATAATGGTACTTGGACATTTGACGGGTGGTAAAATGATAAACCATATGACGGGAGGTGTCGTGAATACCAGGACGGGTGGTTACATTATACCCTCGAATGAATTGGGTATGGAAGTCGGTAGTATGGCTATTCCATTAAGTGATATGTGTGGAAGTCGACCGTATGGTTATTCCATTTAAGTATGTTTATGTCCCAAGTTACCTTTATATGTTATGTGATCTTTATATGGGTTTTTTGGTAATTTTTTGGTTACAAAAGGGTATGTAATAATCTTTTATTCAGTGAAGAGTTTTTACTACTTCATAAAGGTGAAAAGTAATACTTTGATAAAGTATACATGGTTTACTTGTTGTTTTGATAAACTAACAGTTTTCATTCTTTGTGTATCCCGTACTGAGCTTTTTATGCTCACCCCAGTTTTTATGAAATGTTTTCACATGACTTAATGTAGAATAGGGTCACGGATGGGATCAAGGGAAAGTCATGCTATATAAAACATAGAACTTGACATGTTTCTTTTTAAGAGTTTTTATTCGATGGAAACTTAGTAGAAGTGTCTACTTTGTAATCTTTTGAGATGTAATAGTTATTCACTAATTATCTAAAACTCTAAACCTAAAATGATCCTCAATGTGATTTATTTATTTAATTCAATATTAAGTAAGGTTTAAGGTCGAGGCCTTATACAAAATCATCACAAATTTCAACATGAATTCAACATTTCTATTACCCATCCATAAAACATACAAAAAAAATTTTAAAATGTGAATTAATAAAAACTAATAAAGATTCCAATAAATCATGAATACTTATTTAAATTTCAATTTTTTTCAAAATAAAAATTCCGATTAATTTAAACAATTTATTACTTAATAAATAAGCTTAATTTTTGAAATATTTCAACAAAAAATAAAAATAAATTTTTATTATAAGATAAAACCCATATAATATTTTTTAAAACATCATAAACTCATAAAATATTTTTCACAATGTTATATATTTCTCCTTTATGAATTAACAAATAATTTCGTCTAAAAATAAACTCAATAACGTACATTGTGAAAAAATGATATTTATATAGAAAATATAGAGAATAAATAAAAAAATATATTAAATTTGGAATCATTTTTTTATCATAGTTACTTATAGAGAAACCCTCATAGTTAAACATGAAATAACACTCATAGTTGTATTTGAATTAACACAAACAATTATACATTTATTAACTATTTTAATTACATTTGGAATAACCATCTTTTTCAACATCCAACATAAATATAACAAACATATTAGGGTGATATAACATACCCACCAATGTTTGGTTTATAACTAAAACACACTTTATCATAGAAAATTCCCATGAACCATAATATAATCATAACACATGAATACTAGTTTCATAAATAAACTCCTTGTAAAAAAATAACTTATTTAAAGGGATATTTTTTCACATAAAAAGGAAAATATCATTTTTAAATTTAACCATGTTTAAAAGTAAAGTATGATTGCAAGAATATACTATTCATGACTATATGAAAATTCACTCATTTCATATATGGTAAAAAAAACATTCCTTTCATATTTTTTTCCAAAAAAGTAAAAAAGTACCTCATTTAGAAAATGGATAAATGATTATATTCAAATCATTTTGTGAATAGAAAAACTAGGAAGGAACAAAATTATACAATCATACGAGAATTTAAAAAACTATATTTATATCATTTTTAGTGATCATTTATATGTATAACGAATAAGAAGACTGTTTTTAGGAAAACATTTAAAGAAGTTGTTTTAAATGAAAGTCCCTCAACTATTGTTTGACACATAACTTTTGTTTTTTATAGTGAATAATAATCTTATGTTAGTTTTAAATTTTTTTAGTAAGCCATTTTATGTTTATTATTCATTTAATATAACTTCTTACTGTGTTATATATTATTACATAATTAAATTTTTTTCACAACTTATGTTTTAATGATATTTGTTACGTATATCCAAAATGACATCAGTCTATTGACTATGGTAAAATATGTTATTATTCCATTATATCTATAATAAAAATCTTGAAATAATTATAATTTTTTTATAACTAAATTATCAAATAAATCCAACCTTTATATATACTCATAAGAAATTAACTAGAATAAAATCATAGAGATTGTATGGAATACATATGCATGTGTATATTTTCCATTATTCGGCGATATTTTTGGAAATTTGGTATTTTTTTATCCTAAAAAAATAATAATAACAACATAAATATATAATTAATTATTTAAATTTTCTTTTATATATCATCCATGTGATATGGGGATGAAAAAGTCACATTGCCTCATGGATTTCGAAGTCCACACATACACATGAACGACATTAGAACTTTCCAATGCAGGGAATGGTAAGAATGAAAGTGAAAAATATATCATTTAATAATGATAAATATTTAATTAATATCATATATAAAAATTAAATAATTCATTTTAACCCATCATTATGTATGGTTAGAGAAACAATTAAATCGATTTGTGAGGCGGTAGTCCACCACACATGCAGATGATGAATTACTTTTGCATCTAATGGAATGGGAGATAGATATGGTTCATTTAACAAACCTAATAATATATCATCATATACAAGATACTGGAGAAATTATTTTATCATGGTTGAAGAATATTTTATGGAGGTTTTGGGAGAAACTAAACAAAGTCTGGCAGTTGAAAACTATAATTCTTATTCAGAAAACTCTTTTTACGAACACATTAAGACCTATAATATTGGTATTGTGCGTAAAGAAATACTGATATAATGAATCAAGGGATCCATGGATTATAATTTGTATGGTATTGGGGGAAACATAATTTTTTTTAAGTGAGAATAAATGTAAATAATAGGTTCCATTTTATATGAGAGGGGGGTGACACACTTCGTATTTCTAAAAATATTAAATTAATGAAAAACAAATTAAAATAAAAATGCTCAACTGTGAGTTATTTATAAATTATTATGTGTTTGGGATAATTTAACTCATAAAATAAAAATTATACAACCATTTATTATATTGGTAGTCTTAAATTTCGATTTTAATCTATATTTAACCATTTCAAATCATACCATGTGAACGTGGATTTTTACATATTGAGGGTAAATATAATAACTGTAAAACTAAAAACATATACTAACTCTAACATGGAATATATTTCAAACCATATCCCATTCAAGGTTTTAGATTTTATATTTTAGGAATTTTATATCATTTAATAAAATATTTTTCCTCTAAAATATCTATAATATAAATTTTGGGAACTATTAATTGCATTGAGTTTATTAATATGAACACAAAACATAAAATTTGTTAAAATAATTTATTATATCATAAATATGTGATGGTATTTTATAAAATCCATTTATCATAGTATAAAACATATATTTTATAAAATTTAATTAAATTAAAAATAATCATATGATTTTTGAAAAATTGAATAATTTTTTGTATTGGTGTTTTTAAATAATTTAATGTAATTATTTTTTTCATTAATATTTAAAAAAATTATTTTGATGGATATAAATCTATTATACATAAAAATTATATTTAAAAATGAAAATTTCTTTTATATGCCACCATTATATATAAAATACACTTATTAAAAACAAGAGTGACTTGTTTGACATTTCATTAAATAAAATACTATAATAGTCATAATCTACTTAAGGTTTTCCCAAAATATTGAAAATTTAACCCTTGGATGATTATGGTAAAACTATAATCTGGTAAAAATAATTAATAATGTTTCAAATTAAATTTATAGTCTTTGTCATTCTTTTTTTACCATTAATTACATGATGCAGCATTTACCATGGTTAAAAATTTATTATATTTACTATTCTACTATTCATAAATTAAATGGATCAATTTACTAAATTTGGATGCAATGATTCAAAATATTGAATTATTTTTTCAAAATTCATATGTTGTAATTTCTATAATTTAATTAAAAAATAAATCGACAAACACAATTAAAAAAAATTATTTCGAGAAATTCCCTATTTAATTAAAATGATTTTATACTAAATTGAGATTTAAAATCCATTTCAAAATCCCTAATTTTAAATTTTAAAATCAAAATAAAATTAATAAAAATTGAATATAATCCATAAAAAATTTACCTAGTGAATACAGTAAAAATATACATGTTTCAAAAAAAATTCATTTTTCACTATTCCATAAGAAATCAATATTTTTAGAAAAATATCTAAAATTAATCCCAAGATTATTTTGACATGAATAATTTAAAAACAAAATTAGTGTTTTAAAATATATTTTCTTAAATATCAAGAAATTATTTATAATAGTCCCACATAAAAATCAATAAAAATAGTTTGGAATAATTTTTTTGGATAATAAAATTAAATTATTTAAAAATTATTACTAATATATACATAGCTAATTAATAAATAATAATTCATTAAATCAATTTTATATTTCATTTTTTAATTGTATTAATTATCTATAATTTAATTCTTAGTTTATAATAGCCACATTACAATAATAATATTACACTTCTCGTTTATGCTCGATGTTGTGTATCTTACACACTATCAAATAGTCGTTAATATTAAAATATCAAAATGTTAATTTTTTGTCCATTTTAGAATTTTTTCCACAGAATATTTTACTCAGTTTTTATACCAAAGTCTCAACTTTCTAAATACCTTTTTTAGATACCATATAATAAAAAAGGATTCATAAAATTTCTACATAAAAAGACAAAAATGAAAGTATGAAGGTATCATGGAGTTACATGTACTAAGATAAAAAGTAGTAGAACCTATGTGGGAAGTGAAAACATGGATATAATAGAGAAAACTGAATCCCATGTACTGATATAGATTTATAGGTAACACAGGCATGAGAAATTAAACAATTACCAAACCATAAATATATGATTTGTTAAAACCGACATGATTTTCTAGTAAAACAAGAAAAAATATACCTTTTTGTATGAAAATAATATTCCTAAAATTTAGTAATTCATTAACTATCCATACTAAAAACAGAAGTATATACACATATATCCCAACTATTATTTCATATTTTTGTCAATTTCACCATAATATCATATCTTTATCCCAAATATGAGTATTCAAGATGCTTTTTTCAAGCTCAAATCATTAGAATCATTATATAAGAGTTATAAAATTAAAAAAATAATAATTATTTATTTATGATATCCAGAGTCATTAAAAAAACCAAATTTGATAGTAATATATTAGATAATATCCAAAAAAACAAATTTTTATATGAAGTTATCTACTTTAATGCTCAAAATTCACTAGTAATACCCAAAATTAATCGTAGATCATTGATTCAATAATTATCCATAAATTTTTTCTTAAATAAGAGATACAAAAAATGAAGTATTTGATCACATTTTCAACTAAGAATAATTTTAACATTTATATCCTAATAACAACAATTACATTTGAAGTTTCATATCAAAATTTTATTCCCTTAAATGTATAATCTCCTAAAAAATATAACCATAAAAATAAATATCTATATTCACCATAATTTCTTAATAAAATAATATATTCTACCAAAAGATAATTCAATCATTATTCCAAGAAAATAAATAATTAATATCCTATTATGATCCCTAATGTTATGGTGATTCCATTTCGAAATAATAATAATCACATATAAACCATATCAATTTAAAATAAAACATATGTTACCAAATTGTAACATCAAATAATTACCTCAAAATCATTGTATGTATAAACTCTAAAGGCTACCAAATGTAAATTCATTCTTCCTAAATTAAAATTTCTTATGTCATTAACTAAATTAATACGTGTACCAAAAAAAATTATCAAATTTTAATTATTTTTTAAAAAAATCGCATTTCTCTATAGCATATTTATATGGTTGAAATTCATTAAAACATATGTACCCAAATTTTGAAAACAAAACCCACTATAGGATGTTCCTTAGTTATTTCATGATACTCACAATATTAGTGAAATAAGAGTATATAATAATGTTTTTAAAAACAATCCTTTTTCATATTCCATAATAATTTATTAATATAAATCAATAAATGGAATATTTCATTATGATTTTTCAATATCAATCAGTCATGAATCACACTTATATAATATAAAAGTGTTTATTAAATTAAAGCAATACATATGGGTCTTCCATTATACTACTGATTTTCCAATGATCTTCAAAATATAGTCTATATCTACTGAAAAAATATTAAATTCGTTTTTTGGATTGCTCTTATCAAATGAGGTGGATGTGTCGAGTCGTTGAAATCTAATAAGTGAGATACAATGATCCATTGTAAATCCAAAGAAATAGAAAAGTGTTCAATATATCAAATAGTTTCCTTCTGGTGATTTTGATGCTCAAAAATCCTACAAGGTCATATGAACCAGATTTTATCATCAATTGTGACGATTAAATCATCTAGAAGGGGTTATATTGTTATGTGAGAACGTTTTACATATATTTTGATAAATAATATTTAATCTATAAAAATAAAATTATTAGAAGATGTAATGAATGATAAAATGAAAATGGTCCTTTTAAAAACAATACACATTGAAATTACTTAATAAATTAACCCTAAAATACTTTAAACCTTAGTTGATTACCATTATAAATCCAATCTCTATAAATATCCTTAATTACATCAAGATACATCACATAAAAACAAAAATGTGGTGTATTAAAATTTTAATATATAATAAACCATAAACTTATAAGAACCAGATTTTATTCATAACATATTAATTAACCTCAAATAAAGGCATTCTAATCTGTTATGTTGTATAAACCCTCCTCTGATACTAACCGTAAGGACCCAGTTATAAAAATTACATATTCCTTTGATTTAAAACTAGAATTTTCTGTATTATAATCTTGTGGATATTTTTTTAGTTTTTTTAGATATAGGAAATTAAATTATCTAGTATACCCATACATTAAAAGTGGACACTTCTAAATTGTATCCATTTTTATTATAAAAAAAGTCATTAAAATTAAAAACAATTTCTTTTCCTAAAAAATATTCACAACTTCCATCATTATTTATTCCATTATATTACCCATCCTTAAACGTTATTAATTTTACTTGAGACATGGGATGAGAAAAAAACATGATTAATGGACATAAATAGAATAAATGAAATAGTTATTCCCTGAATAGTTAAAAAAATTCCTTTTTCAAAATAAATATTGGGATGAAATTAATTGTTTTACTCAATATATCTCATTTTTGGCGAAATATTTCCGTAATATTTACCAATCAAATATTAATGAAAAAATGGCTACAATTTTGGTTATTTTTAAAACATTATAATGTCATAATAATGTTTTACTGTATTTATCCTTTTCACCATTATGATGTATCATACAATCTTGATTGAACATAAAATTAATAAGATACATTTTAAAAACATGATATTTTTATAAACATAATAATTCATAAATAAATAATACAAGCAACATATAGAAACATTTTATTATCATACATAAATAAAGAATAACCTTCATGGTTTCATATGTAATAACCCTTATGGTTATTCTTGAAATAGCCCTCATAATTAAAAATTGAGTAACCATCTCGCTTAAATTTGGAATAAAAAACATGGTCGAAATTCAATGTAAACATACACAGTGAATTAGGTTACTATAATGGTCGAAAACTAATTTTTTTAAAATTGAACCACCCATTATAATAACTAAATCCTATGAACCAAAAAATAATAAAAATATTACAATACTTGTATCATAAAAACTTTACACGAGGAAATTAACTTATTTAAAAAAGAATATTGTGTACATACAACGAAAAACTTTTTCAATGAAAATAACCAAGTAAACATGTAATGTAATGTTAAAATAAGTTTTTGTTCATGATGAAGGAAAATTATCCCATGCCTTATATGTTTTAAAAACATTCATTTTTAAATTTGTTTTTATAATTTCACAAGTATCTCGTCTAGGAAATATTAAAAATAATTTCGTTAAACCATTTTTCAAAAATAAAACAAGAGATACAATAAAATTAATAAAAATCATATGATAATTGTAAAAATAATCTTTAAAACGTTTTTAGAAAATAATCACATGGACTTTGGAGAAAATTAGTGTTTTAAAAACAACTTTTAAAGATTATTTTTTTAATGACACTCCCTTAAACAAATAAACATATGTTAATATATTAATTTATTGGGAATATTTTTCATGTTTATTTTCTTTCTTTATCACTTATTTACATTTTATATATAATTACTTAATCACGTAAATTTACATCATATGATTTGAGGATATTCGATTCTTAAGTCCAAAATTCCCTTTATTGGTTGACTATGGAAAATGTGTACATTCTTCCACCATATCAAGAAAAGTAAATAGGAAATAATAAACTTTTTGTACATAAATTATACTTTTAAATTCAACCATTATATATTGTTATGAAAAATGACCCATGTTATGATCCTGGAGACATTAGGCCGTATAAATTCATGATAACCATTCCATTTTCAATGATTATTATTGAAATAAGTTAAGTGTAATCATATGATTCAAGAATTATCCGGATATTTTATATATTATTTTAAGTAATTATATACAACTATATATATTATTAAAGTTATCAGGTAATAAAAACGAATCATATCACTTCTTTGATGTTTTATTCCACACATATGCAGTAATGACATTATCATATTTCTATGTGTTAAATGTAATAATAAAAGTGATATATGGTTATTTAAAAATGATAAATATTTATTTAATATTTTATATTAAAAATAATTTCCAAATTATTATTTGTCATGTGATATGGTGATGGAAAATGAATTACCTTGTTTCACAAGGTGAGAGTGCACCATAAACACGGATGATAAATTATATTCTAATTTTATGGAATATGAGAATTATACAGGTCAATACACTAATAAAAAATCACATTATTAAATTTAGGATACATGAGATGTAATTTTATAATTATTGATGAATATTTTATGGTGGTGTAAGAAGAAAAAAACTAAAACATATAGTTGAAAAGTATACCTCTTATTCCAAAAACCAGATATTCTTTACACTTTAATCCCTATAAGATTGATATTATACATAAAACTAGACCTCTAATACATGGGTAAGGAAAATATGAAGATATTTGGGTATGTAATGGAAGATAAAGTGGTTTATATGTGTGAATAAATGAGAATAAGATGCTTCCTTTTATAAGATAGGTGTGGGGCAGTCTTGGTATTTCTGAGAATATGAAATTTAAAAAAATAATTTTCAATTAAAAATGGTTTAAAAGATATTTATTATTAATATAATATAAGTAGGGGTCAAAATAACCTTATAAATAAATTTTATATGATATTATTCAATATTTATAACATTATATTTTTATTTTAATCCCTTTACCATTTACCATGATAAAATGGATTTTTACCCATTGAGGGTTAATAATGTTACTATAAATTGAAATATACCTATTAATAGACCATGGTGTATATTTTGAGCATTATATAAATATTCATTCATAATGTTTGATTATATAATAATTTTATATCATTTAATAAATTATATTAATAATAAAATTTCTATAAAGTCAATTTTAAGAAGTATTCATTAAATTGAATTTAATAATATAATGATAACACTTATAATTTAAGGAAATTTATTTTTATGTCTGAAATATGGTATATTAATATTTAATATTGATTTATCAAATTATTTATCAAAAAAATATATTTTTTTGAAATATTATTGTATCTGTTATTTGATTTTTAAAAAATTGAGGAATTATTGCATCAACGCTATGAAATAACATAGTGTTATTATTTTTTTACCAAAAATGTTAAAATAAATAGACATGATGAATAAAAAATAGTAATATTTCAAAATATTATTTATATTCATACATATTTTCTTAACAATACTATATTAAATTTATTACTCTTATCAAATAAAGAGTTTGAAATAATAGACATTTTTTTAAATAAAATACTATAAAGGTCATAATGTCATAAATGATTCAACAAAATGTGATAAGTTATATACATTTATTTTTATAGTTGATATATAATCATCAAATATTATATAATCAATTTATATGGTTATTTTATATTCCGTATAATTTTATTTTGAATCCTTAATTAACTGATTTACACCTCACTATAGAGATAAAATTAACAGAATTTAGCAGTCATATATTCTAGAAATAAAAAATTTCATATTTAATAGATTTGGACCTAATAAAATATGAAATCAAATTTTCAAAATTCTAATCTCAGATGATTTATAATTTAATATAAAATTAAACTGTAATAACCCAAGGAAAACATGTTTTTAATAATAATATACATTTTAAATAAAAATCTTTAATACTAAATTGAAGTAAAAAATCCATTCCAAAAATATTTATTGTAATATTTTTTAAGAAAAATAACTAATTGCAATTTAAAAATAATCTAAAACTTAATTTGACCATGTATATACATAAAAAATATATATCATATCCAATAAAAATAAATATTTTTAAATATTCCTTGAAAAATAATTATTCCAATAATTATTTTAGAAATTAATTTAATGATAAAATTTAATTTCTATATTCAAAAATGAAAATTATTTTTTAAAATAAATTTTCTAAAATTTAGTGAAAATAAGTATTATAATCCTTCATAATAGAATAAAATCATCTTGGAAGACATCCTATTATGGGATAATAAAATAACTTTTCTAAACAATATTTATTATTTATAAGAAACTAATTAATTAATTATAAATATAAAAAAATGTAGATTTCATAATCTGTTTAATACTATTCATTCAAAAAAATATAATGGTTATGTTATAACAATAAAATTTTAATAATAATTTTTCTTTTTCGTTTAAGCTCATTTTTGCATGTCTTATACACTACCAGACATATACATCCCTTTTAATATAATGGGATGATAAAATTTTTACCCATCCACCCACATCATGATAACTTTTCATCTCAATTTGATTTGGGATTTGGTAACAAGAGATTTAACATTCAAAGTACCATTTCTAAAATAACTAATTATAAAATTTATTAACAAAACATATACATAAAAAAGATTAGGGAAAATAAAAAAGGTCACATATAGTTACAAATAATGGGTTTCCATGTACAATAACATTAGTGGGATGTGAAAACATGGATATTTAAGACATGGATAACCCCTAATGACTAATATAAATTGATAAATAACATGTTCATGGGAAAGTTAACCATAATAAACCATTAAAATATAATCATTTAAAAGGTCATTTATTTCTCATTAATAAAAATAAAAGAATATCTTTTTTGTTTCTAAATAATTTTCCTTAAATAGAGGAATTATTTTACTTCTTATTATAAGAACATAATAAAATATACTTTCATGAAATGTATAATTCCAATCGTTAATTAATTTCTACAACAATATTCTCTTTTTTCACCAAAATATAAGTTTTCAAGATGATTTTTTCAGGAATGTAACTTGATAATAAACGTCTATACATTAAAAAAATCCATAAATGAATAATTATATATTCAACCTATATTTTGTCATTAAAAAACCCAAAAGGTTAGTACAAGATAAGATTGTTTAAAAAATTAAAAAATATTTATATAAATAAATATACATTAATCTTCAATGCTCTATAGAAATATTAAAAATTAAACATAGATCATTTGATAAATAATTATCCTTTAAATTCTAAAAAGGTTTTGAAGATAAATATGGAAAACAAAAAATCATAATGAATTATTGACATTTTTTTCCAAGACTTATTTTATGATTTATCTTTAAAAAAATCAATTACTCTTGATGTCTCAACCAAATATATGCCTGACATAATCATATAACTTCTATGATTCTATAACCAATTCTATAAATAATATCATTCACATTAATTTCATAAAAACAACATATTCTTCAAAAACTAAATTAAACCATTTTTGAAAAAAAATCCAACGAAATCATATAATGATAATCAAAATTATATTTATCTTTTTTGTAGTAATACAAATCACATAAAAACCATATATATTTAAAATAAACATGTGTTAAAAAACAATTGAAACACATAATTACTTCGAAATAAAAGTTCATATTAACTATAAAGGACACCCAATGTAATGTAATTATTATTCAATTGACCATTCACAAACTATAATCATATGGGCTTCATGTCCATCTAACATTTTTCAAAATTCCTTTATTTCTTACAAAAATAATCAGCTCTTAACTAAACATCATTTTCAAAGGTATTGATTCCATCTTACACGTGTTTACTATTATGGAAATTAAAAACTACAATAGAATATTCTTTATCTATTCCATGGTTCTCTAAATATTGATAAAATTACAATATAACATATTTCTATAGATAATTGTTTTTATCTTTTTCTATAATAATTAATTCCAATAAATAAAAAAACTGAATATTTCCTCATGTTTTTCGAATGTTACACAATTTTGATTCATTAATAAATCTTAATAAAACAATTAAAACCATAAATCCAAACATAATAGTATTTTTTATTTATTTATATCCCCTTTATCTTCAATCATGTATTATATATTTTCAACAATGAATTAATTATATCATTGGTGATATTCTTATTGTCAAATGAGGTAGGTTATTTGAGACATTGAAATAAAATAAATGATATACTATGGTCCATAAAAGTTTAGGACAAATTAAAACGTACTTGACATTTCATATAGTTTCTTTCATGATATTTGGATCGAAATTTTTTATTGAGGACATATGAAGAATATTTTTTCATGATAGTGATGATTAAATGATCTATTAGGGATAAAAATGTTGTGGGAGATCTTTTTCCTTAAATTATAATAGAGAATCGTTAATCAATGGATAAAAAAACTATAAAAAGTAATGCTAAAATGAAAATGGTAAAATAAAAAAATAACCATAAAAATTCATTAATAAATAAAATTAAATCATTTAATCCAAATTTTATTAACCTTATAAATACATTTTTTTAAATATCATTATTCACTTATATCACATCTCATAAATACATGAAATGGGTTTCTAAATTGGTTAACTTTTAATTAATATTAAACAAATAAAAGTATGATTTTATCAATAACACATAAGTTAACCTCACATGTAAACATCCTAGTCTTCTATTTTTCCTAATCACACATCTGATACCAACTATAAGGAACATGCATTAAAAATTAACTATTATAGCTATTTTATACTTGAATTCAAATTGTTAAAATCATTAAGATCTTTTTTTTATTTTTTTATAGTTAGGACAATATATTAAATAGTAAACACACAAATTACTAGTGTACTATTCTATATCATTTCCATTTTCACCATGAAAAGTCTTCAAAACAAAAAATTTATTTCTTTTTATGGAAAATATACACAAATTTTATCTTGAATTATTAGTTTATATTACCGATTATTAAAACAAGTTATTTTATTTAAAATATGGGATGAGCGTAAACATATCCACTAGGTAAATAACAATTATTAAATAATTTTCAAATCCATGAATACATGTAAAAATGTACATATTTTAAAATAAACAATAGTGTCAAAATACAAAATTTTTTACTCAATAAATAACATTTATTTCGCAAACCGTTCAAATAAAAATATCCTAAGAAATTATAAATGGAAAGGAAGACCCGTATAGTTTCTTTTTTAGAAGATGATAAAATATTAAAAAAATTACACTATGTTTCACTTTTCACACTTTAAAATTTATGTATACATTTCTTTGAACATAAACATAATGACTTAGTTTCTAGAAGAATTATTTTTTTGAAAAAAATATCATGCATAAATAATTAATATACTGGACATGGGTAATCATTTTATTATCTTACATACTTATGGAGTAACCCTCATCAATACACATTAAATAACTCTCACGGTAATATTCAAATAACCCTCACAGTTATATGTGGAGTAACCATCGTAGATATATTTGGAATAGCTGAGGACTTCAACATCTAAGAAAACATACCCAAGGAATTATGGGGATAAAATGGAACCAACTTATATTTTTTTTTTAAGAATTGAACCGTTATCATTAAAAATTCTTAAAAACCAAAAAATAATTATAAAAAATGATTATTGGCATCATAAAATAATTCTTTAAGGAAATAACATATATTAAACGGTAACAGTGGGCATGAAAAATATGATATTTTCATTAAAAATAACCATATAAGCTGGAAGGTATTTTTCAAATAAATTATTATTCATTAATGAGGGGAAATAATCTCATACTATAGAAGTTAAAAATCATCCTATAACATTTTAATTAGAAAATCTAGAAATTACCTCATTTAGAAAAAGGGAAAAGTCCTTTCAATCCACTACGTAGAATGTAAAAAGTGGAAATATTATATTTAAAATTAATATAAGAATAATGAAATATATATTACGTATTTATTGAATGAAATTATATGGACATAGAAGATAAGGAATTATTAAAGGAAACCCATTAAATAAATTTTTTAAAATAAATTCCGAAACTTGAGTATGACACCTTACATGTGTTATTTTTCTCCTAGAATAATAAACTTATTTTAAATTTTATAGTCTATTAAGATCAATTTTCATTTTTATTATTAATTTTATATAACGTATTAACATGTTAAATAGAATTAATTAATCACTTATGTTCACATTAGACGTTTATATGACATTCGGTCCTTAAGTCCAAAATGCCTTTGATTAGTACACTCGAGTCAATGATTTTATTGTTAAGTCATATCAAAAATAATAATTATTAAATAATTATTCTTTTTATACATGAAGAATACTTTTAAATTCAACCATTATATGTCGTTATAAAAAATGAACTACTTTACAATCATGGAGATGGTAGACCGTATATCTGCATGAGTAATGTTATCATTTTTTAAAAACCATTATAAATAGAAGGAATTTTTTATTTTTTATTTTATTAATGATAATAATATCATATATATAATTTTATTGAACTAAATGTACATTAATATACCATCCTTTTCATGAAATTACAAAAAAAGAACCACATCACATCATGTAGGTTATAGTCCACGTATACAAATGAAAAACATTAGAATTATTCTGTGAATGGATGTTTTTGAATGTATGTGATATATTATATTTTCATAAGGATATATATTTCATTAATATCATATGCATTCATTAATTAAACCATTATAACTAGTTTTGATCTATGATGATGGAAAATAAATTACACATGTTCGTGAGGCAATAGTCTCCCATATACATGAGAAAAAAATTCATCTACCATGTGATATAAGAGGATATGGATTTGGTTAATTCCACTAACATAATAAAATATATTTATATGGATGATACTAGAGTTTTCATATTAGGATTTCATAGCAATATTTGAAGGAGTTGTAAGAAGTGACATAACTAAATCATGTAGTTGAATATATACCTATTATTTATAAATACTCAATTTTAAAACACCTCAAGACACAAAATATTATTATTCATGACAAAAAAAGCCAATATAGTGTGGGTATAGAGTCTAGGGAGATATAATTTCTATTATTTTATGTACGAAAATGGTTTTTTTGTCTGATGAAAATATATTAATAGGTTTTATTTTATATGACAAGGGAGGGGAAAACTTGGCATTTCTCAAAATAATAAATTAATAGTTTTTAATATTCAAATTAAATTATTTGGAAATTTGATTAGTTACAAGAATATTTAAGAATTTGTCTAAATACCATCATTCATTACAAATTATTCACACCTAGAAACTCTTTGAACCTTAATATAATGGTTCTAAGTTCATTATATCTTAAGATGACGACATGGATTATTAGAAGATGATAGTTAATATAATTACAATAAAATAACAAAATACCCATAAATGGACTACATATTAAATTTTAAAACATATTTTATTTTTTCTATATTTTATTATAGGAATTTTATATAATTTCATAAAATATTTTTTACTGTATAAGTATTATAATGTAAATTTTAATGACTATTCAATACATTGACATTAATAATATATATTTAATTGTTAAAATACAAAAAAGTACTTTATTATATTAATAATATGTCTACGTAATCAAGAATGTATTATTACAACATTATTAATATTGTATTATATTTATTTTGACAATATTAATATCATTTCATAGATTTTCCAATAATTGAATAATCACCACATTAATGTTTTGAAATAATTCAAGGTTATTATTTATTCCATATGAAATAAAAATAAATGTCCATGTTTAATATAAATCATTTATATTTAAAATTTCATCTTAAAATCAATCATATCATCTTGATATGACAAAATTATAAATTATACACTTACCAAAATCAATAGAGTGATATGACCGAAATTTCATTAAATTATTTTTTTTATTGTAATAATAGAATCTATGTTTCACCAAATGGTCTTAAAGAAGACCCTTATATGATTATTTTGGATATATAGTCACCAAATAAGATTTATGAATTATTAATGTTAATTTTATAGTCCTCGTCATTTTATTTTTATACTTTAAATACATGATTTACCTTTTCTTCTGGTAATAAACATAATAATATTTACTATTCAAATTTCCCCAAAATGAATTCTAAATATTTAAAAAAAATAACCAATAATTTAATATGTCATATCTATTTTCCAAAATTTAAATCATAGAAGTCGAATAATATAATTTAAAATTAAACGAGAATACGAAATGAAAAATTTGTTTTCAGATTTATTTCCTTTTTAAATAAAATGTTTTTATACTAAATTCTATTATACAACCATTATAAAAAATATTTGGATTATTTTAAATAATTATAAACTAATTTTAATTCAAATATTACCCAATACGTAACTGTACCATGCAAATTATTTAAAATAAAAAGAAATTTAAAAAAATTATTTTTCCCTATTCCTTTTAAAATAAATACTTCTAGAAAATACAAAAAAAACAACCCAAGATGATTTTGACATGATAAAATTCAAAAATGAAATTATTTTTCTAAAATTAAATTTTTATATTTTCTGGATATTAATTTATATAATTTATCAAAAAAACTAAAAATCATTTTTGAAGAAATAAAACATTTTGTGGAATAAAATTTCATTAATAAAAATTTAGTACTTATCAAAAAATTAATTAATATATTAAATATGAGTATGACCATTATTTATTTTATATTGTGATTAAAACTATTGTTTTTTTCCAATTTTGGGCCACTTTTGGTAATGGTAACATTTAATTAATAATAATCTACTGTTTATGAAAGCTCTGTGTTATGTATCTTATACACTATCAAACACCATACATCTATTCAAAATATAATAATGATAAATAAATAATAGAACTCATAACTCAAAATGGAATAGAAACCCTTCCTCTATATCACTACTTCATGGTCTTCTCCTATTATGATGTGATACCTTCTCTATGTTATTCCCTCTCGCTAATGATCACAATACAATCTATGGTTCATACAATGAAGTGAAATCCTCATATATAATTTTTTAAATTCATTTAGGGCTATTTTCATATGAAACAAAGGGGTTTACAAATACATATATTGGGTTCTTAATCTAAATATAGAATCATTTCTAAAACATTATATATGAGATTATAAACTAAATACATTAGGGTCACACCATTAATATGTAAGGTTTTACAAATTTAAAATCTAAACAAATAATGGATAGTATCACAATATGACCCCGTCTACTATGGATTAATCCTTACACCCTATATAGTTAACCCATATAACAAATGAGTTTAATTTAAAAAAAACATTTCATGTCTCAAATCCAATCACTATGTTATGTTCCATGATTATCCCCTAACAATCAACTGTGAACCCCACCATGCGTCAATTCCGCAAGACGTGGCCTAAAAATCATTCCATGAGGTGGAATCATCTCATATTGGATACCACCACACGATAACCTTAAAATATCAAGCTGTGATGGACCACTAGAAGAAATTTTTTATGTATTAATCTATAATAATCATCCAAAATATTCACATATTTTTGAAAAAATTATCCTAGTTATGTTCCAACTATTGGTATAACGATCTAAATCAGGATTATTGAATCTACCATGCTTCAATAATAAAAAATTAAAAAATTCTATAAATTTAATGACATGGGTAATTATATGATCCTACAACATCTTATATTATTTATGATTTTCAATTTAAAAATTCAATTATTTTTAAATGATACGTAAAGCCTATAGTTTTTGAATAATGGATCTATTAAAATCATCTTGTAATTGAAAGTAATAAGAAACAAAAATTCCAATGTTGTAAGATATCCACCTTTATGATATGATAGGTAACATTGTATATTTTAAAAATATATTCTTTGATATAGTATTAAATGAGATAAACAAGTATATGTTTTTACTTTAAACAATCCAACATTCATGTGTGATGGTTAAGTAGGTTGTTTTGGCTAAGGCTGGATCCAAAAAAGGATAAGGATCATGTGATTTATTGTTCAACCAATAAATAAATAAAAAATCTCGTGATGTTTAGAAAAAAATATAGGAGGAGATGAAAAGTGGTAGATCTTCTTAGAGAACCTCTAATAGTGGAACACCTCTAGCTTCTAGTTTGGGAGTCCCCTCTACAACGTGTTACCCTTTTGGCACCATTCTAAATATAAAAAATATTACACCTATAAGGAAATGTAGTTCCCTTATACTATTATAATAAACATATAAAAGTATTAATCTATCATGGATCATCTGAAAGTGTTTGGTGATGACCATAGTTGACCCATACATCACATGATCCATTAATAACATAGTATTCTAGGGGCATCCATTCACCATCAATGATATCTAGTCACATAGGATGATGTTTTAGTCTTATGCATGTGTCATCTAGGTAAATAGTTATTGTTAGTGTTTACATCTAAGGTATAGTATAAGTTTATTGGAAGGATAAACATAATAGACTAACATATAGTTTATTATAGTTTAGGAATATCTTCTAAAACAATTATCATAACACCCCATGAATTTGGAATATGTTTATTTAAAAAAATACTTTAGTCAGTATCATCTCAATAAATAACACCGAAAGAATATGATTCCTAAAATATTTATTATTAATAAAATATGATATATTATATAACAAAAAATTCATACAGTGAAAGAATATATTTTTAATGTGATTTAATACCTAAAAGGATGTTTCATTCACAAATAATTTTTTCATGAACAACTAAAAAAATATTGACAAATTTTTATATATAGACAAGATAATATATAAAATTTCATTATAATAACTCATATAGAAATTACATTAGGATATGAACTAGTACAAGATAAAACAGAGAACACATGTTTTTTAAAATAGATAATTCATAATAAAATTAATTTTATTTTTAATTACATCTAGAATGTTAATTTAAAAATTTTAGAAATTTATTTACATAAAAATGATCAAAAAATTTTATCTACACATTTATATATTAGTTTATTTTGTTTTTTTTTTGGAATTTTTAAATTATTATTTATTTTTTGGTGAGTTGGTCAAAATAATTTACAAAAAAATTAAATTTATAGCATTGTTATATAAATGTTTGATTTAGGAATTCAATATACCTTTTTTAGACAAATATAAATTTTAGTATTGAGTTTATAGATAAAAAATTATTGGTTTAAATTTATAATATCATATTTAACATTTAATAAGATAGGTTATATATATATATAATAGTTCTAATATATTATAGATTTTTTATTTTAAAATTAAAATGGATTTATTTATGAAAAAATTTAGAATAAATTTTATTTAAAATCTCTAATAATTAGGTAAAAATTGTAAAATAAGGATAGATTTATTTTAAAATATTATTTATTAATTTCATTTCTAAAAAATAGATAACTATTTATATTTTAAGAGAGGATAAAAGACTTTAAACAAGAGGGAATACAAAAAGACATGTTTAAAATATGTGAGGGAATGTGTACTAAAAAATATGGACTTCCCTCCACATGATATCTGAACAAGATTTCAATAAGGCTTGGATGGTTTTTCGAGTCACCCTGAGATAGAAATATGTTACTACGAACAACAAGAAGAACTTCAGAAATTATTTATCCAAATAAATGGGTTAAAAAATAGAATATCTAATGAGTTTCTATCATATATGGTCTTTATATTTTATGTCCATATAATATAAAATATACATTAAACCAAAATAAATAAACATTCAAATAGTTCATTAACATAAATACAGATCCAAATATTTTATACAAGTATAAACATCATCCCTAACCCTAAGGATTCAACTTCACATTAATAGATATAAAAAATATTTGAAGTAACTAAATGAAAGGATTTGTGTTCCCATACAACACTGATGAAAATTAAAAAAAAAAGTCAATAGAAAAAATTTAATAGACCAAAAAACTATAATGATTCATACTCTGGTTACTCAACAATACCCAACTCACCCCTTGTCTACCTCACGAAAAAACATAAATTTGGATGGAAAAATGGAACAAAAATTAATTACAAATGAGCTAAATAACATTGTAGTTATCCACAAACCAACAATATGAAATTCATTTCACAAGGTAATTTTTTAAATCTATTTTGAAAATACATCTAGAAAATTGGCTTTACAATTATAGTGAATGTAAATGAAACTACCAAGTCTATATTGTCTTTTAAAACTATGAACAGAGTTATCTTAAATGAAAAAAAATTCTTCTGATACATTCGACCAGAATAAAAGATTTCAAAATAAATAATTACCCATCAAAAAAACATTTTTTTATATAAAAACCTTTTTAAAAAATTAATTTTTTTCACAAAATGGATACAATAACATTAAAAATATATGTTGGGATATTTCATATTTAAACCAAAATCTACATTTTAAAATCCTTATTATGATCTCAACCAGATAATATTTATATAAATAATCATTTTCATCCATCCATTAAAATAAATAATTTCAATAGAAATGGTACCACGCACATGGGTCAAACATTACAATTTAGTCACCCAAATGTCAGCAGGTATAACAAAAATAAATTAATAAATGATATGACTGATACAATAATAAATAAAATTAAAATGATACATTATTGAGCTATATCAAAATAATTACATTCAAATACTAATAATTAAATTGATTGTGTCGTGGGATATAGAATATAATTTCTAACTTTAGATATTCCTAACTATAATAATTGTCACGACCTATCATCGGGGCTCGTGCCGTGACTACCCCAAGCTCGCCTTCCATAGCCCAGGGGATCGGGACTAGCACCAAAGGCGTAATCTTGATAAAAGGGAAGGCATTGCCTTTTTAATCTGTAGCACACATAGTCTGAACACATGCGGAGAGGCAACAATTTAAAGTAAACACAATGTAAAGGTGAATACAAGTGAATGTGCTGAAAGAAAAGGGGCCGAAAATACAAGCCCAACAGTAAAGTACAACTACAGAAAAGTAAACAGCAACTACTGACTCATCCTCCAGAAGACCCACCTGAATGGTGGGTACAGATGGCCTCTTTAGCACCTCAAGTCTATCCGTCCGCTCCATGTACGTCTCGCCAAGTGGTCCACCTCTGGATACTGTCCATATCCACAACACTCTGCCTCGATCAGTGATGTCTGTCATCTGCAACCAACACAACGAATTGCGGGCATTGCCCGTCAATGGGTGAATATAACAATACTCAGTAGGGACCGCGAGACCCCAGAATGTCTCCCAGAATCCTTGAAGTATAAACCACAAAAGGAAAGGTACAATCACAAGTTATCAACCAACACTACTTAGGTATATGACCATACATATACCTAAGTTATCAATTAAAGTTCAGCTCTAACTCTCAAGCCCAGGAACAACCTAGTCCACACAGGAAAGTAAAGTCAATCACATCGATGATAATGATTGAAAGGAAAGACTCATCTCACACAGGTATACATCTTTTGTATAGTGATAGAGATGATCATTTGTAGTCTCTGATTTATCTAAGCTGTCGAACCCACGTAGGATCTATGTACAGTAGTCGTCAATGTCGAACCCACGTATGATCCAAGTACAGCATTTGTCGCTATCGAACCCACATAAGATCCCAGAACATTTGTCGTCACTGCCAAACCCACTTAGGATCCATGTACAGTAGTCGTCACTGCCGAACCCACGTAAGATCCCAGTACAGTAGTCGTCGCAGTCCCAACAAACTTTAGGTTTCCCGTACACAGCACACTCGATTCCAGGAGGGTCCACTCCTTGAGCAAAAGATTCATTACATAAACTAAAACGAATTCCAATGTTGATGTACCCCCAAAGTTCTGTCTCATCAAAAGGAACCCAACGCGATATACGGCGTGTCAATTAGACTCCCGGTCTGAGAGTTATTGGATTTTCCGTTTCAGGGGCCCTGTTGGAATTACGCTCATTCCAAACCCAACAATTTTCCATAAATGTCCAAAACTCACTAAGATTATCACAAAAGGACTGTCTCGTCGAGAGGATCCTAGTGCCGCAGACAGCGCATCAGTCGGAAGTGCGGTCTAGAAGATATTAGTGTTTAAGAAAAAACAGGCTCGTCCCGTCAAGCCCATTGGGATGGCGGGTCGGCCTGGCCCGATTTGGCGGGTCCGACCCGGCTAGGGGTCGGTCTGGCCTGGTGGAGCAAGGCCCACCCAGGGACCCGGCCCGGTGGGTCCGACATGAGTAGGGGGTTGGCCCGGCCTAGTGCGGCACGGCCCACCCGTGGACCCGGCCTAGGGTTGCAGGCTTGTCCGGCTTGCCCGACGGTGCCATGCGGCGCCACCCCTTCTTGCTGTATGTCCGGCCAAAGTCTCCCGCTTTATCCTGCATGAGCGGCCCATGATTGCGGGCTGCGGTTCATCCGCACGTGGCACCAAGGGGGGTCGCGGTCTTCCCAGCCTGACCGACAGGCGGCCGACCGATTTTCTTACAAAGCAGCCCACACAGCGGGCTGCGGTCTTCCCACAGCGTGGCACCATGTGGCACCATGGTCTCCTTCCCGGCCCACCGTAGCCGTCCGGTTCGTCCAACAAGTGGCCCACGGATACGGGCCGCACCTCCTCCGCACGACACCTGAGGGTGCCGCGGTTCATGAGCCCGGTCGGCTACGACCGACCGGTTTAGTTCGTCCGAGCGTCCTGCAGATGTGGGCAGCGGTTTCCTCCACATGGCCTATGCGCGGCCGCCGCCTCCGGTCGCCGCCGCCTCCGGTTTCTGCTACCAAAATATTCAACAACCAACGAAGGGTTGTTGGTCCATGTTTGTTCGGCCTGCACCCTCCATGTTAGGCGATGAAAAAAGGTCGAAGACAATACAAGGTAATCAATGAAGAAAGTGGTACAATTTTATTCAATAAAAATTGATCATAACTCCCTACCTAGATTCAAGAGTGTTTCCAATGTCACAGAAGATAGCGTCGTGGAAGACGGGTATCATACGTGTCATCGTTCTTCAGTGGAAACAACGTTCTTCGTTGGAGGAAGGCTCTTCCTATTTCAGCGAGGCTCCACTAATTCTCCCAACCGAAAAAATTATTCCAACCCAAACATAATAATATAACCCATATTATTATGCTCATTCAATGAATTCAAATTAATTAAAAAAAGAGCCATCTAATTAATTGAATGCTAGAAAATTAATTGAGAGTGTGTTGGCATCCTAAATTTGAGAAGGTGGAAGGTTAAAATTAAAAGGGAGGAGGTGGAGAGTTTTAAGAGTTAAAAGGGGGTTTTCAAGGGGTTAAAGGGGGATTTGAAGTGTTTGGGGCTCGTGTGGGCCCCACCACACATTATCGTCTCATGGGAGGTTATGTGGGATGTGTGATCCACCACCAACTTCCCTTTAAAGGAAATAACTGCCACTTAAAAATAAAATTGTGTAACACAACAATTTTATTTTATTTGTTACGAATCCCTAAATTATAACTCATACTCTCGACCGAACACAACTACAGTAAAGGTCTCCTTAAGTGAATACCAGCTTTGCGAGTTCATCGGTGTCCTCAGATTTCAATTCTGAGCACTGGTTAAAAAGATTGAAAAACCCGCACATACGTTTACTGAATATACCAAAAAAAACATCAAAACTTGATTTCGGGCACACCAGGACTCAGAATCAGGTGCCGTCAAAAACTGCGGACTCGTAAAATTCAAAATAATTTATGAAAAAAGTATCTTTGAAATTTCCTGGTCTTTAAAATAATCATCACTCGTATACCAACTACCAAAATACACTGTGTCTAAATAATTAGTCGACCATCCAGGACACACAATCCTCCAAATGATGACACACCAGTCCTAACCCTTATTCCTTGAATTACTATAGAGAGACAATTTGATTGTAAAATAAAAATTTAAACCTTAAATAAAACCACTTTTTGTTCCTAGTTTCTAATGTCCAATAAATAAATGTGTAAAATGAAAATACAATCCAAGATTAAAAGGCAATGTATAATAAATCTTTCTCCCTCACCACCACCACTATATCTATGAATTGACCCATATACATATATATATATATATATATCATAAATCCACGGTAGGAATACAAATATTCCTAAAGAATATGAGAAATAATATTTACATAGAGATAATACCCAAGAAGGGGGTGAACAAAACAATGAGAGGAAATCAAATGCATCATTCCCAGTAATAATTTTAAAATAAATGTTCTACATTGACCTTAAATTCTAAAAAATGACCAAGAATATCAAAAAAAAATTCATATCATAAAATGAAAACATAATTATATTTAATGATCTAATGAAATCACCCACACAATAAAAAAATTTGAATGTTTCATTATGGGATTTCATTGATATCAACTAGAAGAACAAATGACATTAATTTTTATTAAATTAATTTTATCTGAATCGTTAATGCCTTCTATTATTCAGAAAATAAAACAAAAATTTCAAAACAACATTATATGTTTAATAGATTACATTTTAATACTTTAGTATGTGGTAAATGTAACACCGCAAGATTTCATGGTACATTAGTTCTTCAAAGTAATTCAATAACTTACTCTACACTCAACATCGAGTTGAAGCACACCATGACTTACCAAACTAGCCATTCAAATAAGGTTATGAATAATATTAACAGAATTTTGAACTTTAAATAACCCTTATAATTTTAGCATCCATTTTATGAGTATCTTAGACATAATGTAAGGAAAAATACATTTTTTTCGATAAAAGAATAATTTTCAAAAAATGAAATTTTACCGTCTTTTAATGGCCAACCCTTTTTAAATCCAATATTTGAAACTTTATTATATTCAATTTTTTTTTTAAAAAACTTTTTCTTTTGGATCGAGACATAATAATTTAGTTTCAATAAATTTTTGGGGTTTTTATGATAACTTTCATATTTAGGGTGAATAGTGAAAAATAATATATTTTAACTAAAAACAACATTTTTAATCCCAATAATTAATGGTGATAAATTATGAATTTTAGTGGTTTTAAAGTATAAATAGATGATATTTTTACCATTTAATCAAATTTTGGTCATTGGACATAATTTCACATTGAAACTAGACATAAGCAACTTCCAATATTTTGATAGTTAATATTTCTAAAAAACACGTTTTTTTAACAATGAGAATTAATTTTAAATTAATTTCTGCCAGTTTTGTGTTTTGAATTTAGAAAAATGGATTCCATATTTATAATTAGGAGGTCCAAATTGTGTAAATAGTTATCTTTTATTTTTAGACATTTTGAATACTTATTTCAGTAAGTATTTTATTTACCATTGTTAAAGGGTAAATCCGGTAAATAAGGGTAAAAACAAATAATATTATAGTAATATTAAATTACCCTAAAACGTGTCCAAACCCTATTCGATGATACTTGTCTGACCATGGGAATCTTTGAGTTGAATTGGGGACTCCATGGATCCACTTGTAAGTGATAATGACACTTTATATTAATGATGTTAAAGTAAATAAAAAAATGACATAAGCATATATATTTTAGTAAAAAAAATTTACATAGGGTTATACAAGTTATCTCTTCAAATATAAACATTAATTAGAAATAAAAAAATATTTCCAACATAATGACATTTTATTTAGAATTTTTATACATTGAATAGTTAAATTTATTTATGACACAACGATGATACATTATTTTATTTATTAATGAAAGAACAAATAATTGGTAATATAAATGTTAAAATAAATATAATTTGAATGTTTGGATGGCATCCAAGAATTTTATACGTTACTTAGACATTTTAAGATTGATTAAATTAATTTTTATTGAACTAATAAAGTTGTTAAGACTTTATCAAAAATCAATTATAAAATAGTGTCAAAATTGGCATTAAGGAGTTTTTAAAACAAATATTATATTATTAATTGATATAATATTATTAAAAATAAAAGGTTCAGGAAAAGAATTTATATAATGTTATGTGTATCATTAATGAACCACTTGGGATTTGACTGGAAGTATATTCTATGTTATTTAACCATATAATATAAAAACACAAAGAGACATGGTAAGTGTCAAACTATATAACTAAGAGTTAAATCTAAAAGTTAAGGTTAATATAGTGACCCAAACCTGTATAAAACCTATTGTATGAAAGGTTTTCGACCCATCCCCTCCTTATCTTTTAAATAATCCATTTATGTTCCATTATAAACTAAAAATTATTTATTATAAAATAATTTTTCTAGCTTTTCATAAGGTTCCCCTCACCTCTCTTATAAAAGGGCACTCCCCCTTCTCTCAAATTAACACCTTCAAACATTTTGTCTTAGCCAATCCATACCCAAATATCCTCTAAACTTCCCTAAATTCTTCTTATAGGCCTTCCTTTAGTCATATGTCCAACTTATGGTTCCCTTTTGATCAAATCAAAAGAACGAACCCGAAGAAGAGGTAATAATTTCACCACCCTCTATCAAGCTCTTTTCTTCTTCCAATTATTCTTTATTTGTTATTTACATTCTAGAATAATAAATTTAGTATCTTATATATAATCTGATTTTATTATAAATATGGTATAACCATATTCATTATTCTATCCATCCTTTTAATGACATTTCACAAAACGTAAGTACGTACGGATTACCGTCTCCACGTCGTGGTGTAATTGTTATTCAATACATTATTATTGGGATGTGTATAATAATGATGTGTAATTCATGTAAATAAAAAAATATAACATGATAATTATTATGTATATATGATATACCATCCAATTATATATTATTTTAATATCAAAAGAATGATATTGTCGCTCGTGCGTACGTACGGATTACCGTCTCTATGAATGCAATGAGATTCATTCCCCATCGTATCCATTCAAGACTAAATTTCATTTGATGAATAAAAAAAATTTAGAGACATGATATCATTCTGTATATGAATAAGATACATCCCATCCATAACAAATATGGCTCACATAAAAATAATATAATGGAAAATGAATCTGTTAACACCCTAAATGACGGTAATACTAAGATATTATTAACAAATCAATGTTAAAAGATCATATATGATGTCATATTAATGTATATTATTCTGTTATAATTAAATAAAAATTATTTCACCATTATACTGGAGGTTAAACTACCCTCAATGAAGGAAAAAATAAAAAGTAAGGGGTGTCTTATCTCACTTTTAATTCTGTGAGATCTCCATTACACACCACATATAAGTTGAAAGTGGGGTGTGTACAACCCATGATTTTATTAATTGTGTAATATACTATAATTTATGGATATATAATCATTTTATTATACTTATTTCATGGTTGTATGTTTCGTATGTTAACAAATCGACAAGGGAAATTGAAATTTCAATTTCCACTCATTCGGATTTATGTATACTTCATTGATTATTTTACTCCAAGATTATGTATGGAATCACTATTCATTTTCTTATGTCATAATTTCAACTCCATTTTCAGTGGATATAGTTTTTATACACATAATCACTCCATTGATAAATTCTCAAGTCATCAATATGAATTTAATAAGAGTAATTTTAACTCAATCGCCATTTATTGAGTTAAATATCCAATTCCTTGGTGTTGTTTTTACAAGAATATGTGTGAATGTACTCTAATTGATTTACACTAAATATCCAATAATATTGAGGTATTTATATTTTCACACATAATTATGTCGTTTATTTATCCTTAACCTAAGGATACAATCTTTATAAGAGATTTCATCTCAATTTACATTCCATTTAGACTTCATTTTTGTAATACACCAAATCAATTTTATATGGTGTCTATAATTTACTTTGACATAGTATATCATGAATCCCTTTATTCTCATGATATTAAAATTTTTTGATTACCTCAATTATTTGTATTCGAGTTTCTCTCTTTTGGTTAGGAACTCTTACAAAAATATCAATTTAAAATGTTTTAATGATTTATTATTCTGAATAATTCTCATTAATATCCATGTTTTAAAAATGGTTTTAAGGATTTATTAATTTGGACATTAATGTTTTAAAATTAAAATTCCTTATAAAAGTTTCAAAGTGGTATGAGACACTTTGATTCAAAAATATATTTTAAACGGATTCTTGATAAATAGTGAGATTCTTAAATGTTTTCATGAAATATGGGGATGTTTCACTTAAATAGTTTGGATGATTATTTTCATCTATGTCAATATCATTCATTATTACCTATTTATGTTGACCTATTATAATAAAATCTTCTATATTTCATTGAATGAGTTATGGTTGACTGTGGATGTGCCATTTGTATACCATTCATGGTTTTTGGTTAAAATTTTGACATTTCGTATGATAGTTTTAATACGAATGTTCAGATTATGCTTCAACCTTTTCTTATGAGGAATACATTAGACTTAGTATGTTATGGGTGGTTCCTACTATAGCTCCTTGATGTATCGGTTGGTCTCATGAGACAAACAAGTGTCTTGGAACAAGGCCTTGACAAAATCTTATTTGTAGTCTTGGAACAAGGCCTTGACTGTGTGGTTATGAAAGTCTGGAATTATGCTTTCCATAATTATGAAAGTGGCTACTCATATTACATGTGATTATTCCACTAGTAGAATATCCATGTGAATAATTAAATGGCATAATTTGATTTTATCTTTTCAATATTATGATGAAGTTCATGTTTAAAAGGATTTTGTTCTAGTCTTATACACTACCTTAAATGTTTATGCTTATTTATGAATGTTTCCGCTATAATGTTATCATTATTGAGCATCTGAGCTCACTGATTTCTATGTTTTATTTTTTCTAGGATGAAAAAAAGTATATTATTACTGACCTCTAGGGATTGTGTGTGGGATCTCCTTGTTGTCTATTGAAACAATTTTTTTTTTATTTTTCCATTTTATGATGTAATGTAAACCTTATGAATGTATCTAGTACTTCCCAGGATACTAAAATAATCAATATTTCGAGACTTGATCTTTTTTTATCATGCCAATGTTATGTAATAATGAACCAACTTTGGGATTCTGGGGTTGGGGCATTACAGTTTGTATCAGAGGAAGTTTAGTACAAACATTGGAATCTAGATTTACATAAACTCTTATTAGTGCACATAGCCCTAAGATAGACTTTGAGGGTTAGTATATAATAACATCATATAATTTTGGTATTATATATATTTTGTGAGTGTTCCAAGAAAAACATCCATGTCTGGATACGAGCAGGTAGAGGTGGATCTGGCATAGATGTACCTAGGGGTAAATCCCAAAAACACCGCTTTGAGATAGAATCGAACGGGAACTGGTGCATGACAACAGGACTTGTTGCACTCTTGGTTACGAAACTCATGGGGGATATGATTAGGATAATTTACATTTTCTTTATAAACCAATTTGAAGGATTTTAATATAATATGAGAATAGATGAGCTTGGTTAATCCTAAGGTTTTTCAAAATTGAAAATATGGTGTCATGATATTTTCTAAATGATTTTATGAGTACTGGTACACAAAAAATTATTTCTGGTTTTAGTCAATGGATAGATTCCAAAGAAGTCCTAGTAACATTGAGCAGGATGTACAAGGTGGGAATGGTGGTAGAAATGAGCTCCAATATGGAATTTTGATAGGCGTAAAATAAATCGTGTTCATGTCAAATCAGTTTTCCAAAAATATGATCAACAACATTTATATTAACCAACTCCCAAACTCAAAAAATAGGAGAAACGTAATGAATGATAAGAGCTCCAGAAGTGGAGTCCATGGAGAAAAGAATACCCAACTTCCATCATAGAGGAAATGTGGAAGGACACACCCAGGAAAGTGTCTTAATGGAACAATGAAATGCTTTACATGTGGGAAATACGGACATAAAGTCAAGAATTGCCGAGGAAAATGATGAGTACTATGGAAGAAAATAAAAATGGTCCAAATAATCCATTTACAGTCATTTCCCGTAAATGTAGGGTACCTGTACATTACCCGAGTGAATTACCTATTTTATAGGATAATTTCTTGGACCAAGAAGATTCTATGTGGAAATAAATGGTTGGATAAATTTTCAAAAGTATTAATGATCCTTGTTGATGGGATTACTTTGGAATAAATTTCTCTTGTATTTTTAACCCTGCAGTTGTCATATGAAAATGATATTTAAAAACGAATTACCATTTCTCTTGTGGATATAGTTATAAATAACCATTTTGTTTTATATGATCATTGGGTTTGAGAAATTACAGGTTATTATATTTTGGGATGAAAATGAAAGGTATGAGATAACATTTTTGGTTAATTTATGTTATGGTTATTTTGAGGAATTTATCTCATTTTGGTAATTTTATAAAATATAGTTTTTTAAAAAGGAAAACACACATACTGTGTCACAACCTGTGGCGTCAGACAATGTTGTGGGAATCGAACCCACAACCAGATTGCGATTGGTATTTACACCTACCACTAGACTATGTGAAGTCCCTGGTTAGTGTGACTAATTATTTTTAGTTAAATGATTTTATTGATCAATAATAAGTTGATTTGGGATCTTATGACTTATCAAATGAATACCCTTAGTATAAGAAAATGTTTTTGTGATAAAGTGATAAATTTTATTTTGGAAGATGTTCGCTTTGTTGGGAACACGATATGCCCAAGGAAAATATAATACTATGGGATTTCATTTGAGGAGTAATGGTGAATTTTTATCTCTATTTTTATTGTGGATTTATAGTGATTTGGGTTATTTGTGGAATTGATTAACCTATAAATGATAATATGTGATTAGGTTAATTACTTTTAATTATGTTACTTTAAGAGTAGTTGATGCCATTTGGAGAAACAATTTAACATGGAAGACTACATAACCAAATTATTCTATGTTTTTGTTTTCAATATTAGTTTGGATTATATTGATGGATTTTAAGGAAAATTTTTTATTGAATGGTATTTATTTTACTTTGGGGTATTGTTGGTTTAATTTTAGAAATTAAGATTAGCATTTCTTTCTCTAATGGAATGTCCATTTGGGGGATCATCAGATCTTGTACTAACCATTTTGGTCTTCATTAATCTCTAATGAAAAGGTAAATATATAGTTTATCCTTCGTGGATCATGTGATTATATAGAAGTTTATTCTAGCTCTTCTGGTGTGTCCAAGTCTTCTTGAATACTAATCATTTAAAAAATGATTTAGTGGTAGAAATTTATTTAAGAATGAAACTCTACTTAAAAATTAATTATATATCTTTATGTTCTTTGTCAATCTCATAAATTAATTCCTCGTCTTTATTTAATGTAATTTAAAACAAAAAAATTTCATCAGTTTATCTTTCCTACTGGGAGACTAATGACCATTTATCCCATCACAAGTTTGTGGTTTTCTTATTATTAACTTTCTCCTGAGCATGTTTTCTATCCCTCTCCATCTGAACTTGACACTTAGTTTATCTTCCATATTCATGTTTTCCTACATGGAATCCTAGTATGGGTTATCTAAGATGACCTTTGTACTTGTCTTTCTTTTTTTAAAGTGATAGTTTTATTGACTCTTTTTCCAATGTGGGTCTTTCCATTATATTCCCAAGACTAATTTTAAAAATTGCGAGGATGCAATTTATTTAATGGGTGAAGAATTTAACACCCCAAGATTTCATAGTACGTTAGTTCTTTAAAGTAATTCAATAACTTACACTACACCCAACTTTAAGTTCAAGCACACCCCGACATACCAAACCAGCTGTTCAAAAGGATTATGAATATTATTAACATAATTTTGAACTTCATATAAACCTTATAATTTTAGAATCCATGTTATGAGTTTCTTAAACATAATTTAAGGACAAATTCATTTTTTCAGATAAAAGAAGTTTTTTTCCAAAAATGAAATTTTGCAGCCTTTTAATGGAGAACCCTTTTTAAATATAATATTTGAAACTTTTTTATATTAAATTTGACAAAATAAAATTCACCTTTTGTATAAAGACTTAATAATTTATTTTCAATAAATTTTTGTTGTTTTTCTGATAACTTTCATATTTAGGGTGAATAGTGAAAAGTAATATATTTTAACTAAAAACAACTTTTTTATCGCAATAATTAATAGTGATAAATTATGAATTTGAGTGGTTTTAGAGTATAATTAGATTATATTTTTATCATTTAATAATATTTTGGTCATTGAACATAATTTCACATTTAAAATGGACATAAGAAAATGTCAATCTTTTGATAGTTATTATTTCTTAAAAACACACTTTTTGTTTTGACAATGAGAATTAATTTTAAATTAATATCTTCCTCTTCTGTGTTTTTAATTTATCAAAATGGATTCCATATTTAGAATCAAGTGGCCCAAATTTTTTAAATTGGTAAATTTTATTTTAGATATTTTGAATAAATTTTTCGGTAAATATTTTATTTACCATGGTTAAAGGGTAAATCCGATAAATAAGGGAAAACAAAATATTATTATAATAATATTAAATTACCCTGAAACATGTCATAACCTTATTGGATGATATATGTCCGACCATGTTCATCTTTGGGTTGATTTTGGGACCCCATGGAGCCACTTGTAAGTGATGATGACCCATTATATTAATGAAGTTAAAGTCAATTCAAAAATGAAATAAGCATATATCTTTTAGTAAAACAATTTTTACATAGGTTTATACATGTTATATATTCAAAAATAAATATTAATTATAATTATAAAACGATTTCCTACATAATGGAATTTTATTTATAATTTTTAGACATTTAATAATTAAATTTATTTATGACACAATGATGATACAATAAATTCATTATTAATGAAAGTATCAAATAATTGGTATTATAAATGTAAAATAAATGTAATTTGAAAGTATTGATTACATACACGAATTTTATAGGTTAATATGACATGTTAGGATTGTTTAAATTAATTTTCATTGAATTAATAAAGTGGTTAAGACTTTAACAAAAATAAATTATTAAATAGTGTCAAAATTGACATAAAGGAGTTTTTTAAACAAATATTATATTACTAATTGATATAATATTTCTAAAATTATAAGGTTCAGCCAAAGGACTTATATAATTATAGGTGTATCATTAATGAACCGCGTGGGGTTCTCTTGGCAGTTTATAGTATGTTTATTAACCATATAATACAAAAATACAAAGAGACAAGGTAAATATCAATCTATTTATCTAAGAGTTAAATCTAAAAGTTAAGGTTAATACAGTTCTCCAAACCTTTCTAAAACCTATGGGTGAGTGTTTTGCGACCCATAACCACCTTATCCTTTAAATAATCCATTTTGGAGCCATTATAAACCGAAAATTATTTTATTATAAAATAATATTTCTAGCTTTTCCTAAGGTTCCCTCACCCATCTTATAAAAGGGAACACCCCTTCTCTCTAATTCACACCATCAAAGCCTTCTGTCTTAGCCAAACCCTACCCAAATATCCTCTAAAATTCCATCATTTATTCCTAGAGGCCTCCATTTAGTCAAAAATCCAACTTAAGGAGCCTTTTTGATCAAATCAAAAGGAATAACCCGAAGAAGAGATAATAACATCACCACCCTCTTCCAAGTTCTTTTCTTCTTCCACTTATTATTTCTTTGTTATTTCTATTATAAATTAATAACTAAAGTATCCTCTATATAATATGATGTTATTATACAAATTTTACAGCCATATTCATTATTCTATCCATCCTTTGAATGAAAAGTCACCATACATGTGTACGTAGAGATTACCATCGCCACGTTGTGGTGTAATTGTTATTCAATACATTATTATTTGGATGGGTATAATAATGATGTTTATTCTTGTAAATAATAAAATATAACATGATAATTATTATATATATATGATATACCATCCAATTATATATTATTTTAATATCCAAAGAATGATCTTGTCGCTCGTGCGTACGTACAGATTAACATCTCCACGAACGCAATGAGATTCATTCCCCATCGTATCCATTCAAGACTAAATTAAATTTGATGAATAAAGATATTGTTTAGAGACATTATATCATTATGGATATAAATAAGATGCATCCCATCCATAACAAATATGGCTCACATAATAAATAATATAAAATAAAACGAATCTGTTAACACTCGAAACGATGATAATACTAAGATATTATTAACAAATCAATGTTAAAAGATCATATATGATATCATATTAATGTATATGATTATTTCATAATTTAATATCAATTATTTCACCATTATAATGAGGATAACCTACCCTCTACCATGTAAAAATTACAAAGGGGTTTCTTATCTCACTTTTAATTCCGTGAGATTTCCATTGTTCACCACTTATTTATTGCATGTGGTGTGTGTACAACCCATGATTGTATTAATTGTGCAATATAATTTAATTTGTGTATATTTAAATAATCATTGTATGATCCTTATTTCATGGGTGTATGTTTCCTAAGTTACCAAATCGATAAGGGAATTTGAAATTTCAATTTCCACTCATTCTGCTTTACGCATACATCATTGAATATTTTACTCCATGATTATGTGTGGAATAACTATTCATTTTCTTTTGTCATAGTTTCCACTCCCATTTATGTGGATATACCATTGATACACATAATAAATCCATCGATAAATTCTCAAGTCATCGATATGAACTTGATAAGAGTAATTTTTACTCAATCTCTATTTGTTGAGTTAAATATCCAATTCATTGGTTTTGTTTTTACAAGAGTATTCCTGAATTTCCTCTGATTGATTTACACTGATTATCCAATCATATTGAGGGTAATTATATTTTTCACACATAATTATGTCGTTTATTTATCCATAACCTAAGGATGCAGTCATTATAAGAGATTTCATCTCAATTTACATACCATTGAGTCTTCTTTGATTTTATACACCAAATCACTTTTATATGGTGTATATAATGTACTTTAACAAAGTATATCATGAATCCCTTTATTCTCATGATATTACAATTTTTTTTACCTTAATTATTTGTATTCAAGTGTCTCTCTTTTGGTTAGGGAACTCTAACTAAAATATCATTTTAAAATGTTTTAAAGATTTATTATTCTAAATATTTCACATTAATGTCCATGTTTTAAAAATGGGTTTAAGGATTTATTTATATGTTCATTAATGTTTTAAAATTAAAATTCCTTTTAAAAGTTTCAAAGTTGTATGGTACACATTGATTCAAAAATATATTTTAAATGACTTCTTGATAAATAGTGAGACTCTTAAATGTTTTCAAGAAAAAAGGGGATATTTCTCTTAAATAGTTGTGATGATTATTTTCATCAATGTCAATATCATTCATTATTCTCTATTGATGTTGATCAATTATAATAAAATCTTCTATATTGTATTGAATGAGCTATGTTTGGCTATGAATGTGCTATTTTTATACCATTCTTGGTTTGTGGTTAAAATATTTACTTTGTGTATGCTAGTTTTAATACGAATGTTCAGATTATGTGTCGACCATTTCATATGAGGATTGCATTGGACATAGTAAGTGATAGGTGGAGCCCAATAAAGCTCCTCGATGCATAGGTAGGTCTCATGAGGCAAACTATTGTCTTGGCATAAGGCCTTTAAAAAATCATATTTATAGTCTTGGCGCAAGGCCTTGACTATGTCGTTATGACTGTCTGGAATTATGCATTTCATCATTATGAAAGTGGCTATCGATATTACAAGTGATTGTTAGACTAGTATAATATCCATGTGAATAAGTAAACGACATTATTTGATTTTATCTTTGTCATATTATTCTGAAGTTCAAGTTTAAAAGGCTTTTGTTCTAGTCTTATAAACTGCCTTAAATATTTATGCTTATTTATGAAAGTTTCCACTATAATGTTACCCTTACTGTGCATCTGAGCTCATCCCTTTCTATGTTTTATCTTTCCCAGGATGAAAAGAATTATATTACGACTGACCTCCAGGGATAGACTATGGGATCTCAGTGTTGTCTATGGAAACAATTTTGTTGTAGTTTTCCATTTTATGATGTAATGTAAACTTTATGAATTTATCTAGTACTTATAAGGCTACTAAACTAATTAGTATTTCGAGACATGATCTTTTATGATCATGCCAATGATACGTAATAATTCACAGACTCTGGGCTTCTGGGGTCAGGGAGTTACAGTAAAATTGTCATTCATAAACAATCCCCACTTTAAAACATAATTTTAACACATTATGAAACAAAATTAGGTAAAAATACAAAAAAAAATCCAATTTCAAAAAGACTTTCTGGAGTTCCAAATACTCTTTAAACATAAAATAATTCATTTTAAAAATTATATCATTCTTCCCAAATGATATTTCCATTATTCCAATCTCAAAAAACTTTGAAATACTTTCCAATAATCACATGGGTTTCAAATATTTTCATAATTAAAATAAAAATGGATTTAAAATTGAAAAACAAATTTTCAATTAAAATAAAATATTTCATCGAAAGACCAATCATAAAGACTTAGAAATTAAGATGAAACCCTTCAGAGCTTATCAACGTTAATGGTGAGAAACCAAAACAGGATAAAGATGAGATATGGAAACCCTATATACAACCCAAATCCAAATGTACATCGAAGATAAAAATATTCTTGAAGGGAAATAGGGTTCATGAGATTTGATAAAACTAATACAGAACCTAGAAAGAAGAAATAGTTAAATATAAGAATATTTACCTTGGATCCAAATGGAAATAAAAAAATACAATATTGATAAGTGGAGGAGGGTGGAAATTCTTTTTGGCTCCATATGATTAACTAATATATAGGGGAGAAAATGAGTTCTAATAACATTTATTCCGAATATGATATTTTCTGAAAATAACACTTTATGTCATTTTAGGAAGGCATAATTGTGTGGCCACAAAATTTCAAAAGCCATTGACCAACAATTCATCAAGAAATTTCAAGGAAATTTCTACTCGCATGATTTCTAGGTAGCTCCAAAAGGTTCAATTAAACATATTCAATCCATGAAAAATGTATCTGTGTCCATCAAAACACCCTCAATATTGGCATTGTGTGCTAACTTCTAATAGTGAAGATAATCCATAAAGCAACTAAAAACACTCCAAAAATGTTAAATTCCATCCCATAAATAAGGATGGTATATAAAAACCAAATACAATATAAAAAATTTAAGCTCAATAGAGAAACATGGTTGTTAAAATCCTACCAACCATGATATATTATTCCCCTATAATGTCTACTATTGGATAATGGAATAAAATATCCCAAAAATGGAATATCAAAAATAAATTCTCCACATGATATGACTAAAATTAATAAAAATGTACTTTAAATTGTTATTGAACAAATAATCTATAATATTTTCCAACATATCGATAAAAACAAAAACAAAATTCTAAAACAATAAATCTTATTATGTAAGGGATACTGAATAATGAATCCCCACTATTTAGATTCCACGAAAAATGTATGATCAAATCATAAAAAACAAGAGACACATATTGAAATAACCTAAGAAACCAACATAACAACTCACTCCCAAACCAACATTAGATCCAACCCAATGGAGGAGGGAAAATGTAAAAATAAACCTTAAAATAATGACATGATCTCTCACATAATGCCACAAAAAAACAATGATATCATAAGGTCATAAAATATTTAACCCTCACATGATGGAACTTAAATGGACTAGGAGAAACATCAGCTGGTATGAATACCCAAATTAAATGTTAGCCACCTATTTTCCAATTCATGGGCCCTCGACCTATCAGATGTTTGAAAAATGATCCCCTCAAAAGGATACCACAAAAATGAGTTCCAAAACACTAAATCTGGAAAGTATCCCCCAAATAATGAGTCACTTCCAAGGTTAAATCACAACCAACCACAATAAGGATAATAAAACCCAAAACAAAAACACCTAGAGCCATCCATAAAGGGATATTTCACAATGAAAACAAATAAAATAATTCATATATGAAATAAAAATCACTAAAATCTAATAATAAATTAATATAATCAAATTAATTTTAGAAAAAAACTATCAATAAAATGATTAATCCCAATACCCAATCAAAAAATATATCTTAATTAACATATAAATATGAAAAAAAATTGATAAAACATTCAAAAACTATTACAGTATTATGAGAGGAGGGACTAAATTTCTTAGGAGTCCCATAATAGAAGCACAAAACAGATCATTTAATCAAATGTGAATGAAAATTTTAATCTAGACCTTGTTCACTTTAATTTTGTTCATCACAAACCTTGTTATTCCCATTATCCTCATATGGGACCAAGTTATCACCAACCACCTATTGCATGGACCTGTCAGCATCCACATGAATGAATCATTGAAAACATCTTTGAATTTATGAAGGTGATTCATATTTATAGGTAGGACAATGTATAAGAAAATACTAATTTCAATGAAACTCATATTCTTAGAATTCTTAATGGCCAAGCTGATAGGGAAGATGACCAACTAAGAGATGTGATTGATGTACTACTTTAATAATTTATCTCCAAGATAAAGGATAATAAGATAATGCTCTCTCCCAACACTCATATCATTAGGAATCATTCACTACCTACACACAGTCTATAAAAACTACAATGACTTACTTTCACATAGATTTGAATGAACCAAAGTCTACAAAAAAGATGGATATAACTAACAAGAGGGATGATAACCAATATGTGTGATGTTTATTTGAGAGTTAGGATATAATTTATGATAACCCCAATAATTTCCATTCAATAAACCACTTCTATAGGACTTTGATCATCATAAAAATATGGTGGATATTGATTTAAAATGATGTTGGCGTGGTTTGAGAACAAAGAGGGCTCTATGAACACCACACCACATGAAGTATTTATAGATTGTAAATCATAAGATACTCTTGAGACCATTCCTAAAATATTATATAAAACACCATGATATTTCAACATAAACAATACCTTCTGTAAACCAAAAACCAAATAACCTAATAATAATATACGGATCATTCTTAAAATACAGTTTACTGAAATAAGGTATATAAAATTTATGATAAGAATAAAACGTTCTAAACTAAAAAAATTATTAAGGTTTTAAAATACACTCTACCAACGCATACAAATTAAAGAACACACCCAAAAAACTAATATAGAACAAACCAACATTGATAGAATGAATGTAACCAAATCAACCATACAACAAAACTACATTTGAAATTCCATATTATTATAAAAACAAAATCATCTTCTTCTTTCTCAGGAAAACTCATGTTTTTTTAATACACAATTTATTATCTTTCCATAAAAGTACCATTTTATATACTTTTTTCAAATTCCACAATGGAAAAGTATTTATAAAACATATCATAAGAGAATTGCAATTTAATCCATAAAAATTAAAATAACTACATTTTAAATTTAGGTACATTACAAAATTAAATAATTTTATCAAAAAAAGTATTCAAAAAAAATCATATACAAGGAATAAAAATAAAACATGTATCACTAAAAACACTTACAAAAAGAATATAAAATCTTCAATCAAATCCTAAAATGTTATAATCAATTTGTTAGAAATCCTAAGCTGAGATGAGTCAAAAAACTAAATCGGGGAAGGAATGTGATGGTTTATTGTTTTCCCATAGCTTGGGAAACCATGAAATAAATTAATTGCATGAAGTATGAAGATGATAGACTCAAAATACATGGGAACCACATGGTGTCCTATATCATGAAATCAAACCATTCGAGAAAAGTTCTCCTCTATTTTCACGCTAAAACCATAGAGTGACCACCGAAATATATTTCTTGAGAAAACGGAATATGCGAAACATAAATTAAATAAAAAATCCTTAATAATAAATTAACTTGAATTCACAATTCAAAACTGAACATCCCATGGTAGCTCCAGGTTCAAAACAAGAAAATGATAACTTGAATCTCCCTTCCCCTAAATCTCTATCCTTGTCCTCATTAATCACCTTTCTACTAGGTTATACACAAATATAAGGATAAAAAACTCAATAGTCAAAAGCTATTTCCAAATATAAAAATTATATAATAGTATATTTTAGTGATGTAAATAATGTTTCCATTAACGTTTCACCTTACCTGGGTCACCATTTGGCCCAAAGGGCATTCTAGATCCCCATAGGCTAACAACCACTTACTAGGATTCATAGGAATCAGATTTGGAATTATATACAGCTATATAATAAATAAAAACTATGGATCATAGGTTGAGATTATAGAATTTACATTTATTACATTTAATGTCTATGAAATTTCTAATTTTTTAGAACCAAAATAAAGTAAAATTCCACATTTATTATAACCAACAATGATGATCTAATCCATTTTCATAAATATAATCTTCATCCCTAACTAAAATGATATGAGATGGAATAAAAATCCACAATAAAAAATAAGAAATTCAACTTTATAGATGGTTTTTTTCTAATAAAACACTATAAAAAAATAAACCATCTCAAAAAGTTCCCTAATCCATATCCATGTAACCGCTAGTTTTAAAAATCACTCAACTCACCCCACATCAGAGTTAGGAAAAAAATCAAAATTGATATGGAAGCCCAGAACCTAAAAAATAAATATATGAGATAAGCTATCCATTAGGTCACCACCCTCCGAGGCTATGAAATTAGTGTCATAAAAAATAAAATACATCTTGTTTTAAATTTAAAATAGAAAAGAATATATCAAAACAAAAATAACGTGAATTAAAAGATCAAATTCATTGTCACAATTAAAAAAATCCACCTTTTTAATAAAAATATGTTTTCAAAATATATTACTAAATTAATACCTATGGAATACAAAATATTTACCATTGAAACAAATTTTGATTATATTAAAACATTTTGAAAATAATATAATTATTTATCAATTTTAAATATATCACATTAAAAACATTATTTGATGTATTTTATTTTTTAACATAAATACATATTTTAATATTCACTTTATGAACTAAACATTATGGAATTTCAATCGAAATGGGGTTTCAAGTAAAACTTTTAAAGAAACCATTTTAATGGATACAACCCAACAGACAATGGTTAATCCAAAATAGGTGGGTACCATAATTGCATAAGGCGTAATGAAAAAAAAACTACTAAAATTCTTGGGTTCTACAAAAAATATAGGTCTAGGAAATAACCTAATAAATCATTAGAACAAATAATATAGTATAGAATCCTAATCATTATTTAAAATGAGTCATTGGATATACCCTATAATCATAACCATGGAATGCATCTAACATTATTAGTTCTATTTCAAGGAACAAATGCATGAATATACTAATTCCAAACCATAAGTCTTCCCTCTACCCAAAAATATTTCATTGTGAAGCCAGATCCCTAATATATCTTATTCCATGAACTAATGATTGTCTAAAAGAGGAGTCTGAACCATTGGAATTCCCAGGACCAATAAAAATCAAAGAAAGTGGACATGAAACCCTTGATTTACATTTTAGGTATATGTAATCAATATTCCTAACCTATGACTTGATCACATAAAATAACCATATTTATATCACAAACATTCACTAAATGAAACATTAAATTCAAAAACTAGGGGAAAAATAAGCATCACATAGATAAGAAACCCGCAAAAGGGCTGAACAACTAATGGGGGTAAATAAAATGATTGTTTTGTGAATTTTTTTAAACTATTGTTCAAAATGCGTCTTTAACACCTAAACATATAACTATTTTAAATGAACATTTAAATTTCCTAAAAAATACATTTAAAATTATTAATGTTCTAATAAAATAATCCTCACCATTAAAACATTTCCAAGTGACACTTTGAACATAGTTCTTCTTATTTTAAATCCATAAAAAAAGAAAAGGACAACCATTTCCATAAATGACATTTTAAATTATCCCTTAGAGAATTTTATCAGAGGGAAATCACACAGTCATTTTAACCAAACATCATAAATTCATTTAATAACTTATTGAAATAATTTTGAGGTTAATACCTCATTTTTACGTAGTTCATACATAAAAAAGTATTTTTCAATTATTTATAACCAAAACTAGATCAATATAAAACACACACAATTAATACCATTTCAAAAATACCCATTGGAATTACTTATATTATTTTCAAATAAAAACAATATTTTTAAAAAATTATGATTGGAATTAAAAAGTTAAACCCATTATACAAATATAAAACACAATGAAAATGTTTCAAATAATCACATGGGTATCATATTTATTAATAATTTCATAAAAAATGTTTTTTGAGGGGAAAATAATACATTTAATTCTAAATTAAACAATTGAATTGAAATTCCAACTTTAATGTGGTGTAAATTGAGTAAAAAACCATTGATAGTTTTTCTATCAATAAAGAGCAACAATATAATGATACATGTTTCTTTTATAGAACCAGTACACCAAAAACCCAGACAATAGATTTTATTGGAACAAAAACATCTCCATAAGGGTTATAGTGTTCATTGGATATTCCATTCTCATAATTAAATACAGGAGGATGGGATAAATTTTTAATTTGAATAATATTTACATAATAACCACTAGTAAATCAAAAAAGAAAAATCCATGATTGAAAAGGGTATGAGGGTGGAAATCCCCCTTATGATACTATTCATTGGAAGACAAATTTTGGAGAAGAAAGGGTTAAACCCTCTTTTAAATTTGGGAGTGTGTTATGTGAAAATCACATATTAAGTTCTTTTAGGAAAGCCGCATGGTTTTGTAAAATTTATATCAAACTTGCAAAGGCCACTATATAGGCCAATACTACAATCACAGTTTTTGGGAAGCTCAATATTGTTCATTAAAATATGTAGAAGCCATGAAAAATGTATTTGTATATATGATAATACCCTCCTCATGTGTACTAAATTATTACTATTTATCATTTCATAGATAGTAAAAAACCCCGAAGGGAGCCAAAACTCCAATGATACATTCAGAAAATAATTGTGATTCAAAATAACAAAAAATAATATAAAATAAATTATATTTTGTTCTGTAGTGACGTATGGGAGTCACATAATGGGTGGTTGGGGACTATAATGACCTTTAACCTTATACCCTCCCTCATTTCAAAATTTTAGAGTTACATTCCCTATGGATGACTTAAAAATATTTAAAACATATGGGAATTTATAAAAAGGTCATCCCCTTAAACATAAAAAGGGTTACTCCTCTCCTAACATCCCCTCACACCAAAACCCGAATAGTTTTTTGAAATGATGTCTATACCTTTCAATAAAATTACATGATACCGTCTATAGGATATAAAATATTATAATTTTCATCAAAAAATTGATTGTAAACATTAATATTATGGTTAATCAAATAAGTGATAAATAAATTTTTATCAATTAATTTTGTCAATAATATTTCATTATGGTAATTTATTCATCCAAAAATTCCTTGAGGTTATCATGAAATGATAAAATAAATTTCATTATCCTAATTGAATTTTATAATAATTAAGTTTCATGAAATAAACACCTTTGAATTTTTTTTAAAGATAGATCCATCATTTAGGTGTTGGAAAGACTGCAACCTCCATGATAAATTGTGTTTCATTTTCATTCACTTCCTTACAAGGATTGTCCTATATAAAAACAAATACCATTTATACCCTTTATTTTATGATTTTGTAAATATAAATTAAAATAATAATATACCAAAATATAAACACGCATCATTTATTTGGTTAATTCGAGACATATAATAATTACTTTAATAATGGATTTCATTACATTTTTTAGAAACACTAAATCATTCCCATATATTCTTTTGATCATCTATTAATTCAAGGGATATCCTAGTGATGTACACAAGAATAAGGTGAGTTATAAATCCCAGTAAGTTAATATTCAAAGCATAGTGTGATGTAAAGACGTGCATGTGATTCAAGTGACAAAAATATATGACATAAAATTTATAGAATCATAGTCATGGACATCGAAGAATAACATAATAGGGTAGAAAGAACGCAAGATAGAAATGAGGTAACATCCAAAAATGTTACATCGTAGTAATAAGTTACTAATAATCACCTAGACAAGAAAACATAATGTTCTTATGCTAACCAGCCATGCACCATACATGGTATATAATGAGATAAATAACAATTACAAGGTACTAGAGGAAAAAAATTATTTTAGGACTACCCATCACATTCATATAATGTACATGATTTTTTGTTCCACATAGATCATACAACATAATAACATCATTAACAAATTTTAATCCCATTATTATTGAGTGAGGATTACATATATAGATGTCCCAGATCAAATAAGGCTTGGTACACTTAGGTGATTAACATATAAAGGAAATAGGTAAATGTATTCAGAATAAAAAAAAATTTCCCTAAAAATTCAAAGAATAATTTTATCAATAGAACATGTGTCCAAAATGGTTCTCAGAAGGGATGAATGAGAGAGAAATGTGGACTCTATTTAATTTTAAATAGTTAATAATATAAATGGCTCTATAAAAACATATGTCCAAAAGAAAAATTATAAATTAGAAATCTTAAAACAATGAATGTACTTGATTAAAGAGGATAAAATTAGGTAATCCCTTACCTGAGAGGTTCCTCAAAAAAGATTAAGAGGTGGTAAATAATATATTCATAACTCCTTAGGGGGTATTTAGAGGGGTATGGGGAGAGGAACATCATGATCCATGTATTTTGAGTAAATATGAATTATATGTTGTGTGGGTATTTATTACAAAATATGGGGGCCCTTAATAAATTACAAAACATATGTTTTGGAGTATATGTGAAAAAATTAATCAAAACAATAAATATTCCCAATTATTTCATTTGTTTCAAAAAAATATGTGTGTTTCTAAATGTTTTAGGGGTTTAGGAGTTGAACTAAATATAAAAATACCATTCATGTTATAGAAGTGATTAATTCACATAATGATTTTTTATGATCTTTAATTAAAATATCCGTATTGGAGGAATTATTATACATTTATAAAATTAATTAAATAAATTTAAGAACATATTATGTTAAATTTAAAACCAAAATTTGGTCATTGATACCCTTTATAGTATTTATTACAATAATGTTGGGTTATTATTATGTATAAATACTTCTTGTATATTTTTATCTTTTTAATTTTTACCTGAAAATTTCACAGTGTTAGGATATTATAAAAAATTAACAATTGTATAATGTTGACATATTTTTTTTCAAAATTTATATTATTTTCATATAATTTTTCCAATATTATTGTTTAATAGTTTTTAAAAAATACAAATTTTCTGGAAAATATAATTTTTAGGACAATAATAATATTCTGACCATTATAGAAATTATTTTAGGTAAAATTAAATTAAATTATATCATATATTTCAAAATATTAGTACACAATAGTATTTTATGAGAGTTAAATTTATTTAAAAAAATCATAAATTTATCCAAAATAATTTTTTTAATTATAACATTATATTTTCCCAATAATACAATTTTTGGTTCATATCAAAATATATTTTTTATTAAATATTTTTATAATTATATATAAATATATATATAAATTAATAATGCAATGGATCCATATAATAATTATTTAAAAAATTAGAATTCATACTACCATGGTACATAAACACTTATTACACTGTGTATACCATATGTGTATTGTGTATGAAATAATAATTTCGTGTTGTGGTGTGATGAACATGGTTCGAGTGGTGGTATCTATAATCTGGAAATTATCAAATAATATTTTCTCCCATTTCATTACTAAAACTTAATATTTTTAAGCACCATGGGAATACACATTAAATCCATATCCCTCGAATGATATTATAAATGTACTATATTGGGTATGATCCTTCTGTTTGAGGCCAACTTACCTTTATTCAGTATCAATTATATTTTATCATAACCATTAATATATACTGACCTTGACCATAATTATAAAATTACTATAATAACAATGTTTATGATGATTAATGGATGTTATAGAATATCATAAAATTATGGCGATATTTTATAATAGTCCAAAAAATGAAATAATGTGTATGATTTTCTAAGCATACATTTCTTAATAATTATTTTTTCATTTAAAATTCAATTCCATTTATAATTATTTTTTTCATCACATTCCCCCCTTTAAAAATTTCATCCTATTAATTTCATTTAAAAAATTAATATATATAATTGTACTTATATATCATCACCACATCTAGTTCCCATGATTCCTCCACAAACTTGTTGTCCCACTATTGTACAACCACAAGGTATATTTTCTTATTATATATAACTTTTTTCCTATGATATATTATATTTACATTAGAAAACATATATGAAAAATCATTTACAATTTTTAACCCATCAAGAGTCAATAAACATGAGGGGTCTAGTATATACATCCTTAAAAGTCATACATGGAACACATCTTCTACATAATGTTTGTTAAGTGGGAGTTCTAATTGATAAGACATAACTATGATGTGATCAAGAATATAAAAAGGGTTTATATAACATGGACTAATCATTCTATTCATCCCAAAACATATGTATTTGCTCAAAAATTATAGATAATGAACACATTATCTTGATCATAATATCTATGGTATGATCCATAATTGTTTGTATTGTTTTCTTATCATATTGGTTTGTATTTAATATAATAATTAATGGTTTGAACTTGATCGAAATTATCATTTACGCCTCAATATCCTTATCTCATCACCATTATCCCAATAAATTCTTTTACAACACCTATTCACATATCGATCATCTTAATAAGCTATTTGAATATAATAATTAAAACTTTTTTTATATGAGAACACAATAAGGTAAAGGCATTGATCTGAACATCCTTAGGAATCTATTGAACATCATTACATTATATACTATTATGTTATAATTTCCCTATAATACTGAACACAATTCTATTTGTGATAATAAGTAATAAATATTAAATATATAAACAATTATTTCTAAATGATTCTCTAAAATCTCGAGCTAAAAATTGGATAATGATAAGAAAATATTTATAGAGGTAACCCCCATGTAGTCTTGCGACAACATTTTAATATGTCATAAAAAATTATCCTATAGTGAAATATTCCTTGATTTTCTATAAATGTGATGAATTAGAATGTTGACCAACCAGCACCTAAATAATGTTATTACCTTTGGAGTCCTTTGGAGTCATATATCTAATTCATGGTTATATTTTGTGATTTCCATACTAGTATGGGAAATAAATTCATCATTACCTTAAGCATCTATCATTCTGCCTTTACATATTTCCATAATAAGCATGGAAATAAAAATTATACAACTTATCACTTCCTGTTATTATAAAAGAATTTTTTATTTACATATTTATTCAAAATTGTCTTACAGTAAGTATAGTCACAAATGAGATACGAGGATCATCCAAAAGTTACCTCTTTTGATTTTTTTATTGTATACATATCTATGTTCCAAAACTTATATCTCTATATTTATAAAATTACTCCTCTATAATATTTACAACCATTCTCTGTAGCTCATTATCATATTTTTGGGACACCATGATCCTCTCATGAATGGATGGTTGAGTTTATATTTGAAAAATGTAGAATGAAGTTCCTTTGAGCACATCTAGGTCCATCCATAGAATGTACAAGAATGTTGTAAACAATTTCATCTTCATCATGTATACTGTTATGAAATTATTTATTCTTCGATAATTTTTCACAATATTCTGCATCCTAGGATAGTAATGGATTTATTATTCATAATAATTTAACAACTCATACCATCTTTGTTTTCATATATTGAGATCCTTTTGTGGATTTATACATTAGGAATTTAATTGTTAATGGGAATACACTGCCACTTTTTCATTTTTCAGGAGTAAAAAACCAAAGTATTTTTAAACACAAATCTATAGATCACAAATCCTTTCATGTTAGTGGGTAATTTGAGAATAGGTGCAATGATTAGCCTTTTATTTAAAAACTTTAATCTCTCCACATATTCATATATCAATAAAAAACATACCTCAATTTTTAGTTCTCTATATTACTGGGATTTAAAATTATGAGACTGTTCTAAAAAATTGATGATAATACTATTCTAATCCAAGGGAACTATAGATCTATAACAATTATGTTGTTTGAGGCTGTAATTCAATTACATATGTCCATAAAGGATCCATATATATCCATTTTGTACTAATAAAATTTCCCAATAATTGTACATTCGGTAAAAAAATCATCCATTTATTGTACCTCACATATACCATTTCATTATGCAAGGTATTTAGTGCATCATTAAAATTCTCCTCGTGTTCCTCCATGATTGATGAGTAGATAGGAATAAATTCTATAATGTTTAAATAAAATTTCTTGAGTTAATACCTAATGATTATTTTCCATACATCCATACAGATTTTTTTATCATCATAAATTTCATATTTAATCATGATGAACTTTTAGTTTCCATATATTAAATGGAAAATAATATTTGGGACAACACTTTTCATCACTATTACAGGATAATATTCTATCCAAATAAACACATTGAAGTACTACGCTCAATATAGCTGATTAAAGAATTCATAAATTTCTATGAAAAGATATGATTTATTAATATTGATATTATTAATCTCTTGATAATCAATGTAATGGATTATTAAACCATCACTTATCTTCAAAACAATTACTAGTACACCCAAATTAGAAGCACTTGGGTGAATAAACACATTATCATAATACCATGTAATTCCTTTCAGATAATTATGTAAAAAAGTTGGAAATCTGTATAGATATGATACTTTTTGAAATAATATGTTTATATGATTGATTGATATCTCAACCAATCGTCTTGGTGGAAGCCTATGATATTCTTCCTGAAATACATCTTCATATTCTCTTAAAATGGTCTTTTTATCATGTAATATATTATCCTGAGCCTAAATAATTTAAAATAGATATAATTTTTTATATTGAATTAATACACATGCATGATATTCCTATTCAAAATATGATCAATCATCTAAATTTCACTTCTATATATTCTTAGGGAAATTCTTGATATGGATGGTGATTTCCCTATCCCAAAAATTTCAGGTATCTATATAATTTAAAATCTAATCCTTTTCAAGAATTGAATAAAATCCATCTGAAGGGAGTATAGTATGGTTATCATGGAAATTTTCATCCCGAAAAAATTTTTAATGGAGAAGTTATATATATATATATGATGCATTGATTAAACCATATTCATTTTTATCGATAAATTTTCTTCAATGTTTTGAATGGTGGATTGAATTGTTATCTTAAACAGGTGTGATATGAAAGAATACATATAACTAGAATAAAAATATTATATTCACTATTCAAAAATGAATAAAAATCATACATGCCACCAAATAATTTTCTAGATTTACCTTATAATTTTGAATGAAACTATTTCACCATTTCTCTCCATTCCTTAAGGGTTTTTGTTCTCAGTTAATTTCAATAACCAATGGATTATTTCATTTGATTGGAACGTTTCCTTATTGCTTACAGTTGAAACATTGGGAAATATGATATGTGTTGACTGGAAAATTCCAGTCTAATATCATATTATTGGGTTTCTGTAATATGAATTCATTTGTTAGGTTTCCCTCCTTAGCATAGTCAAGTCATTTCTTTATATGATTTATGAAATTTATAGGATAATTATTCTTGAACTTTTGAGAACTATAATGATGGAATTTCTTACCACCTTGAGGTTTACCATTCCCCCCCCCCCCATTAATTGAACTCTAATCTATACTTCTTTTTCCCATTCTTTTGAGGACATTGAGATTCATCAATCACCAGATTGCCTTTGAGAGTATATCAGAAAACAAATTGATAGCTTTGGTAATCTCAAATATCCTAAGAATTTCATAGATTCATCATTATACCACAAAATATGTGTTTCACATTTCATTTGCAGTCAATGAAAATTTGAGGTACTTTGTGAATGGATTTGGATGTTTTCCTCACATGCCCCAATTGACTCTTCATCCCTTTTTAATGGGTGATAAAGCTTCTTACCCATTTTCTTTTGGAATTTATGAAGAAAAAAATTAGTTAGAAACGTTTTATGAAGTATTTCAACTATATGAGACGAAGTTCATAATCTTGGTTAGTTTCCCCCATTGATTAGATTCCCCCTCCCTACGGTAAAAAACATGGATGACCATTTCTTTCTAAAGAATTTGAAGGATAGAGAATATATATCAATTTACTATATTAATTGTTATTTTATTAATAGAATAGAATAACCACTATAATTTGAAGGGTATTCTTACAGAAATTGTGTAAAGACCTTGACTTTACATGTAATATTGTTTTATTATATGGAATTATTACGAGTTGGTGAAAATTGAAAGCAAGTGATTCCAAGGCATAGTGTTCCCAGAATGAATTTCTAAACTTATTTACGGTACATTCAGTAAATGCCTGAGCATCATTTTCTAACTTTTGAACTAGTACTCATATTAAAAATCTGAGGGAACCATTGAATCTGAAGCAATAAGATTAACTTATCGGATACTTTACTTCAATCATAGTATGTTGGGTGAAAAAAAATAGATTTTGGGACTTTTAAAAAAATAATAAAATACCTTATTTGTTTTATTTTTTCTCATATAATTTCCTCCAACAAACAACAGGTAGTTGTGGGACCAACGATGTTCCGAGCAATTAAATGGATTGAACCTTAAAATACACTGTAATAACATAATTGTAAATTAAGAAGGTTCCTATTAAATGAACCCCCATAAAGTTCAGAAGGGTTACTCGCCCTCCACCTCTCTTATTTATATAGATCTTGAGAAGGGGTATTAGATTGCTTCCCCAAGTGCTGAAGTTCTGATAAAGAGATGGGGAACCAACAACCTAGAGCATGGGACCAGCACCGGTGAGCAGTGAAGAGTGACACTGATCCTCGAACTGAAGAACGATAATTAAGAAGCAACATTGGAATCTTGTTGCGAGGGTGACGAATTCCGACTCTTCCTCAATCGTAGGAATTCTCCAACGATAGTGAGGTGGGGTTTTAATCTTGTTTTGTTTCTAAGATTTGATGAATCTTTCATATTACTCTCTAGTTATCAAGCTATCACTGAGGGTTGGGGACAAATGATCGAGGTTCAGACCCTCCACCCTTGTTGGAATTTTGGAGCATTCTTCGCAATCATTATCTTCAGTTTGGACGAGAATTGGGACAATAGATGATGGCATCAGAAGGCTCCATTTGGCCATGATGGAGGAGGTACGCCGTCGCGCGCCTTTGGGGGAGTTCATTGCACGATGCCGCAGTGGTTAACAGAGCGGCTGTCACCGGCCAGCCGCGGTGGGGATGTCGCGTGGCATCGCACGCTGCTGGTGGGGAAGGGGTCGCAGCTTCTCAGTCACGGCGTGGTCGAACAGGGCGACCGACATCAATGGGCCGTAGGAGGAGGCAACAGCGTGCAACATTTTATTACCGGAGGATCTGCCGCACCAAAACCATTGTGGAGGGACCCATAGTGGCTCCCACGTGTGACCGGGCAGTGCCAATGGGCACGACTGCTCCACCTTCTGAATGGGGGAAACACTCACCCCCACCCCCATGCCAGCTCAGGTGGGCCCGGCTATAGCAGATTACAATCCACCTCAGGTCGGGTCGTGCATGCCCCGAAGACGTGCTCCTCTGTGGGCCAGGTCACACTCCATGTAAAGCCTATTCACGCTCCACCGTGGTTCGGGCCCCTCTCCACTGTGGGCTAGGCCTCACGAGCCCAGCATGTCGTGCCACCGCATGCCGTGCCACACGGGCCCAGTTGGCTGGGCCGCGCACCCTTGTTGGTCGGGCCATACAATAGACCCGTGGGATGATCCCACCATAGCCCGTACCAGCTGGGTCAAACCCGAATGTGGTCGGGTCGACCCGAACAGGGACGGGTGAGGTCGGACCAGACCTAACTTGGCCCAATTTCTCTTAAAGATCCATAACATGATAACTGGGTGTCCGGTTAACGAACCGTCTATCGCACTAAGACCCTTGGATAGAGATGGTCCTTTTGGTATACTCCACATGAGTTTTGGAGATATATGGAGTATGTCCGGGATGGATCAAATCTGAATCCAACTTGGCCCTCAGAACTAAATCGATAATAATTCAAAGACTGGGTGTCCGTTTAATGAACTATCTATCACATCAGAACCCTTAAGAAAATTTAATCCATTGGGATACCCCTTTTAGGTGCATAGTGGTGGTCTAGGAATGAATGATATCTAAAGGAGTAGATTCTACGAAGCTCGGTCGCACTGGTTGTGCAGAATCCTGTGGTTGGCTATAACATAAAGAAAGAACATCGATCCTATATGGGACATCATCTATCAGATCCTGTGTGGTTCAACACTCAGTGATCCTGTGTTTTTCAGCACATACCGATCATATGTGGTTCATATCCTTTGTGGGTCAGCCGGTATTATTACCTATCGATCCTATGTGGGTCAATAGTATTGCCTCTAAACAGAATACGATGATCTAGCTTACGACTAATCATCTGTACTAATGCACTTATGTTATATTACTATGAGATGAGTCTTTTACCTTTGGGATGTTATCTTTGGGGTGTTATTGTGTGTTAATTCTAGCTTAGTGGTGTTACCTTTGTTGTGTTAACTTCGTGGTGTTACCTTCGTGGTGTTATCTTCATGGTGTTACCTGTGTGTTACTTCTATCTATGTGGTGTTAACTCTGCAGTACTTCTAACTTCGTGGTGTTACCTTCATGGGGTTATCTTCATGGTTTTAACTATGTCATACTTCTACATTCATGGTGTTACCTTTGTGGTGTTCTTCTCTCCTGTATAAGATGATTATATCTTGATAACATAGTTATATGTATGGGAATATATCTAGGTAGAGTTGATGTCTACTGCTTCGTTCTTGAGTTTGAGGTATTGCTTTGTGGTTTATCCTTTGTGGAACTCTGGGAGACATATAGGGGGTCTCGAGGTACCTATTGAGTATTTTTATACCCACCCGATATGGGCTATTCCTACACCTTGTTGATTTTTGCGCAGATGATGTACAATGTAGATTGTGGCTAAGTGAGCCAGAAATGGACAGTGCCTGGAGATGGACCATTTGGTGTGACGTAACACATGGACTAATGATTGTGAGCTATACCTACCATTAAGGTACGATCCCCAGTGGATGATTCAGGAGTTTTTTTCACATTTTATGTTGTATTTGTACTTTTCAGAAGTAATTGTATTTTTCAGTTGGGCTTGTATTCTGTCCCCTTTACATTCAACACCATTCTTACTTCAGTATTTTACTTCGTTGTTTCTTCTTTTTGTGTTCTAGGACTATGTGTTTGTAAATTTTAAAATGGAAATGCCTTCCCATTTTAGGGATATTCCTTTCTGGTGCTAGTCATTATCCCCAGGAATATCAAAGGTTGTCTTGGGGTAGTCATGACACGGGCCTCGAGGGGTGGTCATGACAAAGTGGAATAAGAGGAGTTGGTTCTACCGAATAACGGAGAATCTGATCTTTTCTATGTGGAAAAAGTGTTAAGTGTTGTGTGTGTGTTTTCTAGTTTGGGGAATCCAGTGATGGATCGGAAACCAAAATTTCCATACACCAGGACCCTGAACTCTAATTTCCCACTCAGTACAAGGAAACACTAATTGCATGTGTTTTTGGGAAGTTTTTCTTTTGATATTTTTGAGTTATCCAAGCAGTTATAACTTATTTAACATGGAACAAGTTCCATATTTCAGGATTACGCCACATAGATAGCCATTCAGGATTCCTGAGAGAGTACGTGATGATGGCCCATTGGGCAATGAGGCCTCTATTCAGGGACCTATTATGGTGTTAGCACCATCATTTGATTTACCAGATGCACCAATACCCGTTGGAAAACTATTTCCAAAAGCACCATCAGCATATGGTACATGCTTTCTGAGCTCATTGCACGAATTTCAATGGATGTGGCCTCCGAGGATCCAAGTAGATACTAATCCACATGAGGATTAGGACTGGTTGGAGGCTGTGACTATAGTTATTTGATTATTTGGGACACTAGGTGAACTGATGATGAGCCTAGCTGCTAGTCTCTTCCAGAGAGTAGCTGGGAGATGGTGGAGTCTGACACTACCAATACACGAGATGGAAACCCTCAAATGGGAGGAATTCGAGAGCCTTTTCTGATCAGATTTCATCCTAGAAACTTTATACTCAGTGCGTATACAAGAGCTGCTACACTTACAACAGGGCTGCATGACTGTGGCCCAGTACTCGGTGAGGTTGAAAGATCTCTCCTTCTACTCCACTGACATGGTTTGGGACCCTCTAATCAGGGCCTGGTCTTTTTGGAAGGGTCTCTAATGGGAGGTCATAGAATCAAGGATATCTCTTAGCATTCCGACGTAGGCTAGTGTACTAGAGAGAGATCATTTGGTGGAGAGCTTCCAAGCTGAGGAAGCACTGAAAGCGGGAGACATCAACGAAAGATAGGTAGTAGAGTGATATATAGTAAGTAGTAGATGGATGATGCAAGGGACCATGCTGGCCATACCTTCTGGTGGATGACCTCAGCGTATAGGGTTAGTGGTGCGGGGCTCACAGGACAGAGGAGGGTAGATTAAGGGAAGTCAAGGCTACTCTTGTTGCTGGATGTATCACATAGCTCACAATTGTGCAACCATCCATACGAAAAACCAATAGACGGCTGAGGGACCGCTAATGTAGAGGACAAAATTTGATCAGGGAGGTCAGCATGCAGCAAGTGGATGTGGAAGAGTAGCTGGCCATGTAGCAGGCAGTGGCAGCAATTCGAGGTTCTACGGCCACCACATCCTGGTGGTCCACCCCAACCACAAGGTGCAGGTGGACAGGGAAAATCTCATCTCCATACAGCTATGGCCTTCGACCACGATGCTCTAGAGATGATTAGATATATGATATTTTTCTACTCCACCATAGATGCAGAACATATAGACACATGTGCCAGTCACTCTTTTATTGTAACGACCCACATTCAGTGCTCAGAAATTCTAGGGGAGCCGTTGGCTATATATTACGGTTAGAGACTCATATGGTATGTTATTCGATGATTACACACAAGTTCCTACAGTGTGAGATTACTCTATGAGGCGAGAGATTTTGTTGGAATCTTCTAGTTGTGACATTAAGGGCTTAAAACGTTATATTGGGTATAGACTAGTTATCCACAATCAATGGCCAGATTGACTGTATTAGGCTCAATGTGCACTGTGTCCATAAGGATTGGACCAGTTTATTCTTCACTGTCGAGAAAGAGACCTTTACTGCATTGTATGTACTTACCCAGAGAGGGATACAGCTGATCACACATCAGTTGGCTATCCTTACCCTCAGCGCAGTTGATGCTGAGGGTCCCTATTATCCTGTATTGGTTGACCAGTATGATGATGTCATTCGAGATGATGTTCTGGGACTACGTCCTCATAGAGAGGTGGAATTTTACATCGACATGTACCTTGGAATGAAACTAATATCTACACCATCTTATTAGACGGCTCCCATGGAGAATCATGATTTACTTGTACAGTTGGAGGACATGCAAAGGATGGGGGTCATAAGGACCATTTTTTCTCAATGGGCATCCATGATTTTGTTCACCAAGAAGGAAAGTGGGATTTTGAGACTCTATGTGGAATACTGGCACCTAAATTAGGTGACCATGAAGAACATGTATCCACTTCCGAGGATTTATTATGTTTTCAATCAGCTGAAGGGAGCTCGTTGTTTTCCAATGATTGACCTCAGATCAAGCTATCATCAGCTCATGGTATGATATTTGGATTTGCAGAAGATGAACTTCAGATGTCAGTATGGCCACTATGAGTTCCTGGTTATGCGATTCAGCATGACCAATGCCCCAGTAGTGTTCATCAGACACATGAATAGGATCATTCAGCAATACTTCGATGGAATTGTGGTGGACTTCATCGATAACCTCTTGATATACTGGGCTTCAGAGGTGGAGCATGCCTATCATCTGAAGATATTTATAGGTACACTCTGAGAGAACCAACTTTATTGTATGCTCTCAATGTTCCAGTTCTGGATATGAGAGGTCCACATTCTAGGACACATTATCTCGGAGTCTAGAGTTGTAGTGGATTTGGAAATGATAGAGGTTGGGATTTCATGGGAGGCACCCATGAGTCTTACCATGGTGCAGAGATTCTTGTCGTTTGATGGATACTAATGGAGATTTGTGACTGAGTTTTCAAGAGATGCAGCACACTTGTTAGAGTTGATGAAGAAGGGACAACCCTTCGTATAGACGAAGAGATGCCATCAATGTTTTCATGAGTTGAGGTAGAGACTGACAAGTTCCCCCATCTTGAGGCTAACAGAAGAGGGTGTTGGGTATATAGTCTACTACGACACATCAGGGACCAAAGTTGGGTGTGTCCAGATTCAAGAGAGAGCATTGATTGCGTGAAGATCACAAAAGTTGACGAAACATGTGTAGAACTAGACATGTCGCGACCTGGAGGTAGCAACAATGGTCTTCGCCCTGATGATATCGAGACATTACTTGATGAATGAATGTTTTACTGTCTACTCTGATCACAAGAGTCTCATGTATATTTTCTCTCAGATGGAACTAGACCTGAGACATCGGTTGTAACACCCCGATCTTCCACGATACGCTTCTCATTCAATAATGCAATAGCTTGCATTGTATGCAACTTCGAGTTCTAACACACCGCGACTAATCAAAGTAGCCGTTATGAATAGTAATACCCAGTTTTTAAAATTATAGAAATTTTATATTTCAAAAATGGACTTCATTTTTGAATTCAAAATATCTAAATTATCCTAAGTTGAATTTTTTGTAATTTTCTAGGAACTTCCAATTTTTTATAAATAGTGAAAAATACTTAAAAATAAGTTTTTTAATCAAAATAATTTATAGTGATACATTATAATATTGAGTGGTTTTAAAGTATAATTAGAATATATTTTTACCATTTTATCCAATGGTGTTCATTATAATTAATTTCACTTTGAAATTAGACATAAACAATTGTCAATCTTTTGATATACATTGTTTCATAAAAACACGCTATTTGTTGTGACATCGGGAATTAATTATAAAATTAATTAATTAAACTTTTATGTTTGGAATTTTGTAAAATATAAATCATTTTTGAATTCAGAATATCAATTATAGCTTAGGGTGAAAGTTTGGCATTGTTCTGAAAAACATCAATTTTTGATGAATTGTGAAACCACTAAGTGGTAGTTAAAAAACTGATTTTTCGTTTAAATGAAACATTACCACTTATGTGATTTGATTTTCAAAAATCCAACCTTCATGGTTGTCATTAGGAAGTAAAATGTGGTTCAATGGGATTAAAATAATTTTTTTGGTGAATAGTAACTTTTAAGTTTAATTAATCGCGATTAAAGGTAATTAGCGAAATTTAAGGTAAAAATGATATTATAAAAATATGAAAATATCTTTACACTTGTCCTACCCCTCTGGGATGTTTCATGCCCGACCAAGAAAATCCATGGGTCAACATGGGGACCCCATGGAGCCACTTTGGTAGGAAAATGACATAAATAACTTTTATTTAAAGTTAAAATAAAAATGTCACAAACATAAGTTCTTTTACTAAAACAATTTTTAAATGGGGTTATACAAGTCATATTTTTTACTATAAATATTCCATAGAAATATAAAAAGATTTCATACATCATGATATTTTTTTTTAATTTTTAGACATTAAATAAATTAAATTACTTATGACACCATGATGATGCAGCGATTACCTCATTAATTAACTATTTAAATAAAATGAAACGATAATGTAAAATCAAAGGCATAAACTTGTCAAAAACCTATTGGATGAGTATATTTAGAACCCTTATCACCTTAGCCTCGAATTATATAAGTTTGGGACCTTTAAAATCCGAAACTCATTATATAATAAAGTAACATTTCATTACTTTCCAAGAGTTCCCATCCTCTCCACTTATAAAAGGCCCCCACCACTACCACCTTACTCACACATTCAAAGCCTTTTGGCCCGACCAAAATCTGCCCAAATACTCTCCCAACTTCCCTCCCTTACTCCTAGAAGCCTCAATTTGGGAATAATTCTTCCCAAGGAAGCCTTTGGCTCAAATCAAAAGATTTACCCGATTTTAAGGTAATGTCTTTTCTTATGTTATTTTGTTTTATTTTTCTTCTCCAACCCCCTAAACTCTTTTTATTAATTTCATTTGTAACAAAAAAAGTATCCTCAATATACTAGGATGTTGTTATATGAAGTATTAGAGATAAAGTTACACACACCTATATCAAATGGTTAAAGAACATATTGTTTCTGTGGATGGAGAATTTCTGCCTCACGAAACGATGATTGTTCAACACTCATATAACACCTTCAAAGGTGGCCATTAAGATGTCACTATATTTATATATATGATATATAATATTTTAATGTTTTACATAAGGTTCTGTATTTTTCATTTATGGCATACCCTTATTGTTTCCATTATGGGTAAATGCGATATTTTCATTTTAGGAAGTGCGGACTACCGCCCCTCAAAGTGATTTGAATCGTTAATCCCATATGTGGGATGTATAATGGATGGAGTAAATGATATTATATATGATATTATACTGAAATTATAATATACCTTTATATCATTATGATTTCAATAAATACGAAATAGAAATGAAAGTAGCGTTCATGTGTACGTACAGCTTACCGTCTCCATGAACGGTGCACTTCATTTCTTACCTCTAAATGTTATGTAATATTATAAATGAATGTATATACTAGATATATATGATGTATATGATATATAAATAATGAATATAATTATGGATATAATGGATATTTTACCACATGAACAAAGTGTAATTATAAGAAGTTTATTTTTGACTCAAGTACCTAAGATCGACAAAATGACCGTTATAAACATAAATAATTACATAATGTTCATGACATGGTAATAAGTGATATATAAGAAATAATGAACATGAAAAAGGTTCTTAAGAAGGTAGATATTAACTCTATTTTATTATTCAGGAGATCAAAGAACGGTCGAGTGAATTCGGACTCGATGTAAGGGAACTTCTTAACCCAATTTCCATTCATTGGGTTAATCTTCTACTTTAAAATTACTTCATGATATTATTATGTCTTATCTTGTATTTGTACTCTATTTATGTGTAATTATAGTGAATACACATAATAGATCTATTTTATTTAAATAATGATTTTCTTAAGGTAACTTCTTAACCCAATTTTGATTCTTTGGGTTAATCTCCAACTTTCAAATTATATCAGGTTATTATTATGTCCTATCATATATTTCTACTTTCATTATGTGTACTTATAGTGAATACACATAATATATCTATTTTATTTAAAAAATGATCTTTTTAAGGGAATTTCTTAACCCAATTTCCAATCTTTGGGTTATTCTCATACATTCATATTATGCCATGATATTATTATGTCCTATATTGTATTTGTACTTTCTTTATGTGTACATATAGTGAATACACATAATAGATCTATTTTATATTAAAAATGATCTTTGTAAAGAATTCGTCTCAATCTCCTTTCATTGAGGCATATTTTGGATTAACACAAATTTCTTTTATACGGTGTATAAACCCCTTTGACTTTTACATTTATTCAAAAGGAATCTTTTTATACAAAGTGTTTTACTAAACGAAAAAAATGAATGTTTTTATTGTCGTACGTATGCGGCGACAATGACTTCTCCTCCGCCGTGACCATTATTTGAGTTTCGGCTTTCTCTACAAGCCATAACTTTTTATTAATGAAAAATAAATAAAAAGTTATAACTTTCTTTTATTTTGGTATTGAAAATCGTTTTGAATGTTTTTTTATTATATAAATGTGTTGTATTGATATCTTGTGATTGAAATGTGGAAATGTTATGTTTCCTTTATGCATGTTATGGTTTATGATACGTTTAAGCCTATTCATATGAGGAATGCATTGGACTTAATAAGTGACGGGTGGAGCCCGCTACAGCTCCACAATGCATCGGAAGGTCTCATGAGACAAACTAGTGTTTTGGCATGAGGCCTTGACAAAATCTTATTTGTGGTCTTATCACGAGGCCTTGACTACATGGTTATGATAGTCTGGCATTATTCATTCCATCATTAAGAAAGTGGTTATTGATATTTCATGTGATTATTCGACCAGTAGAATATCCATGTGAGTAAGTAAATGGCATTATTTAATTTTATTTTTTCCATATCATGTTGAAGTTCAAGATTAAAAAGGCTTTTGTTTTAGTTATACATTTCCTTAAATGTTAATGTTTATTTATGAAAGCTTCCGCAATATTGTTATCCTTACTGAGCATCTGAGCTCACCCCTTTCAATGTTTTAATATTTTCCAGGATGTGAAGAAGTATTTTATGAATGACCTGCAAGGGTAGTCAGAAAAGGATATGAGTGTGGACTATGGAGACTTTGTTATTGTAGTTTTTCACTTTATAATGTAATGTAACATTTATGAATGTATCTAGTGTTTCCAAGGCTACTAAACTAATCGGTATTTCGAGACTTGATCTTTTGTGATCATGCCAATGTTATGCAATAATGCACCGACTCTGGGTAGCTGGGGTCGGGGCGTTACAGTTGGTATCAGAGGCAGTTTAGTATTAACTTTGGAAGCTAGATTTAGATAAACTCTGATTAGAGCACATAGCCCAAAGATAGACTTTGAGGATTAGTATAGAATAACTTCCTAGAATTTTGGTATTATAGAGATTTTTTGAGTTTTCTGAGCTATACATCCCTGTCTGGATACGAGCAGGTAGAGGCGGCTCTGGCACAGATGTACCTAGGGGTAAAACCCTAAAACACCGCTTTGAGCTAGACTCAAACGGGAACTGGTGCATGTCAACAGGCCTTGCTGCACTCTTGGTTACGACACTCCCGGGGGATATGCTTAGGATAATTCTCATTTTCTTTAAAAACCACTATGAAGGGTTATTAGTATATGCTTTCTCAAAGAAATTGTTATTATTATTGTGGATTATATCCATAAATAGTTCAATTAGTGTTAAGTGTTTACAAGTATGGAATTATGTATTTTGATTCATAAACTAATCTAGTTTATGCCATTGTTTAGAAATGGATTCTAGTGGAAGGAATGGAAACTGTATCAATGCACGCACTCCGTGTAGGGATTTCCCTCCTGCTCAAGACAATTATTGTGGAGCTAGAGATACAACTGGTGTTGATCACCTAATCACCATACTACGACAACTCACTCAGGTTATGAATAATAACATTACTCGTATAGAGCACCCTGATCCACAACGTGGAGGATCAATGTTAGACCGCTTCATGAGGCAATAACCGCCAAAATTTAATGGGGGTACAAATCCTTTAGTAGCTGAGAAATGGATAAACTCCTTACAAAAAATATTCCACGCCTTGGGGAGTAGTGAAAGGGAGAAGGTTATCATGGTAGTTTACCGCCTCACTGGAGATGCTGATCAATGGTGGTCATTGATTCAAAATACAAAGGAAGATGAAGAAGTATCAAGTATGGAATGGAGATATTTCAAAGATCTTTTCTTAGAAAAATAATTTCCACATGACCATAGAGCAGATATGGAAAGGCAATTTCTGAGTCTGAGACAAAAGGAGGATGAGAATGTCGCAAAGTATGAGGCTAACTTTACAAGGTTAGCAAGGCATGCAGCAGATTATATACATAACCTAATAAGTAAGATTGATCGTTTCTTTGATGGGTTAAAACCATTTCTCCATCGAGCATTAGTCTCACAAACCTTCACATACTACGAAGATATTGTCTCGTGTGCTATCCAGACAGAAAAGGAATTCTCTAAGTCTTATGACAACAATGTAAAGCAAGAGAAGAAGAGAACGGTGGAACAAGAAACGAATAAAGGGAAAAATGGAAAGAAGGATTTTCCAATATTCGATAATTGTGGGAAGAATCATCCCAGTACTTGCCTGAAAGGAATGGGAGTTTCTTACAAATGTGGAGAAAAAGGTCCCCTGGCACGTGATTGCAAGGGAAAGAAAGAGGCTATCGATGTTGAATGCTACAATTGTAGGGAAATGGGGAATTATGAAAATGAATGTAGTAAGTGTCAGGGAAACTTACCTCAGAAAAAGACAAGGGATTAAGGAAAATCTTTTGTTGTTACTACAGTTGAAGTGGAATAATTAATGTATTGGTGCTTTTGGAAACAAGGATTGTATTCTGGTTATAAGAATAATGTGATATATATAAGGATTGTACTGCAGTACTTGTTTTTTTCATTAAGGTTTTTATATGATGAAGGTAATCATATTTTATGTATGTGACAATAAGAGAAACTTTACTTTGTTTGGGGAATCTGATTTTACAATTGATTTTGGAATTTAGAGTCCTTTTAGAAAAATTCTTGACATAGGTATTTTGGATAACTATATAGGTTGGAATGGATTAAGTTGAACCTTGGATAGTATTGTTTACGGTTAAAACATTTATGAAGATTATTTTTGGAATATTATAATACTATAGTTTTAGGAAAAGGACAACCTGCAGGGTGGGGAATAACTCGTCGTGTCAGACAAAGCTGCAGGAATCGAACCCACAACCATAGTGCGACAGGCCTTTATTACCTACCACTAGCCTAAAAGAAGTCCCTGGTTATTACGAAATAGTTTTACTAATCTAAATGGTATGTGTTAATATTTGGAACCTTATACAATTAGGATAAATAGAATATTTTTGAGTTCTATTACCTTTTAGAGTGAAAGATGGGTTTGTGGTAAAAAATTATTAACGAATGAAAGTCTACATGACAAGTATGTATATTCCCTTACATTCTTAGTAAATCTCCTAAATAAATTCCTCAAATTTATAAAAGGTTACTTAAAACAAAAACGTTGCCGGTTAACTTTTCCAACTGGGGATTCAATGACCGTTTAACCAATCATAAGTTTGTGATTTTCTTACGGTTAACTTTCTCCTAATCCAGTTTTCTACAACTCTCCATCAGACCTTGATGGTTTGTTTTTCTTCCATATCCATATTTTCATAGAATCCTATTATGGGCTATCTCGGGTGACCATTGTACTTATCTTTCATTCTTTTAACGTTATATTTTTATTAACCATATTTCCGATGTGGGTTTTCCACAATGGTATTTTCTATTTTAAACCTTTTATTTTCAAAGAAAAATTTCAAATTGCGAGGACGCAATTTATTGGAGGGGAGAATGTAACACCCCGAGCTTCCACGATACACTTCTCATTTAATAATGCAATAGCTTGCATTGTACGCAACTTCGAGTTCTGTCACACCGCAACTAATCAAAGTAGCCGTTATGAATAGTAATACCCACATTTTAAAATTATATAAATTTTATATTTCAAAAATGGACTTCATTTTTGTATTCGTAATATCGAAATTATCCTAAGTTGAATTTTTTGTAATTTTGTGAGAACTTCCAATTTTTTATGAATAGTGAAAAATACTTAAAAACACGTTTTTTAATCAAAAAAAATTTATAGTGATAAATTATACTATTGAGTGGTTTTAAAGTATAATTAGAATATATTTTTACCATTTTATCCAATGGTGTTCATTATAATTAATTTCACTTTGAAATTAGACATAAACAATTGTCAATCTTTTGATATATATTGTTTCTTAAAAACACGCTATTTGTTGTGACAGCGGGAATTAATTATAAAATTAATTAATGAAACTTATATATTTGGAATTTTTTAAAATAGACACAATTTTTGAATTCGGAATATCAATTATATCATAGGGTGAAATTTTGGCATTGTTCTGAAAAACATCAATTTTTGATGAATAGTGAAACCACTAAGTGGTAGTTAAAAAACTGATTTTTCGTTTAAATGAAACATTACCACTTCTGTGATTTGATTTTCAAAAATCATACATTCATGGTTGTCATTAGGAAGTAAAATGTGGTTCAATGGGATTGAAATAATTTTTTAATGAATAGTAACTTTTAAGTTTAATTATTCGCGATTAAAGGTAATTAGTGAAATTTAAGGTAAAAATGATATTATAAAAATATGAAAATACCTTTACAGTTGTCCTACCCCTATTTGATGTGTCATGGCCGACCCATAAAATCCATGGGTCAACTTGGGGACCCTATGGAGCCACTTTGCTAGAAAAATGACATAAATAACTTTTATTTAAAGTTAAAATAAAAATGTCACAAACATAAGTTGTTTTACTAAAACAATATTTAAATGATGTTATACAAGTCATATTTTTTACTATAAATATTCATTAGAAATATAAAAAGATTTCCTACATCATGATATTTTTTTTATAATTTTTAGACATTAAATAAATTAAATTATTTATGACACCATTATGATGCAGCGATTACCTCATTAATTAACGATTTAAATAAAATGAAAAGATAATGTAAAATACAAGGCTTGCACTTGTCAAAAACCTATTGGATGAGTATATTTCGAACCCTAATCACCTTATCCTCGAATTATATATGTGTGGGACCTTTAAAATCCGAAACTCATTATATAATAAAGTAACATTTCATTACTTTCCAAGAGTGCCCCTCCTCTCCACTTATAAAAATCCCCCACCACTACCACCTTACTCACACTTTCAAAGCCTTTTGTCTGGGCCACCCTCTGCTTAAATACTCTCCAAACTTTCCTCCCTTACTCCAAGAAGCCTCACTTTGGGCGTAATTCTTCCCAAGGAATCCTTTGGCTCAAATCATAAGAGTTACCCGATTTTAAGGTAATGTGTTATCTTATGTTATTTTGTTTTATTTTTCTTCTCCAACCCCCTAAACTCTTTTTATTAATTTCATTTGTAAGAACACCAGTATCCTCAATATTCTAGGATGTTTTTATAAGAAGTATTATAGCTACACTTATACACACCTATATCTATTGGTTAAAGAACATACTGTTTCTGTGGATGGCGAATTTCCGTCTCACGAAACGATGATTGTTCAACACTCATATAACACCTTCAAAGGTGGAAATTAAGATGTCACTATATTTATATATATGATATATAATATTTTTATGTTTTACTTAATGTTCTGTATTTTTCATTAATGGCATACCTTTATTGTTTCCATTATGGGTAAACGCGATATTTTCATTTTATGAATTGTGGACTATCGCCCCCTCAAAGTGATTTGAATCGTTAATCCCATATGTGGGATGTATAAAGGATGGAGTAAATGATATTATATATGATATTATAATGACATTATAATATACCTTTATATCATTGTGATTTCATTAAATACTAAATAGAAATGAAAGTAGCGTTCATGCGTACGTACGGCTTACCGTCTCCATGAACGGTGCATTTCATTTCTTACCTCTAAATGTTATGTAATATTATAAATGAATGTATATACTAGATATATATAATGTATATGATATATAAATCATGAATATAATTATGGATATAATGGATATTTTACCACATGAACAAAGTGTAATTATAAGAAGTTTATTTTTTACTCAAGTACCTAAGATCGACAAAACGACCGTTATAAACATAAATAATTACATAATGTTCATGAAATGGTAAGAAGTGATGTAAAAGGAATAATGAACTTGAAAAAGGTTCTTAAAAAGGTAGATATTAACTCTAGTTTATTATTCATGAGATCAAAGAACGGTCGAGTGAATTCGGACACGAGGTAAGGGAACTTCTTAACCCAATTTCCATCCTTTTGGTTAATCTTCTACTTTCAAATTACGTCATGATATTATTATGTCCTATCTTGTATTTGTAATTTCTTTATGTGTAATTATAGTGAATACACATAATAGATCTATTTAATTTAAAAAATGATCTTCGTAAGGGAACTTCTTAACCCAATTTCAATTCTTTGGGTTAATCTCCTACTTTCAAATTATGTCATGTTATTATTATGTCATATCCTGTATTTTTACTTTCTTTATGTGTACTTATAGTGAATACAAATAATATAACTATTTTATTTAAAAAAATGATCTTTGTAAGGGAATTTATTGACCCAATTTCCAATCTCTGGGTTAATCTCCTACATTCAAATTATGTCATGATATTATTATGTCCTATATTGTATTTGTACTTTATTTATGTGTACATATTGTGAATACACATAATAGATCTATTTTATTTTAAAAGTTATCTTTGTAAGGACTTTGTCTCAATCTCCTTTCATTGAGGCATATTTTGTTTTATACACAAATTTCTTTTATACGGTGTATAAACCCCTTTGACTTTTACGTTTATTCAAAAGGAATCTTTTTATACGAAGTGTTTTACTAAACGACAAAAATGAATGTTTTTCTTGTCGTACGTATGCGGCGACAATGACTTATCTGCCTCCGTGACCATTATTTGAGTTTTGGCTTCCTCTACAAGCCATAAATTTTTTTTAATGAAAAATAAATACAAAGTTTTAACTTTCTTTTATTTTGGTATTGAAAATGGTTTTGAAAGTGTTTTTATTATATAAATGTGTTGTATTGATATCTTGTGATTAAAATGTGGGAGTTTTGATGTTTCCTTTATGCATGTTATGGATTTTGATATGTTTAAACCAATTCATATGAGGAATTCATTGGACTTAATAAGTGAAGGGTGGAGCCCGCTACAACTCCTCGATGCATCGGTAGGTCTCATGAGACAAACTAGTGTCTTGGAAAGGGGCCTTGACAAAATCTTATTTGTGGTTTTGGCACGAGGCCTTGACTACGTGGTCATGATAGTCTGACATTATGCATTCCATCATTAAGAAAGTGGTTATTGATATTTCATGTGACTATTCTACCAGTAGAATATCCATGTGAGTAAGTAAATGGCATTATTTAATTTTATTTTTTCCATATCAGGCTGATGTTCCAGTTTAAAAAGGCTTTTGTTTTAGTTATACATTGCATTAAATGTTAATGTTTATTTATGAAAGCTTCTACAATATTGTTATCCTTATTGAGCATCTGAGCTCATGCCTTTCAATGTTTTAATATTTCCTAGGATGTGAAGATGTATTTTATGAATGACCTGCAGGGGTAGTCAGAAGAAGATATGAGTGTGGACTATGGAGACTTTGTTATTTTAGTTTTTCACTTTATGATGTAATGTAACATTTATGAATTTATCTAGTGTTTCCATGAATACTAAACTAATCGGTCTTTCGAGACTTGATCTTTTGTGATCATTCCAATGTTACGCAATAATGCACCCACTCTGGGTAGATGGGGTCGAGGCGTTACATCGGCGATGGCTGGAGTTCCTCTAGGACTATGACATTGACATAGTCTATAATCATAAGAAGGGGAACATGGTAGAAGATGCATACTATAGGTTTTCTAGTAGTTTCTGAGTGAGGTGATAGTGCAACTAGCAATGTTACAAATATCCCTAGTGGATAGAGATGGAATAGCATACCTCTAGTCTATTACATTAACTCCTCCACTTCTTCAGCAAGTTCGGGCGGAATAGATTTGGGACATTGACTGCAATGCTCGATGTGATCAAATATTTTCTAGACATGAACATGAATGATTTTTTGAAGTTGTTGAGAACGGCAGCCTCTTTAGAGGACGTACCATGGTACTGGTGGCGCTACGGGAGGAGGTGTGAGGGATTTCCATATGTCCCCTTTGGTGGAACAGCTAGCTGTGGAGAATATGTACAAGAACATTTGAAATCAGTACTGGTGGCCAGGGATGAAAAAATTGTGGAATATTTTTTTGCTCGATGCCTCACTTATCAACAATAAATGTCGGGCATTAGGTTCCAGCAAGCATAGAACAACCAATAAAGTTTCTGAAGTGGAAGTGGGATTGAATCATTATGGACATTGTGATAGGGCTTCCATGTACATCCAGGGTACAAGATTCCATATGGGTGATCGTGGAACAACTCACCATGTTGGCCCACTTACTATCTATATGAGATTAAGGATCATTAGAGGGCTAGGGACACCTCTACGTACATGAGATTGTCCGGATTCGTGGGGTGCCATCGACTACTGTCTCTGACCATGACCAATGTTTTATATACCAGCTGTGGACGGGATTACAGGAGGTGTGTGGGACTCATCTGTGTTTGGGCACCAGCTTTATTTCACAGAGTGATGGTTAGACAGAGGGGACTATTCAGACGCTAGAGGACATGCTACGATCTTGCGTCCAAGATTTTGGACTCAGTTAAGTGGATCAATTTCTATTGATGGAGTTTTGAAACAACAAAAGTGATCACTCCACCATTGGTATGACACCATTTGAGGCCCTATACAGTTGACCATGTATATCACCTCTATACTGGACATGCCCAAGGGATTCATCACTTATAGGTCCAGTGTTGGTACATGCAACCACTAAGAAGGTGCAGGTCATCCGGAAGCGGATGAAGACTACACATAGCAGATTGAAGTCATATGCAGACGGGAGGTGGAGATCGTTGGAGTTCGAGGAGGGATACCATGTCTTCTTACGGGTCTCACCTCGATGAGGTTTATAGAGATTTGGCTGAGACTGCAAGTTATCACAGATTTTTATCATACCATTTATGAAACATCAGAGTATAGGTGAGGTGGCATTCTGCTTGGCACTACCACCACAGTTTGGGAGGGTTCACGACCTCTTCCACGTATCCCAGCTGAGGAGTTATGTGCATGACCCATCTCACTTCATCGACCACGGTGAGCTGGACATTGGTGATGGATAAACATTTATGTAGGTTCTAGTTTTGATTGAGTATGGACATGAGCGAGCACTTCATTTATGGTTGATACCTACTGTGCACATTCGCTGAAAGCACATGATCCTCTATGAGAGCACATGGGAGTAGGAGGCTAATATTTGTGCTCAATACCCCCATTTATTTTCTTAGTATATGTTGTGTCTTTCAGAGATTAAATCCCTAAGGTGGGGAGAATGTAAAGTCCCATATATTACATTAAAATTTATTTTTTAATTATATGGAATTATTATGAGTCTATGAATATTGACGATGCGTGATTTTGAGGCCTGGTGTGTCCGAAATGTATTTCAAATCTTTTTTATGGTACATTTAGTAAATGAACGAGTGTTGTTTTCTAAATTTTAACTAGTTCACAGATTAATAATCTGACTGCACCGTTGAATCCACATCACTGAGATTTTCTTATGGGAGACTTCGCATTAACCATAGAAGGTTGGGAGAAAAATATATGTTTTGGGACCTTTAAAAGAATAATAAAATAACGTAGTTATTTTATGTTCTCTCATATCTTTTCCTCCAACGGACAAGTAGCAGTGGAAAGACCACTGATGTGTCAAGTCATTAAATGTATTAACCCTTCAAATACTTTGTAACAGTTTCGTTGGAAATTATAAAGATTCCTATTAATTGAACCCCCATAATTTCTATAAATGATACTTGCCCCCCTCCTATTTAAATGGAGTTTAGGGAGGGGTGTTGGATGGATTCATCAAGCGACGATGTTCTGATAATTTTCTAGGTCACAAACCACTTAAAGGATGGGGCTGGTTCCAGCGTGCAGTGACGAGAGATATCGAACACCAAACCATAAAACGATGATTGAGCAGTATCGTTGGTGGCATGATGTGGGGGTTCCGAATACCGACTATTCCTCAATCATGGACATTCTCCAATGATCTAGAGGTACGGTTTTAATCTTGTTTTGTGTCCGAGATTTGTTGATGATTTATTGTTATCCACTTTCTATCTAGCTAACATGGAGGGTGCAGGACAAATGACCAAGGATCAGACCCTCTTCCAATGTTGGAATTTTGGTGCCTTCTACGCAGGCATTATTTTCAGGTTGGATGTGACCTAGGAAGAAAGATGATGCAGGCGGTTGGCACTGGCTAGCCGTGATGAATAATCGACATCATCTCGTGAAAAAGGGAATTCCCTATTAGCTGCGACTCCGATTTCGTGACGGTGGGTGACCTTACAGTGGAAAAGGGAACTGCATCTCAGCCTTCCGAAAGGGGGACCCCACCCCCCCCCCCTCCAGTGGCAGCTCGGGAGGGACCCATTACAGTGGGTGGTGCGTGCCCAGCTGGCCGTGCTCCACCACAGACCGGGCCATGCAAGCCCAGTAGGCCGCACCCCCACTAGTCACACCGTGCGAGCCCCATGTGCTGCGCTGAGCGAGCAGCATGGGCCGGTCTGGCCCACCACGGTTTATCCCAGCCTGCTCAAACTCATACCCAACTATGCCCAATTTTGCTTAAAGGAACATAAAATGAGAACCAGGTGTCCATTTGACGAACCGTCTGCAGCGTTGAGACCCTTGAAGAGAGAAGGAATTTTCGGTATCGTCTACTTGAGTTTTTGAGGAAATTCGAGTATGGCCATGTTGGATCTAATCTGAATCCAACTGGGCCCTCGGAATAAAAACTCTTATAACTCACATACCGAACGTCCGATTGACACACTGTCTATCACGTTGGAACCCTTATGAAAGGGAGATCCCTTGGGTTACTACTTTATGGAGAATAGTGGTGGTTGAGGTACGACTGATATATTGAGGTGAAGATTCTACAGAGCTGGAGCGCACTAGGTGCGAGGAATCTTGTGGCTGGCTGTAACGTGAAGAAACAACATCGATCCTGTGTGGGTCATCATCAATAAGATCCTATCTAGGTCAGCGCTCAGCAATCATATGTGGGTCTGCGCATACCGATCCTATGTTGGTCAAATCCTATTTGGGTCAGTGCGGGCTATTACCTATCGATCCTATGTGGGTCAGCAGTAGTGCCTCTTAACAGAATAAGATTATCTATATTATAACTAATCATATGTACTTTTATACTTAAGTAATACCAGTTTGAGTTGAGTCATTTAAATTTGAGGTGTTATCTTTGTGGTGTTACATTTTTGGTACTTTTACCTTCATGGAGTTACATTCGTGGTGTTACCTTTGGGGTGTTATCTTATTGGTGTTACCTGTCTGGTACTTCTATCTTCGTGGTGTTACCTGTGTGGTAATTTTACCTTCGTGGTGTTACCATCATGATGGTATCTTTGTGGTGTTACCTGTGTTTTAATTCTACCTTCGTGGTGTTACATTTTTGGTATTCCTCACTCATGAATAAGATGAGTATATTTGTAGAACTTAGGTATATGTTGGGGAATATACCTTAGTATAGTTGATGTCTATCACTTAATTATTGAGTTTGAGGACTTTCTTTGTGGTTTATCCTTTGTGGAACTCTATGAGTCCTACAGGTGTCTCAGGGTCCCTACTGAGTATCGTTATAATCACCCATGCACGGGATATACTGACACATTTTTGTGCTTTGTGCAGATGACGTAATATGTTGATCGAAGCTGAGGGAGCCAGGACAGGATGGCACCCAGAGGTGGACCATTTCGCGTGACGTGACGTATGGACTACTAATCATGAGATGTACCTACCCTTCAAGAAGGCTCCTTGGTTGATGATCCAGGAGTTGTTTTTCACTTTTTTAGTTGTATTTTTACTTTTTAGTTGTACTTGTACTTTTCAGTTGGGCTTGTATTCTGGCCCCATTACTTTCAGCCCTCTTTTTAATTCAGTAGTTTTATTCATGGTTTCTTCTAATTGTGTTATTAAACGGTGTATTTGTACAGGTTAAAAAGGCAATGCCTTCCCATTTTACAGATATGTCTTTCAGTTCTATTCGGTAGCCCCTGGACTATGGAAGGTGGGATTGGTGTAGTCACAACACGTGTCCTGAGGGATGGGTCATGACAACTTACTGAAATAAAATTTCAAACTTTTTAAGGGGATGCGGTTTTTCCCACTGATTCAATTTTCATTTAATAAAATGGTTTATTTGAGTATGATTTCCAATGAAGTTAATTAATCCTTCTTCAATGGTGATGGGAATCTCAAATGGATAGTCATCAAATTTCCCATAACACTAGTTGTTTACATAGTTCATCTAATTTGAATCTATTAAATAAAAAAGTCAAAATTTGGGACGATAATTTTCAAACAATTGAACATATAAAAGTTAAACCATGAAAATTAAAGTGAAAACTCATAAATGAAATTTATTAATTATCCTATGAATTTCTATTTTAAATCTATGTTATCAGTGGTCTATTTTATAACATAAAATTTAAAAATATATTTTTCCTTTTATACTTCTATGTAGATATATTTTAAATTTACTAGGGAATCTTATGATGGAGTGTAAATCCATGTGTGAATTAAAGAATCTTTTTCATGAACTAGTTACCTGTGGATTTTTTATCCCAAGAGCACATTCAAGGTTATTACCCCATGGTACAACTTTTTCAGATCCACATTCAATAGTAGTATCTTGAAAGGTAATTTCTAATTGAAATCCTATTTCACTATAATTTACCAAAATAATGGGATATTTTCTATATGTTTAATATTATACCTACGGTTTTCACTATATTTTCCTAATCTGAATCCCCAAAAATCACGAGATTTGATTAGACACAAACCATAAAAATCAATATATTTTATAAATATATATTTCCAGACATTTTACATATAAATATAGGTTATACTATACTAATGGGTTAATAGAACAATTCTATTCCTGTAATTAAATATATATCACAATTACATGAATCAATGATTCATCAAAATTATTTTTAAATTCCATTAAATGTAATTATAGTTCATTGATATTATAATATTGTATGGGATAATTAAATGAAATATATAAGAAAGGGGTGATCTATAAATCCCATTATTGGAATCATTGATGAATTATATGAACTAATTTATCACATGATAATATAGAGACCAAAAATAGTCACACAGAAATGAGATAATTATAATCATGAAAAAAAATCTTGACATAAGTGGTTTCCAGCAATATACTATCTGAATTTGTAAAAAAAATAAAAAGTGACATCATAAAATTGACAAAGCATACCATTAATGAAAAATAACAAAAAAATCCAATGATAGTCACCTACACACCATACATGGAATTTAATTATATAATAACATTTTCCAATGCATTAGAGTTATATGTAATTTATGTCCAACCAATCACATTAATTTCAAGTACATGATTTCTTGTTCCTTATTGATCATAGATCACTATAACATCATTCATCACATTCAATCCTGTGATTATGGATTTTTGTTTGAATCCTATAATTCCACCATAATTGAAGGTTATGTATAAATTAGTGAATACCATTGAGTTTAAACATGGATTATTATTCCCAACACCAGTTTTTAGGATGGAAAATAATGGGAAAATGTCATTATTATAATAGTTATTCACAAAACCGCATAGAACGAATTAAAAGGATTCAACTATGGTTACCCATTTAATAGGATTAGTTGTGAATTGAAGAATAGGTGTAACAATATATGTTGACATGATTCATTGGAAAAAAATATCTCAATAAAAATAATGTTCATGAATAAAGATAAAAAGTAAGAGAATCCTTTAGTTCAGTGTATTCTAAAAAATATTGGTATTTGATTATTATGTTATTGAGGAAACCATATGAAGGATTTATATAGGTATAGCAGGAGGAGATATATGATCAATGGGTATTTAGTGAAGAGGAATGAGATATGGGTGATTATTTATTAAAAAATATAAGGATTTATTATTTGATTCAAATATTAGGTTCTAGAATCTATGTAAAAAAATAACCAAAACCATAAATCTTACCCTGGTTTTGATCATGATATAATCCAAATACTAGTTGTTTCCAATATTTTATAATGTTTATAAATGAAATAATTAAAATAATATAATTCATGGTGTATATGTGAGTCATGTTTATAATGAATTGATTTAAATATATTATTATACATTAATATTTTTGGGGTATTGGTTAATAGATTGTATTGTGAATAAAATAACATCATGAAACAATATATTAATTTTAAAACTATTTTTTATATTGGATTCCCTGAATAGTATGTATTTCATCACTTATGGTCTATTATCATTGCCTAATACATACCATATATTTATATCATATTTAATCATTATTAAAAAATTGAAAATCTCATAAAATTATAAAAAATTCAGATGTGATTAATTTTAACATGATGATTTAATAAATGATATTTATTTAATCATAATATTGTTTCTAAATATGATAATTTGCACTTTTTAGAGAACATTACTTCTATGATTATGAATATAAATCATATTTTCATCATATAAATGATCTTGCTCCACCATAAATACCTGTAAATTTAACACATATGATGGTTTAGGTATATAATTTATCAAGAGAGATACATGGAATAAATAGTTAACATGGAAGTGGTTATGTGGATGTTTTATGAGGTAGGAAACTCTCTCTAATCTACTCGGAATCATGAGAGGTCCAATATACATAGGTCTTTGATTTATTTTCATACAAAATATTGTAACCTTATTCTATATTTAAATTGATAGAATACCATTATCAATAATTTCAAACTCTAGATCACATAAATTCTTTTCAGAAAAATATTTCTATTGGCTATACTATGACATAATTTATTATTTAATGTATATAACTTTCTTTATCATTTCCTCATCTATACCTAGTAAAAATTTCCATTCATTAACTATATTCTTCCTAAAATTATGGATTTCTACATTTCATTCTGTAGAGGGATTCATAGGGATCGATATCACTAGTTGAATGTAATCTATTGTTGTAAGAAAACTCGACTAGGTGAAGCTGTTAAACTCAACAACTATTTAAATAAATAGAACAAAATCATAGAATATCAACTTTGTAACAACTAAAACTCCAGAATCCTGGAGTCTTTGGTTATATTATTTCATTGGAATATGATACATGGAATCACATCCCAAAGGATCAAATAGTTTAGTAGTCCTTGAAAACACTATACATACTTGAAATTCACATTAAATTATAATCCTATTATAAAAGAATTATTTTGTTTAGAAACATGATTTTTACAATTAGTCTATCTATTCCTATTAGTCATAGTACACTTCAAGGTATATTAGGTAAAATAAACATAACAAATTGGTGAGATCATACTCTATGAAAGGATATCTGTATAAAAGAAGCCATCATGGATCATTAATAAATGAATATTAATAAATATAGAGAGGTAAATTATGGAATACACATGATATTTAATAAAAAACATTATTATTATCAGTTGTTATGAAATTATCATTATAGAAATTTAAATAAATGGAATAAATGTTTTTTCAATAACTTGTGTACAATCTAAATCCACATATAATATCATATTAAATTTCTCATGGATAATAAAAACTGAATTCTCAATGTTGGAAATGATAAATATTGAATGAAATGATCTCATAAAATATGTTATCTATACTATTATGTCCTTTCATATGACAATTTTGTCATTATATGAAATCACCATTTAATTTTTCAAACTTATTTTCCTAATGAGACCTAAAGATGCATCGATGGACTATCTATAATCAGGCTGACTTGTGTATTGCATGATCAACACATTCCCCATATATCAAAATGATATATTTAATTCATGAATCCGTATTATTTATCTAAAAGTATAGGAATTTAATATATTATTATCAATATTTCCTATAAAATCAAAAAATATTCATTGTATAGAAAATATATAAAAATGTTAAATGTTTTAGGAAATAATCACATTATTTATTCAAGAATATGGATATTAATGAAAATAGAATATCCAATGATCATAAGTAAGTGAATGATTCAATGGATTGTAAATTTTATATATATACCTAGTGCTAGAAAAGTAATATATAGGGTTTTTTGTAATTTATGATTAAAATTACATCAAAAATACTAGTAAAACATTATTTTACTAAAACATCTATTTCAAATTGAAATTAATTTTTTTAATATAATACAAAAAATGAAGGGAATAAAATTCATAGAAAATAACAGTATAAATATGAAAATTAAGAATTAATGAATTAAATAATTATAAATGTTGGGAAACCCGCTCTTATACTATAATTAAAAAAACATTTATTTTGAGTTTTTTTATAAAGGGGAACAAATTACTTCATTTAGAAAATGATTGAAAGATAATCTTAATTTTTTTTGTATAATGTTAAAATGTGTTAAAATGAATTTATATAATTGTCATGAAATAATGATTTTCCTGAAAACCTTTTTTGAAAACATGGTCATGAATGACAAATATTCCCCTGCAAAGATTTAAGAAAAGACAATAAAATATAATGAAGAAATTATTAAATAAACCCCTACCACATGGGAAATATTTGATTCATATGACACATGGAATAAATAACATAAAACTAAATAGTAAATTAAATTAATAGAACTATATTAATTATATAAAAAATTAATTTGTATAATATGTACCTCAATAGATAAATATGTAGTGATTATGTCATATGTCTCATAGAAGTTAATGTGAGATGAGGAACCCCAACCACATTGTAATCAATCTAATCATATACATCATGAATAAATAATATTTAAAAATAATTAAATATAATTATAATAAATAAATTCATTATTTAAAATTAAAAAGGGAATTTATATATAGATCATAAAATAATATAGGTGCATAACATCATATATTCCTTAACGAATGAAAATTGAGGTGAATCCCTATCCTCATGCATCATTTTAGCTGTGTATAGATTTATCATCCAACAATATTTTTTATAAAATATTATATATATAATAAATATCCATATAAATATTCATAATATCCTATATTATATTTCTATATCATTTTTCCACTTGTTTATTAATTATTTCTCATTATTTTCATCATTTCATGTGTCCATTTCCATCTTTTCTCAGGCGAGTTTAGTCACGAGTTTTCAATTTAATTTCCATAGGATAAAAACCACATCATAAAGAGAATGAAAATTATTTAATAAATATTATATTTATTTATAATATGATTTTTTTATAACTATTAATTTTTTAGAATATAGAAAATTAATTGCATCTTATCGTGGAGATGGTAGGTTTCACATATGAACAACTGACGATATAATTTCTTTAATGGTGAATGGGTAGAAAAAATAGATGATATATTAATTTTAAATAATAAATATAATTTTATAAATATAATATATATCTATTATATCCATCAGTATAAATATATGATAATAGTGGTGATGAGAAATGAATTACACCGCTTTGTGGAGACTATAAGTCCTACGTAATCACACACAATGTTTTTCAGTCATAGGATGGATAAAAGGTAGAATATGGTTATATCATACTCATAAAAATATTTGATTATATATATATATTAAATATTATTAGTTAAAATATTATGTAACAAACATATGAATTGGAATCTGGAGAAGAAGTAGAAATGAAACCTTTAGTAATAACAACTAACACTTGTTCAATGGACATCCCATAGATCCCTTCTCAATGGATCTATTGTTAGTTTTTTAGAAGTACCAAAAAAAATATATCAAGAATAGTGATTTTTAAGTGACATCGGAGATTTTGGTTTAGTTATATGGCTTAAGATGTTGTAAATAAGAAAAATAATGGGTTCTCATTTATAATTTCGGTGAGGGGAACATTAGGAATTTATAAAAATACTAAAATATAATAATACTAGTGTTGAATAAAATTATTAAAATGGAAAATAAATTATTATTGGATGAAAAATAAATCCATATATTATCCAATTAGTAATAATTTATATTTTAGGATTTTTAAATAATTTTAAAAAATATTATATTCATTAAATATAATTTTTTTCAATTTTTACACTATTTATTTAACCGACTTTAATAACATTATTACAAAACTAAAACATACAAAAATAGTCTAATACATTATAATATGACATAGAGATATATTAAAATTTTTTATTACCTTAAATATCTACAATTAAGTTACCATACATATTTTTAATAACATCTATATTATTTATCCATTAATTGAATAATTACTACCTCATAATTGTTTAAAAACATTATGTAATTATATCATCCCTAAAAATAAAAAAACCATTATTTAGATAAATATTTTATATTAAAAAATAATATTTATATTTGAACATATCCTCAAAGTCACACTATATTAAAAATTTTATAGCTTTTTAAACCATGAATGTGACATCTTGGACATTTTTTATATAAAATATTATAGATGTCATAACCACAACCATATATCCCTAAATGGACATCTAACAAAACCGTTATTAACTATGTAAAATAAACACACATCCCATACGATTTTAGAAAGGTTCATTGTCTTTATATAGTACGTATCATATTATTTTTACCCTAACTTACAGGATTTTCCTTTTTCTGTGGTAATAATCATTCTATGTTCACTATTATTTATGGCCAAAATTTATGGCCATATTTCATGAATTTATCTCCAAATATTAAAAATATAAAATAGATATTTTAAAATAGAAAATATAATTTTTTCTAAATTTAATTTTAAAATAAACTATGAAAAATGAAATTTAAATTTGTTTTCCGAAAATACATTTTCTGAGTATAAATGTGTTTTTATATAGGATTAAAAATTAAAATTTATTCCAGTAAAAATTATATTATATTTTATAATAACATATAATTTTTTTAGTTGATTTTTCTTATAAAATGGATTTTTTCAATTGGATGAAAAGATACAGCATTCAATAAAAATAGTTTTTTCAGTATTCACTAGAAAGTAATACTTTGAACGAAAATCCAAATGATTCCCCTAACAGAATTTAAATTTTATGATATCAAAATTAATTTTCATCTGAATAAAGGTACTATTATGGTGGTAAAAATTATTTATATTACTTTCTTCTAATAATCAATAAAAATCATTTTTGATGAAAAAATATTATTGAATAATAAAATAACAATTAAAAAATCATGTTATTATTAAAAAAAATTATCTATACATTATAAAATATTATGAATATTATATATTTTAAAATTCCATTAACACTATTTATTCCCACATTTTTAACTGGTATGTTATAATAGTCACTTTTAAATAATAATATTTCAATATTTTTTTACCTAAGTGTCAAGTGTCACATAAACAGTCGTACAAAATGATTTAATTTGAAAATCACAATTTTTTTATAGTATCCCCCAATTTCAATAAATTACTCATAATTTAAACACATACTCTGTATATAGGGTTTGAAAATTCAAAATAACTTTTTTGAAATCCCTAATTTATAAAAGGGTCAACAAAATATTCCCGTGTGTTTGGAGAAAGGGAAATACAAAGATTAGATGTAATAACACATAATTAGTTTGCGTTTTAGTGAACATAATTTTGAGGTGAAAATATAGATGTGGATATGAAAACAAAATTCCAAGGAGTGATGGATAGTGGTAGAGAAAATTGCTAATATAATGGTAAACATTACAAAACCAAAAGTTTGTGACGAGATAAATGGACAATGATTTCTCTATAAGAAATGAAAGAAGATAATTTTTATTATAATAAAATTTTCATATATTTTAGGAATTACATTAATATAATGAGTAATAATAAAATGAAATATAATTACATGATAATTAGTGTTTTAAACTTTTAATTATTTCCATGAAAACACATAATTTTCACAAAATGATAAGTATAAATTTGTAATGGATGAATCACTAGAATAAACATCTATGGATAAAAAAATCATGAAAAGAAAAATATTATGTTAATAAAAAAATAATTTTATTATAGTATAAGATAATATCCAAAATAAATAAACATTCATTTGAGGAAAACTAGTGCAATCTCGCAAAATATAATTGTAATACAAAAAAACAAACTAGATTATTTAATAATTATGAATACTTAAATGTACTCAAAATTATTCAAATGTAATATTGATTTGAAAATATCATAATTATTTGATCACATGTCCGTTTAAGGTAACATTAATATTTATCTCAAAAAATATGCACTATCTAAACATTTAATCTCTAATAAATGAAAACCAATTCCAGAAATAATATGAATAAAAATAAATCATCAACAAAATAATATTTTCCATCAAAAGAAAATTTATCCTTTATTCCAACAATAAAATATAAAAATATTTTATTTTCATTAATTGTGTAGTGTTACCAAAAAATTATCATCTTCCAAAATAATATAAATCACATAACACCAAAGAAATTTTTTAATCACATTTTTATTTATAAGATATTGTGAATGCTCTTAAAATTAACGCATCCTTTAAATCCCATATTGTCTAAATAAAATTTCCAAGAAACTATAACATCATATAGTCCTGTAATAAACATGCATCCTTTTCACCATTCTGTCATGGGTTCAATTCTCATGACTATACAAGATATCATGTGTTAGCACTAGACCTATGGTATATTATTTTTATGAAATTATATCAAAATAAACCACAAAAAATTTCAAACAACAAATAGTCATAATAAAAATAACCATTATATATTCTTTGTTAATGAAGTTCATTAACCTCAATGGTTATCATATACATTACATTTTTTCCTTCCAAAAAAATATAATAATCCATAATTACCTTAAAATAAATGATTATATAATCCCTAATGGTTATCCATAACATTAGATATATTTTAACAAAATGTTAAAGTGTTATTCATTAAATAATTGTAACATATACTAAACGAAGGGGTCATATTTCAATAATGTATCCCAAAATATCCTTAATCATGATTAACACCCATAACATAAAACATCAAAAGGGTGTTTAATAATTTTAACATATAATCAAATTTAAACTCATAAACCCATGATTGTGTCTATAAATATTATGTTAATTAAGACATATATTCTTCAAAAATAAATATAATTCTTAGACGCTTTAGGATTCGTATATCCAAAATACAAATGGTAAAATTCATCTACAAAATAATTATTGATTCCCACTAAATAATATTCTCATAATTACACTTCAATTGTTGGAAAAAAACATAGTCACTTTCTGGTACTAGTAGTTAACATTACGAATAGTTCATTGTATTAGATAATACAGAAGTGACCCACATTTAAGGTAATGTTCAATTTATGCTTTTTAGGATGAAATTTGATTCCCAGCATCATAAAAATCATTTTTCCCTTCAATTGGTTTCTTTATATCATTTTTACCATAGTTAAATCATTTTACAATTCATTAGAGATATTATATAAGGTGTCTCTTTTCCCTTTCCTATCATGATGGAAATTAATCCTTCCTTCCTCCATGGTATCCACTAACTATTATCTCAAAAAACATTTTACTTTTTTTCTTTAGGGATTCTGAGTATTGGATATAGTGTATGTTTTTTATTTTATATCATGATAACTGAATATGAATAATCAAGATATAATTCACTCCCATTATTAATCAATTTTGATGCATAGAATCACTATATTGTCCATCACATTCAATGTTAATTTTTACTCAAAAAACTATAATAATAAAATTTATCTATCAAATAATAAAGAAATATTATTCTAAATAATGGAATATTATTCTCAATTTAGGAGTCTGTAGGTTTAAACTAGTTTAACCAAGTTTATTACCAAATCATTTTGACGTTTTCCACTATTTATTGTTATTCGCAATGTCATTAATAGGGTCATATTAACTAATATATGATTTTTTTAAATATATTTCCCAATTATTATAATAAAATTTCTGTATTACCAATTATATAAACCATAACTCCAAAATATCAGAGTTTTTGTTAGTTTATTAAATTACAATATGAAAAAAATAATCACATACTGAAAGACTAGAATGATCAGTTATATTGATAAACTATTTATATACTCAAATTTAAAACAGCATGTTTATCATAAAATACTCAATTTTTCTCTCCAAGAACTCCATTGTTCCCCTTATCCTATCAATATAAATTAATCATAGAATAATTTGGATTATCATGTCGAAAATAATACATTAGAATGTAAATAGAATAAATTATGTGTAAGGATATGCATACATCGAATACCATAAAAAAATAAAATGAAGTGAATCATAAAAAATTTAGAATGGTAAATTACTAGCACACATTCCATTTGATAAATAAAATTTCTTAATTATAATATAATTCCAAAAAAATATGGAAGTGTAAATAGTTGGAAAAAGTATGTTAAATAAATTACATGTACAAATACTTCATCCGTGGAAAATATTATATTGAAAATAATATGGATAATAATAACTGAATTATTAATTAGGAAAATGAGTAATATTAAATCCCATGATATAAAATATCAGCATATATATACTATCATGACCTTTCATAATATAGTTTAATCATTATAGGGAAAACCTAATTTAAATAGGATAACTTATTTTTCTCATGGGAACTACCAATGCATCAAAGAGGTTTCTATAATTCAGCCTCACCGGTGTCATTCATCTCTAACACCTTCCTCGTTTATCAAAATGTTCAATTGAATTCATAAATAAATATTCATTATAAATAAATATCCATATTTATTAAATGATATATATTTATCAATATTTTACAATTAATTGAATAACATTCAGTGTATAACCTCTATGTAACAATTTTATATGATTTCGTAGATAATTATATAAATCTTAAATATATCTAGATACTTAAGGTAAATGAAATATATAATTAACAAAAGTAAGTGAATGATTTAAAAGATTGTATAATTTCAATGTATAACCAATATTGAATAGGTAAAATAATTTTTTTAATTAATGAAAAAATGTCCTATAAAAAGATCATCAATAACATTTATCATGAAAATATACTTTTAACATTGAAATCCATGTTTAAAAAGAAACTGTAAAAATTTGAATGAAATAATTTTCATTTAAAAAAACATTGAAAACATGTAAATGATACATCATTGAATTAATTCATCATTATGAGGAGAAAATAGCACCACGTTTTATAAGTTAAAAAACATTTATACTGTAATTTTTTCAGAAAAAGGAAAAAAAATCCTTTTTTGGAAAATGATTTGATGATAAATATTAATAAAATTTTAAAATTTTAAGAAATGTTTAATGAATAAAAAATAGTGTAGCGTAGAATTTAAAAATAGTTTGAAAGCTTTTTTTTTTGAAAATAAGGACATGGATGGAAAATATTCCATAGTAGAGTCACAAAAATATATAATCCCGAATATTGAAGAGATTGTGAAATAAAATCATACAACTTGATAATATTTTGAATCTAATTCCCCATATAATAGATAAAATAAAATTAGAAATTTAATTAAATAACAATAATGAAATTTATAGTATGATATATTAATGGTTATGTGTATACACCACACAAAATAAATAATTGGTGAATATAATTCATGTATCACTTAATTAAAGGTGAGACAATAAACACTTCCCAAAGTTTAATCTGTAAAATCATATACCCCATGAGTGAATAACATTTAAAATAGTTTTATATTTAATACTAATTAATAAATTCTTGATATAACATGTGTAAGTGGTATCATATACCTCTCATAATAGAATATAAGTTCTAAACATTAAATATGCCTAAATGAATGAAAATTGGGATGAAGTTCCTTTCCTTACACATCAATGTAGTTGTGTTTACTTTTAACCTTGAGTATAATGTTATAATAATTTTACTAATATATTATATTATAATAAACAGTTTTATATTATCTTATATAGTCATTTTACAATCATTTACCGCAAATTTCTTAATAATGTTTCATTATTTTCATAATTCCAGCTGTTTGTTCTCTTGTTTTCTAATCCATGTTTGTCTTGAATGAATTTTATCATTTTCAGAGGAAATAGATCCATCATATACATAATTATATTAATAATATATATCTCATATTTAACATTTCAATACATTTTTTAGGACCTTTATTTATTTTGAAACATGGAAAATGAATAACATCATGTGGTGGAGACAATAGGTCGTAAGTACACACATGTGACGATATAATTCCACTAATGGTGAATGTGTGTATAAATATATGATAAACTAATTTTAAAAAATCTATATAATTTAGTAAATAGACAATATATACATTAGTAACATCAATATAACCATTCATGTATAGTAGTGATGAAAAATGAACGACACCACTATGTGGAGACCTTAAGTCATACCTATGAAAACATCGTGCTTTCTTTTTTTCTTGGATGGATAAAAGATTTGATATGATTGTATCATAATCTTAATAAAATATCGTTATATATTTATATATATATGATATTGGTTTTATTTAATATGTATTGGAAAGAATATAAAGTTGAATTGGAAGGAAAAAATCTTGAAAGAGTTTGTAAAGACAATTGCCTCTTCTTTTGAAGACATCCTTGTGATATCTTATTAATGAATATAAGGATGGTATTTTGTAAGGTTTAAAAGAACTATAACTTGTATATGGATGATTATAAGTTTACAATTTTTATTTTTTGTACACTATGCCTCAAATTTATGGAAATAAGTGATGGATTGTGTTCTATTTTATAATTGTGGTGATCAGAAATTTTAGAATTTCATAAAATATAATAATATTATAAGACTAATGTATTGAAAAATGTATCCAAATTTATTAAAACTTCATAAGGGATAAATATTTAGGCAATATATAATCATATATGTTATTTTTTAAACATTTTTATGATTTTTTAATAAGATAATAAAATATAATATTCTTGTAATATAAACATCGTCAAATTTGAAACTATTCATTACATTGACATTTGAAATATTAATATAAAAAAATAACATAAAAAACAAAATACATTCAAAATTTGTCATACTTAAATATAAAATTCATAGATCACCATAAATATCTCAAATTCTATTAATTTCAATATTTAAATATCATTTATAATATTTTTTCTATTAATTGAATATCTCCTACATCAATGTTGGGTATAAATTTATGGATATTTTTTATTCAATAGATATTAAAAAAAATTACCACTATATAGATAAATATTTAATATTTCTAGATATTATTTATTTTAGAATTTACACTAGTGATAACTGCATATTAAAAACATTTTAGTTATCAAAATTATGAATGTGGCATCTTGGAATTTTCATTATATAAAATATTACAATGGTAATAACCTGTTAAAAATGTATATAAATGATTAGTTAACTAATAAATGAATTATTATGGAATAAAGATACTAATAATAATTTTTGGAATGTTTTATGGTCATTTTATTGTCCATATCAAATTATTTTTACCAATAATTACATTAATTACCCTTTTAGTGGTAGAACAATTATTACGGTTAATATTCTTAATGGCCAAAATAAAAGGATCCAATTTACTATATTTAGGCCCAATGTTTCCAAATATGGATTTCATTATTGAATATCATATACATATAATATTTATAATTTAATTTAAAATTGATCATGAAAAACACAGTGAAAAGTTGTTTATCAAAAATTTACTTTATTAAGTAAAAAAATGTTTTTATACTAAATTAAACGTTGAAAATTATTCGTATTAACACCATAGGATTATAGTTTTCAAAAAAAAATATGTACATAAAACTATGCAATGGGAAATAAATCTATTTTAAAAAATATGAAATTTTCACCATATGATAAATTTGATATTATGTTAAAAAAAATAAAACATCATTCTATATAATAAAATTTCAACTAGTGTAAAAAAAATTAATATTATTCTCTCATAAAAATTAATTTAATTTTTTTGATGATAACATATTTTTGAATTATTAAAAAACAATAATAAAAATTTCATATTAATATTAAAAACAGTTAAATAATACATTAGAAACAATTATGACCATTATATTTAATAATTACTTTAATAATATTAATTCTCACCTATTAATGGCTAGGTATTAGTGGTCAGTTTTAAATAATAATACTTCAATATTCATTTATGCTTGGTGTTAGTTTTCCTATACACTATCATAATAAATGATCAACATTTAAAATTTTGGTGTGTTACACTCAAGGCATTGAACTATTGTATTTTAAGAATATCTATCTGATGATGTTACGCACCACTAAAACTCAACTCTATATAAACTTTGTGCTTATGTCTTCTCAAGGACTTCAGGGTAGTACTAAAATCTTGGTGAGAAACAATTACATGACATAATCAACAAAAATTATTAAATTCATTAATGAATATTATAAAAATTAATCAATTGAGAAATTTTCTTTGATATAAATGATGTGGGAAACAACATGAAGAGACCTACTGTAAACCATATAGCTTTATTCCCTGAGGATGTTTTTTGGATTCCAATGAAATAATACATAGAAATGGTCGATTATTTATATTTTTTTAATAATAATGGTTTTAGAATTGAATTAACCATTTATCTCTCAACCTCAACTTGATTACATATCATATAATGAGATAATAATTCCATAATAACTCTCTTCATATCATCCCATAAAAAATATTCATTCACGATTCTATGAATCTTAGTTCCTACTGGATGAATAATTGATGAAGAACATTGATATTTCTAGGACATGACCTTATGTAAATCATCTATGGATTTAAAAAATAAACAATTCATGAACCTCATCATTCTCTTATAATAAATTTAAGTCAGGAATAGTAATCACATTCTTCTATATCTCCCTAAAATCCTTTTGTTCATCTTTCATCATCACTTGGGTAGATGGTTGAACAGTCATTTGATAATGATAAAATTTATACCATTCATTATTTATTTAAAAATCCATCCTTGGAAAATTTTTTAATTGTGGATATTCAACAATCATTATTATAGATAATCTTGCAAGGAAATGTCAACTAAAATCATCAGCCAATAAGTTATCTTTCACAGGGTGGTAATATTTTGATTAATCACAATCCTAAATCACCAAAACCAAATTAATTAGAACATATTCTACTATTTATATATGGAAAAATTATTTAATCATTTTTGATCTATATATATTCCAAAAATTTCACTATAAAAATACATCCATCATAAATTTAATGAAACATTTCTACCTCTAACTCTAAATAACGAGTTTGGGAATTTTTCTCATGATCCATAGATTTTCCCATGAAATAATGTATCACCATTTCATTATTCAGGTCATCACATCCCAATCCATTTTTTATTTGTTAAATTGGAATAAAAACTATTTCCCACTATAGGGTAATGTAAGAACATTTGTGATGAAAATATTCTCTTTTACTCTTTGAATGATTTTTTACAATATTCTGTATATAGGATCTTGGCTCTATTATGATTTAACTTGGTTTTTTGTATTATTTTATTAGGATTAATTATATAAAAACCATCAAGAATTTCCATTAAAACCAGAAAATCATTTTATTTTTTCATAGTCGTTGGTCTGGGCAGACGTTAAATGTCTTACAACATTGATGGATCTATAGATATACCACCTATTGAGATTATGTGACATAAAAATGAATCCTTTTGTGAAAAAAGTCACACATTGTAAATTTTACACACAACTCACCCTTCCCCATAATATTCATGACAATTCACATGTTATTTTTATACTCTTCCACATTATACGAATAAATAAGGATATCATTAACAAATACTCCCACATACTGGTCAGGGAACTCTCTAAAGACTTTATTCATTAAATCAATGAACATATTAAGGCAATTAGTCTGACTGAATGGAATTTTTAAATATTCAAAGTGTCCATAAAATATGTCGCATAAAAATTCTTTATATATTTTAAACAAATTTAAATTGATATAAATGAAATTCAATGAATAATAACCACGTATTGAAATATATTAGTAAAAGAGGGAAATTATTTAATTGGAATAAAAATGAAATTATATTAATATAACATTTATTTATTATAAATTTGATATTTTATTTATAAATAATGATTCAAATTTTATAGAATTATTAGTTTTATATAACATGGAAGACACTGTTAAAAAAATTCAAATAGGATGTACATTCATCAGTAAGGGGTATCTGACCACCTAGAGATTCCCAAGGTGGGTTGGGAAGCCAATCCACTCATTAAGAAGGCCACTAAAGGCATATAATGGATGGGTAATCAGGCCCATGTTGGACCATAGTGGTGAAATCCACTAGCGGTTCACAGATTGGGCGCAACCTAGGAGCGTTGTCACATGAGGAGTGTCCATGCAGTAGCGAGAGGTTACCCTCACCATGGATAGGGTGGTAATGTGGTGGTAGTAAGAGTTTTATGGATTCTTTATGAATTAATTTCATAGATAGCCACACACTGGTGTATAATGGGTCACTCTCCAGTCACACGTTTTGACATGGGAAAAATTCGAAAAGGTTAAAAATGACATTGTATCCATCTATCTCTACTATCTCACCCATTGACAAACATACCTATCACCCCATACCACCATCCACCTTCAAGACATCACCCCTTCAACTAATTCTCAAGAAGGATAACCATGGATGACAACCCAAAGATTCATATTGAGCCCATGCACACACCCACCACCACTGATCTCATTTTTCACCTTTTTCAACATCCATGAACAAATTTCGAGAACCCCCCAGCCAGTTCAAAGGAAATAGGGTAGTATGAGACATCTATTGCCATAATATCACTACTCTGACCCTTCACACACCATCAATACCCTCTATATCTTCTTATGGATGCAATGAGCTCTCATCATCATCTTCAAAGGATGAATGGGTTTTAAGAGGATGAAACTACTTGCCATTATCCCACTACTACATTAGGTTTCCATTTTCGTTGTTGACAATGCCAATTTCCATACATGCGATACAATTTTCACTAATGTTTTGTTTCACCTTGTTATACCTCAACCAATCTATACTACCCACTAACCACGTGAAGATTTCTAATCATTTTAAATCATATGGTGTTTCCAAACTCAACCCATGCAGGTCTCTTACGTATGTCATTTTTTTAAAACAATGAATCCTAAGTCTTTAGGGGAGAATTGAAAGGAATATATGAGGAGGATATTGTATGAGGAGGGTACAATTAAGGACTCAATCTAGTTCATTCTCCTATAAAATGATAGACCTGCATCGACAAAGGTGGAAGTTCAGCATGACCCCTTAGAGAGATGGAGAGGCTTTGTCTTCTACCTCTTTAGTTTTCTTCATTCACTAATTGTTTTCCATATCTACCTTGTTTTCAACACAATAATATTTGTTGATCCCTAATATTATGAAGGGGTAGAATCCATTATGGTTTGGTGAAGGAAAGGAGACCCCAATAGGATTAATGAGTTTCAAATTGTAATCAAAATAAAAATTATCTTCATATTTATTTAATGGATTACAATTTGACAATTCTTTAATTTTAATAAAATATTATTATGTTTTCATTAAATTATAAAATAATGAATTTTCTCGATTAAATATTTTATTCTTCTTATTTATTGTTATTGATCATACCAACTAGTTGATCTAATATAATGTTGAAATGTGTTTTGTGATTTATGAACATGTGAGGAAGGAATAGTGAATTGATATGAATATTTAGGGAATGTAAAAACTATATTGGGTATTTTATAAATATTTTAATTATGGTACACCCTGATTTTAACACATTGGTAAATGCTAATCAAATGTGAATATAATATAAATTATTATTACTTTGTTAAATTAATAATTTTTTTATAAAAATTAAAATATTAATTTTTATTAAAAACCATGAAAACAATAAAAATAGGGGAAATCCCATCCAAAATCCAATCACTTACCACCCTTATGAATTTCCATGTTCCAATTCTTTCTACTCAATGATATATTATTATTTTATTAAATTTTACATACATGGTAACTACATTAAAACACTAATCTCTATATGTGATATTTTTTATATTAACTATACACCAGCAAGGGAAAACAAATTTCATTTTCCACACCCCAAATAAAGTGGGCTTCAAAATTTGAATCATTTATAGGAAGTACATCTTAATCCAACACATAAAATTTCAATGAATTTTTGTCCAATGAGGATCTATATGATTTTGACCATGTAATATAAATAATTTTTTAAAATTAGGATTATGTATCTTAACAATGAAAATAATTTTGAAGAAATGAATTGGGAGGACTAAGGTGAAACCCCAAGTGTTCACTAAAGACAAAAAAATTTAGAATTTAATCCACAACAGCCAATTCAAGTCATTTTCCCCTATAATATACCAACCAAAAAAGTCAGTTAACAACACATTCACAACAAAAAATTATATTATGTGTTAATGTGATTCATGTTCTATACAAATTCCATTTCCTTGTGGGTGATTATACCAATATAAACAATCAAAAATGGTTATTTGTTTCTTCATGTTTCAAGCCAATATGAGTAAGTGAGGTGTCAGTCAACTGGAGTGCATACCCCGTTTAACTAGAGGGTGAATCAAAAGAGTGGTTTGATAGCATAAAATATGGAGAGTTTTATGACTGGGATGATCTCCAAGAATGTTTTAGGAAATGATTCTTCCTAACCACATAGAGTGTATTAATGAGAAGAGATATATACACCATTCAACACGATACTAGTGAGACTCTTTCCAAATACTGGGAACATTTCCAGAAACATTGTTCTCTATCCCCATATTAAATATTAGAAGAGAATCATATCTTTTTCTTCTTCTAACAAGTATTTTTAATCCATGATAAGAACCACTTAGACGCATCATTTGGGGGATAAATGTCTAAAAAATTATCAGTGGAATCCATAAAACTCATTGACTATATATAAATGAATTCAAAAAACATTGAACAAGATAAACTGGTATGATAGGTATTCAGGAGGAAATATTACAAGACTTATAACCTTTACTTATAACTAAAATTTTATAATTATGAAGACTATTAATATAGTTTTCTATAATGAACTTAACTAATAAACCATCTCTATGAAAGTTATGTGTATTATTTTCATTATCCAATCATTACACTAATATCTTTTCTATAAAATAGGGTACAGAGAGTTGTGCAGTGACATTACAACAATGGAAATTTCAATAGAATAAAAAATGTAGAAAAGGTAAATCCCAAAAATGTATTAAAGTTCAAAAAAAGGAATCACAACAGTTTTTTAATAAACCTCCTTTTCATCAACAATATCAAATCATGACATCATTAAAACAATCTTACAAACAACCTTTCCCACAATAAAACCCCTTTCAAACACCAATATTCCAATTAAATACTTTGGAGCAGCTATTAACCTATAGACCATCAAAAAAGAATAAAAAACTAATGTTTGATGTTAATGGGTTAAATTAAAATTTGAAAAATATATCAAGACAATTAAAAACTAGTATTTATATACCAACGATGAATCTAAGAAAAATTCCATCCCTGATGGTTACAATTCCCAAAGATAATGTCAATGAAATTACGACATGATTAGGTAAAGAGATGAAAATCCCTAAACATAGTATATATTTTGATTCTAAGATTTTTTTGAACCTCATACAATAATACCAAAAGAGATAACATAAAAATATTTTCAAAGGAAACATAGGGAGAAAAATCATACAAGCATTCCCTTAAACATTAACAAAATTAATAAATGTTTAAGAAGAGAAACATCAATGAGAGATCCATAAATCCGTCCAGAATGATGAAATTCACTTTACATTTCTATAGGTAGTACAATAAATCCCAAAATATGTGAATCTTTTAGAGAATATATACACAAATTTATAGAGTCTTGATGGGTATGAGTGAATCAAATTTAGAAGAACATTGACATCTATGAGAACACATACATTTCCTTAAAAATGTGAAAATATAGAGAAATTTTATATTCTCATCAATATGGATTATTTTAAATTTTCATACAATTTGTGCTATCATGGGGTTCAATAAATTTCATGCCTAACCCATTATTTTCATATTTATGAATAAGAGAACTAAACCCCCAATGAGTGGTTTCCGGACATGAAAACATGTCCACTAGTTTTCCAATTTTAGTTTTGAAATAGATACTAGGAGAAGGTAAAGGACAGATATTCCAGCAGATCATTACATCTAAACCATGTATGAAGATAAAGAACCAGGAAACTAATGAATTATTATTGGAATACCATTCACGTGACACCCCGAGTTTTTATAGATTTTTTTTGAATAAATTAAATTTTTATTTTACTTATTTAATGCACTATGACAAACAATCATTTCACACATCATAGAATTGTTGTATGTTATATGAGCATCAACTCAGTGTATGATAAATTTAATACTTACTATTTGTATTTTACACATAACATTGACATGGATTATGTTACATAAACAGTAATGTTTCTTAGAAAAAAAAATTTATTGTTTTACTTATTTAAAAGAAATAATTACAACCATCCTGATTACCATAGTTATGTGAATAGAAATAAATTATTTTCAAATGTTGTTTATAATGGTTTTATATAAATTAAAATTTATTATAATGAAAGATTTGATTTTAGGTATAGTCATATATGATTAAAATTACCATTTTCTATATTAAACTGGTTTTAATGTCCTTCTATTAAACATAAAAAAAATATTTTTAGAAAATTTAAGAAATATAATATGTTAAAATAAACATCAATTTTGAATTGTGAATTTTGAATGTAGATTTGGGCGAAGTTTTGGGATTTTTATAAGAAACATCATTTTTGGATGAATTGTTAAAAAGATCGTATTTTAATTAAAAAATATTTTTCATATAATTTATTTATATGTTTATTTTACATGGTCAAATAAATTTTTGACTGAAAATATTAGTGAATTTATTTATAAATAATTTCATCGATTAAGGTAATTTTAAGATTAAATAAAGACTAAACATTATATTTAAAACCCAAACGACATAGAAACCTGTTTAAAAACCCTTAAATGGACATTATTCAACCTTAAAACTTTTAATATTGAGTTTTTTTTGGGTTTTTTGTTACTACTGTTATGTAAAAACATGCGAAAAACTAACATCTTTTCAAAACTACAAAGGCAGTCGTTTCCATTCCCTATAAAAGTCCTCCACCTCTCCCTCATCTTCACACTAATAAAACCACTTGGATTCATCCAATATCATCCCAATTCACAAAAAAACCCCACCTCACTCTTATAATCATTCCCATGAGAATTAGGAAGCCCATGGTATCCTTTCAGCTAATAACTATAGGAGTGACCCGATTAAGAGGTAACGTCTTATCTCAAATCTTTTCTTTTTTTCACTTTATCAACACCTCCAATATCATTATTCCAGGATATTATAAAAAATCAAGTACCATAAATATACAAGTACTTTTTTATACTATCGATCAAACCTATACGTACACATAATTTCATCTATTAGGTAGAAAACATACTATTTATGTGTACGATGAACGTTCGCCTTACAAAACGATGATTGTTCACTTTTCATTACCGCATATCATGGTGGAAATTATTATGGAAAATATATTTTTATATATTATATATTATGTTTAATATTAATTTAATATTCTTTTTTCCTTTTACAACACATATCTTTTATCAATTTCCATTTTTTGTAAATATGACTATTTCGTTTGAGGTAGTGTGGATTATTTCCCCCTTAAAGTGATTTGATTCAATCACACCCTACATAGAATTTGTTAAGGAAGGGTTTAGTGAAAATATAAGATATATACAACATTATAATTCATCATTAATGATATTATATAAATAAATATATATTGAAAATTTTATATCTTTCTTCAGTATGGTAATAAAAATGGAAATAGTGTTCCTGCATACGTATGTCTTACCATCTCCAGGAATGGTGTATTCCATTTCATAATTATATATTATATAGACTATTATAATACAAATATACTTAATAAAAATTATTTTTTTAACACGTTTTATATTCTGTAATAATGATAATTATAAGAAAAAAGATATAACATATTAAGAAACATGTGAAGAACAAAGTGAATATTATCTGAAGTGAAACCATTACATAGGTCAGTTAACTAACATGTAATATAAAGTATTGATAAAACCATATATTTTATTAGATGTTATAATATTGTTCTATTAAAATTTTAAAATAAATTTTTATTTATTTCAAGTGTTTTTTGAACGGGTACGAAAAGAGTTAATACACAAGTTAACTGGATTTCATCTCACTTTTTATTTCTATGAGATACATGTTATGTTCATCACTCTTTATTTATGTATGTAGTAACCCTGATTTTATTCTATGTTTATTGTAATTAAACTTATATGTATTTAAATATCAATTTTATGATCCTTATTTCATGGGGTTCATGTTTCAAAAGCTACTATATTAGTAATATAATTTTGTCTATATTATTATTATTTGAGACACATTTTTTATTGTGCACCTAAATCCTCTTTTGACATGAACTAGCATCCATTTTACATGGTATATCACGGATATTCTTTTTTAAATTATAATATAAGGTCCATGCAATTTCCTTTTCTTACATTGAGACTACGTGTAACACTCGAGACTTTTATGTGGAATATTTTGTTTTTATGTTATATAAATCATCAAATGAATCTTTCACTACACACAACACTATCTTGTATTGCTTTATACGCATCTGCGGCCTTCCTCGATATCTTGCGTCATACGCAATACCGAGTTTCACTAAACAACTCTATGCTATTAAAATATTATTAAAACTAGCCATTATGAATAGTAATAACCACTTTTTTGAAATATTGTAAATTTCACCATTCAAAATGGACTTCATTTTTGGATTTAGAATATCGAAATTAGCCTAGGGTGAGATTTTGGTATTTTTCTGAAAACATTCAATTTTTGATGAATAGT